>OX645060.1:108444482-109044482 GCA_951905685.1 Eumerus sabulonum
GAATCAGTCGCTGAAGAACCAGTTGTTGAAAGATCAGCCACTGAGAACCAGTCCCTGAAGAACCAGTCGCTGAAGAACTAATCGCTGAAGAGCCAGTCACTGCAGAACCAGTCGCTGAAGAACCAGTCGTTGAAAAACCAGTGGCTGAAGAACCAGTCGCTGAAGGACCAGTCACTGAAGAACCAGTCGCTGAAGAGCTAATCGCTGAAGAACCAGTCTTTAAAGAACCAGTGGCTGAAGCACCAGTCGCAGAAAAACCAGTCGCTGAAGAACCAGTCGTTGAAAAACCAGTGACTGAAGAACCAGTCGCTGAAAAACCAGTCGCTGAAGGACCAGTCACTGAAGAACCAGTCGCTGAAGAACTAATCGCTGAAGAACCAGCCGCGGAGGATCCAGGCGCTGAAGAACCAGTCGTTGAAGAACCAGTCGCTGAAGAGCTAATCGCTGAAGAACCAGTCACTAAAGAACCAGTCGCTGAAGAACCAGTCGCTGAAAAGCCAGTCGCAGAAGAACCAGTCGTTGAAGAACCAGTCGCTGAAGAACCAGACGTTGAAGAACTAGTCGCTGAAAAATCAGTAGTTGAAGAACCAGTTGCTGAAGAACCAGTTGTTGAAAGATCAGCCACTGAGAACCAGTGCCTGAAGGACCAGTCGCTGAAGAACTAATCGCAGAAGAGCCAGTCACTGAAGAACCAGTCGCTGAAGAACCATTCGCTGAAGAACCAGTAGTTGAAAAACCAGTGGCTGAAGAACCAGTCGCTGAAAAACCAGTCGCTGAAGGACCAGTCGCTGAAGAACCAGTCGCTGAAGAACTTATCGCTGAAGAACCAGTCGCGGAAGAACCAGTCGCTGAAGAACCAGTCGTTGAAGAACCAGTCGGTGAAGAGCTAATCGCCGAAGAACCAGTCACTAAAGAACCAGTCGCTGAAGAACCAGTCGCTGAAAAGCCAGTCATTGAAGAACCAGTCGTTGAAAAACAAGTCGCTGAAGAACCAGTCGCGGAAGAACCAGTCGCTGAAGAACCAGTCGGTGTAGAACCAGTCGCTGAAGACCTGTCGCTGAAGAACCAGTTGTTGAAGAACTAGTCGCTGAGGAACCAGTCGCTTAAGATCCAGTCGCTGAAGAACCACTCTGTGAAGAACCAGTCACTGAAGAACCAGACGCTGAAGAACCCGTCGCTGAATAACCAGTCGCAGAAGAACCAGCCGCTGAAGAACCAGTCGCTGAAGAACCAGTCGCTGAAGAACCAGTCGCTGAAGAACCTCTCGCAGAAGAACCAGTTGCTGAAGAACCAGTCGCTGAAGAACCAGTCGTTGAAGAACCAGTCGCTGAAGAGCTAATCGCAGAAGAACCAGTCACTAAAGAACTAGTCGCTGAAGAACCAGTCGCTGAAAAGCCAGTCATTGAAGAGCCAGTCGTTGAAAAACAAGTCGCTGAAGAACCAGTCGCGGAAGAACCAGTCGCTGAAGAACCAGTCGTTGAAGAACCAGTCGCTGAAGACCTGTCGCTGAAGAACCAGTTGTTGAAGAACTAGTCGCTGAGGAACCAGTCGCTTAAGATCCAGTCGCTGAAGAACCACTCTGTGAAGAACCAGTCACTGAAGAACCAGTCGCTGAAGAACCCGTCGCTGAATAACCAGTCACAGAAAAACCAGCCGCTGAAGAACCAGTCGCTGAAGAACCAGTCGCTGAAGAACCAGTCGCTGAAGAACCTCTCGCAGAAGAACCAGTTGCTGAAGAACCAGTCACTGAAGAACCAGTTGCTGAAGAATCAGTAGTTGAAGAACCAGTTGCTGAAAGAACAGTTGCTGGAGAACCAGTAGCTGAACAACCAGCCGCTAAGGGACCAGTCGCTGAAGGTACAGTCGCTGAAGAACTAGCCGCTGAAGAATCAGTCGCTGCAGAACCAGTCGCAGAAGAACCAGTCGCTCAAGACCCAGTCGCTGAAGAACCAGTCGTTGAAGAACAAGTTGCTGAAGGACCTGTCACTCAGGAACCAGCCGTTGAAGGACCAGTCGCTAAAGAACCAGTTGCTGAGAACCAGTTGCTGAGGAACCAGTCGCTGAAGAACGGGTCGCAGAAGAGCCAGTCGCTGAAAAACCAGTCACTGAAGTTCCAGTTGCTGAATAACCAGTCGTTAAGGAACCAGTCGCTTAAGAAGCAGTCCCTGAAGAACCAGTCGCTGAAGAACGTGTCGCTGAAGAGCCAGTTGCTGAAGAACCAGTTGCTGAAGAACCAGTCGCTGAAAAACCAGTTGTTGAAAGACCAGTCACTGAAGAACCAGTTGCTGAAGAATCGGTAGTTGAAGAACCAGTTGTTGAAAGAACAGTTGCTGGAGAACCAGTAGTTGAACAACCAGCCGCTAAGGGACCAGTCGCTGAATAACCAATCGCTGAAGAACTAATCGCTGAAGGACCAGTCATTGAAGAACCAGTCGCTGAAGAACCACTTGGTGAAGAACCAGTCACTGAAAAACCAATCGCTGAAGAACCCGTCGCTGAATAACCAGTCGCAGAAGAACCAGTCGCTAAAGAACCAGTCGTTGAAGAACCAGTCGCTGAAGAACCAGTCGTTGAAGAACCAGTCGTTGAAGAACCAGTCGCTGAAGAACTAATCGCTGAAGAACCAGTCGCTGAAGAACCACTCGGTGAAGAACTAGTCACTGAAGAACCAGTCGCAGAAGAACCAGTCGCTAAGGAACCAGTCGTTGAAGAACCGGTCGCTGAAGGACCTGTCGCTGAAGAACCATTCGTTGTTGAACTAGTCGCTAAAGAACCATTCGCTGACGAACCAGTCGCAGAAGAACCAGTAGTTGAAAAGCCCGTCGCTGGAGGACCTGTCGCTGAAGAACCAGTCGTTGAAGAACGAAAGCAGTCGCTGGAGAACCAGTACTTGAACAAAAAGCCGCGAAGGGACCAATCGCTGAAGGACCAGTCGCTGAAGAACTAGCCGCTGAAGAACCAGCCGCTGAAGAACCGGTCGCTGAAGAACCAGTTGTTGAAAGACCAGTCACTGAAGAACCAATTGTAGAAGAACCAGTAGTTGAAGAGCAAGTCGCTGAAGGACCTGTCGCTGAAGAACCATTCGTTGAAGAACTAGTCGCTAAAGAACCATGCGCTGACGAACCAGTCGCAGAAGAACCAGTAGTTGAGAAGCCCGTCGCAGGAGGACCTGTCGCTGAAGAACCAGTCGTTGAAGAACGTGTCGCTGAAGAACCGGTCGCAGAAGAACCAGTCGCTGAAAAACCAGTCGTTGAAGAACCAGTCGCTGAAGAACCAGCCGTTGAAGAACTAGTCGCTGAAGAATCAGTAGTTGAAGAACCAGTTGCTGAAGAAGCAGTTGCTGAAGAACCAGTCGGTGAGGTACCAGTCCCTGAAGAACCAGTCGCTGATGAACTAATCACTGAAGGACCAGTCATTGAAGAACCAGTCGCTGAAGAACCAGCCGTTGAAAAACACGCCGCTGAAGAACCAGTCGCTGATAAACCAGTCGCTGAAGAATCAATCGCTGCAGAACCAGTCGCAGAAGAACCAGTCGCTCAAGACCCAGTCACTGAAGAACCAGTCGTTGAAGAACAGGTTGCTGAAGGACCTGTCACTGAGGAACCAGCCGTTGAAGGACCAGTCGCTAAAGAACCAGTTGCTGAGAACCAGTTGCTGAGGAACCAGTCGCTGAAGAACCGGTCGCAGAAGAACCAGTCGCTGAAAAACCAGTCACTGAAGTTCCAGTCGCTGAATAACCAGTCGTTAAAGAACCAGTCGCTGAAGAACCAGTTGCTGATGAACCTGTCGCTGAAGAACCAGCCGTTGAAGAACTAGTCGCTGAGGAACCAGTCGCTTAAGATCCAGTCGCTGAAAAACCACTCGGTGAAGAACCAGTCACTGAAGAACCTGTCGCTGAAGAACCGGTCGCAGAAGAACCAGTCGCTGAAAAACCAGTCACTGAAGTTCCAGTCGCTGAATAACCAGTCGTTAAAGAACCAGTCGCTGAAAAGCCAGTCATGGAAGAACCAGTCGTTGAAAAACCAGTGGCTGAAGAACTAGTCGCTGAGGAACCAGTCGCTTAAGATACAGTCGCTGAAAAACCACTCGGTGAAGAACCCGTCGCTGAAGAACCAGTTGTTGAAAGTCCAGTCGCTGAAGAACCAGTAGTTGAAGAACCAGTTGTTGAAAGAACAGTTGCTGGAGAACCAGTAGTTGAACAACCAGCCGCTAAGGGACTAGCCGCTGAGTAACCAATCGCTGAAAAACCAGTCACTGAAGTTCCAGTCGCTGAATAACCAGTCGTTAAAGAACCAGTCGCTGAAGAACCAGTTGCTGATGAACCTGTCGCTGAAGAACCAGTCGTTGAAGAACTAGTCGCTGAGGAACCAGTCGCTTAAGATCCAGTCGCTGAAAAAGCACTCGGTGAAGAACCAGTCACTAAAGAACCTGTCGCTGAAGAACCCGTCGCTGAATAACCAGTCGCAGAAGAACCAGTCGTTGAAGAACCAGTCGCTGAAGAACCAGCCGTTGAAGAACTAGTCGCTGAAGAATCAGTAGTTGAAGAACCAGTTGCTGAAGAAGCAGTTGCTGAAGAACCAGTCGGTGAGGTACCAGTCCCTGAAGAACCAGTCGCTGATGAACCTGTCGCTGAAGAACCAGTCGTTGAAGAACTAGTCGCTGAGGAACCACTCGGTGAAGAACCAGTCACTGAAGAACCAGTCGCTGAAGAACCCGTCGCTGAAGAACCAGGCGCTGAAGAACCCGTCCCTGAATAACCAGTCGCAGAAGAACCAGTCGCAAAAGAACCAGTCGTTGAAGAACCAGTCGCTGAAGAACCAGCCGTTGAAAAACCAGCCGCTGAAGAACCAGTAGCTGATAAACCAGTCGCTGAAGAATCAGTCGCTGCAGAACCAGTCGCAGAAGAACCAGTCGCTCAAGACCCAGTCACTGAAGAACCGGTCGTTGAAGAACAAGTTGCTGAAGGACCTGTCACTGAGGAACCAGCCGTTGAAGGACCAGTCGCTCAAGAACCAGTTGCTGAGAACCAGTTGCTGAGGAACCAGTCGCTGAAGAACGGGTCGCAGTAGAGCCCGTCGCTGAAAAACCAGTCACTGAAGTTCCAGTTGCTGAATAACCAGTCGTTAAGGAACCAGTCGCTTAAGAAGCAGTCCCTGAAGAACCAGTCGCTGAAGAACGTGTCGCTGAAAAGCCAGTTGCTGAAGAACCAGTTGCTGAAGAACCAGTCGCTGAAAAACCAGTTGTTGAAAGACCAGTCAGTGAAGAACCAGTTGCTGAAGAATCAGTAGTTGAAGAACCAGTTGTTGAAAGAACAGTTGTTGGAGAACCAGTAGTAGAACAACAAGCCGCTAAGGGACCAGTCGCTGAATAACCAATCGCTGAAGAACTAATCGCTGAAGGACCAGTCACTGCAGAACCAGTCGCTGAAGAACCACTCGGTGAAGAACCAGTCACTGAAGAATCAATCGCTGAAGAACCCGTCGCTGAATAACCAGTCGCAGAAGAACCAGTCGCTAAAGAACCAGTCGTTGAAGAACCAGTCGCTGAAGAACCAGTCGTTGAAGAACCAGTCGTTGATGAACCAGTCGCTGAAGAACTAATCGCTGAAGAACCAGTCACTGAAGAACCAGTCGCTGAAGAACCACTCGGTGAAGAACCAGTTACTGAAGAACCAGTCGCAGAAGAACCAGTCGTTAAAGAACCAGTCGCTGAAGAACCAGTTGCTGATGAACCTGTCGCTGAAGAACCAGTCGTTGAAGAACTAGTCGCTGAGGAACCAGTCGCTTAAGATCCAGTCGCTGAAAAAGCACTCGGTGAAGAACCAGTCACTAAAGAACCTGTCGCTGAAGAACCCGTCGCTGAATAACCAGTCGCAGAAGAACCAGTCGTTGAAGAAGCAGTCGCTGAAGAACCAGCCGTTGAAGAACTAGTTGCTGAAGAATCAGTAGTTGAAGAACCAGTTGCTGAAGAAGCAGTTGCTGAAGAACCAGTCGGTGAGGTACCAGTCCCTGAAAAATCAATCGCTGAAGAACCCGTCGCTGAATAACCAGTCGCAGAAGAACCAGTCGCTGAAGAACCAGTCGTTGAAGAAGCAGTCGTTGATGAACCAGTCGCTGAAGAACTAATCGCTGAAGAGCCAGTCACTGAAGAACCAGTCGCTGTAGAACCACTCGGTGAAGAACCAGTTACTGAAGAAACAGTCGCAGAAGAACCAGTCGTTAAAGAACCAGTTCTGAAGACCCAGCCGCTGAAGAACCAGTCGTTGAAGAACCAGTCCCTGAAGAACCAGTCGCTGAAGAACTAATCGCTGAAGAGCCAGTCACTGAAGAACCAGTCGTTGAAAAACAAGTCGCTGAAGAACCAGTCGCGGAAGAACCAGTCGCTGAAGAACCGGTCGTTGAAGAACCAGTCGCTGAAGAGCTTATCGCTGAAGAACCAGTCACTAAAGAACCAGTAGTTGAAGAGTAAGTCGCTGAAGACCTGTCGCTGAAGAACCAGTTGTTGAAGAACTAGTCGCTGAGGAACCAGTCGCTTAAGATCCAGTCGCTGAAGAATCACTCTGTGAAGAACCAGTCGCTGAAGAACCACTCGCAGAAGAACCAGTTGCTGATGAACCTGTCGCTGAAGAACCAGTCGTTGAAGAACTAGTCGCTGAGGAACCAGTCGCTTAAGATCCAGTCGCTGAAGAACCAGTCGTTGAAAAACCAGTGGCTGAAGAACCAGTCGCTGAAAAACTAATCGCTGAAGAGCCAGTCACTGAAGAACCAGTCGCTGAAGAACCAGTTGTTGAAAGATCAGCCGCTGAGAACCAGTGCTTGAAGGACCAGTCGCTGAAGAACTAATCGCAGAAGGGCCAGTCACTGAAGAACCAGTCGCTGAAGAACCAGTCGCTGAAGAACCAGTCGTTGAAAAACCAGTGGCTGAAGAACCAGTCGCTGAAAAACTAATCGCTGAAGAGCCAGTCACTGAAGAACCAGTCGTTGAAAAACAAGTCGCTGAAGAACCAGTCGCGGAAGAACCAGTCGCTGAAGAACCGGTCGTTGAAGAACCAGTCGCTGAAGAGCTAATCGCTGAAGAACCAGTCACTAAAGAACCAGTAGTTGAAGAGTAAGTCGCTGAAGACCTGTCGCTGAAGAACCAGTTGTTGAAGAACTAGTCGCTGAGGAACCAGTCGCTTAAGATCCAGTCGCTGAAGAATCACTCTGTGAAGAACCAGTCGCTGAAGAACCAGTCGCTGAAGAACCCGTCGCTGAATAACCAGTCGCAGAAGAACCTGCCGCTGAAGAACCAGCCGCTGAAGAACCAGTCGCTGAAGAACCAGTCGCTGAAGAACCACTCGCAGAAGAACCAGTTGCTGAAGAACCAGTCGCTGAGGTACCAGTCCCTGAAGAACCAGTCGCTGGAGATCCGGCCGCTGATGAACCGGTCGCTGAAGAACCAGTTGTTGAAAGACCAGTCACTAAAAAGCAGTCGCTGAAAAATTAGTAGTCGAAGAACTAGATGTTGAAAGAGCAGTCGCTGGAGAACCAGAACTTGAACAAAAAGCCGCTAAGGGACCAGTCGCTGAAGGTACAGTCGCTGAAGAACTAGCCGCTGAAGAACCAGCCGCTGAAGAACCGGTCGCTGAAGAACAAGTTGTTGAAAGACCAGTCACTGAAGAACCAATTGTAGAAGAACCAGTATTTGAAGAGCCAGTCGCTGAAGGGCCAGTCGCTGAAGAACCATTCATTGAAGAACCGGTCGTGGAAAAACAAGTGGCTGAAGAACCAGTCGCTGAAAAACCAGTCGCCAAAAAACTATTCGCTGAAGAACCAGTCGCTGAAGGTCCAGTCGCTGAAGAACCAGTCGCTGAAGAACCAGTCGCTGACGAACCAGTCGCTGACGAACCAGTCGCTGAAGAACCAGTGGTTGAAGAACCAGTCGCCGAATAACCAGTCACTGAAGAACAAGTCGCTGAAGAACCAGCTGCAGAAGAACCAGTCGCTGGAGAACCAGTCACTGAAGAACCAGCCGCTGAAGAACCAGTCGCTGAAGAACCAGTTGTTGAAAGATCAGCCACTGAGAACCAGTGCCTGAAGGACCAGCCGCTGAAGAACTAATCGCAGAAGGGCCAGTCACTGAAGAACCAGTCGCTGAAGAACCAGTCGCTCAAGAACCAGTCGTTGAAAAACCAGTGGCTGAAGAACCAGTCGCTGAAAAACCAGTAGCTGAAGGACCAGTCACTGAAGAACCAGTCGCTGAAGAACAGTCGTAATACAGGTCGTGTGGGGTGCACTACGTGTGTTAGAAGTTCTCTCTTTTTCAAACAAAATGTCTTGTGTTTGTGACTCAAAAGTAGAGCGTAATGCTCCAAAAATTCAGTGCATTCTATGCAGTTCAGTTTTCCATTTAAAATGTGTTAATCTTAAAATAAGTGATAAAGACTTTATGAAAAAAAACAATATTGATTTCCGTTGCGAGGCATGCAAAAAATCAAGACGTGATTCTCTTCGTTTTTCACCACCACCGCTAATTAAAAATCAACCCATACATATTCAGTCTGTGTCGGACTCTCGTAAAATAGTTACTGCAATAAAACAACAACAACTTCCACAGCCACATAATACACCTTCACCAGCACCTAATCCATCGCCATCTCCAGCTGTTACACCACCACCACCGATACCAGCCACTGCCATGCCGAATGAAAAAAACGATGATTCATCTCATATCACTCTTCAAGTAATACATAAAGAGATCTTATCACTCAATAGTGAGATAACCTCGTTGAAAGAGATAAACGGTAGTTTTTTGTCTCTCATTCGCACACTTGAAGATGAGAAAAACAACCTGCTAAAGAAGGTTGATATGCTCCAGCACCAAGTTAACTCAATGCGCCAAAAAAAATTGAGAAACTGCATTGACGTTGTTGGCCTGCCTATTGTGAATAAAGACAGTGCATTAACATCTGTTTTAAAGGTGATTGCAAACATCGATGAAAGCGTCACAGCTGACGACATTAAGTATTGCTATGTAAAAACAATAAACAGTAAATCTGACGTCAATATCAAAAACAACAACATTGCCACTACTGCTTCATCATCAGCGTCAAAATTGAAGAGTATCGTTTGTGTTAAATTCAAAAATTTCGAGAGTAAGCAAAAAATTACTTCTAATAAAAAGAAAAAACAAATAAACACGAAACTATTAGACATTAAATTGGATAAAAAACCTATTTTTATTAATGAATCCCTCACTACATTCAATAGATCCTTATTCAATAAAGCAAAGAAAATTAAGAGTGAAAAAAAATATGCTTATGTCTGGATAAAAAATGGAACTATCTTTGTTAAAAAGCAAGAAGGCGAAACCACGCATCGGATATTGTCTTTTGATGATCTTCATAAAATTCAATAACTATGGCTAATTCATCTATAATTGATTTCAATGCTGATGCGTTTGTTCGTCCTATTTGCAATTTTGATAAAGAGTTATGTGAAAGTGTTTTTCATTCTGATGATTATAAAAATAGCTTTTTCATCGTTCAACAAAACATTAGAAGCCTGCGTAAAAACTTTGATTTGTTATTGATTCATTTAGAGTCTTTTGTTAATAAGCCTAAATTAATTTTCTCAACTGAAATTTGGATATATGAGCGTGAGAAAGATTTTTTTGTAATTCCTGGTTACTCCCTATATGCAAAGTGTAACAACACCTATGCTGCTGGAGGTATTGCTGTCTTTATACATGAAAGTCTAAGTGTTGATTGCTACAGCACTGATTTAAAAAGCTCTGATGTGATTGAGATTTCATTAGTCTTTAACTCTACTAAACTGTTTTTTATGTGTTTCTATAGATTTCATAAATTTAATGAAGATGTGTTTATTGAGGAACTAAACTTGTTGCTTAAAAATAACAATGCTAAGCAGTTGTTCATTTTGGGCGATATAAATATTGATTTGCTTTCAGATACGTCTGTATTAAATAATTACAATTCTTTAATAGCATCTCATGGTTTAATGTCTTGTATAAATGTACCTACTAGAGTAACTTCCACATCCAAATCGTGTCTTGATCACATACTAGCTAGAATAGATCTTAGAACAAATTTGACGCTTACTAGCTCAACTGCTGACCTGAAGATCACAGACCATCATATGACGGGTTTATTTTTCAATTTCGAATATAGAGATGGAATTCATGCTAGGAATCAAACTACAAATTGGTCATATAAAAAAACAAATTTTGAGCATCTAAATTCTATTCTTCTTTTTGAAAACTGGTCTGAAATCTTGAATAATCCTGATCCTTGTGCATCTTTTGACAATTTTGTCTGCCTCTTAAGATACTATATTGAGCAAAGTTCAGTTGCTCTGGTGAATAAAAAAACTAAATTCAAAAGAATTAAACCTTGGATGTCTAATTATTTATTGAATAAAATAAACCTAAAAAATAAACTTAGAATAAAACATAATAAGCATCCAAACAATATCTTATACAGAGAAAATTATGAAAATATATGTAAGGAGATAAGACTTGAAACATCTATATGTAAAGAAAATTTTTATATCGATAAATTTCATAGAGCCAAAGGAGACTTAAAAAAGGAATGGGGAATAGTAAACCAATTATTTGGCAAAAACAAATATTGTGAGATTCCTTCTCTTTTATCTTATGATGCACAAAACACCATTAATCATAGTGATATGGCTGAAATCTTTAATGACTACTTCTTCAAAATAGCAACCGATACCATTAAAAATGCAGGGATTATTAATTCGCCATATGTGTGCTCAGAAGCTTGTTTCAAAGATAATGTTCATTCTCGAAGTTTCTTTTTTGATCCGATTTCTTCTATTGAAATTTATAGAGCTATTCAATGTTTGGATAATTCTTATTCTTCAACGTTAAATGGTTTTTCAAACGTTTTAATCAAAAAAATATGTCTGTGTATAGTTGATGCTTTATCCCATATATATAACAAAAGTCTTTATCTCGGTATATTCCCAAAAAGTTTAAAAGTTGCCGAAGTTACTCCAATTTTCAAAAAAGGTGACAAAAAATGTATCTGCAATTATAGACCCATCTCTATTTTACCCGTTTTCTCCAAAATATTCGAAAAAATGGTTAAATCGAAGGTTGTGAGCTATCTTGAGAGTATTTCGTTTTTCAATAGCAAACAGTTCGGCTTTAGAGCTGGAAAATCAACTGAAGATGCACTCCTAGCTCACTGTAGCTCCATCTATCAAAGTCTTGACCAAAAAAAGTATACATCTGCTCTTTATATCGACATTAAAAAAGCTTTTGATACAGTCGACCATGAGATACTTCTAAGAAAACTTGAGAAAGCTGGCTTCAGAGGCTTTATGTTTAATTGGTTTTCTTCTTACCTTAATAATAGAAAACAAACGGTTAAAATCGGCAATAAATACAGCGAAGTAAAAAGTGTAAACATAGGTGTCCCGCAAGGTTCAGTTTTAGGTCCAATATTATTTCTTATTTACATAAATAGCATATTTGAACTAAATTTAAAAGGTACGATTTGTGGATTTGCTGATGACATAGCATGTGTGTATTCTAGTCCTTCTTTACTTGATATGATTTCAGACATTAATCATGATCTAGAGTTATTTAGACATTGGTTTGGCATTCATAAACTCGTAATTAGTGAGAAAACAAGAATAATGTATTTCAAATCTTTAAATACAGATATGAATCTTCCTCTTCTTGTCCAGCATAGTTATGACTGCAAAAAATTTCCATTTAGTAATATCTCTTGCTGTACATCTGAAGGAATTCAATCAAATGCTCTGGAAAACAATTGTTCTCAAAATTGTTTCATTATTGAATCAGTTGATGAATATAAATACTTAGGTCTCTATATCGACAATAAGATGGTATGGAAAGCTCACACCCTAGCTTTGAAAAAATACGTATCTTCAACCACTTACATTATGTTTCATTTAAAAAAACTGTGTAGTAAAAAAGTCATGGAAACGGTCTATTACGGGTTAGTTCAATCGAAATTACAATACGGAATACTCTGTTGGGGTGGTTGTTATAAAAAGTATCTACAACCACTATTAGTAGTCCAGAAGAAAATATTGAGAATCATATGGGATAAAAGGAAATATGAACATAGCTTTCCATTGTTTGCTAGCACGGGAATTCTTCCTCTTAAGCATCTATATTTCTATAAAGTCTTAAAAGTTTTCTTTCAGAGAAGTGGCTACTTTTCGAGTCACCAAATTCCCACTTATACCTTACGCAGTAACGATAGCAATTTCGCTGCTATCCCAGTACATAACACAAATCAGTATTTGAACTTTTACAGCTCAGTAGCACCTAGACTTTTTAACTTATTACCCAATGACCTACGATGCATTCGCTCGCCTCATATGTTCAATAAACACATAAAAAAATGGCTCTTCAACTTTAACTTAAATGAAATCGATAATATTCTCCGGATCTTAATCTAATTTTTGAATATACATTTATTTTCCATCTTCTTTATCATTATTTTTTGTGTCCCTTTCAAGTGTTCACCCCACAACATTTCTTAATTTATGTTTTCATTACTTTTGTTATTATATTAGGTACTTTCGATACTTGCCTTAATGGGTAACAGACTGTACCTTCTTCTTTTTATTATAATATTTAAATTTTTATTTTTTTTTTCAATTCTTGATAATCATGGAAAACACTTAAATAGAATACATAGTACTTAATTGCTAATGGATTTTTTTGTTGTTATTTTCGTGTTATAAAATAAATTGTATTTACCTTATTGTTATGTTATGCTGTTATATACTTTCCTTTTTAATAAAAAGAAGAAAAAAAAAAAAAAAAAAAAAAAAAAAAAAAAAAAAAAAACTTATCGCTGAAGAACCAGTCGCGGAAGAACTAGTCGCTGAAGAACCAGTCGTTGAAGAACCAGCCGCTGAAGAGCTAATCGCTGAAGAACCAGTCACTAAAGAACCAGTCGCTGAAGAACCAGTCGCTGAAAAGCCAGTCATTGAAGAACCAGTCGTTGAAAAACAAGTCGCTGAAGAACCAGTCGCGGAAGAACCAGTCGCTGAAGAACCGGTCGTTGAAGAACCAGTCGCTGAAGAGCTTATCGCTGAAGAACCAGTCACTAAAGAACCAGTAGTTGAAGAGTAAGTCGCTGAAGACCTGTCGCTGAAGAACCAGTTGTTGAAGAACTAGTCGCTGAGGAACCAGTCGCTTAAGATCCAGTCGCTGAAGAATCACTCTGTGAAGAACCAGTCGCTGAAGAACCACTCGCAGAAGAACCAGTTGCTGATGAACCTGTCGCTGAAGAACCAGTCGTTGAAGAACTAGTCGCTGAGGAACCAGTCGCTTAAGATCCAGTCGCTGAAAAAGCACTTGGTGAAGAACCAGTCACTAAAGAACCTGTCGCTGAAGAACCAGTCGCTGAAGAACCAGACGTTGAAAAACCAGTGGCTGAAGAACCAGTCGCTGAAAAACCAGTAGCTGAAGGACCAGTCACTGAAGAACCAGTCGCTGAAGAACCAGTTGTTGAAAGATCAGCCGCTGAGAACCAGTGCTTGAAGGACCAGTCGCTGAAGAACTAATCGCAGAAGGGCCAGTCACTGAAGAACCAGTCGCTGAAGAACCAGTCGCTGAAGAACCAGTCGTTGAAAAACCAGTGGCTGAAGAACCAGTCGCTGAAAAACCAGTAGCTGAAGGACCAGTCACTGAAGAACCAGTCGCTGAAGAACTTATCGCTGAAGAACCAGTCACTAAAGAACCAGTAGTTGAAGAGTAAGTCGCTGAAGACCTGTCGCTGAAGAACCAGTTGTTGAAGAACTAGTCGCTGAGGAACCAGTCGCTTAAGATCCAGTCGCTGAAGAATCACTCTGTGAAGAACCAGTCGCTGAAGAACCAGTCGCTGAAGAACCCGTCGCTGAATAACCAGTCGCAGAAGAACCAGCCGCTGAAGAACCAGCCGCTGAAGAACCAGTCGCTGAAGAACCAGTCGCTGAAGAACCACTCGCAGAAGAACCAGTTGCTGAAGAACCAGTCGCTGAGGTACCAGTCCCTGAAGAACCAGTCGCTGGAGATCCGGCCGCTGATGAACCGGTCGCTGAAGAACCAGTTGTTGAAAGACCAGTCACTAAAAAGCAGTCGCTGAAAAATTAGTAGTCGAAGAACTAGATGTTGAAAGAGCAGTCGCTGGAGAACCAGAACTTGAACAAAAAGCCGCTAAGGGACCAGTCGCTGAAGGTACAGTCGCTGAAGAACTAGCCGCTGAAGAACCAGCCGCTGAAGAACCGGTCGCTGAAGAACAAGTTGTTGAAAGACCAGTCACTGAAGAACCAATTGTAGAAGAACCAGTAGTTGAAGAGCCAGTCGCTGAAGGACCAGTCGCTGAAGAACCATTCATTGAAGAACCGGTCGTGGAAAAACAAGTGGCTGAAGAACCAGTCGCTGAAAAACCAGTCGCCAAAAAACTAATCGCTGAAGAACCAGTCGCTGAAGGTCCAGTCGCTGAAGAACCAGTCGCTGAAGAACCAGTCGCTGACGAACCAGTCGCTGACGAACCAGTCGCTGAAGAACCAGTGGTTGAAGAACCAGTCGCCGAATAACCAGTCACTGAAGAACCAGTCGCTGAAGAACCAGCTGCAGAAGAACCAGTGGCTGGAGAACCAGTCACTGAAGAACCAGCCGCTGAAGAACCAGTCGCTGAAGAACCAGTCGTTGAAAAACAAGTGGCTGAAGAACCGGTCGCTGAAAAAACAGTCGCTGAAGAACCAGTCGCTGGAGAACCAGTCGCAGAAGAACCAGTCGCTCAAGACCCAGTCGCTGAAGAACCAGTCGTTGAAGAACCAGTCGCTGAAGACCCAGTCGCTGAAGAACCGGTCGCTGAAGAACCAGTCTCTGAAGAACCAGTCGCTGAAGAACCAAGTGGTTGAAGAACCAGTCGTTGGAGAACCAGTCGCCAAAAAACTAATCGCTGAAGAACCAGTCGCTGAAGAGCCAGTAGCTGAAGAACCAGTCGCTGAAGAACCAGTCGCTGGAGATCCAGTCGCAGAAGAACCAGTCGCTCAAGACCCAGCCGCTGAAGAACCAGTCGTTGAAGAACCAGTCGCTAAAGAACCAGTCGCTGAAGAACCGGGCGCTGAAGAACCAGCCTCTGAAGAACTAGTCGCTGGAGATCCAGTCGCAGAAGAACCAGTCGCTCAAGACCCAGCCGCTGAAGAACCAGTCGTTTAAGAACCAGTCGCTAAAGAACCAGTCGCTGAAGACCCAGCCGCTGAAGAACCAGTCGTTGAAGAACCAGTCCCTGAAGAACCAGTCGCTGAAGAACTAATCGCTGAAGAGCCAGTCACTGAAGAACCAGTCGTTGAAAAACAAGTCGCTGAAGTACCAGTCGCGGAAGAACCAGTCGCTGAAGAACCGGTCGTTGAAGAACCAGTCGCTGAAGAGCTAATCGCTGAAGAACCAGTCACTAAAGAACCAGTAGTTGAAGAGTAAGTCGCTGAAGACCTGTCGCTGAAGAACCAGTTGTTGAAGAACTAGTCGCTGAGGAACCAGTCGCTTAAGATCCAGTCGCTGAAGAATCACTCTGTGAAGAACCAGTCGCTGAAGAACCAGTCGCTGAAGAACCCGTCGCTGAATAACCAGTCGCAGAAGAACCAGCCGCTGAAGAACCAGCCGCTGAAGAACCAGTCGCTGAAGAACCAGTCGCTGAAGAACCACTCGCAGAAGAACCAGTTGCTGAAGAACCAGTCGCTGAGGTACCAGTCCCTGAAGAACCAGTAGCTGGAGATCCGGCCGCTGATGAACCGGTCGCTGAAGAACCAGTTGTTGAAAGACCAGTCACTAAAAAGCAGTCGCTGAAAAATTAGTAGTCGAAGAACTAGATGTTGAAAGAGCAGTCGCTGGAGAACCAGAACTTGAACAAAAAGCCGCTAAGGGACCAGTCGCTGAAGGTACAGTAGCTGAAGAACTAGCCGCTGAAGAACCAGCCGCTGAAGAACCGGTCGCTGAAGAACAAGTTGTTGAAAGACCAGTCACTGAAGAACCAATTGTAGAAGAACCAGTATTTGAAGAGCCAGTCGCTGAAGGACCAGTCGCTGAAGAACCATTCATTGAAGAACCGGTCGTGGAAAAACAAGTGGCTGAAGAACCAGTCGCTGAAAAACCAGTCGCCAAAAAACTATTCGCTGAAGAACCAGTCGCTGAAGGTCCAGTCGCTGAAGAACCAGTCGCTGAAGAACCAGTCGCTGACGAACCAGTCGCTGACGAACCAGTCGCTGAAGAACCAGTGGTTGAAGAACCAGTCGCCGAATAACCAGTCACTGAAGAACAAGTCGCTGAAGAACCAGCTGCAGAAGAACCAGTCGCTGGAGAACCAGTCACTGAAGAACCAGCCGCTGAAGAACCAGTCGCTGAAGAACCAGTTGTTGAAAGATCAGCCACTGAGAACCAGTGCCTGAAGGACCAGCCGCTGAAGAACTAATCGCAGAAGGGCCAGTCACTGAAGAACCAGTCGCTGAAGAACCAGTCGCTGAAGAACCAGTCGTTGAAAAACCAGTGGCTGAAGAACCAGTCGCTGAAAAACCAGTAGCTGAAGGACCAGTCACTGAAGAACCAGTCGCTGAAGAACTTATCGCTGAAGAACCAGTCGCGGAAGAACTAGTCGCTGAAGAACCAGTCGTTGAAGAACCAGCCGCTGAAGAGCTAATCGCTGAAGAACCAGTCACTAAAGAACCAGTCGCTGAAGAACCAGTCGCTGAAAAGCCAGTCATTGAAGAACCAGTCGTTGAAAAACAAGTCGCTGAAGAACCAGTCGCGGAAGAACCAGTCGCTGAAGAACCGGTCGTTGAAGAACCAGTCGCTGAAGAGCTTATCGCTGAAGAACCAGTCACTAAAGAACCAGTAGTTGAAGAGTAAGTCGCTGAAGACCTGTCGCTGAAGAACCAGTTGTTGAAGAACTAGTCGCTGAGGAACCAGTCGCTTAAGATCCAGTCGCTGAAGAATCACTCTGTGAAGAACCAGTCGCTGAAGAACCAGTCGCTGAAGAACCCGTCGCTGAATAACCAGTCGCAGAAGAACCAGCCGCTGAAGAACCAGCCGCTGAAGAACCAGTCGCTGAAGAACCAGTCGCTGAAGAAGCACTCGCAGAAGAACCAGTTGCTGAAGAACCAGTCGCTGAGGTACCAGTCCCTGAAGAACCAGTCGCTGGAGATCCGGCCGCTGATGAACCAGCCGCTGAAGAACCGGTCGCTGAAGAACAAGTTGTTGAAAGACCAGTCACTGAAGAACCAATTGTAGAAGAACCAGTAGTTGAAGAGCCAGTCGCTGAAGGACCAGTCGCTGAAGAACCATTCATTGAAGAACCGGTCGTGGAAAAACAAGTGGCTGAAGAACCAGTCGCTGAAAAACCAGTCGCCAAAAAACTAATCGCTGAAGAACCAGTCGCTGAAGGTCCAGTCGCTGAAGAACCAGTCGCTGAAGAACCAGCCGCTGAAGAACCGGTCGCTGAAGAACAAGTTGTTGAAAGACCAGTCACTGAAGAACCAATTGTAGAAGAACCAGTAGTTGAAGAGCCAGTCGCTGAAGGACCAGTCGCTGAAGAACCATTCATTGAAGAACCGGTCGTGGAAAAACAAGTGGCTGAAGAACCAGTCGCTGAAAAACCAGTCGCCAAAAAACTAATCGCTGAAGAACCAGTCGCTGAAGGTCCAGTCGCTGAAGAACCAGTCGCTGAAGAACCAGTCGCTGACGAACCAGTCGCTGACGAACCAGTCGCTGAAGAACCAGTGGTTGAAGAACCAGTCGCCGAATAACCAGTCACTGAAGAACCAGTCGCTGAAGAACCAGCTGCAGAAGAACCAGTGGCTGGAGAACCAGTCACTGAAGAACCAGCCGCTGAAGAACCAGTCGCTGAAGAACCAGTCGTTGAAAAACAAGTGGCTGAAGAACCGGTCGCTGAAAAAACAGTCGCTGAAGAACCAGTCGCTGGAGAACCAGTCGCAGAAGAACCAGTCGCTCAAGACCCAGTCGCTGAAGAACCAGTCGTTGAAGAACCAGTCGCTGAAGAACCAGTCGCTGAAGAACCGGTCGCTGAAGAACCAGTCTCTGAAGAACCAGTCGCTGAAGAACCAAGTGGTTGAAGAACCAGTCGTTGGAGAACCAGTCGCCAAAAAACTAATCGCTGAAGAACCAGTCGCTGAAGAGCCAGTAGCTGAAGAACCAGTCGCTGAAGAACCAGTCGCTGGAGATCCAGTCGCAGAAGAACCAGTCGCTCAAGACCCAGCCGCTGAAGAACCAGTCGTTGAAGAACCAGTCGCTAAAGAACCAGTCGCTGAAGAACCGGGCGCTGAAGAACCAGCCTCTGAAGAACTAGTCGCTGGAGATCCAGTCGCAGAAGAACCAGTCGCTCAAGACCCAGCCGCTGAAGAACCAGTCGTTGAAGAACCAGTCGCTAAAGAACCAGTCGCTGAAGACCCAGCCGCTGAAGAACCAGTCGTTGAAGAACCAGTCCCTGAAGAACCAGTCGCTGAAGAACTAATCGCTGAAGAGCCAGTCACTGAAGAACCAGTCGTTGAAAAACAAGTCGCTGAAGAACCAGTCGAGGAAGAACCAGTCGCTGAAGAACCGGTCGTTGAAGAACCAGTCGCTGAAGAGCTAATCGCTGAAGAACCAGTCACTAAAGAACCAGTAGTTGAAGAGTAAGTCGCTGAAGACCTGTCGCTGAAGAACCAGTTGTTGAAGAACTAGTCGCTGAGGAACCAGTCGCTTAAGATCCAGTCGCTGAAGAATCACTCTGTGAAGAACCAGTCGCTGAAGAACCAGTCGCTGAAGAACCCGTCGCTGAATAACCAGTCGCAGAAGAACCAGCCGCTGAAGAACCAGCCGCTGAAGAACCAGTCGCTGAAGAACCAGTCGCTGAAGAACCACTCGCAGAAGAACCAGTTGCTGAAGAACCAGTCGCTGAGGTACCAGTCCCTGAAGAACCAGTCGCTGGAGATCCGGCCGCTGATGAACCGGTCGCTGAAGAACCAGTTGTTGAAAGACCAGTCACTAAAAAGCAGTCGCTGAAAAATTAGTAGTCGAAGAACTAGATGTTGAAAGAGCAGTCGCTGGAGAACCAGAACTTGAACAAAAAGCCGCTAAGGGACCAGTCGCTGAAGGTACAGTCGCTGAAGAACTAGCCGCTGAAGAACCAGCCGCTGAAGAACCGGTCGCTGAAGAACAAGTTGTTGAAAGACCAGTCACTGAAGAACCAATTGTAGAAGAACCAGTATTTGAAGAGCCAGTCGCTGAAGGACCAGTCGCTGAAGAACCATTCATTGAAGAAAGGGTCGTGGAAAAACAAGTGGCTGAAGAACCAGTCGCTGAAAAACCAGTCGCCAAAAAACTATTCGCTGAAGAACCAGTCGCTGAAGGTCCAGTCACTGAAGAACCAGTCGCTGAAGAACCAGTCGCTGACGAACCAGTCGCTGACGAACCAGTCGCTGAAGAACCAGTGGTTGAAGAACCAGTCGCCGAATAACCAGTCACTGAAGAACAAGTCGCTGAAGAACCAGCTGCAGAAGAACCAGTCGCTGGAGAACCAGTCACTGAAGAACCAGCCGCTGAAGAACCAGTCGCTGAAGAACCAGTCGTTGAAAAACAAGTGGCTGAAGAACCGGTCGCTGAAAAAACAGTCGCTGAAGAACCAGTCGCTGGAGAACCAGTCGCAGAAGAACCAGTCGCTCAAGACCCAGTCGCTGAAGAACCAGTCGTTGAAGAACCAGTCGCTGAAGAACCAGTCGCTGAAGAACCGGTCGCTGAAGAACCAGTCTCTGAAGAACCAGTCGCTGAAGAACCAAGTGGTTGAAGAACCAGTCGTTGGAGAACCAGTCGCCAAAAAACTAATCGCTGAAGAACCAGTCGCTGAAGAGCCAGTAGCTGAAGAACCAGTCGCTGAAGAACCAGTCGCTGGAGATCCAGTCGCAGAAGAACCAGTCGCTCAAGACCCAGCCGCTGAAGAACCAGTCGTTGAAAAACCAGTCGCTAAAGAACCAGTCGCTGAAGAACCGGGCGCTGAAGAACCAGCCTCTGAAGAACTAGTCGCTGGAGATCCAGTCGCAGAAGAACCAGTCGCTCAAGACCCAGCCGCTGAAGAACCAGTCGTTGAAGAACCAGTCGCTAAAGAACCAGTCGCTGAAGACCCAGCCGCTGAAGAACCAGTCGTTGAAGAACCAGTCCCTGAAGAACCAGTCGCTGAAGAACTAATCGCTGAAGAGCCAGTCACTGAAGAACCAGTCGCTGAAGAACCCGTCGCTGAAGAACCAGTCGTTGAAGAAGCAGTCGTTGAAAAACAAGTGGCTGAAGGACCAGTCGCTGAAAAACCAGCCGCTGAAGAACCAGTCGTTGAAGAACCAGTCGCTAAAGAACCAGTCGCTGGAGATCCAGTCGCAGAAGAACCAGTCGCTCAAGACCCAGCCGCTGAAGAACCAGTCGTTGAAGAACCAGTCGCTAAAGAACCAGTCGCTGAAGAACCAGCCGCTGAAGAACCAGTCGTTGAAGAACCAGTCCCAGAAGAACCAGTCGCTGAAGAACTAATCGCTGAAGAGCCAGTCACTGAAGAACCAGTCGCTGAAGAACTCGTCGCTGAAGAACCAGTCGTTGAAGAAGCAGTCGTTGAAAAACAAGTGGCTGAAGGACCAGTCGCTGAAAAACCAGTCGCTGAAGAACCGGTAGTTGAAGAGCCAGTCGCTGAAGGACCTGTCGCAGAAGAACCAGTCGTTGAAGAACTAGTCGCTGAGGAACGAGTCGCTTAAGTTCTAGTGGCTGAAGAACCACTCGTTGAAGAACCGGTCGCTGAAGAACCAGTTGTTGAAAGACCTGTCACTAAAGAACCAGTCGCTGAAGAACTAATCGTTGAAGAACCAGTCGCGGAAGAACCAGTCGCTGAAGAACCAGTCGTTGAAGAACCAGTCGCTGAAGAGCTAATCGCTGAAAAACCAGTCACTAAAGAACCAGTCGCTGAAGAACCAGTCGCTGAAAAGCCAGTCAGGGAAGAACCGGTCGTTGAAAAACAAGTCGCTGAGAACTAATCGCTGAAGAGCCAGACACTGAAGAACCAGTCGCTGAAGAACCAGTCGCTGAAGAACCAGTCGCTGAAGAACCAGTCGTTGAAAAACCAGTGGCTGAAGAACCAGTCGCTGAAAAACCAGTCGCTGAAGGACCAGTCACTGAAGAACCAGGCGCTGAAGAACCAGTCGCTGAAGAACCAGTCGCTGAAAAGCCAGTCATGGAAGAACCAGTCGTTGAAAAACAAGTCGCTGAAGAACCAGTCGCTGAAGAACCACTCGCAGAAAAACCAGTTGCTGAAGAACCAGTCGCTGAGGTACCAGTCCCTGAAGAACCAGTCGCTGGAGATCCGGCCGCTGATGAACCGGTCGCTGAAGAACCAGTTGTTGAAAGACCAGTCACTAAAAAGCAGTCGCTGAAAAATTAGTAGTCGAAGAACTGGATGTTGAAAGAGCAGTCGCTGGAGAACCAGAACTTGAACAAAAAGCCGCTAAGTGACCAGTCGCTGAAGGTACAGTCGCTGAAGAACTAGCCGCTGAAGAACCAGCCGCTGAAGAACCGGTCGCTGAAGAACAAGTTGTTGAAAGACCAGTCACTGAAGAACCAATTGTAGAAGAACCAGTATTTGAAGAGCCAGTCGCTGAAGGACCAGTCGCTGAAGAACCATTCATTGAAGAACCGGTCGTGGAAAAACAAGTGGCTGAAGAACCAGTCGCTGAAAAACCAGTCGCCAAAAAACTATTCGCTGAAGAACCAGTCGCTGAAGGTCCAGTCGCTGAAGAACCAGTCGCTGAAGAACCAGTCGCTGACGAACCAGTCGCTGACGAACCAGTCGCTGAAGAACCAGTGGTTGAAGAACCAGTCGCCGAATAACCAGTCACTGAAGAACAAGTCGCTGAAGAACCAGCTGCAGAAGAACCAGTCGCTGGAGAACCAGTCACTGAAGAACCAGCCGCTGAAGAACCAGTCGCTGAAGAACCAGTTGTTGAAAGATCAGCCACTGAGAACCAGTGCCTGAAGGACCAGCCGCTGAAGAACTAATCGCAGAAGGGCCAGTCACTGAAGAACCAGTCGCTGAAGAACCAGTCGCTCAAGAACCAGTCGTTGAAAAACCAGTGGCTGAAGAACCAGTCGCTGAAAAACCAGTAGCTGAAGGACCTGTCACTGAAGAACCAGTCGCTGAAGAACTTATCGCTGAAGAACCAGTCGCGGAAGAACTAGTCGCTGAAGAACCAGTCGTTGAAGAACCAGCCGCTGAAGAGCTAATCGCTGAAGAACCAGTCACTAAAGAACCAGTCGCTGAAGAACCAGTCGCTGAAAAGCCAGTCATTGAAGAACCAGTCGTTGAAAAACAAGTCGCTGAAGAACCAGTCGCGGAAGAACCAGTCGCTGAAGAACCGGTCGTTGAAGAACCAGTCGCTGAAGAGCTTATCGCTGAAGAACCAGTCACTAAAGAACCAGTAGTTGAAGAGTAAGTCGCTGAAGACCTGTCGCTGAAGAACCAGTTGTTGAAGAACTAGTCGCTGAGGAACCAGTCGCTTAAGATCCAGTCGCTGAAGAATCACTCTGTGAAGAACCAGTCGCTGAAGAACCACTCGCAGAAGAACCAGTTGCTGATGAACCTGTCGCTGAAGAACCAGTCGTTGAAGAACTAGTCGCTGAGGAACCAGTCGCTTAAGATCCAGTCGCTGAAAAAGCACTTGGTGAAGAACCAGTCACTAAAGAACCTGTCGCTGAAGAACCAGTCGCTGAAGAACCAGACGTTGAAAAACCAGTGGCTGAAGAACCAGTCGCTGAAAAACCAGTAGCTGAAGGACCAGTCACTGAAGAACCAGTCGCTGAAGAACCAGTTGTTGAAAGATCAGCCGCTGAGAACCAGTGCTTGAAGGACCAGTCGCTGAAGAACTAATCGCAGAAGGGCCAGTCACTGAAGAACCAGTCGCTGAAGAACCAGTCGCTGAAGAACCAGTCGTTGAAAAACCAGTGGCTGAAGAACCAGTCGCTGAAAAACCAGTAGCTGAAGGACCAGTCACTGAAGAACCAGTCGCTGAAGAACTTATCGCTGAAGAACCAGTCACTAAAGAACCAGTAGTTGAAGAGTAAGTCGCTGAAGACCTGTCGCTGAAGAACCAGTTGTTGAAGAACTAGTCGCTGAGGAACCAGTCGCTTAAGATCCAGTCGCTGAAGAATCACTCTGTGAAGAACCAGTCGCTGAAGAACCAGTCGCTGAAGAACCCGTCGCTGAATAACCAGTCGCAGAAGAACCAGCCGCTGAAGAACCAGCCGCTGAAGAACCAGTCGCTGAAGAACCAGTCGCTGAAGAACCACTCGCAGAAGAACCAGTTGCTGAAGAACCAGTCGCTGAGGTACCAGTCCCTGAAGAACCAGTCGCTGGAGATCCGGCCGCTGATGAACCGGTCGCTGAAGAACCAGTTGTTGAAAGACCAGTCACTAAAAAGCAGTCGCTGAAAAATTAGTAGTCGAAGAACTAGATGTTGAAAGAGCAGTCGCTGGAGAACCAGAACTTGAACAAAAAGCCGCTAAGGGACCAGTCGCTGAAGGTACAGTCGCTGAAGAACTAGCCGCTGAAGAACCAGCCGCTGAAGAACCGGTCGCTGAAGAACAAGTTGTTGAAAGACCAGTCACTGAAGAACCAATTGTAGAAGAACCAGTAGTTGAAGAGCCAGTCGCTGAAGGACCAGTCGCTGAAGAACCATTCATTGAAGAACCGGTCGTGGAAAAACAAGTGGCTGAAGAACCAGTCGCTGAAAAACCAGTCGCCAAAAAACTAATCGCTGAAGAACCAGTCGCTGAAGGTCCAGTCGCTGAAGAACCAGTCGCTGAAGAACCAGTCGCTGACGAACCAGTCGCTGACGAACCAGTCGCTGAAGAACCAGTGGTTGAAGAACCAGTCGCCGAATAACCAGTCACTGAAGAACCAGTCGCTGAAGAACCAGCTGCAGAAGAACCAGTGGCTGGAGAACCAGTCACTGAAGAACCAGCCGCTGAAGAACCAGTCGCTGAAGAACCAGTCGTTGAAAAACAAGTGGCTGAAGAACCGGTCGCTGAAAAAACAGTCGCTGAAGAACCAGTCGCTGGAGAACCAGTCGCAGAAGAACCAGTCGCTCAAGACCCAGTCGCTGAAGAACCAGTCGTTGAAGAACCAGTCGCTGAAGACCCAGTCGCTGAAGAACCGGTCGCTGAAGAACCAGTCTCTGAAGAACCAGTCGCTGAAGAACCAAGTGGTTGAAGAACCAGTCGTTGGAGAACCAGTCGCCAAAAAACTAATCGCTGAAGAACCAGTCGCTGAAGAGCCAGTAGCTGAAGAACCAGTCGCTGAAGAACCAGTCGCTGGAGATCCAGTCGCAGAAGAACCAGTCGCTCAAGACCTAGCCGCTGAAGAACCAGTCGTTGAAGAACCAGTCGCTAAAGAACCAGTCGCTGAAGAACCGGGCGCTGAAGAACCAGCCTCTGAAGAACTAGTCGCTGGAGATCCAGTCGCAGAAGAACCAGTCGCTCAAGACCCAGCCGCTGAAGAACCAGTCGTTTAAGAACCAGTCGCTAAAGAACCAGTCGCTGAAGACCCAGCCGCTGAAGAACCAGTCGTTGAAGAACCAGTCCCTGAAGAACCAGTCGCTGAAGAACTAATCGCTGAAGAGCCAGTCACTGAAGAACCAGTCGTTGAAAAACAAGTCGCTGAAGAACCAGTCGCGGAAGAACCAGTCGCTGAAGAACCGGTCGTTGAAGAACCAGTCGCTGAAGAGCTAATCGCTGAAGAACCAGTCACTAAAGAACCAGTAGTTGAAGAGTAAGTCGCTGAAGACCTGTCGCTGAAGAACCAGTTGTTGAAGAACTAGTCGCTGAGGAACCAGTCGCTTAAGATCCAGTCGCTGAAGAATCACTCTGTGAATAACCAGTCGCAGAAGAACCAGCCGCTGAAGAACCAGCCACTGAAGAACCAGTCGCTGAAGAACCAGTCGCTGAAGAACCACTCGCAGAAGAACCAGTTGCTGAAGAACCAGTCGCTGAGGTACCAGTCCCTGAAGAACCAGTCGCTGGAGATCCGGCCGCTGATGAACCGGTCGCTGAAGAACCAGTTGTTGAAAGACCAGTCACTAAAAAGCAGTCGCTGAAAAATTAGTAGTCGAAGAACTAGATGTTGAAAGAGCAGTCGCTGGAGAACCAGAACTTGAACAAAAAGCCGCTAAGGGACCAGTCGCTGAAGGTACAGTCGCTGAAGAACTAGCCGCTGAAGAACCAGCCGCTGAAGAACCGGTCGCTGAAGAACAAGTTGTTGAAAGACCAGTCACTGAAGAACCAATTGTAGAAGAACCAGTATTTGAAGAGCCAGTCGCTGAAGGACCAGTCGCTGAAGAACCATTCATTGAAGAACCGGTCGTGGAAAAACAAGTGGCTGAAGAACCAGTCGCTGAAAAACCAGTCGCCAAAAAACTATTCGCTGAAGAACCAGTCGCTGAAGGTCCAGTCGCTGAAGAACCAGTCGCTGAAGAACCAGTCGCTGACGAACCAGTCGCTGACGAACCAGTCGCTGAAGAACCAGTGGTTGAAGAACCAGTCGCCGAATAACCAGTCACTGAAGAACAAGTCGCTGAAGAACCAGCTGCAGAAGAACCAGTCGCTGGAGAACCAGTCACTGAAGAACCAGCCGCTGAAGAACCAGTCGCTGAAGAACCAGTTGTTGAAAGATCAGCCACTGAGAACCAGTGCCTGAAGGACCAGCCGCTGAAGAACTAATCGCAGAAGGGCCAGTCACTGAAGAACCAGTCGCTGAAGAACCAGTCGCTGAAGAACCAGTCGTTGAAAAACCAGTGGCTGAAGAACCAGTCGCTGAAAAACCAGTAGCTGAAGGACCAGTCACTGAAGAACCAGTCGCTGAAGAACTTATCGCTGAAGAACCAGTCGCGGAAGAACTAGTCGCTGAAGAACCAGTCGTTGAAGAACCAGCCGCTGAAGAGCTAATCGCTGAAGAACCAGTCACTAAAGAACCAGTCGCTGAAGAACCAGTCGCTGAAAAGCCAGTCATTGAAGAACCAGTCGTTGAAAAACAAGTCGCTGAAGAACCAGTCGCGGAAGAACCAGTCGCTGAAGAACCGGTCGTTGAAGAACCAGTCGCTGAAGAGCTTATCGCTGAAGAACCAGTCACTAAAGAACCAGTAGTTGAAGAGTAAGTCGCTGAAGACCTGTCGCTGAAGAACCAGTTGTTGAAGAACTAGTCGCTGAGGAACCAGTCGCTTAAGATCCAGTCGCTGAAGAATCACTCTGTGAAGAACCAGTCGCTGAAGAACCAGTCGCTGAAGAACCCGTCGCTGAATAACCAGTCGCAGAAGAACCAGCCGCTGAAGAACCAGCCGCTGAAGAACCAGTCGCTGAAGAACCAGTCGCTGAAGAAGCACTCGCAGAAGAACCAGTTGCTGAAGAACCAGTCGCTGAGGTACCAGTCCCTGAAGAACCAGTCGCTGGAGATCCGGCCGCTGATGAACCGGTCGCTGAAGAACCAGTTGTTGAAAGACCAGTCACTAAAAAGCAGTCGCTGAAAAATTAGTAGTCGAAGAACCAGATGTTGAAAGAGCAGTCGCTGGAGAACCAGAACTTGAACAAAAAGCCGCTAAGGGACCAGTCGCTGAAGGTACAGTCGCTGAAGAACTTGCCGCTGAAGAACCAGCCGCTGAAGAACCGGTCGCTGAAGAACAAGTTGTTGAAAGACCAGTCACTGAAGAACCAATTGTAGAAGAACCAGTAGTTGAAGAGCCAGTCGCTGAAGGACCAGTCGCTGAAGAACCATTCATTGAAGAACCGGTCGTGGAAAAACAAGTGGCTGAAGAACCAGTCGCTGAAAAACCAGTCGCCAAAAAACTAATCGCTGAAGAACCAGTCGCTGAAGGTCCAGTCGCTGAAGAACCAGTCGCTGAAGAACCAGTCGCTGACGAACCAGTCGCTGACGAACCAGTCGCTGAAGAACCAGTGGTTGAAGAACCAGTCGCCGAATAACCAGTCACTGAAGAACCAGTCGCTGAAGAACCAGCTGCAGAAGAACCAGTGGCTGGAGAACCAGTCACTGAAGAACCAGCCGCTGAAGAACCAGTCGCTGAAGAACCAGTCGTTGAAAAACAAGTGGCTGAAGAACCGGTCGCTGAAAAAACAGTCGCTGAAGAACCAGTCGCTGGAGAACCAGTCGCAGAAGAACCAGTCGCTCAAGACCCAGTCGCTGAAGAACCAGTCGTTGAAGAACCAGTCGCTGAAGAACCAGTCGCTGAAGAACCGGTCGCTGAAGAACCAGTCTCTGAAGAACCAGTCGCTGAAGAACCAAGTGGTTGAAGAACCAGTCGTTGGAGAACCAGTCGCCAAAAAACTAATCGCTGAAGAACCAGTCGCTGAAGAGCCAGTAGCTGAAGAACCAGTCGCTGAAGAACCAGTCGCTGGAGATCCAGTCGCAGAAGAACCAGTCGCTCAAGACCCAACCCTGAAGAACCAGTCGTTGAAGAACCAGTCGCTAAAGAACCAGTCGCTGAAGAACCGGGCGCTGAAGAACCAGCCTCTGAAGAACTAGTCGCTGGAGATCCAGTCGTAGAAGAACCAGTCGCTCAAGACCCAGCCGCTGAAGAACCAGTCGTTGAAGAACCAGTCGCTAAAGAACCAGTCGCTGAAGACCCAGCCGCTGAAGAACCAGTCGTTGAAGAACCAGTCCCTGAAGAACCAGTCGCTGAAGAACTAATCGCTGAAGAGCCAGTCACTGAAGAACCAGTCGTTGAAAAACAAGTCGCTGAAGAACCAGTCGAAGAAGAACCAGTCGCTGAAGAACCGGTCGTTGAAGAACCAGTCGCTGAAGAGCTAATCGCTGAAGAACCAGTCACTAAAGAACCAGTAGTTGAAGAGTAAGTCGCTGAAGACTTGTCGCTGAAGAACCAGTTGTTGAAGAACTAGTCGCTGAGGAACCAGTCGCTTAAGATCCAGTCGCTGAAGAATCACTCTGTGAAGAACCAGTCGCTGAAGAACCAGTCGCTGAAGAACCCGTCGCTGAATAACCAGTCGCAGAAGAACCAGCCGCTGAAGAACCAGCCGCTGAAGAACCAGTCGCTGAAGAACCAGTCGCTGAAGAACCACTCGCAGAAGAACCAGTTGCTGAAGAACCAGTCGCTGAGGTACCAGTCCCTGAAGAACCAGTCGCTGGAGATCCGGCCGCTGATGAACCGGTCGCTGAAGAACCAGTTGTTGAAAGACCAGTCACTGAAGAACCAATTGTAGAAGAACCAGTATTTGAAGAGCCAGTCGCTGAAGGACCAGTCGCTGAAGAACCATTCATTGAAGAACCGGTCGTGGAAAAACAAGTGGCTGAAGAACCAGTCGCTGAAAAACCAGTCGCCAAAAAACTATTCGCTGAAGAACCAGTCGCTGAAGGTCCAGTCGCTGAAGAACCAGTCGCTGAAGAACCAGTCGCTGACGAACCAGTCGCTGACGAACCAGTCGCTGAAGAACCAGTGGTTGAAGAACCAGTCGCCGAATAACCAGTCACTGAAGAACAAGTCGCTGAAGAACCAGCTGCAGAAGAACCAGTCGCTGGAGAACCAGTCACTGAAGAACCAGCCGCTGAAGAACCAGTCGCTGAAGAACCAGTTGTTGAAAGATCAGCCACTGAGAACCAGTGCCTGAAGGACCAGCCGCTGAAGAACTAATCGCAGAAGGGCCAGTCACTGAAGAACCAGTCGCTGAAGAACCAGTCGCTCAAGAACCAGTCGTTGAAAAACCAGTGGCTGAAGAACCAGTCGCTGAAAAACCAGTAGCTGAAGGACCTGTCACTGAAGAACCAGTCGCTGAAGAACTTATCGCTGAAGAACCAGTCGCGGAAGAACTAGTCGCTGAAGAACCAGTCGTTGAAGAACCAGCCGCTGAAGAGCTAATCGCTGAAGAACCAGTCACTAAAGAACCAGTCGCTGAAGAACCAGTCGCTGAAAAGCCAGTCATTGAAGAACCAGTCGTTGAAAAACAAGTCGCTGAAGAACCAGTCGCGGAAGAACCAGTCGCTGAAGAACCGGTCGTTGAAGAACCAGTCGCTGAAGAGCTTATCGCTGAAGAACCAGTCACTAAAGAACCAGTAGTTGAAGAGTAAGTCGCTGAAGACCTGTCGCTGAAGAACCAGTTGTTGAAGAACTAGTCGCTGAGGAACCAGTCGCTTAAGATCCAGTCGCTGAAGAATCACTCTGTGAAGAACCAGTCGCTGAAGAACCACTCGCAGAAGAACCAGTTGCTGATGAACCTGTCGCTGAAGAACCAGTCGTTGAAGAACTAGTCGCTGAGGAACCAGTCGCTTAAGATCCAGTCGCTGAAAAAGCACTTGGTGAAGAACCAGTCACTAAAGAACCTGTCGCTGAAGAACCAGTCTCTGAAGAACCAGACGTTGAAAAACCAGTGGCTGAAGAACCAGTCGCTGAAAAACCAGTAGCTGAAGGACCAGTCACTGAAGAACCAGTCGCTGAAGAACCAGTTGTTGAAAGATCAGCCGCTGAGAACCAGTGCTTGAAGGACCAGTCGCTGAAGAACTAATCGCAGAAGGGCCAGTCACTGAAGAACCAGTCGCTGAAGAACCAGTCGCTGAAGAACCAGTCGTTGAAAAACCAGTGGCTGAAGAACCAGTCGCTGAAAAACCAGTAGCTGAAGGACCAGTCACTGAAGAACCAGTCGCTGAAGAACCGGTCGCTGAAGAACCAGCCGCTGAAGAACCGGTCGCTGAAGAACAAGTTGTTGAAAGACCAGTCACTGAAGAACCAATTGTAGAAGAACCAGTATTTGAAGAGCCAGTCGCTGAAGGACCAGTCGCTGAAGAACCATTCATTGAAGAACCGGTCGTGGAAAAACAAGTGGCTGAAGAACCAGTCGCTGAAAAACCAGTCGCCAAAAAACTATTCGCTGAAGAACCAGTCGCTGAAGGTCCAGTCGCTGAAGAACCAGTCGCTGAAGAACCAGTCGCTGACGAACCAGTCGCTGACGAACCAGTCGCTGAAGAACCAGTGGTTGAAGAACCAGTCGCCGAATAACCAGTCACTGAAGAACAAGTCGCTGAAGAACCAGCTGCAGAAGAACCAGTCGCTGGAGAACCAGTCACTGAAGAACCAGCCGCTGAAGAACCAGTCGCTGAAGAACCAGTTGTTGAAAGATCAGCCACTGAGAACCAGTGCCTGAAGGACCAGCCGCTGAAGAACTAATCGCAGAAGGGCCAGTCACTGAAGAACCAGTCGCTGAAGAACCAGTCGCTCAAGAACCAGTCGTTGAAAAACCAGTGGCTGAAGAACCAGTCGCTGAAAAACCAGTAGCTGAAGGACCTGTCACTGAAGAACCAGTCGCTGAAGAACTTATCGCTGAAGAACCAGTCGCGGAAGAACTAGTCGCTGAAGAACCAGTCGTTGAAGAACCAGCCGCTGAAGAGCTAATCGCTGAAGAACCAGTCACTAAAGAACCAGTCGCTGAAGAACCAGTCGCTGAAAAGCCAGTCATTGAAGAACCAGTCGTTGAAAAACAAGTCGCTGAAGAACCAGTCGCGGAAGAACCAGTCGCTGAAGAACCGGTCGTTGAAGAACCAGTCGCTGAAGAGCTTATCGCTGAAGAACCAGTCACTAAAGAACCAGTAGTTGAAGAGTAAGTCGCTGAAGACCTGTCGCTGAAGAACCAGTTGTTGAAGAACTAGTCGCTGAGGAACCAGTCGCTTAAGATCCAGTCGCTGAAGAATCACTCTGTGAAGAACCAGTCGCTGAAGAACCACTCGCAGAAGAACCAGTTGCTGATGAACCTGTCGCTGAAGAACCAGTCGTTGAAGAACTAGTCGCTGAGGAACCAGTCGCTTAAGATCCAGTCGCTGAAAAAGCACTTGGTGAAGAACCAGTCACTAAAGAACCTGTCGCTGAAGAACCAGTCGCTGAAGAACCAGACGTTGAAAAACCAGTGGCTGAAGAACCAGTCGCTGAAAAACCAGTAGCTGAAGGACCAGTCACTGAAGAACCAGTCGCTGAAGAACCAGTTGTTGAAAGATCAGCCGCTGAGAACCAGTGCTTGAAGGACCAGTCGCTGAAGAACTAATCGCAGAAGGGCCAGTCACTGAAGAACCAGTCGCTGAAGAACCAGTCGCTGAAGAACCAGTCGTTGAAAAACCAGTGGCTGAAGAACCAGTCGCTGAAAAACCAGTAGCTGAAGGACCAGTCACTGAAGAACCAGTCGCTGAAGAACTTATCGCTGAAGAACCAGTCACTAAAGAACCAGTAGTTGAAGAGTAAGTCGCTGAAGACCTGTCGCTGAAGAACCAGTTGTTGAAGAACTAGTCGCTGAGGAACCAGTCGCTTAAGATCCAGTCGCTGAAGAATCACTCTGTGAAGAACCAGTCGCTGAAGAACCAGTCGCTGAAGAACCCGTCGCTGAATAACCAGTCGCAGAAGAACCAGCCGCTGAAGAACCAGCCGCTGAAGAACCAGTCGCTGAAGAACCAGTCGCTGAAGAACCACTCGCAGAAGAACCAGTTGCTGAAGAACCAGTCGCTGAGGTACCAGTCCCTGAAGAACCAGTCGCTGGAGATCCGGCCGCTGATGAACCGGTCGCTGAAGAACCAGTTGTTGAAAGACCAGTCACTAAAAAGCAGTCGCTGAAAAATTAGTAGTCGAAGAACTAGATGTTGAAAGAGCAGTCGCTGGAGAACCAGAACTTGAACAAAAAGCCGCTAAGGGACCAGTCGCTGAAGGTACAGTCGCTGAAGAACTAGCCGCTGAAGAACCAGCCGCTGAAGAACCGGTCGCTGAAGAACAAGTTGTTGAAAGACCAGTCACTGAAGAACCAATTGTAGAAGAACCAGTAGTTGAAGAGCCAGTCGCTGAAGGACCAGTCGCTGAAGAACCATTCATTGAAGAACCGGTCGTGGAAAAACAAGTGGCTGAAGAACCAGTCGCTGAAAAACCAGTCGCCAAAAAACTAATCGCTGAAGAACCAGTCGCTGAAGGTCCAGTCGCTGAAGAACCAGTCGCTGAAGAACCAGTCGCTGACGAACCAGTCGCTGACGAACCAGTCGCTGAAGAACCAGTGGTTGAAGAACCAGTCGCCGAATAACCAGTCACTGAAGAACCAGTCGCTGAAGAACCAGCTGCAGAAGAACCAGTGGCTGGAGAACCAGTCACTGAAGAACCAGCCGCTGAAGAACCAGTCGCTGAAGAACCAGTCGTTGAAAAACAAGTGGCTGAAGAACCGGTCGCTGAAAAAACAGTCGCTGAAGAACCAGTCGCTGGAGAACCAGTCGCAGAAGAACCAGTCGCTCAAGACCCAGTCGCTGAAGAACCAGTCGTTGAAGAACCAGTCGCTGAAGACCCAGTCGCTGAAGAACCGGTCGCTGAAGAACCAGTCTCTGAAGAACCAGTCGCTGAAGAACCAAGTGGTTGAAGAACCAGTCGTTGGAGAACCAGTCGCCAAAAAACTAATCGCTGAAGAACCAGTCGCTGAAGAGCCAGTAGCTGAAGAACCAGTCGCTGAAGAACCAGTCGCTGGAGATCCAGTCGCAGAAGAACCAGTCGCTCAAGACCCAGCCGCTGAAGAACCAGTCGTTGAAGAACCAGTCGCTAAAGAACCAGTCGCTGAAGAACCGGGCGCTGAAGAACCAGCCTCTGAAGAACTAGTCGCTGGAGATCCAGTCGCAGAAGAACCAGTCGCTCAAGACCCAGCCGCTGAAGAACCAGTCGTTTAAGAACCAGTCGCTAAAGAACCAGTCGCTGAAGACCCAGCCGCTGAAGAACCAGTCGTTGAAGAACCAGTCCCTGAAGAACCAGTCGCTGAAGAACTAATCGCTGAAGAGCCAGTCACTGAAGAACCAGTCGTTGAAAAACAAGTCGCTGAAGAACCAGTCGCGGAAGAACCAGTCGCTGAAGAACCGGTCGTTGAAGAACCAGTCGCTGAAGAGCTAATCGCTGAAGAACCAGTCACTAAAGAACCAGTAGTTGAAGAGTAAGTCGCTGAAGACCTGTCGCTGAAGAACCAGTTGTTGAAGAACTAGTCGCTGAGGAACCAGTCGCTTAAGATCCAGTCGCTGAAGAATCACTCTGTGAATAACCAGTCGCAGAAGAACCAGCCGCTGAAGAACCAGCCGCTGAAGAACCAGTCGCTGAAGAACCAGTCGCTGAAGAACCACTCGCAGAAGAACCAGTTGCTGAAGAACCAGTCGCTGAGGTACCAGTCCCTGAAGAACCAGTCGCTGGAGATCCGGCCGCTGATGAACCGGTCGCTGAAGAACCAGTTGTTGAAAGACCAGTCACTAAAAAGCAGTCGCTGAAAAATTAGTAGTCGAAGAACTAGATGTTGAAAGAGCAGTCGCTGGAGAACCAGAACTTGAACAAAAAGCCGCTAAGGGACCAGTCGCTGAAGGTACAGTCGCTGAAGAACTAGCCGCTGAAGAACCAGCCGCTGAAGAACCGGTCGCTGAAGAGCAAGTTGTTGAAAGACCAGTCACTGAAGAACCAATTGTAGAAGAACCAGTATTTGAAGAGCCAGTCGCTGAAGGACCAGTCGCTGAAGAACCATTCATTGAAGAACCGGTCGTGGAAAAACAAGTGGCTGAAGAACCAGTCGCTGAAAAACCAGTCGCCAAAAAACTATTCGCTGAAGAACCAGTCGCTGAAGGTCCAGTCGCTGAAGAACCAGTCGCTGAAGAACCAGTCGCTGACGAACCAGTCGCTGACGAACCAGTCGCTGAAGAACCAGTGGTTGAAGAACCAGTCGCCGAATAACCAGTCACTGAAGAACAAGTCGCTGAAGAACCAGCTGCAGAAGAACCAGTCGCTGGAGAACCAGTCACTGAAGAACCAGCCGCTGAAGAACCAGTCGCTGAAGAACCAGTTGTTGAAAGATCAGCCACTGAGAACCAGTGCCTGAAGGACCAGCCGCTGAAGAACTAATCGCAGAAGGGCCAGTCACTGAAGAACCAGTCGCTGAAGAACCAGTCGCTGAAGAACCAGTCGTTGAAAAACCAGTGGCTGAAGAACCAGTCGCTGAAAAACCAGTAGCTGAAGGACCAGTCACTGAAGAACCAGTCGCTGAAGAACTTATCGCTGAAGAACCAGTCGCGGAAGAACTAGTCGCTGAAGAACCAGTCGTTGAAGAACCAGCCGCTGAAGAGCTAATCGCTGAAGAACCAGTCACTAAAGAACCAGTCGCTGAAGAACCAGTCGCTGAAAAGCCAGTCATTGAAGAACCAGTCGTTGAAAAACAAGTCGCTGAAGAACCAGTCGCGGAAGAACCAGTCGCTGAAGAACCGGTCGTTGAAGAACCAGTCGCTGAAGAGCTTATCGCTGAAGAACCAGTCACTAAAGAACCAGTAGTTGAAGAGTAAGTCGCTGAAGACCTGTCGCTGAAGAACCAGTTGTTGAAGAACTAGTCGCTGAGGAACCAGTCGCTTAAGATCCAGTCGCTGAAGAATCACTCTGTGAAGAACCAGTCGCTGAAGAACCAGTCGCTGAAGAACCCGTCGCTGAATAACCAGTCGCAGAAGAACCAGCCGCTGAAGAACCAGCCGCTGAAGAACCAGTCGCTGAAGAACCAGTCGCTGAAGAAGCACTCGCAGAAGAACCAGTTGCTGAAGAACCAGTCGCTGAGGTACCAGTCCCTGAAGAACCAGTCGCTGGAGATCCGGCCGCTGATGAACCGGTCGCTGAAGAACCAGTTGTTGAAAGACCAGTCACTAAAAAGCAGTCGCTGAAAAATTAGTAGTCGAAGAACCAGATGTTGAAAGAGCAGTCGCTGGAGAACCAGAACTTGAACAAAAAGCCGCTAAGGGACCAGTCGCTGAAGGTACAGTCGCTGAAGAACTTGCCGCTGAAGAACCAGCCGCTGAAGAACCGGTCGCTGAAGAACAAGTTGTTGAAAGACCAGTCACTGAAGAACCAATTGTAGAAGAACCAGTAGTTGAAGAGCCAGTCGCTGAAGGACCAGTCGCTGAAGAACCATTCATTGAAGAACCGGTCGTGGAAAAACAAGTGGCTGAAGAACCAGTCGCTGAAAAACCAGTCGCCAAAAAACTAATCGCTGAAGAACCAGTCGCTGAAGGTCCAGTCGCTGAAGAACCAGTCGCTGAAGAACCAGTCGCTGACGAACCAGTCGCTGACGAACCAGTCGCTGAAGAACCAGTGGTTGAAGAACCAGTCGCCGAATAACCAGTCACTGAAGAACCAGTCGCTGAAGAACCAGCTGCAGAAGAACCAGTGGCTGGAGAACCAGTCACTGAAGAACCAGCCGCTGAAGAACCAGTCGCTGAAGAACCAGTCGTTGAAAAACAAGTGGCTGAAGAACCGGTCGCTGAAAAAACAGTCGCTGAAGAACCAGTCGCTGGAGAACCAGTCGCAGAAGAACCAGTCGCTCAAGACCCAGTCGCTGAAGAACCAGTCGTTGAAGAACCAGTCGCTGAAGAACCAGTCGCTGAAGAACCGGTCGCTGAAGAACCAGTCTCTGAAGAACCAGTCGCTGAAGAACCAAGTGGTTGAAGAACCAGTCGTTGGAGAACCAGTCGCCAAAAAACTAATCGCTGAAGAACCAGTCGCTGAAGAGCCAGTAGCTGAAGAACCAGTCGCTGAAGAACCAGTCGCTGGAGATCCAGTCGCAGAAGAACCAGTCGCTCAAGACCCAGCCGCTGAAGAACCAGTCGTTGAAGAACCAGTCGCTAAAGAACCAGTCGCTGAAGAACCGGGCGCTGAAGAACCAGCCTCTGAAGAACTAGTCGCTGGAGATCCAGTCGCAGAAGAACCAGTCGCTCAAGACCCAGCCGCTGAAGAACCAGTCGTTGAAGAACCAGTCGCTAAAGAACCAGTCGCTGAAGACCCAGCCGCTGAAGAACCAGTCGTTGAAGAACCAGTCCCTGAAGAACCAGTCGCTGAAGAACTAATCGCTGAAGAGCCAGTCACTGAAGAACCAGTCGTTGAAAAACAAGTCGCTGAAGAACCAGTCGAGGAAGAACCAGTCGCTGAAGAACCGGTCGTTGAAGAACCAGTCGCTGAAGAGCTAATCGCTGAAGAACCAGTCACTAAAGAACCAGTAGTTGAAGAGTAAGTCGCTGAAGACTTGTCGCTGAAGAACCAGTTGTTGAAGAACTAGTCGCTGAGGAACCAGTCGCTTAAGATCCAGTCGCTGAAGAATCACTCTGTGAAGAACCAGTCGCTGAAGAACCAGTCGCTGAAGAACCCGTCGCTGAATAACCAGTCGCAGAAGAACCAGCCGCTGAAGAACCAGCCGCTGAAGAACCAGTCGCTGAAGAACCAGTCGCTGAAGAACCACTCGCAGAAGAACCAGTTGCTGAAGAACCAGTCGCTGAGGTACCAGTCCCTGAAGAACCAGTCGCTGGAGATCCGGCCGCTGATGAACCGGTCGCTGAAGAACCAGTTGTTGAAAGACCAGTCACTAAAAAGCAGTCGCTGAAAAATTAGTAGTCGAAGAACTAGATGTTGAAAGAGCAGTCGCTGGAGAACCAGAACTTGAACAAAAAGCCGCTAAGGGACCAGTCGCTGAAGGTACAGTCGCTGAAGAACTAGCCGCTGAAGAACCAGCCGCTGAAGAACCGGTCGCTGAAGAACAAGTTGTTGAAAGACCAGTCACTGAAGAACCAATTGTAGAAGAACCAGTATTTGAAGAGCCAGTCGCTGAAGGACCAGTCGCTGAAGAACCATTCATTGAAGAAAGGGTCGTGGAAAAACAAGTGGCTGAAGAACCAGTCGCTGAAAAACCAGTCGCCAAAAAACTATTCGCTGAAGAACCAGTCGCTGAAGGTCCAGTCACTGAAGAACCAGTCGCTGAAGAACCAGTCGCTGACGAACCAGTCGCTGACGAACCAGTCGCTGAAGAACCAGTGGTTGAAGAACCAGTCGCCGAATAACCAGTCACTGAAGAACAAGTCGCTGAAGAACCAGCTGCAGAAGAACCAGTCGCTGGAGAACCAGTCACTGAAGAACCAGCCGCTGAAGAACCAGTCGCTGAAGAACCAGTCGTTGAAAAACAAGTGGCTGAAGAACCGGTCGCTGAAAAAACAGTCGCTGAAGAACCAGTCGCTGGAGAACCAGTCGCAGAAGAACCAGTCGCTCAAGACCCAGTCGCTGAAGAACCAGTCGTTGAAGAACCAGTCGCTGAAGAACCAGTCGCTGAAGAACCGGTCGCTGAAGAACCAGTCTCTGAAGAACCAGTCGCTGAAGAACCAAGTGGTTGAAGAACCAGTCGTTGGAGAACCAGTCGCCAAAAAACTAATCGCTGAAGAACCAGTCGCTGAAGAGCCAGTAGCTGAAGAACCAGTCGCTGAAGAACCAGTCGCTGGAGATCCAGTCGCGGAAGAACCAGTCGCTCAAGACCCAGCCGCTGAAGAACCAGTCGTTGAAAAACCAGTCGCTAAAGAACCAGTCGCTGAAGAACCGGGCGCTGAAGAACCAGCCTCTGAAGAACTAGTCGCTGGAGATCCAGTCGCAGAAGAACCAGTCGCTCAAGACCCAGCCGCTGAAGAACCAGTCGTTGAAGAACCAGTCGCTAAAGAACCAGTCGCTGAAGACCCAGCCGCTGAAGAACCAGTCGTTGAAGAACCAGTCCCTGAAGAACCAGTCGCTGAAGAACTAATCGCTGAAGAGCCAGTCACTGAAGAACCAGTCGCTGAAGAACCCGTCGCTGAAGAACCAGTCGTTGAAGAAGCAGTCGTTGAAAAACAAGTGGCTGAAGGACCAGTCGCTGAAAAACCAGCCGCTGAAGAACCAGTCGTTGAAGAACCAGTCGCTAAAGAACCAGTCGCTGGAGATCCAGTCGCAGAAGAACCAGTCGCTCAAGACCCAGCCGCTGAAGAACCAGTCGTTGAAGAACCAGTCGCTAAAGAACCAGTCGCTGAAGACCCAGCCGCTGAAGAACCAGTCGTTGAAGAACCAGTCCCAGAAGAACCAGTCGCTGAAGAACTAATCGCTGAAGAGCCAGTCACTGAAGAACCAGTCGCTGAAGAACCCGTCGCTGAAGAACCAGTCGTTGAAGAAGCAGTCGTTGAATAACAAGTGGCTGAAGGACCAGTCGCTGAAAAACCAGTCGCTGAAGAACCGGTAGTTGAAGAGCCAGTCGCTGAAGGACCTGTCGCAGAAGAACCAGTCGTTGAAGAACTAGTCGCTGAGGAACGAGTCGCTTAAGTTCTAGTGGCTGAAGAACCACTCGTTGAAGAACCGGTCGCTGAAGAACCAGTTGTTGAAAGACCTGTCACTAAAGAACCAGTCGCTGAAGAACTAATCGTTGAAGAACCAGTCGCGGAAGAACCAGTCGCTGAAGAACCAGTCGTTGAAGAACCAGTCGCTGAAGAGCTAATCGCTGAAAAACCAGTCACTAAAGAACCAGTCGCTGAAGAACCAGTCGCTGAAAAGCCAGTCAGGGAAGAACCGGTCGTTGAAAAACAAGTCGCTGAGAACTAATCGCTGAAGAGCCAGACACTGAAGAACCAGTCGCTGAAGAACCAGTCGCTGAAGAACCAGTCGCTGAAGAACCAGTCGTTGAAAAACCAGTGGCTGAAGAACCAGTCGCTGAAAAACCAGTCGCTGAAGGACCAGTCACTGAAGAACCAGGCGCTGAAGAACCAGTCGCTGAAGAACCAGTCGCTGAAAAGCCAGTCATGGAAGAACCAGTCGTTGAAAAACAAGTCGCTGAGAACTAATAGCTGAAAAACCAGTCGCGGAAGAATCAGTCGCTGAAGAACCAGTTGTTGAAAGATCAGCCACTGAGAACCAGTCCCTGAAGAACCAGTCGCTGAAGAACTAATCGCTGAAGAGCCAGTCACTGAAGAACCAGTCGCTGAAGAACCAGTCGTTGAAAAACCAGTGGCTGAAGAACCAGTCGCTGAAGGACCAGTCACTGAAGAACCAATCGCTGAAGAGCTAATCGCTGAAGAACCAGTCTTTAAAGAACCAGTGGCTGAAGCACCAGTCGCAGAAAAACCAGTCGTTGAAGAACCAGTAGTTGAAGAACTAGTCGCTGAAGAACGAGTCGTTAAAGAATCAGTCGCTTAAGAAGCAGTCCCTGAAGAACCAGTCGCCGAAGAACAAGTCGCTAAAGAACCATTCGCTGAAGAACCTGTCGCAGAGAACCAGTAGTTGAAGAGCCCGTCGCTCGAGGACCTGTCGTTGAAGAACCAGTCGTTGAGGAACCAGTTGCTTAAGAATCAGAAGTTGAAGAACAGGTTGCTGAAGGACCCGTCGCTGAATAACCAGTCGCAGAAGAACCAGTCGCTAAAGACCCAGTCGTTGAAGAACCAGTCGCTGAAGAACCAGCCGTTGAAAAACCAGCCGCTGAAGAACCAGTCGCTGATAAGCCAGTCGCTGAAGAACCAGTCGCTGCAGAACCAGTCGCAGAAGAACCAGTCGCTCAAGACCCAGTCGCTGAAGAACCAGTCGTTTGAAGAACTAATCGCTGAAGAACCAGTTGCCGAAGAACCCGTCGCTGAATAACCAGTCGCAGAAGAACCAGTCGCTAAAGACCCAGTCGTTGAAGAACCAGTCGCTGAAGAACCAGCCGTTGAAAAACCAGACGCTGAAGAACCAGTCGCTGATAAGCCAGTCGCTGAAGAACCAGTCGCTGCAGAACCAGTCGCAGAAGAACCAGTCGCTCAAGACCCAGTCGCTGAAGAACCAGTCGTTGAAGAACTAGTCGCTAAAGAACCATTCGCTGACGAACCAGTCGCAGAGGAACCAGTCGTTGAAGAACCAGTCGCTGAAGAACCAGACGTTGAAGAACTAGTCGCTGAAGAATCAGTGGTTGAAGAACCAGTTGCTGAAGAAGCAGTTGTTGAAAGACCAGTCGCTGAAGAACCAGTCGCGGAAGAATCAGTCGCTGAAAAACCAGTCGCTGAAGAACCAGTCGTTGAAAAACCAGTGGCTGAAGAACCAGTCGCTGAAAAACCAGTCGCTGAAGGACCAGTCACTGAAGAACCAGTCGCTGAGGAACGAGTCGCTTAAGATCTAGTGGCTGAAGAGCCACTCGTTGAAGAACCGGTCGCTGAAGAACCAGTTGTTGAAAGACCAGTCGCTGAAGAACCTGTCGCTGAAAAACCAGTCGCTGAAGAACCAGTCGCTGAAGAACCAGTCGTTGAAAAACCAGTGACTGAAGAACCAGTCGCTGAAAAACCAGTCGCTGAAGGACCAGTCACTGAAGAACCAGTCGCTGAAGAACTAATCGCTGAAGAACCAGCCGCGGAGGATCCAGGCGCTGAAGAACCAGTCGTTGAAGAACCAGTCGCTGAAGAGCTAATCGCTGAAGAACCAGTCACTAAAGAACCAGTCGCTGAAGAACCAGTCGCTGAAAAGCCAGTCGCAGAAGAACCAGTCGTTGAAGAACCAGTCGCTGAAGAACCAGACGTTGAAGAACTAGTCGCTGAAGAATCAGTAGTTGAAGAACCAGTTGCTGAAGAACCAGTTGTTGAAAGATCAGCCACTGAGAACCAGTGCCTGAAGGGCCAGTCGCTGAAGAACTAATCGCAGAAGAGCCAGTCACTGAAGAACCAGTCGCTGAAGAACCAGTCGCTGAAGAACCAGTAGTTGAAAAACCAGTGGCTGAAGAACCAGTCGCTGAAAAACCAGTCGCTGAAGGACCAGTCGCTGAAGAACCAGTCGCTGAAGAACTTATCGCTGAAGAACCAGTCGCGGAAGAACCAGTCGCTGAAGAACCAGTCGTTGAAGAACCAGTCGCTGAAGAGCTAATCGCTGAAGAACCAGTCACTAAAGAACCAGTCGCTGAAGAACCAGTCGCTGAAAAGCCAGTCATTGAAGAACCAGTCGTTGAAAAACAAGTCGCTGAAGAACCAGTAGCCGAAGAACCAGTCGCTGAAGAACCAGTCGGTGAAGAACCAGTCGCTGAAGACCTGTCGCTGAAGAACCAGTTGTTGAAGAACTAGTCGCTGAGGAACCAGTCGCTTGAGATCCAGTCGCTGAAGAACCACTCTGTGAAGAACCAGTCACTGAAGAACCAGTCGCTGAAGAACCCGTCGCTGAATAACCAGTCGCAGAAGAACCAGCCGCTGAAGAACCAGTCGCTGAAGGACCAGTCGCTGAAGAACCAGTCGCTGAAGAACCTCTCGCAGAAGAACCAGTTGCTGAAGAACCAGTCGCTGAAGAACCAGTCGTTGAAGAACCAGTCGCTGAAGAGCTAATCGCAGAAGAACCGGTCACTAAAGAACCAGTCGCTGAAGAACCAGTCGCTGAAAAGCCAGTCATTGAAGAGCCAGTCGTTGAAAAACAAGTCGCTGAAGAACCAGTCGCGGAAGAACCAGTCGCTGAAGAACCAGTCGTTGAAGAACCAGTCGCTGAAGACCTGTCGCTGAAGAACCAGTTGTTGAAGAACTAGTCGCTGAGGAACCAGTCGCTTAAGATCCAGTCGCTGAAGAACCACTCTGTGAAGAACCAGTCATTGAAGAACCAGTCGCTGAAGAACCCGTCGCTGAATAACCAGTCGCAGAAAAACCAGCCGCTGAAGAACCAGTCGCTGAAGAACCAGTCGCTGAAGAACCAGTCGCTGAAGAACCTCTCGCAGAAGAACCAGTTGCTGAAGAACCAGTCACTGAAGAACCAGTTGCTGAAGAATCAGTAGTTGAAGAACCAGTTGCTGAAAGAACAGTTGCTGGAGAACCAGTAGCTGAACAACCAGCCGCTAAGGGACCAGTCGCTGAAGGTACAGTCGCTGAAGAACTAGCCGCTGAAGAATCAGTCGCTGCAGAACCAGTCGCAGAAGAACCAGTCGCTCAAGACCCAGTCGCTGAAGAACCATTCGTTGAAGAACAAGTTGCTGAAGGACCTGTCACTGAGGAACCAGCCGTTGAAGGACCAGTCGCTAAAGAACCAGTTGCTGAGAACCAGTTGCTGAGGAACCAGTCGCTGAAGAACGGGTCGCAGAAGAGCCAGTCGCTGAAAAACCAGTCACTGAAGTTCCAGTTGCTGAATAACCAGTCGTTAAGGAACCAGTCGCTTAAGAAGCAGTCCCTGAAGAACCAGTCGCTGAAGAACGTGTCGCTGAAGAGCCAGTTGCTGAAGAACCAGTTGCTGAAGAACCAGTCGGTGAAAAACCAGTTGTTGAAAGACCAGTCACTGAAGAACCAGTTGCTGAAGAATCAGTAGTTGAAGAACCATTTGTTGAAAGAACAGTTGCTGGAGAACCAGTAGTTGAACAACCAGCCGCTAAGGGACCAGTCGCTGAATAACCAATCGCTGAAGAACTAATCGCTGAAGGACCAGTCATTGAAGAACCAGTCGCTGAAGAACCACTTGGTGAAGAACCAGTCACTGAAAAACCAATCGCTGAAGAACCCGTCGCTGAATAACCAGTCGCAGAAGAACCAGTCGCTAAAGAACCAGTCGTTGAAGAACCAGTCGCTGAAGAACCAGTCGTTGAAGAACCAGTCGTTGAAGAACCAGTCGCTGAAGAACTAATCGCTGAAGAACCAGTCGCTGAAGAACCACTCGGTGAAGAACTAGTCACTGAAGAACCAGTCGCAGAAGAACCAGTCGCTAAGGAACCAGTCGTTGAAGAACCGGTCGCTGAAGGACCTGTCGCTGAAGAACCATTCGTTGAAGAACTAGTCGCTAAAGAACCATTCGCTGACGAACCAGTCGCAGAAGAACCAGTAGTTGAAAAGCCCGTCGCTGGAGGACCTGTCGCTGAAGAACCAGTCGTTGAAGAACGAAAGCAGTCGCTGGAGAACCAGTACTTGAACAAAAAGCCGCGAACGGACCAATCGCTGAAGGACCAGTCGCTGAAGAACTAGCCGCTGAAGAACCAGCCGCTGAAGAACCGGTCGGTGAAGAACCAGTTGTTGAAAGACCAGTCACTGAAGAACCAATTGTAGAAGAACCAGTAGTTGAAGAGCAAGTCGCTGAAGGACCTGTCGCTGAAGAACCATTCGTTGAAGAACTAGTCGCTAAAGAACCATGCGCTGACGAACCAGTCGCAGAAGAACCAGTAGTTGAGAAGCCCGTCGCAGGAGGACCTGTCGCTGAAGAACCAGTCGTTGAAGAACGTGTCGCTGAAGAACCGGTCGCAGAAGAACCAGTCGCTGAAAAACCAGTCGTTGAAGAACCAGTCGCTGAAGAACCAGCCGTTGAAGTACTAGTCGCTGAAGAATCAGTAGTTGAAGAACCAGTTGCTGAAGAAGCAGTTGCTGAAGAACCAGTCGGTGAGGTACCAGTCCCTGAAGAACCAGTCGCTGATGAGCTAATCACTGAAGGACCAGTCATTGAAGAACCAGTCGCTGAAGAACCAGCCGTTGAAAAACACGCCGCTGAAGAACCAGTCGCTGATAAACCAGTCGCTGAAGAATCAGTCGCTGCAGAACCAGTCGCAGAAGAACCAGTCGCTCAAGACCCAGTCACTGAAGAACCAGTCGTTGAAGAACAGGTTGCTGAAGGACCTGTCACTGAGGAACCAGCCGTTGAAGGACCAGTCGCTAAAGAACCAGTTGCTGAGAACCAGTTGCCGAGGAACCAGTCGCTGAAGAACCGGTCGCAGAAGAACCAGTCGCTGAAAAACCAGTCACTGAAGTTCCAGTCGCTGAATAACCAGTCGTTAAAGAACCAGTCGCTGAAGAACCAGTTGCTGATGAACCTGTCGCTGAAGAACCAGTCGTTGAAGAACTAGTCACTGAGGAACCAGTCGCTTAAGATCCAGTCGCTGAAAAACCACTCGGTGAAGAACCAGTCACTGAAGAACCTGTCGCTGAAGAACCGGTCGCAGAAGAACCAGTCGCTGAAAAACCAGTCACTGAAGTTCCAGTCGCTGAATAACCAGTCGCTAAAGAACCAGTCGCTGAAGAACAAGTTGCTGATGAACCTGTCGCTGAAGAACCAGTCGTTGAAGAACTAGTCGCTGAGGAACCAGTCGCTTAAGATACAGTCGCTGAAAAACCACTCGGTGAAGAACCCGTCGCTGAAGAACCAGTTGTTGAAAGTCCAGTCGCTGAAGAACCAGTAGTTGAAGAACCAGTTGTTGAAAGAACAGTTGCTGGAGAACCAGTAGTTGAACAACCAGCCGCTAAGGGACCAGCCGCTGAATAACCAATCGCTGAAGAACTAGTCGCTGAAGGACCAGTCGCTGAAAAACCACTCGGTGAAGAACCCGCCGCTGAAGAACCAGTTGTTGAAAGACCAGTCGCTTAAGATCCAGTCGCTGAAAAACCACTCGGTGAAGAACCAGTCACTGAAGAACCTGTCGCTGAAGAACCGGTCGCAGAAGAACCAGTCGCTGAAAAACCAGTCACTGAAGTTCCAGTCGCTGAATAACCAATCGTTAAAGAACCAGTCGCTGAAGAACCAGTTGCTGATGAACCTGTCGCTGAGGAACCAGTCGTTGAAGAACTAGTCGTTGAGGAACCAGTCGCTTGAGATCCAGTCGCTGAAAAACCACTCGGTGAAGAACCAGTCACTGAAGAACCTGTCGCTGAAGAACCGGTCACAGAAGAACCAGTCGCTGAAAATACAGTCACTGAAGTTCCAGTCGCTGAATAACCAGTCGTTAAAGAACCAGTCGCTGAAGAACCAGTTGCTGATGAACCTGTCGCTGAAGAACCAGTCGTTGAAGAACTAGTCGCTGAGGAACCAGTCGCTTAAGATCCAGTCGCTGAAAAAGCACTCGGTGAAGAACCAGTCACTAAAGAACCTGTCGCTGAAGAACCCGTCGCTGAATAACCAGTCGCAGAAGAACCAGTCGTTGAAGAACCAGTCGCTGAAGAACCAGCCGTTGAAGAACTAGTCGCTGAAGAATCAGTAGTTGAAGAACCAGTTGCTGAAGAAGCAGTTGCTGAAGAACCAGTCGGTGAGGTACCAGTCCCTGAAGAACCAGTCGCTGATGAACCTGTCGCTGAAGAACCAGTCGTTGAAGAACTAGTCGCTGAGGAACCACTCGGTGAAGAACCAGTCACTGAAGAACCAGTCGCTGAAGAACCCGTCGCTGAAGAACCAGGCGCTGAAGAACCCGTCCCTGAATAACCAGTCGCAGAAGAACCAGTCGCAAAAGAACCAGTCGTTGAAGAACCAGTCGCTGAAGAACCAGCCGTTGAAAAACCAGCCGCTGAAGAACCAGTAGCTGATAAACCAGTCGCTGAAGAATCAGTCGCTGCAGAACCAGTCGCAGAAGAACCAGTCGCTCAAGACCCAGTCACTGAAGAACCGGTCGTTGAAGAACAAGTTGCTGAAGGACCTGTCACTGAGGAACCAGCCGTTGAAGGACCAGTCGCTCAAGAACCAGTTGCTGAGAACCAGTTGCTGAGGAACCAGTCGCTGAAGAACGGGTCGCAGAAGAGCCAGTCGCTGAAAAACCAGTCACTGAAGTTCCAGTTGCTGAATAACCAGTCGTTAAGGAACCAGTCGCTTAAGAAGCAGTCCCTGAAGAACCAGTCGCTGAAGAACGTGTCGCTGAAGAGCCAGTTGCTGAAGAACCAGTGGCTGAAGAACCAGTCGCTGAAAAACCAGTTGTTGAAAGGCCAGTCAGTGAAGAACCAGTTGCTGAAGAATCAGTAGTTGAAGAACCAGTTGTTGAAAGAACAGTTGTTGGAGAACCAGTAGTAGAACAACAAGCCGCTAAGGGACCAGTCGCTGAATAACCAATCGCTGAAGAACTAATCGCTGAAGGACCAGTCACTGCAGAACCAGTCGCTGAAGAACCACTCGGTGAAGAACCAGTCACTGAAGAGTCAATCGCTGAAGAACCCGTCGCTGAATAACCAGTCGCAGAAGAACCAGTCGCTAAAGAACCAGTCGTTGAAGAACCAGTCGCTGAAGAACCAGTCGTTGAAGAACCAGTCGTTGATGAACCAGTCGCTGAAGAACTAATCGCTGAAGAACCAGTCACTGAAGAACCAGTCGCTGAAGAACCACTCGGTGAAGAACCAGTTACTGAAGAACCAGTCGCAGAAGAACCAGTCGTTAAAGAACCAGTCGCTGAAGAACCAGTTGCTGATGAACCTGTCGCTGAAGAACCAGTCGTTGAAGAACTAGTCGTTGAAGAACTAGTCGCTGAAGAACCCGTCGCAGAAGAACCAGTCGTTGAAGAACCAGTCGCTGAAGAACCAGCCGTTGAAGAACTAGTCGCTGAAGAATCAGTAGTTGAAGAACCAGTTGCTGAAGAAGCAGTTGCTGAAGAACCAGTCGGTGAGGTACCAGTCCCTGAAGAATCAATCGCTGAAGAACCCGTCGCTGAATAACCAGTCGCAGAAGAACCAGTCGCTGAAGAACCAGTCGTTGAAGAACCAGTCGTTGATGAACCAGTCGCTGAAGAACTAATCGCTGAAGAACCAGTCACTGAAGAACCAGTCGCTGAAGAACCACTCGGTGAAGAACCAGTTACTGAAGAACCAGTCGCAGAAGAACCAGTCGTTAAAGAACCAGTCGCTGAAGAACCAGTTGCTGATGAACCTGTCGCTGAAGAACCAGTCGTTGAAGAACTAGTCGCTGAGGAACCAGTCGCTTAAGATCCAGTCGCTGAAAAAGCACTTGGTGAAGAACCAGTCACTAAAGAACCTGTCGCTGAAGAACCCGTCGCTGAATAACCAGTCGCAGAAGAACCACTCGGTGAAGAACAAGTCACTGAAGAACCAGTCGCTGAAGAACCCGTCGCTGAAGAACCAGGCGCTGAAGAACCCGTCCCTGAATAACCAGTCGCAGAAGAACCAGTCGCAAAAGAACCAGTCGTTGAAGAACCAGTCGCTGAGGAACCAGTCGCTTAAGATCCAGTCGCTGAAAAAGCACTCGGTGAAGAACCAGTCACTAAAGAACCTGTCGCTGAAGAACCCGTCGCTGAATAACCAGTCGCAGAAGAACCAGTCGTTGAAGAACCAGTCGCTGAAGAACCAGCCGTTGAAGAACTAGTCGCTGAAGAATCAGTAGTTGAAGAACCAGTTGCTGAAGAAGCAGTCGGTGAGGTACCAGTCCCTGAAGAACCAGTCGCTGTTGAACCTGTCGCTGAAGAACCAGCCGTTGAAAAACCAGTCACTGAAGTTCCAGTCGCTGAATAACCAGTAGCTGATAAACCAGTCGCTGAAGAATCAGTCGCTGCAGAACCGGTCACAGAAGAACCAGTCGCTGAAAAACCAGTCACTGAAGTTCCAGTCGCTGAATAACCAGTCGTTTAAGAACCAGTCGCTGAAGAACCAGTTGCTGATGAACCTGTCGCTGAAGAACCAGTCGTTGAAGAACTAGTCGCTGAGGAACCAGTCGCTTAAGATCCAGTCGCTGAAAAAGCACTCGGTGAAGAACCAGTCACTAAAGAACCTGTCGCTGAAGAACCCGTCGCTGAATAACCAGTCGCAGAATAACCAGTCGTTGAAGAACCAGTCGCTGAAGAACCAGCCGTTGAAGAACTAGTCGCTGAAGAATCAGTAGTTGAAGAACCAGTTGCTGAAGAAGCAGTTGCTGAAGAACCAGTCGGTGAGGTACCAGTCCCTGAAGAACCAGTCGCTGTTGAACCTGTCGCTGAAGAACCAGTCGTTGAAGAACTAGTCGCTGAGGAACCACTCGGTGAAGAACCAGTCACTGAAGAACCAGTCGCTGAAGAACCCGTCGCTGAAGAACCAGGCGCTGAAGAACCCGTCCCTGAATAACCAGTCGCAGAAGAACCAGTCGCAAAAGAACCAGTCGTTGAAGAACCAGTCGCTGAAGAACCAGCCGTTGAAAAACCAGCCGCTGAAGAACCAGTAGCTGATAAACCAGTCGCTGAAGAATCAGTCGCTGCAGAACCAGTCGCAGAAGAACCAGTCGCTCAAGACCCAGTCACTGAAGAACCAGTCGCTAAAGAACCAATTGCTGAGATCCAGTTGCTGAGGAACCAGTCGCTGAAGAACCGGTCGCAGAAGAACCAGTCGCTGAAAAACCAGTCACTGAAGTTCCAGTCGCTGAATAACCAGTCGTTAAATAACCAGTCGCTTAAGAAGCAGTCCCTGAAGAACCAGTCGCTGAAGAACGAGTCGCTGAAGAGCCAGTTGCTGAAGAACCAGTTGCTGAAGAACCAGTCGCTGAAAAACCAGTTGTTGAAAGACCAGTCAGTGAAGAACCAGTTGCTGAAGAATCAGTAGTTGAAGAACCAGTTGTTGAAAGAACAGTTGTTGGAGAACCAGTAGTAGAACAACCAGCCGCTAAGGGACCAGTCGCTGAATAACCAATCGCTGAAGAACTAATCGCTGAAGGACCAGTCACTGCAGAACCAGTCGCTGAAGAACCACTCGGTGAAGAACCAGTCACTGAAGAATCAATCGCTGAAGAACCCGTCGCTGAATAACCAGTCGCAGAAGAACCAGTCGCTAAAGAACCAGTCGTTGAAGAACCAGTCGCTGAAGAACCAGTCGTTGAAGAACCAGTCGTTGATGAACCAGTCGCTGAAGAACTAATCGCTGAAGAACCAGTCACTGAAGAACCAGTCGCTGAAGAACCACTCGGTGAAGAACCAGTTACTGAAGAACCAGTCGCAGAAGAACCAGTCGTCGAAGATCCGGTCGCTGACGAACCAGTTGTTGAAAGACCAGTCGCTGAAGAACCAGTTGCTGAAGAATCAGTAGTTGAAGAACCAGTTGTTGAAAGAACTAGTTTCTGAGGAACCAGTCGATTTAGGCACAGTCGCTGAAAAACCACACCGTGAAGAACCAGTCACTGAAGAACCAGTCGCTGAAGAACCCGTCGCTGACGAACCAGTTGTTGAAAGACCAGTCGCTGAAGAACCAGTTGCTGAAGAATCAGTAGTTGAAGAACCAGTTGTTGAAAGAACTAGTTTCTGAGGAACCAGTCGATTTAGGCACAGTCGCTGAAAAACCACACCGTGAAGAACCAGTCGCAGAAGAACCAGTCGTCGAAGATCCGGTCGCTGACGAACCAGTTGTTGAAAGACCAGTCGCTGAAGAACCAGTTGCTGAAGAATCAGTAGTTGAAGAACCAGTTGTTGAAAGAACTAGTTGCTGAGGAACCAGTCGCTTTAGGCACAGTCGCTAAAAAACCACACGGTGAAGAACCAGTCACTGAAGAACCAGTCGCTGAAGAACCAGTCGCTGAAGAACCCGTCGCTGAATAACCAGTCGCAGAAGAACCAGTCGCTAAAGAACCAGTCGTTGAAGACCCGGTCGCTGAAGAACCAGTTGTTGAAAGACCAGTCACTGAAGAACCAGTTGCTGAAGAATCAGTAGTTGAAGAACCAGTTGTTGAAAGAACAGTTGCTGGAGAACCAGTAGTTGAACAAACAAGCCGCTAAGGGACCAGTCGCTGCAGGTACAGTCGCTGAAGAACTAGCCGCTGAAGAATCAGTCGCTGCAGAACCAGTCGCAGAAGAACCAGTCGCTCAAGACCCAGTCGCTGAAGAACCAGTCGTTGTAGAACAAGTTGCTGAAGGACCTGTCACTGAGGAACCAGCCGTTGAAGGACCAGTCGCTCAAGAACCAGTTGCTGAGAACCAGTTGCTGAGGAACCAGTCGCTGAAGAACGGGTCGCAGAAGAGCCAGTCGCTGAAAAACCAGTCACTGAAGTTCCAGTTGCTGAATAACCAGTCGTTAAGGAACCAGTCGCTTAAGAAGCAGTCCCTGAAGAACCAGTCGCTGAAGAACGTGTCGCTGAAGAGCCAGTTGCTGAAGAACCAGTTGCTGAAGAAACAGTCGCTGAAAAACCAGTTGTTGAAAGACCAGTCACTGAAGAACCAGTTGCTGAAGAATCAGTAGTTGAAGAACCAGTTGTCGAAAGAACCAGTTGCTGAAGAAACAGTCGCTGAAAAACCAGTTGTTGAAAGACCAGTCACTGAAGAACCAGTTGCTGGAGAACCAGTAGTTGAACAACCAGCCGCTAAGGGACCAGTCGCTGAATAACCAATCGCTGAAGAACTAATCGCTGAAGGACCAGTCACTGCAGAACCAGTCGCTGAAGAACCACTCGGTGAAGAACCAGTCACTGAAGAATCAATCGCTGAAGAACCCGTCGCTGAATAACCAGTCGCAGAAGAACCAGTCGCTAAAGAACCAGTCGCAGAAGAACCAGTCGCTCAAGACCCAATCGCTGAAGAACCAGTCGTTGTAGAACAAGTTGCTGAAGGACCTGTCACTGAGGAACCAGCCGTTGAAGGACCAGTCGCTAAAGAACCAGTTGCTGAGAACCAGTTGATGAGGAACCAGTCGCTGAAGAACGGGTCGCAGAAGAGGCAGTCGCTGAAAAACCAGTCACTGAAGTTCCAGTTGCTGAATAACCAGTCGTTAAGGAACCAGTCGCTTAAGAAGCAGTCCCTGAAGAACCAGTCGCTGAAGAACGTGTCGCTGAAGAGCCAGTTGCTGAAGAACCAGTTGCTGAAGAACCAGTCGCTGAAAAACCAGTTGCTGAAAGACCGGTCACTGAAGAACCAGTTGCTGAAGAATCAGTAGTTGAAGAACCAGTTGTTGAAAGAACCAGTTGTTGAAAGAACAGTTGCTGGAGAACCAGTAGTTGAACAACCAGCCGCTAGGGGACCAGTCGCTGAATAACCAATCGCTGAAGAACTAATCGCTGAAGGACCAGTCACTGCAGAACCAGTCGCTGAAGAACCACTCGGTGAAGAACCAGTCACTGAAGAATCAATCGCTGAAGAACCCGTCGCTGAATAACCAGTCGCAGAAGAACCAGTCGCTAAAGAACCTGTCGCTGAAGAACCCGTCGTTGAATAACCAGTCGCAGAAGAACCAGTCGTTGAAGAACCAGTCGCTGAAGAACCAGCCGTTGAAGAACTAGTCGCTGAAGAATCAGTAGTTGAAGAACCAGTTGCTGAAGAAGCAGTTGCTGAAGAACCAGTCGGTGAGGTAGCAGTCCCTGAAGAACCAGTCGCTGATGAACCTGTCGCTGAAGAACCAGTCGTTGAAGAACTAGTCGCTGAGGAACCACTCGGTGAAGAACCAGTCACTGAAGAACCAGTCGCTGAAGAACCCGTCGCTGAAGAACCAGGCGCTGAAGAACCCGTCCCTGAATAACCAGTCGCAGAAGAACCAGTCGTTGAAGAACCAGTCGCTGAAGAACCAGCCGTTGAAAAACCAGCCGCTGAAGAGCCAGTAGCTGGTAAACCAGTCGCTGAAGAATCAGTCGCTGCAGAACCAGTCGCAGAAGAACCAGTCGCTCAAGACCCAGTCACTGAAGAACCGGTGGTTGAAGAACAAGTTGCTGAAGGACTTGTCACTGAGGAACCAGCTGTTGAAGGACCAGTCGCTAAAGAACCAGTTGCTGAGAACCAGTTGCTGAGGAACCAGTCGCTGAAGAACCGGTCGCAGAAGAACCAGTCGCTGAAAAACCAGTCACTGAAGTTCCAGTCGCTGAATAACCAGACGTTAAAGAACCAGTCGCTTAAGAAGCAGTCCCTGAAGAACCAGTCGCTGAAGAACGAGACGCTGAAGAGCCAGTTGCTAAAGAACCAGTTGCTGAAGAACCAGTCGCTGAAAAACCAGTTGTTGAAAGACCAGTCAGTGAAGAACCAGTTGCTGAAGAATCAGTAGTTGAAGAACCAGTTGTTGAAAGAACAGTTGCTGGAGAACCAGTAGTAGAACAACCAGCCGCTAAGGGACCAGTCGCTGAAGGTACAGTCGCTGAAGAACTAGCCGCTGAAGAACTAGCCGCTGAAGAACTAGCCGCTGAAGAATCAGTCGCTGCAGAACCAGTCGCAGAAGAACCAGTCGCTCAAGACCCAGTCGCTGAAGAACCAGTCGTTGAAGAACCAGTCGCTGAAGAACCAGTCGTTGAAGAACCAGTCGTTGATGAACCAGTCGCTGAAGAACTAATCGCTGAAGAACCAGTCACTGCAGAACCAGTCGCTGAGGAACCACTCGGTGAAGAACCAGTCACTGAAGAACCAGTCGCTGAAGAACCCGTCGCTGAATAACCAGTCGCAGAAGAACCAGTCGCTAAAGAACCAGTCGTTGAAGAACCAGTCGCTGAAGAACCAGTCGTTGAAGAACCAGTCGTTGATGAACCAGTCGCTGAAGAACTAATCGCTGAAGAACCAGTCACTGAAGAACCAGTCGCTGAAGAACCACTCGGTGAAGAACCAGTTACTGAAGAACAAGTCGCAGAAGAACCAGTCGTTGAAGATCCGGTCGCTGACGAACCAGTTGTTGAAAGACCAGTCGCTGAAGAACCAGTTGCTGAAGAATCAGTAGTTGAAGAACCAGTTGTTGAAAGAACTAGTTTCTGAGGAACCAGTCGATTTAGGCACAGTCGCTGAAAAACCACACCGTGAAGAACCAGTCACTGAAGAACCAGTCGCTGAAGAACCCGTCGCTGAATAACCAGTCGCAGAAGAACCAGTCGCTAAAGAACCAGTCGTTGAAGACCCGGTCGCTGAAGAACCAGTTGTTTAAAAACCAGTCACTGAAGAACCAGTTGCCGAAGAATCAGTAGTTGAAGAACCAGTTGTTGAAAGAACAGTTGCTGGAGAACCAGTAGTTGAACAACCAGCCGCTAAGGGACCAGTCGCTGAAGGTACAGTCGCTGAAGAACTAGCCGCTGAAGAACTAGCCGCTGAAGAATCAGTCGCTGCAGAACCAGTCGCAGAAGAACCAGTCGCTCAAGACCCAGTCGCTGAAGAACCAGTCGTTGTAGAACAAGTTGCTGAAGGACCTGTCACTGAGGAACCAGCCGTTGAAGGACCAGTCGCTCAAGAACCAGTTGCTGAGAACCAGTTGCTGAGGAACCAGTCGCTGAAGAACGGGTCGCAGAAGAGCCAGTCGCTGAAAAACCAGTCACTGAAGTTCCAGTTGCTGAATAACCAGTCGTTAAGGAACCAGTCGCTTAAGAAGCAGTCCCTGAAGAACCAGTCGCTGAAGAACGTGTCGCTGAAGAGCCAGTTGCTGAAGAACCAGTTGCTGAAGAAACAGTCGCTGAAAAACCAGTTGTTGAAAGACCAGTCACTGAAGAACCAGTTGCTGAAGAATCAGTAGTTGAAGAACCAGTTGTCGAAAGAACCAGTTGTTGAAAGAACAGTTGCTGGAGAACCAGTAGTTGAACAACCAGCCGCTAAGGGACCAGTCGCTGAATAACCAATCGCTGAAGAACTAATCGCTGAAGGACTAGTCACTGCAGAACCAGTCGCTGAAGAACCACTCGGTGAAGAACCAGTCACTGAAGAATCAATCGCTGAAGAACCCGTCGCTGAATAACCAGTCGCAGAAGAGCCAGTCGCTAAAGAACCAGTCGCTAAAGAACCAGTCGCAGAAGAACCAGTCGCTCAAGACCCAATCGCTGAAGAACCAGTCGTTGTAGAACAAGTTGCTGAAGGACCTGTCACTGAGGAACCAGCCGTTGAAGGACCAGTCGCTAAAGAACCAGTTGCTGAGAACCAGTTGCTGAGGAACCAGTCGCTGAAGAGCGGGTCGCAGAAGAGCCAGTCGCTGAAAAACCAGTCACTGAAGTTCCAGTTGCTGAATAACCAGTCGTTAAGGAACCAGTCGCTTAAGAAGGAGTCCCTGAAGAACCAGTCGCTGAAGAACGTGTCGCTGAAGAGCCAGTTGCTGAAGAACCAGTTGCTGAAGAACCAGTCGCTGAAAATCCAGTTGTTGAAAGACCGGTCACTGAAGAACCAGTTGCTGAAGAATCAGTAGTTGAAAGAACAGTTGCTGGAGAACCAGTAGTTGAACAACCAGCCGCTAAGGGACCAGTCGCTGAATAACCAATCGCTGAAGAACTAATCGCTGAAGGACCAGTCACTGCAGAACCAGTCGCTGAAAAAGCACTCGGTGAAGAACCAGTCACTAAAGAACCTGTCGCTGAAGAACCCGTCGCTGAATAACCAGTCGCAGAAGAACCAGTCGTTGAAGAACCAGTCGCTGAAGAACCAGCCGTTGAAGAACTAGTCGCTGAAGAATCAGTAGTTGAAGAACCAGTTGCTGAAGAAGCAGTTGCTGAAGAAACAGTCGGTGAGGTACCAGTCCCTGAAGAACCAGTCGCTGATGAACCTGTCGCTGAAGAACCAGTCGTTGAAGAACTAGTCGCTGAGGAACCACTCGGTGAAGAACCAGTCACTGAAGAACCAGTCGCTGAAGAACCCGTCGCTGAAGAACCAGGCGCTGAAGAACCCGTCCCTGAATAACCAGTCGCAGAAGAACCAGTCGCAAAAGAACCAGTCGTTGAAGAACCAGTCGCTGAAGAACCAGCCGTTGAAAAACCAGCCGCTGAAGAACCAGTAGCTGATAAACCAGTCGCTGAAGAATCAGTCGTTGAAGAACAAGTTGCTGAAGGACCTGTCACTGAGGAACCAGCCGTTGAAGGACCAGTCGCTAAAGAACCAGTTGCTGAGAACCAGTTGCTGAGGAACCAGTCGCTGAAGAACCGGTCGCTGAAGAGCCAGTTGCTGAAGAACCAGTTGCTGAAGAACCAGTCGCTGAAAAACCAGTTGTTGAAAGACCAGTCAGTGAAGAACCAGTTGCTGAAGAATCAGTAGTTGAAGAACCAGTTGTTGAAAGAACAGTTGCTGGAGAACCAGTAGTTGAACAACCAGCCGCTAAGGGACCAGTCGCTGAATAACCAATCGCTGAAGAACTAATCGCTGAAGGACCAGTCACTGCAGAACCAGTCGCTGAAGAACCACTCGGTGAAGAACCAGTCACTGAAGAATCAATCGCTGAAGAACCCGTCGCTGAATAACCAGTCGCAGAAGAACCAGTCGCTAAAGACCCAGTCGTTGAAGAACCAGTCGCTGAAGAACCAGTCGTTGAAGAACCAGTCGTTGATGAACCAGTCGCTGAAGAACTAATCGCTGAAGAACCAGTCACTGAAGAACCAGTCGCTGAAGAACCACTCGGTGAAGAACCAGTCACTGAAGAACCAGTCGCAGAAGAACCAGTCGTTGAAGATCCGGTCGCTGACGAACCAGTTGTTGAAAGACCAGTCGCTGAAGAACCAGTTGCTGAAGAATCAGTAGTTGAAGAACCAGTTGTTGAAAGAACTAGTTGCTGAGGAACCAGTCGCTTTAGGCACAGTCGCTGAAAAACCACACGGTGAAGAACCAGTCACTGAAGAACCAGTCGCTGAAGAACCCGTCGCTGAATAACCAGTCGCAGAAGAACCAGTCGCTAAAGAACCAGTCGTTGAAGACCCGGTCGCTGAAGAACCAGTTGTTGAAAGACCAGTCACTGAAGAACCAGTTGCTGAAGAATCAGTAGTTGAAGAACCAGTTGTTGAAAGAACAGTTGCTGGAGAACCAGTAGTTGGACAACCAGCCGCTAAGGGACCAGTCGCTGAAGGTACAGTCGCTGAAGAACTAGCCGCTGAAGAATCAGTCGCTGCAGAACCAGTCGCAGAAGAACCAGTCGCTCAAGACCCAGTCGCTGAAGAACCAGTCGTTGTAGAACAAGTTGCTGAAGGACCTGTCACTGAGGAACCAGCCGTTGAAGGACCAGTTGCTAAAGAACCAGTTGCTGAGAACCAGTTGCTGAGGAACCAGTCGCTGAAAAACGGGTCGCAGAAGAACCAGCCTTTGAAGAACTAGTCGCTGAAGAATGAGTAGTTGAAGAACCAGTTGCTGAAGAAGCAGTTGCTGAAGAACCAGTCGGTGAGGTACCAGTCCCTGAAGAACCAGTCGCTGATGAACCTGTCGCTGAAGAACCAGTCGTTGAAGAACTAGTCGCTGAGGAACCACTCGGTGAAGAACCAGTCACTGAAGAACCAGTCGCTGAAGAACCCGTCGCTGAAGAACCAGGCGCTGAAGAACCCGTCCCTGAATAACCAGTCGCAGAAGAACCAGTCGCAAAAGAACCAGTCGTTGAAGAACCAGTCGCTGAAGAACCAGCCGTTGAAAAACCAGCCGCTGAAGAACCAGTAGCTGATAAACCAGTCGCTGAAGAATCAGTCGCTTCAGAACCAGTCGCAGAGTAACCAGTCGCTCAAGACCCAGTCACTGAAGAACCAGTCGTTGGAGAACAAGTTGCTGAAGGACCTGTCACTGAGGAACCAGCCGTTGAAGGACCAGTCGCTTAAGAACCAGTTGCTGAGAACCAGTTGCTGAGGAACCAGTCGCTGAAGAACCGGTCGCAGATGAACCAGTCGCTGAAAAACCAGTCACTGAAGTTCCAGTTGCTGAATAACCAGTCGTTAAGGAACCAGTCGCTTAAGAAGCAGTCCCTGAAGAACCAGTCGCTGAAGAACGTGTCGCTGAAGAGCCAGTTGCTGAAGAACCAGTTGCTGAAGAAACAGTCGCTGAAAAACCAGTTGTTGAAAGACCAGTCACTGAAGAACCAGTTGCTGAAGAATCAGTAGTTGAAGAACCAGTTGTCGAAAGAACCAGTTGTTGAAAGAACAGTTGCTGGAGAACCAGTAGTTGAACAACCAGCCGCTAAGGGACCAGTCGCTGAATAACCAATCGCTGAAGAACTAATCGCTGAAGGACTAGTCACTGCAGAACCAGTCGCTGAAGAACCACTCGGTGAAGAACCAGTCACTGAAGAATCAATCGCTGAAGAACCCGTCGCTGAATAACCAGTCGCAGAAGAGCCAGTCGCTAAAGAACCAGTCGCTAAAGAACCAGTCGCAGAAGAACCAGTCGCTCAAGACCCAATCGCTGAAGAACCAGTCGTTGTAGAACAAGTTGCTGAAGGACCTGTCACTGAGGAACCAGCCGTTGAAGGACCAGTCGCTAAAGAACCAGTTGCTGAGAACCAGTTGCTGAGGAACCAGTCGCTGAAGAGCGGGTCGCAGAAGAGCCAGTCGCTGAAAAACCAGTCACTGAAGTTCCAGTTGCTGAATAACCAGTCGTTAAGGAACCAGTCGCTTAAGAAGCAGTCCCTGAAGAACCAGTCGCTGAAGAACGTGTCGCTGAAGAGCCAGTTGCTGAAGAACCAGTTGCTGACGAACCAGTCGCTGAAAATCCAGTTGTTGAAAGACCGGTCACTGAAGAACCAGTTGCTGAAGAATCAGTAGTTGAAAGAACAGTTGCTGGAGAACCAGTAGTTGAACAACCAGCCGCTAAGGGACCAGTCGCTGAATAACCAATCGCTGAAGAACTAATCGCTGAAGGACCAGTCACTGCAGAACCAATCGCTGAAAAAGCATTCGGTGAAGAACCAGTCACTAAAGAACCTGTCGCTGAAGAACCCGTCGCTGAATAACCAGTCGCAGAAGAACCAGTCGTTGAAGAACCAGTCGCTGAAGAACCAGCCGTTGAAGAACTAGTCGCTGAAGAATCAGTAGTTGAAGAACCAGTTGCTGAAGAAGCAGTTGCTGAAGAAACAGTCGGTGAGGTACCAGTCCCTGAAGAACCAGTCGCTGATGAACCTGTCGCTGAAGAACCAGTCGTTGAAGAACTAGTCGCTGAGGAACCACTCGGTGAAGAACCAGTCACTGAAGAACCAGTCGCTGAAGAACCCGTCGCTGAAGAACCAGGCGCTGAAGAACCCGTCCCTGAATAACCAGTCGCAGAAGAACCAGTCGCAAAAGAACCAGTCGTTGAACAACCAGTCGCTGAAGAACCAGCCGTTGAAAAACCAGCCGCTGAAGAACCAGTAGCTGATAAACCAGTCGCTGAAGAATCAGTCGTTGAAGAACAAGTTGCTGAAGGACCTGTCACTGAGGAACCAGCCGTTGAAGGACCAGTCGCTAAAGAACCAGTTGCTGAGAACCAGTTGCTGAGGAACCAGTCGCTGAAGAACCGGTCGCAGAAGAACCAGTCGCGGAAAAACCAGTCACTGAAGTTCCAGTCGCTGAATAACCAGTCGTTAAAGAACCAGTCGCTTAAGAAGCAGTCCCTGAAGAACCAGTCACTGAAGAACGAGTCGCTGAAGAGCCAGTTGCTGAAAAACCAGTTGCTGAAGAACCAGTCGCTGAAAAACCAGTTGTTGAAAGACCAGTCAGTGAAGAACCAGTTGCTGAAGAATCAGTAGTTGAAGAACTAGTTGTTGAAAGAACAGTTGCTGGAGAACCAGTAGTTGAACAACCAGCCGCTAAGGGACCCGTCGCTGAATAACCAATCGCTGAAGAACTAATCGCTGAAGGACCAGTCACTGCAGAACCAGTCGCTGAAGAACCACTCGGTGAAGAACCAGTCACTGAAGAATCAATCGCTGAAGAACCCGTCGCTGAATAACCAGTCGCAGAAGAACCAGTCGCTAAAGAACCAGTCGTTGAAGAACCAGTCGCTGAAGAACCAGTCGTTGAAGAACCAGTCGTTGATGAACCAGTCGCTGAAGAACTAATCGCTGAAGAACCAGTCACTGAAGAACCAGTCGCTGAAGAACCACTCGGTGAAGAACCAGTCACTGAAGAACCAGTCGCTGAAGAACCCGTCGCTGAAGAACCAGGCGCTGAAGAACCCGTCCCTGAATAACCAGTCGCAGAAGAACCAGTCGCAAAAGAACCAGTCGTTGAAGAACCAGTCGCTGAAGAACCAGCCGTTGAAAAACCAGCCGCTGAAGAACCAGTAGCTGATAAACCAGTCGCTGAAGAATCAGTCGCTTCAGAACCAGTCGCAGAGTAACCAGTCGCTCAAGACCCAGTCACTGAAGAACCAGTCGTTGGAGAACAAGTTGCTGAAGGACCTGTCACTGAGGAACCAGCCGTTGAAGGACCAGTCGCTTAAGAACCAGTTGCTGAGAACCAGTTGCTGAGGAACCAGTCGCTGAAGAACCGGTCGCAGATGAACCAGTCGCTGAAAAACCAGTCGCTGAAGTTCCAGTCGCTGAATAACCAGTCGTTAAAGAACCAGTCGCTTAAGAAGCAGTCCCTGAAGAACCAGTCGCTGAAGAACGAGACGCTGAAGAGCCAGTTGCTAAAGAACCAGTTGCTGAAGAACCAGTCGCTGAAAAACCAGTTGTTGAAAGACCAGTCAGTGAAGAACCAGTTGCTGAAGAATCAGTAGTTGAAGAACCAGTTGTTGAAAGAACAGTTGCTGGAGAACCAGTAGTAGAACAACCAGCCGCTAAGGGACCAGTCGCTGAATAACCAATCGCTGAAGAACTAATCGCTGAAGGACCAGTCACTGCAGAACCAGTCGCTGAAGAACCACTCGGTGAAGAACCAGTCACTGAAGAATCAATCGCTGAAGAACCCGTCGCTGAATAACCAGTCGCAGAAGAACCAGTCGCTAAAGAACCAGTCGTTGAAGAACCAGTCGCTGAAGAACCAGTCGTTGAAGAACCAGTCGTTGATGAACCAGTCGCTTAAGAAGCAGTCCCTGAAGAACCAGTCGCTGAAGAACGAGTCGCTGAAGAGCCAGTTTCTGAAGAACCAGTCGCTGAAAAACCAGTTGTTGAAAGACCAGTCAGTGAAGAACCAGTTGCTGAAGAATCAGTAGTTGAAGAACCAGTTGTTGAAAGAACAGTTTCTGGAGAACCAGTAGTAGAACAACCAGCCGCTAAGGGACCAGTCGCTGAATAACCAATCGCTGAAGAACTAATCGCTGAAGGACCAGTCACTGCAGAACCAGTCGCTGAAGAACCACTCGGTGAAGAACCAGTCACTGAAGAATCAATCGCTGAAGAACCCGTCGCTGAATAACCAGTCGCAGAAGAACCAGTCGCTAAAGAACCAGTCGCTGAAAAACCAGTCACTGAAGTTCCAGTCGCTGAATAACCAGTCGTTAAAGAACCAGTCGCTTAAGAAGCAGTCCCTGAAGAACCAGTCGCTGAAGAACGAGTCGCTGAAGAGCCAGTTTCTGAAGAACCAGTCGCTGAAAAACCAGTTGTTGAAAGACCAGTCAGTGAAGAACCAGTTGCTGAAGAATCAGTAGTTGAAGAACCAGTTGTTGAAAGAACAGTTTCTGGAGAACCAGTAGTTGAACAACCAGCCGCTAAGGGACCAGTCGCTGAATAACCAATCGCTGAAGAACTAATCGCTGAGGGACCAGTCACTGCAGAACCAGTCGCTGAAGAACCACTCGGTGAAGAACCAGTCACTGAAGAATCAATCGCAGAAGAACCCGTCGCTGAATAACTAGTCGCAGAAGAACCAGTCGCTAAAGAACCAGTCGTTGAAGAACCAGTCGCTGAAGAACCAGTCGTTGAAGAACCAGTCGTTGATGAACCAGTCGCTGAAGAACTAATCGCTGAAGAACCAGTCACTGAAGAACCAGTCGCTGAAGAACCACTCGGTGAAGAACCAGTCACTGAAGAACAAGTCGCAGAAGAACCAGTCGTTGAAGATCCGGTCGCTGACGAACCAGTTGTTGAAAGACCAGTCGCTGAAGAACCAGTTGCTGAAGAATCAGTAGTTGAAGAACCAGTTGTTGAAAGAACTAGTTGCTGAGGAACCAGTCGCTTTAGGCACAGTCGCTGAAAAACCACACGGTGAAGAACCAGTCACTGAAGAACCAGTCGCTGAAGAACCCGTCGCAGAAGAACCAGTCGCTAAAGAACCAGTCGTTGAAGACCCGGTCGCTGAAGAACCAGTCGCTGAAAAACCAGTTGTTGAAAGACCAGTCAGTGAAGAACCAGTTGCTGAAGAATCAGTAGTTGAAGAACCAGTTGTTGAAAGAACAGTTTCTGGAGAACCAGTAGTTGAACAACCAGCCGCTAAGGGACCAGTCGCTGAATAACCAATCGCTGAAGAACTAATCGCTGAGGGACCAGTCACTGCAGAACCAGTCGCTGAAGAACCACTCGGTGAAGAACCAGTCACTGAAGAATCAATCGCAGAAGAACCCGTCGCTGAATAACTAGTCGCAGAAGAACCAGTCGCTAAAGAACCAGTCGTTGAAGAACCAGTCGCTGAAGAACCAGTCGTTGAAGAACCAGTCGTTGATGAGCCAGTCGCTGAAGAACTAATCGCTGAAGAACCAGTCACTGAAGAACCAGTCGCTGAAGAACCACTCGGTGAAGAACCAGTCACTGAAGAACAAGCCGCAGAAGAACCAGTCGTTGAAGATCCGGTCGCTGACGAACCAGTTGTTGAAAGACCAGTCGCTGAAGAACCAGTTGCTGAAGAATCAGTAGTTGAAGAACCAGTTGTTGAAAGAACTAGTTGCTGAGGAACCAGTCGCTTTAGGCACAGTCGCTGAAAAACCACACGGTGAAGAACCAGTCACTGAAGAACCAGTCGCTGAAGAACCCGTCGCAGAAGAACCAGTCGCTAAAGAACCAGTCGTTGAAGACCCGGTCGCTGAAGAACCAGTTGTTGAAAGACCAGTCGCTGAAGAACCAGTTGCTGAAGAATCAGTAGTTGAAGAACCAGTTGTTGAAAGAACTAGTTGCTGAGGAACCAGTCGCTTTAGGCACAGTCGCTGAAAAACCACACGGTGAAGAACCAGTCACTGAAGAACCAGTCGCTGAAGAACCCGTCGCTGAATAACCAGTCGCAGAAGAACCAGTCCCTAAAGAACCAGCCGTTGAAGGACCAGTCGCTAAAGAACCAGTTGCTGAGAACCAGTTGCTGAGGAACCAGTCGCTGAAAAACCAGTCACTGAAGTTCCAGTCGCTGAATAACCAGTCGTTAAAGAACCAGTCGCTTAAGAAGCAGTCCCTGAAGAACCAGTCGCTGAAGAACGAGTCGCTGAAGAGCCAGTTGCTGAAGAACCAGTCACTGAAGAACCAGTTGCTGAAGAATCAGTAGTTGAAGAACCAGTTGTTGAAAGAACAGTTGCTGGAGAACCAGTAGTTGAACAACCAGCCGCTAAGGGACCAGTCGTTGAAGGTACAGTCGCTGAAGAACTAGCCGCTGAAGAATCAGTCGCTGCAGAAACAGTCGCAGAAGAACCAGTCGCTCAAGACCCAGTCGCTGATGAACCAGTCGTTGAACAACCAGCCGCTAAGGGACCAGTCGCTGAATAACCAATCGCTGAAGAACTAATCGCTGAAGGACCAGTCATTGAAGAACCAGTCGCTGAAGAACCACTTGGTGAAGAACCAGTCACTGAAGAACCAATCGCTGAAGAACCCGTCGCTGAATAACCAGTCGCAGAAGAACCAGTCGCTAAAGAACCAGTCGTTGAAGAACCAGTCGCTGAAGAACCAGTCGTTGAAGAACCAGTCGTTGAAGAACCAGTCGCTGAAGAACTAATCGCTGAAGAACCAGTCGCTGAAGAACCACTCGGTGAAGAACCAGTCACTGAAGAACCAGTCACAGAAGAACCAGTCGCTAAGGAACCAGTCGTTGAAGAACCGGTCGCTGAAGAACCAGTTGTTGAAAGACCAGTCGCTGAAGAACCAGTAGTTGAACAACCAGCCGCTAAGGGACCAGTCGCTGAATAACCAATCGCTGAAGAACTAATCGCTGGAGGACCAGTCACTGAAGAACCAGTCGCTGAAGAACCACTCACAGAAGAACCAGTTGCTGAAGAGCCAGTCGCTGAGGTACCAGTCCCTGAAGAACCAGTCGCCGAAGATCCGGCCGCTGATGAACAGGTCGCTGAAGAACCAGTTGTTGAAAGACCAGTCACTATAAGGCAGTCGCTGAAGAAATAGTAGTTGAAGAACCAGTTGTTGAAAGAGCAGTCGCTGGAGAACCAGTACTTGAACAAAAAGCCGCTAAGGGACCAATCGCTGAAGGACCAGTCGCTGAAGAACTAGCCGCTGAAGAACCAGCCGCTGAAGAACCGGTCGCTGAAGAACCAGTTGTTAAAAGACCAGTCACTGAAGAACCGATTGTAGAAGAACCAGTAGTTGAAGAGCAAGTCGCTGAAGGACCTGTCGCTGAAGAACCATTCGTTGAAGAACTAGTCGCTAAAGAACCATTCGCTGACGAACCAGTCGCAGAAGAACCAGTAGTTGAAAAGCCCGTCGCTGGAGGACCTGTCGCTGAAGAACCAGTCGTTGAAGAATGAAAGCAGTCGCTGGAGAACCAGTACTTGAACAAAAACCCGCGAAGGGACCAACCGCTGAAGGACCAGTCGCTGAAGAACTAGCCGCTGAAGAACCAGCCGCTGAAGAACCAGTCGCTGAAGAACCAGTTTTTGAAAGACCAGTCACTGAAGAACCAATTGTAGAAGAACCAGTTGTTGAAGAGCAAGTCGCTGAAGGACCTGTCGCTGAAGAACCATTCGTTGAAGAACTAGTCGCTAAAGAACCATGCGCTGACGAACCAGTCGCAGAAGAACCAGTAGTTGAGAAGCCCGTCGCAGGAGGACCTGTCGCTGAAGAACCAGTCGTTGAAGAACGTGTCACTGAAGAACCAGTAGCTGATGAACCCGTCGCTGAATAACCAGTGGCAGGAGAACCAGTCGCTGAAAACCCAGTCGCTGAAGAACTAATCGCTGAAGAACCAGTCGTTGAAGAACTAGTCGCTGAGGAACCAGTCGCTTAAGGTCCAATCGCTGAAAAACCACACGGTGAAGAACCAGTCACTGAAGAACCAGTCGCTGAAGAACTAGCCGCTGAAGAACCAGCCGCTGAAGAACCGGTCGCTGAAGAACCAGTTGTTAAAAGACCAGTCACTGAAGAACCGATTGTAGAAGAACCAGTAGTTGAAGAGCAAGTCGCTGAAGGACCTGTCGCTGAAGAACCATTCGTTGAAGAACTAGTCGCTAAAGAACCATTCGCTGACGAACCAGTCGCAGAAGAACCAGTAGTTGAAAAGCCCGTCGCTGGAGGACCTGTCGCTGAAGAACCAGTCGTTGAAGAACGAAAGCAGTCGCTGGAGAACCAGTACTTGAACAAAAACCCGCGAAGGGACCAACCGCTGAAGGACCAGTCGCTGAAGAACTAGCCGCTGAAGAACCAGCCGCTGAAGAACCAGTCGCTGAAGAACCAGTTTTTGAAAGACCAGTCACTGAAGAACCAATTGTAGAAGAACCAGTTGTTAAAGAGCAAGTCGCTGAAGGACCTGTCGCTGAAGAACCATTCGTTGAAGAACTAGTCGCTAAAGAACCATGCGCTGACGAACCAGTCGCAGAAGAACCAGTAGTTGAGAAGCCCGTCGCAGGAGGACCTGTCGCTGAAGAACCAGTCGTTGAAGAACGTGTCACTGAAGAACCAGTAGCTGATGAACCCGTCGCTGCATAACCAGTGGCAGGAGAACCAGTCGCTGAAAACCCAGTCGCTGAAGAACTAATCGCTGAAGAACCAGTCGTTGAAGAACTAGTCGCTGAGGAACCAGTCGCTTAAGGTCCAATCGCTGAAAAACCACACGGTGAAGAACCAGTCACTGAAGAACCAGTCGCTGAAGAACCCGTCGCTGAATAACCAGTCGCAAAAGAACCAGTCGTTGAAGAACCAGTCGCTAAAGAACCAGCCGTTGAAGAACTAGTCGCTGAAGAATCAGTAGTTGAAGAACCAGTTGCTGAAGAAGCAGTTGCTGGAGAACCAGTCGGTGAGGTACCAGTCCCTGAAGAACCAGTCGCTGATGAACCTGTCGCTGAAGAACCAGTCGTTGAAGAACTAGTCGCTGAGGAACCACTCGGTGAAGAACCAGTCACTGAAGAACCAGTCGCTGAACAACCCGTCGCTGAAGAACCAGGCGCTGAAGAACCCGTCGCTGAATAACCAGTCGCAGAAGAACCAGTCGCAAAAGAACCAGTCGTTGAAGAACCAGTCGCTGAAGAACCAGCCGTTGAAAAACACGCCGCTGAAGAACCAGTCGCTGATAAACCAGTCGCTGAAGAATCAGTCGCTGCAGAACCAGTCGCAGAAGAATCAGTCGCTCAAGACCCAGTCACTGAAGAACCAGTCGTTGAAGAACAAGTTGCTGAAGGACCTTTCACTGAGGAACCAGCCGTTGAAGGACCAGTCGCTAAAGAACCAGTTGCTGAGAACCAGTTGCTGAGGAACCAGTCGCTGAAGAACCGGTCGCAGAAGAACCAGTCGCTGAAAAACCAGTCACAGAAGTTCCAGTCGCTGAATAACCAGTCGTTAAAGAACCAGTCGCTGAAGAACAAGTTGCTGATGAACCTGTCGCTGAAGAACCAGTCGTTGAAGAACTAGTCGCTGAGGAACCAGTCGCTTAAGATCCAGTCGCTGAAAAACCACTCGGTGAAGAACCAGTCACTAAAGAACCTGTCGCTGAAGAACCCGTCGCTGAATAACCAGTCGCAGAAGAACCAGTCGTTGAAGAACCAGTCGCTGAAGAACCAGCCATTGAAGAACTAGTCGCTGAAGAATCAGTAGTTGAAGAACCAGTTGCTGAAGAAGCAGTTGCTGAAGAACCAGTCGGTGAGGTACCAGTCCCTGAAGAACCAGTCGCTGATGAACCTGTCGCTGAAGAACCAGTCGTTGAAGAACTAGTCGCTGAGGAACCAGTCGCTGAAGAACCAGTTTTTGAAAGACCAGTCACTGAAGAACCAATTGTAGAAGAACCAGTTGTTGAAGAGCAAGTCGCTGAAGGACCTGTCGCTGAAGAACCATTCGTTGAAGAACTAGTCGCTAAAGAACCATGCGCTGACGAACCAGTCGCAGAAGAACCAGTAGTTGAGAAGCCCGTCGCAGGAGGACCTGTCGCTGAAGAGCCAGTCGTTGAAGAACGTGTCACTGAAGAACCAGTAGCTGATGAACCCGTCGCTGAATAACCAGTGGCAGGAGAACCAGTCGCTGAAAACCCAGTCGCTGAAGAACTAATCGCTGAAGAACCAGTCGTTGAAGAACTAGTCGCTGAGGAACCAGTCGCTTAAGGTCCAATCGCTGAAAAACCACACGGTGAAGAACCAGTCACTGAAGAACCAGTCGCTGAAGAACCCGTCGCTGAATAACCAGTCGCAAAAGAACCAGTCGTTGAAGAACCAGTCGCTAAAGAACCAGCCGTTGAAGAACTAGTCGCTGAAGAATCAGTAGTTGAAGAACCAGTTGCTGAAGAAGCAGTTGCTGGAGAACCAGTCGGTGAGGTACCAGTCCCTGAAGAACCAGTCGCTGATGAACCTGTCGCTGAAGAACCAGTCGTTGAAGAACTAGTCGCTGAGGAACCACTCGGTGAAGAACCAGTCACTGAAGAACCAGTCGCTGAACAACCCGTCGCTGAAGAACCAGGCGCTGAAGAACCCGTCGCTGAATAACCAGTCGCAGAAGAACCAGTCGCAAAAGAACCAGTCGTTGAAGAACCAGTCGCTGAAGAACCAGCCGTTGAAAAACACGCCGCTGAAGAACCAGTCGCTGATAAACCAGTCGCTGAAGAATCAGTCGCTGCAGAACCAGTCGCAGAAGAATCAGTCGCTCAAGACCCAGTCACTGAAGAACCAGTCGTTGAAGAACAAGTTGCTGAAGGACCTTTCACTGAGGAACCAGCCGTTGAAGGACCAGTCGCTAAAGAACCAGTTGCTGAGAACCAGTTGCTGAGAACCAGTTGCTGAGGAACCAGTCGCTGAAGAACCGGTCGCAGAAGAACCAGTCGCTGAAAAACCAGTCACAGAAGTTCCAGTCGCTGAATAACCAGTCGTTAAAGAACCAGTCGCTGAAGAACAAGTTGCTGATGAACCTGTCGCTGAAGAACCAGTCGTTGAAGAACTAGTCGCTGAGGAACCAGTCGCTTAAGATCCAGTCGCTGAAAAACCACTCGGTGAAGAACCAGTCACTAAAGAACCTGTCGCTGAAGAACCCGTCGCTGAATAACCAGTCGCAGAAGAACCAGTCGTTGAAGAACCAGTCGCTGAAGAACCAGCCATTGAAGAACTAGTCGCTGAAGAATCAGTAGTTGAAGAACCAGTTGCTGAAGAAGCAGTTGCTGAAGAACCAGTCGGTGAGGTACCAGTCCCTGAAGAACCAGTCGCTGATGAACCTGTCGCTGAAGAACCAGTCGTTGAAGAACTAGTCGCTGAGGAACCACTCGGTGAAGAACCAGTCATTGAAGAACCAGTCGCTGAAAAACCTGCCGCTGAAGAACAGGTCGCAGAAGAACCAGTCGCTGAAAAACCAGTCACTGAAGTTCCAGTCGCTGAATAACCAGTCGTTAAAGAGCCAGTCGCTGAAGAACCAGTTGCTGATGAACCTGTCGCTGAAGAACCAGTCGTTGAAGAACTAGTCGCTGATGAACCAGTCGCTTAAGATCCAGTCGCTGAGAAACCACTCGGTGAAGAACCAGTCACTAAAGAACCTGTCGCTGAAGAACCCGTCGCTGAATAACCAGTCGCAGAAGAACCAGTCGTTGAAGAACCAGTCGCTGAAGAACCAGCCATTGAAGAACTAGTCGCTGAAGAATCAGTAGTTGAAGAACCAGTTGCTGAAGAAGCAGTTGCTGAAGAACCAGTCGGTGAGGTACCAGTCCCTGAAGAACCAGTCGCTGATGAACCTGTCGTTGGAGAACCAGTCGCTGAAGAACCAGCCATTGAAGAACTAGTCGCTGAAGAATCAGTAGCTGAAGAACCAGTTGCTGAAGAAGCAGTTGCTGAAGAACCAGTCGGTGAGGTACCAGTCCCTGAAGAACCAGTCGTTGAAGAACTAGTCGCTGAGGAACCACTCGGTGAAGAACCAGTCATTGAAGAACCAGTCGCTGAAGAACCTGCCGCTGAAGAACCGGTCGCAGAAGAACCAGTCGCTGAAAAACCAGTCACTGAAGTTCCAGTCGCTGAATAACCAGTCGTTAAAGAACCAGTCGCTGAAGAACCAGTTGCTGATGAACCTGTCGCTGAAGAACCAGTCGTTGAAGAACTAGTCGCTGATGAACCAGTCCCTTAAGATCCAGTCGCTGAAAAACCACTCGGTGAAAAACCAGTCACTGAAGAACCTGCCGCTGAAGAACCGGTCGCAGAAGAACCAGTCGCTGAAAAACCAGTCACTGAAGTTCCAGTCGCTGAATAACCAGTCGTTAAAGAACCAGTCGCTGAAGAACCAGTTGCTGATGAACCTGTCGCTGAAGAACCAGTCCTTGAAGAACTAGTCGCTGATGAACCAGTCGCTTAAGATCCAGTCGCTGAAAAACCACTCGGTGAAGAACCAGTCACTAAAGAACCTGTCGCTGAAGAACCCGTCGCTGAATAACCAGTCGCAGAAGAACCAGTCGTTGAAGAACCAGTCGCTGAAGAACCAGCAATTGAAGAACTAGTCGCTGAAGAATCAGTAGTTGAAGAACCAGTTGCTGAAGAAGCAGTTGCTGAAGAACCAGTCGGTGAGGTACCAGTCCCTGAAGAACCAGTCGCTGATGAACCTGTCGCTGAAGAACCAGTCGTTGAAGAACTAGTCGCTGAGGAACCACTCGGTGAAGAACCAGTCATTGAAGAACCAGTCGCTGAAGAACCCGTCGCTGAAGAACCAGACGCTGAAGAACCCGTCGCTGAATAACCAGTCGCAGAAGAACCAGTCGCAAAAGAACCAGTCGTTGAAGAACCAGTCGCTGAAGAACCAGCCGTTGAAAAACCAGCCGCTGAAGAACCAGTAGCTGACAAACCAGTCGCTGAAGAATCAGTCGCTGCAGAACCAGTCGCAGAAGAACCAGTCGCTCAAGACCCAGTCACTGAAGAACCAGTCGTTGAAGAACAAGTTGCTGAAGGACCTGTCACTGAGGAACCAGCCGTTGAAGGACCAGTCGCTAAAGAACCAGTTGCTGAGAACCAGTTGCTGAGGAACCAGTCGCTGAAGAACCGGTCGCAGAAGAACCAGTCGCTGAAAAACCAGTCACTGAAGTTCCAGTCGCTGAATAACCAGTCGTTAAAGAACCAGTCGCTTAAGAAACAGTCCCTGAAGAACCAGTCGCTGAAGAACGAGTCGCTGAAGAGCCAGTTGCTGAAGAACCAGTTGCTGAAGAACCAGTCGCTGAAAAACCAGTTGTTGAAAGACCAGTCAGTGAAGAACCAGTTGCTGAAGAATCAGTAGTTGAAGAACCAGTTGTTGAAAGAACAGTTGCTGGAGAACCAGTAGTTGAAAAACCAGCCGCTAAGGGACCAGTCACTGAATAACCAATCGCTGAAGAACTAATCGCTGAAGGACCAGTCACTGCAGAACCAGTCGCTGAAGAACCACTCGGTGAAGAACCAGTCACTGAAGAATCAATCGCTGAAGAACCCGTCGCTGAATAACCAGTCGCAGGAGAACCAGTCGCTAAAGAACCAGTCGTTGAAGAACCAGTCGCTGAAGAACCAGTCGTTGATGAACCAGTCTCTGAAGAACCAATCGCTGAAGAACCAGTCACTGAAGAACCAGTCGCTGAAGAACCACTCGGTGAAGAACCAGTCACTGAAGAACCAGTCGCAGAAGAACCAGTCGTTGAAGATCCGGTCGCTGACGAACCAGTTGTTGAAAGACCAGTCGCTGAAGAACCAGTTGCTGAAGAATCAGTAGTTGAAGAACCAGTTGTTGAAAGAACTAGTTGCTGAGGAACCAGTCGCCTTAGGCACAGTCGCTGAAAAACCACACGGTGAAGAACCAGTCACTGAAGAACCAGTCGCTGAAGAACCCGTCGCTGAATAACCAGTCGCAGAAGAACCAGTCGCTAAAGAACCAGTCGTTGAAGACCCGGTCGCTGAAGAACCAGTTGTTGAAAAACCAGTCGCTGAAGAACCAGTCGCGGAAGAATCAGTAGTTGAAGAACCAGTTGTTGAAAGAACAGTCACTGAAGAACCAGTTGCAGAAGAACAGTAGTTGAAGAGCCAGTCGCTGAAGGACCTGTCGCTGAAGAACAAGTCCTTGAAGAACTAGTCGCTGAGGAACCAGTCGCTTAAGGCCCAGTCGCTGAAAAACCACACGGTGAAGAACCAGTCGCTGAAAACCCGTCGCTGAATAACCAGTCGCAGAAGAACCAGTTGTTGAAAGACCAGTCACTGAAGAACCAGTCACTGAAGAATCAGTAGTTGAAGAACCAGTTGTTGAAGGAACAGTCACTGAAGAGCCAGTTGCAGAAGAACAGTAGTTGAAGAGCCAGTCGCTGAAGGACCTGTCGCTGAAGAACCAGTCGTTGATGAACTAGTCGCTGAGGAACCAGTCGCTTAAGGCCCAGTCGCGGAAAAACCACACTGCGAAGAACCAGTCACTGAAGAACCAGTCGCTGAAGAACTCGTCGCTGAATAACCAGTCGTAGAAGAACCAGTCGCTAAAGAACCAGTCGTTGAAGACCCGGTCGCTGAAGAACCAGTTGTTGAAAGACCAGTCGCTGAAGAACCAGTCGCCGAAGAATCAGTAGTTGAAGAACCAGTTGTTGAAGGAACAGTCACTGAAGAACCAGTTGCAGAAGAACAGTAGTGAAGAGCCAGTCGCTGAAGGACCACTCGCTGAGGAACCAGTCGCTAAAGAACGAGTCGCTGAAGAGCCAGTTCCTGAAGAACCAGTTGCTGAAGGACCAGTCGCTGAGGTACCAGTCCCTGAAGAAGCAGTCGCTGATGAACCGGTCGCTGAAGAACCAGTTGCAGAAGAACCAGTAGTTGAAGAGCCAGTCGCTGAAGAACCTGTCGCTGAAGAACCGGTCGTTGAAGAACTAGTCGCTGAAGAACCAGTCGCTGAAGAACCCGTCGCTGAATAACCAGTCGCAGAAGAACTAGTCGCTAAAGAACCAGTCGTTGAAGAACCAGTCGCTGCAGAACCAGTCGTTGAAGAACCAGTCGTTGAAGAACCAGTCGCTGAAGAACTAATCGCTGCAGAACCAGTCACTGAAGAACCAGTCGCTGAAGAACCACTCGGTGAAGAACCAGTCACTGAAGGACCAGTCGCTGAAGAACCCGTCGCTGAATAACCAGTCGCAGAAGAACCAGTCGCTAAAGAACCAGTCGTTGAAGAAGCGGTCGCTGAAGAACCAGTTGTGGAAAGACCAGTCGCTGAAGAACCAATCGCTGAAGAATCAGTAGTTGCAGAACCAGTTGTTGAAAGAACAGTCGCTGGAGAACCAGTAGTTGAACAACCAGCCACTAAGGGACCAGTCGCTGAATAACCAATCGCTGAAGAACTGATCGCCGAAGAACCAGTCGCTGAAGAGCCGGTCGCTAAAAAACCAGTTGTTGAAAGACCAGTCACTGAAGAACCAATCGCTGAAGAGCCCGTCGCTAATAACCAGTCGCAGAAGAACCAGTCGCTAAAGAACCAGTCGTTGAAGAACCGGTCGCTGAAGAACCAGTCGTTGAAGAACCAGTCGGAAGAACCAGTCGCTGAAGAACTAATCGCTGAAGAACCAGTCGCTGAAGAACCAGTCGCTGAAGAACCACTCGGTGAAGAACCAGTCACTGAAGAACCAGTCGCAGCAGAACCAGTCGCTAAGGAACCAGTCGTGGAAGAACCGGTCGCTTAAGAACCAGTTGTTGAAAGACCAGTCGCTGAAGAACCAGTAGTTGAACAACCAGCCGCTAAGGGACCAGTCGCTGAATAACCAATCGCTGAAGAACTAATCGCTGAAGGACCAGTCACTGAAGAACCAGTCGCTGAAGAAACACTCGCAGAAGAAGCAGTTGCTGAAGAACCAGTCGCTTAGGTACCAGTCCCTGAAGAACCAGTCGCTGAAGATCCGGCCGCTGATGAACCGGTCGCTGAAGAACCAGTTGTTGAAAGACCAGTCACTAAAAAGCAGTCGCTGAAGAATTAGTAGTTGAAGAACTAGTTGTTGAAAGAGCAGCAGGAGTACTTGAACAAAAAGCCGCTAAGGGACCAGTCGCTGAAAAACTAGCCGCTGAAGAACCAGCCGCTGAAGAACCGGTCGCTGACGAACCAGTTGTTGAAAGACCAGTCACTGAGAACCAATTGTAGAAGAACCAGTAGTTGAAGAGCCAGTCGCTGAAGGACCTGTCGCTGAAGGACCTGTCGCTGAAGAACCATTCGTATAAGAACTAGTCGCTAAAGAACCATGCGCTGACGAACCAGTCGCAGAAGAACCAGTAGTTGAGAAGCCCGTCGCTGGAGGACCTGTCGCTGAAGAACCAGTCGTTGAAGAACGTGTCACTGAAGAACCAGTCGCAGAAGAACCAGTCGCTAAAGAACCAGTCGTTGAAGAACCAGTCGCTGAAGAACCAGTCGTTGAAGAACCAGTCGTTGTGAGAACCAGTCGCTGAAGAACTAATCGCTGCAGAACCAGTCACTGAAGAACCAGTCGCTGAAGAACCACTCGGTGAAGAACCAGTCACTGAAGGACCTGTCGCTGAAGAACCAGTCGTTGAAGAACGTGTCACTGAGGAACCAGTCGCATAAGAACCAGTCGCTAAAGAACCAGTCGTTGAACAACCAGTCGCTGAAGAACCAGTCACTGAAGAACCAGTCGCTGAAGAACCACTCGGTGAAGAACCAGTCACTGAAGGACCAGTCGCTGCATAACCAATCGCTGAAGAACTAATCGCCGAAGAACCAGTCGCTGAAGAGCCGGTCGCTGAAAAACCAGTTGTTAAAAGACCAGTCACTGAAGAACCAATCGCTGAAGAGCCCGTCGCTAATAACCAGTCGCTAAAGAACCAGTCGTTGAAGAACCAGTCGCTGAAGAACCAGTCGTTGAAGAACCAGTCGGAAGAACCAGTCGCTGAAGAACTAATCGCTGAAGAACCAGTCGCTGAAGAACCACTCGGTGAAGAACCAGTCACTGAAGAACCAGTCGCAGAAGAACCAGTCGCTAAGGAACCAGTCGTTGAATAACCGGTCGCTTAAGAACCAGTTGTTGAAAGACCAGTCGCTGAAGAACCAGTAGTTGAACAACCAGCCGCTAAGGGACCAGTCGCTGAATAACCAATCGCTGAAGAACTAATCGCTAAAAGACCAGTCACTGAAGAACCAGTCGCTGAAGAAACACTCGCAGAAGAAGCAGTTGCTGAAGAACCAGTCGCTTAGGTACCAGTCCCTGAAGAACCAGTCGCTGAAGATCCGGCCGCTGATGAACCGGTCGCTGAAGAACCAGTTGTTGAAAGACCAGTCACTAAAAAGCAGTCGCTGAAGAATTAAGAGTTGAAGAACTAGTTGTTGAAAGAGCAGCAGGAGTACTTGAACAAAAAGCCGCTAAGGGATCAGTCGCTGAAGGACCAGTCGCTGAAAACTAGCCGCTGAAGAACCAGCCGCTGAAGAACCGGTCGCTGAAGAACCAGTTGTTGAAAGACCAGTCACTGAGAACCAATTGTAGAAGAACCAGTAGTTGAAGAGCCAGTCATTGAAGGACCTGTCGCTGAAGAACTATTCGTCGAAGAACTAGTCGCTAAAGAACCATTCGCTGACGAACCAGTCGCAGAAGGACCAGTAGTTGAAAAGCCCGTCGCTGGAGGACCTGTCGCTGAGGAACCAGTCGTTGAAGAACGAGAGCAGTGGCTGAAGAACCAGTACTTGAACAAAAAGCCGCAAAGGGACCAGTCGCTGAAGGACCAGTCGCTGAAGAACTAGCCGCTGAAGAACCAGCCGCTGAAGAACCGGTCGCTGAAGAACCAGTTGTTGAAAGACCAGTCACTGAAGAACCAATTGTAGAAGAACCAGTAGTTGAAGAGCAAGTTGCTGAAGGACCTGTCGCTGAAGAACCATTCGTTGAAGAACTAGTCGCTAAAGAACCTTGCGCTGACGAACCAGTCGCTGAAGAACCAGTAGTTGAAGAACGTGTCACTGAAGAACCAGTCGCTGATAAACCCGTCGCTGAATAACCAGTGGCAGGAGAACCAGTCGCTGAAAACCCAGTCGCTGAAGAACTAATCGCTGAAGAACCAGTCGTTGAAGAACTAGTCGCTGAGGAACCAGTCGCTTTAGGTCCAATCGCTGAAAAACCACACGGTGAAGAACAAGTCACTGAAGAACCAGTCGCTGAAGAACCCGTCGCTGAATAACCAGTCGCAGAAGAACCAGTCCTTAAAGAACCAGTCGTTGAAGACCCGTTCGCTGAAGAACCAGTTGTTGAAAGACCAGTCGCTGGAGAACCAGTCGCTGAAGAATCAGTAGTTGAAGAACCAGTTGCTGAAGAAGCAGTTGCTGAAGAACCAGTTGGTGAGGTACCAGTCCCTGAAGAACCAGTCGCTGATGAACCGGCCGCTGAAGAACCAGTTGTTGTAAGACCAGTCACTGAAGAACCAGTTGCAAAAGAACCAGTAGTTGGAGAACCAGTTGCTGAAGAACCAGTTGCTGATGAACCTGTCGCTGAAGAACCAGTCGTTGAAGAACTAGTCGCTGAGGAACCAGTCGCTGATGAACCTGTCGCTGAAAAACCAGTCGTTGAAGAACTAGTCGCTGAGGAACCAGTCGGTGAAGAACCAGTCACTGAAGAACCAGGCGCTGATGAACCAGTCGCTGAAGAACCCGCCGCTGAATAACCAGTCGCAGAAGAACCAGTCGCTAAAGAACCAGTCGTTGAAGAACCAGTCGCTGAAGAACCAGCCGTTGAAAAACCAGCCGCTGAAGAACCAGTCGCTGAAGAACTAATCGCTGAAGAAACAGTCGCTGAAGAACCAGTCGTTGAAGAACCAGTCGCTGAAGGACCAGTCACTAAAGAACCAGTCGCTGAAGAACTAATCGCTGAAGAACCAGTTGCGGAAGAACCAGTCGTAGAAGAACCAGTCGTTGAAGAACGTGTCACTGAAGAACCAGTCACTGAAGAACCAGTCGCTGAAGAACCCGCCGCTGAATAACCAGTCGCAGAAGAACCAGTCGTTGAAGAACCAGTCGCTGAAGAACCAGCCGTTGAAGAACTAGTCGCTGAAGAATCAGTAGTTGAAGAACCAGTTGCTGAAGAAGCAGTTGCTGAAGAACCAGTCGGTGAGGTACCAGTCCCTGAAGAACCAGTCGCTGATGAACCTGTCGCTGAAAAACCAGTCGTTGAAGAACTAGTCGCTGAGGAACCAGTCGGTGAAGAACCAGTCACTGAAGAACCAGGCGCTGATGAACCCGTCGCTGAATAACCAGTCGCAGAAGAACCAGTCGCTAAAGAACCAGTCGTTGAAGAACCAGTCGCTGAAGAACCAGCCGTTGAAAAACCAGCCGCTGGAGGACCTGTCGCTGAAGAACCAGTCGTTGAAGAACGTGTCACTGAAGAACCAGTCACTGAAGAACCAGTCGCTGAAGAACCCGCCGCTGAATAACCAGTCGCAGGAGAACCAGTCGTTGAAGAACCAGTCGCTGAAGAACCAGCCGTTGAAGAACTAGTCGCTGAAGAATCAGTAGTTGAAGAACCAGTTGCTGAAGAAGCACTTGCTGAAGAACCAGTCGGTGAGGTACCAGTCCCTGAAGAACCAGTCGCTGATGAACCTGTCGCTGAAAAACCAGTCGTTGAAGAACTAGTCGCTGAGGAACCAGTCGGTGAAGAACCAGTCACTGAAGAACCAGGCGCTGATGAACCCGTCGCTGAATAACCAGTCGCAGAAGAACCAGTCGCTAAAGAACCAGTCGTTGAAGAACCAGTCGCTGAAGAACCAGCCGTTGAAAAACCAGCCGCTGAAGAACCAGTCGCTGATAAACCAGTCGCTGAAGAATCAGTCGCTGCAAAACCAGTCGCAGAAGAACCAGTCGCTCAAGACCCAGTCGCCGAAGAACCAGTCGTTGAAGAACAAGTTGCTGAAGGACCTGTCACTGAGGAATCAGCCGTTGAAGGACCAGTCGCTAAAGAACCAGTTGCTGAGAACCAGTTGCTGAGGAACCAGTCGCTGAAGAACCGGTCGCAGAAGAACCAGTCGCTGAAAAACCAGTCACTGAAGTTCCAGTCGTTGAAGAACCAGTCGTTGAAGAACAAATCGTTGAAGAACCAGTCGCTGAAGAACCAGTCGCTGAAGAACTAATCGCTGAAGAAACAGTCGCTGAAGAACCAGTCGTTGAAGAACCAGTCGCTGAAGGACCAGTCACTATAGAACCAGTCGCTGAAGAACTAATCGCTGAAGAACCAGTTGCGGAAGAACCAGTCGTAGAAGAACCAGTCGCTGAAGAACCAGTCGCTGAAGAATTAATCGCTGAAGAAACAGTCGCTGAAGAACCAGTCGTTGAAGAACCAGTCGCTGAAGGACCAGTCACTAAAGAACCAATCGCTGAAGAACTAATCGCTGAAGAACCAGTTGCGGAAGAACCCGTCGCTGAAGAACCAGTCGCTGAAGAAAAAGTCGCTGAAGAACCAGTCGTTGAAGAACCAGTCGCTAAAAAACCAGTCGCTGAAGAACCAGTCGCTAAAGAACCAGTCTCTGAAGAACCAGTGGTTGAAAAGCAGGTTACTGAAAGACCTCTCGCTGAGGAACCAGCCGTTGAAGAACCAGTCGTTGGGGATTGACAGCTGTCACTTTTCAAGATAGACGCGGTAACAAAGAGCTCCTCGAAAAAGAACACAATCAGGCAAAAAAGTGCAAATATAAGTCAAAGTGTTGCATAAGGAGTATGTTAAGAATACACATCAGTTAAAGATTGCATACGCTGAGTAAGTCCTAGCTTTTAAATAATATTTTTCGTCAATTTCAAGACCTTGCCCTGAGCTAACCTCACTAAATGAGCAAGAGAGTTTTATCGCATACTTCGCCTGATCTCTCCAATAACGAAAAACGACGTGGAATTTCCGAATCCCAATCCACAATGTCAAAAATCTCCGGAATCATCGTCGATCAATTGAAGGAGATCCTGGTGGAGAATAATAGGGAACTCGTCAAGGAATTGGCTTCGAAGGAGGATTTTCAAGTGCTGTGTAGTGAGTTAGCAGGGCTAAAAGTCCGCCATGATCTCATCACTGAACGAGTTATGCTACTGGAAAAGCGTAACCGACTTCTTGAACAGCAGTTGGACAAACTCGCTCAGAAGAACATGGAGGCCAATGTGGTGGTGCACCTGCCTGCTCAAACTAACACCGACATGTGTGTGGAAGCAAAATCCGTGTGTGCCGGTCTTCTGAATACGAATGATGCTGATGAACATGTTGAGTTAGCGCACAGTGTCCGTAGTCGCGACGTTCGAACAGCAGTAATAGTCGTAAGGATGAAAAACCGAGATTCTGCAAGGAAAGTGCTGCTTAACGCCAAAAGACTAAAAGGGACAGAAATTAGCGTTCAAAAGGACCTTCCATACAATGTTCGCCAAAGGAGGAGGAAGTTGGTACCAATTATGAAGGCCCTCCGCCAAAAGAACCCTAAAATGAAAATCTCCCTCAGAGACGATAAACTATACATAGCAGATAGGATATTTACCTGGGACACATTTCATGGGCTGAAATGCGGAGATGAAAGAGGTGAACTAACCCTTAAAAGTATTTTTGGCGACATAGCCCCACTGCGAAATCTTATGAATGAACCTAAAAACGAAAACAATGAGTACGTAATGTCAAAAAGTCCAAACCTTAGCTCAGCTGTCAGTAGGACGACCGGGCACATTGATTTGGCTGTAAACACATGCAGGGCATTACATACTAATTGAGAAGCGCCTGTCTACCAGAATGTAACACCTTCTTTATTTAAAATTTTAAGTTATAACGTTTCCGGTCTTAAGAATAAGTTTATGTTTGTTGAATTTTTTAATTATATAAAGGATTTTGATATTTTTCTATTGTATGAAACGCATGTGTTAGAAAACGAGGAGGTCAAGTTTAAAAATATATTTTCGAATTATGGATTAAAATGGAAACATGCAGTTAAGTCAGCGATCTTTGGTAGAGGAAGTGGTGGACTGCTATTGGGTTTCCGTAAGAATCTTATTGGCGTCGAAGTTAAATTTAAAGTCTGAATTAATGATGAATGAATTAATTGGATTAGAGATAAACTTCAACAACAAAACACTCTACATTGTCCCTATATACCTAAACTGTAACCACTGGCAACGCGACTACGACAAACTATGCGAAGAGCTACAAACTTTAAACAAAACAGATTTAATGCTCGTTGGAGACTTCAATGGCCGACTAGGTCTGGCGCAGAACAACTTCGCTAGTGGTTATAAACCGCCAAACATGGATATAGTCCGCCGTTCAAAGGATGAAGTTCGGGACTGGAAAGGAGTCAAAATACTAGAACTTGCAGATGCATATGACGGTCGAGTTTTGAACGGAAGCTGCGAGAGTGATTCAAGAGGAGAGTTCACGTTTATACGCGGTACTGCGTGTTCAGTTATAGACTACTGTATCATTCCGAGTGGGAGTAGGGGTATTCTCTGATCACGTGCCTCTTGAAATCGATTGCGCAACAGCAGGTGTTTCTAACCCTAACAGTTCGTCGGAGTTTGGGCTACTGCCCAAGCTAATCTGGAAGGAAAAAAATCGAACCTTATACCGTAATAATCTAAATACTGAACTAATGAATTTATCCGCATCGAACGACCCTCCAGATATCGATGAGCTAACCGAACTAATTAAAAAAGCAACCCCACAGTAGGTTTTTACGTGAAAGGGATGTTAACCCTAAGCACAACCACCCACCTGGAACGCTAGCGATTACATTTTCTAAATCACCAGACCGTCATCAAATAAAAATATTTGCAAGCATAAGTGGTTTGACCATGAGTGCTCTAAAGCAAGAGAACAATCGTTTGCGTTCCTAAGACTATTGAGGAAGCATAACACTTGCATTTTTAGATCCCTATATGGAGCAGCAAACAAGCACTTTAAGCACATTTGTTTTCTAAAAAAGGTGGCTTACGAGCAGAAAATGTTCACTATAATAAGCAACTCAAGCTCTTCGGCTGAGTTTTGGAGAGCTGTGAAACATATAAACGGATATAAAAATGTAATTGCTTCAACATTGAAAGCGCCCTTACTCAGGGATCATTTCTACAATCTCCTCAATAATGGTTGTAGTACATCACCAATCCAATATGCCGCTCCTTTTAACCTTGACGAGTCTCTGGATGCACCATTCACGCTTCTGGAGGTACAAAAAGTCATCGAAGATGCTAAGGCTCATAAAGCCCCCGGGCACGATCGAATTCCTTTCGAATTTTACAAAAACAGCACGACCGAATTTGTACAAGCTCTAACTGCAGAGTTCAATAGAATTTTCGAATCCGCCACTGTTCTTGGAAGCTTCAAAAAGGCAATCATATTTCCGCTGCACAAAAAGGGTGCCTACAATGACCCTGCAAACTATAGAGGAATATCTTTCCTAAACACGTCGTGCAAATTGTTCTCAGCTTTGATCTTCGCGAGACTTTCCAACTGGGTTAAAAGACATCAAATTTTGTCAAACTTCCAAGCAGGGTTTAGGGAGAACTTTTCCACTATTGACCACATATTTGCACTAATCAACATCGCCGAAATCTACAAAAAGAAAAAGAAAAAGTTGTATGCCTTCTTTGTTGACTTCCGGGCGGCTTTCGATTCCATTGATCGTGATGCACTATATAAGATCGGGATCTCGAATAAAATCATCCACATATTAAAAGCATTGTATGACAACAACGTTGCTTATGTGTGGGACGGTGAGATAATATCCGAGGAATTTCCAACGAAGACAGGGGTGAAGCAGGGCTGTATCCTGAGTACGTTGCTGTTTATATTGTTCATCAACGATATCACGGATTTCGTAGGGGGAGGAATCGATATTGGCCGTACAAGTGTCCCTGCTCTGTTGTATGCCGATGACATCGTTTTCTTCTCCGAGTCGATAGATGGCTTGCAGCGGATGATGAACAGGCTCAATGATTACTGTAACCGCTGGAACTTAACGGTAAATTTGGGAAAATCGAAAGTAATGATATTCAGAGGAGGTGGTGGCAGATACTCTCGGAATGAAAAGTGGGAATACCAAGGGGAAGCCGTGGAAATTCTTCGTGAATATAAATACCTGGGAATCCTCATATCGGCCAACCTAAATATGAGAAAACATCTGGAGCTAAGCTTGCAATTTCTTCAGTATGGGGCCGATGTTTCAACAGTAAAAACATTGCTCATAGTGCGAAACAAAAATTATTTCGTTCAACTGCAGCCTCCATACTTCTATATGGTGCTCAAGTGTGGGGTTACCGCTCATTCGAAGAAGTGGAGAAATTTCTACGTTACTTCCTAAAGCGTACTTTTCGATTGCCGGTAAACACGCCTAACTATATGTTACATTTGGAGACCGGGTCATTGCCAATATTCATAGGCACTCTGAAGATGCACTTTGACTACGTGGTTAAGGTGATGGAAATGGAAGAAACTACGTGACCCAGAATAGTACTTTCGCATATCATCACGACTGGAGGAAGTCTTATCCAAGAATGGAGATGCCTCGCCTCGAACTGCGGTCTAAGCCTATCCTTTAACACCGGCGATGTTTCAACGGCTCTAAGAAGACATTTCGGAACTTTATTGGAAAATATGTGTTTGCACATGTACGAACAATTTGTATATGAAGCTCAATCCTCGCAGTACCGGTTATACTACAGGCAATTGAATTATAACCGACATAATAAGGTTATTAGACCTTGAGTGCGCGCAAATTATTAAAAAAAAAAAAAAAAAAAAAAAAAAAAACTTACAGGACAAAACCTATTTTCTCAACAGCTACCCTATAGACAAAATAAGCACTATCTTTAAAATGAGAGGGGAGCTAATGAAATTGAACTTTATACCACACCAAGCTGAACTCCCGATACTTTGTAGTCTCTGCAATCTGAGAGCGAGGGAGGATGTATTGCACTTCCTAGGGGAATACCCAATACTAAAAGAGTTTCGTATGAGGTATTTCAACACAGAGCTCTTGGTTTTAGACGACGCAATTAATATTTTGAACGGTCAGCATGGATGGGACTGTTTATACTCCTACGCTGCAGATGCTTTTCGCTACAGAAAACGTATCATCGAGGAAGATTTTTAAGCTCTGCGTCATCTAAATTAGCTTACCTTAGATAGTACTAGCATTTACACTCACAGCTGTTAATCTGGTAGACGGCCTAATGCCAAACCAAAATTGACTAAGTACCTTTATTGTATATGTATATCTTTACTGAATTGTATGAAATATAAGTCATTATAAATCTAAATCTATCAGTCGTTGAAGAACCAGTCGCTGAAGAGCTAATCGCTGAAGAACCAGTCACTAACGAACTAGTCGCTGAAGAACCAGTCGCTGAAAAGCCAGTCATTGAAAAACCAGTCATGGAAAAACAAGTCGCTGAAGAACCAGTAGCGGAAGAACCAGTCGCTGAAGAACCAGTCGTTGAAGAACCAGTCGCTGAAGAGCTAATCGCTGAAGAACCAGTCACTAAAGAACCAGTAGTTGAAGAGCCAGTCGCTGAAGGACCTGTCGCTGAAGAACCAGTTGTTGAAGAACTAGTCGCTGAGGAACCAGTCGCTTAAGATCCAGTCGCAGAAGAACCACTCTGTGAAGAACCAGTCACTGAAGAACCAGTCGCTGAAGAACCCGTCGCTGAATAACCAGTCGCAGAAGAACCAGCCGCTGAAGAACCAGTCGCTGAAGAACCAGTCGCTGAATAACCAGTCGCTGAAGAACCACTCTGTGAAGAACCAGTCACTGAAGAACCAGTCGCTGAAGAACCCGTCGCTGAATAACCAGTCGCTGGAGATCCGGCCGCTGATGAACCGGTCGCTGAAGAACCAGTTGTTGAAAGACCAGTGACTAAAAAGCAGTCGCTGAAAAATTAGTAGTTGAAGAACCAGATGTTGAAAGAGCAGATGCTGGAGAACCAGTACTTGAACAAAAAGCCGCTAAGGGACCAGTCGCTGAAGGTACAGTCGCTGAAGAACCAATCGCTGAAGAACTAATTGCTGAAGAACCAGTCACTGAAGAACCAGTCGCAGAAGAACCAGTCGCCGAAGAACCAGTCGTTGAAGAACCAGTCATTGAAGAACCGGTCGTTGAAGAACCAGTCGCTAAAGAAGTAGTGGCTGAAGAACCAGTCACTGAAGAACCAGTCGCTGAAGAACCAGTCATTGAAGAACCAGTCGTTGAAAAACCAGTCGCTGAAGAACCAGCCGCTGAAGAACCAGTCGCTGATAAACCAGTCGTTGAAGAACCAGCCGTTGAAAAACCAGCCGCTGAAGAACCAGTCGCTGATAAACCAGTCGCTGAAGAACCAGTCGCTGAAAAACCAGTCGCTGAAGAACTAATCGCTGAAGAGCCAGTCGCGGAAGAACCAGTCGCTGAAGAACCAGTCGTTGAAGAACCAGTCGTTGAAGAACCAGTCGCTTAAGATCCAGTCGCCGAAGAACCACTCGCAGAAGAACCAGTTGCTGAAGAACCAGTCGCTGAGGTACCAGTCCCTGAAGAACCAGTCGCTGAAGATCCGGTCGCTGATGAACCGGTAGCTGAAGAACCAGTTGTTGAAAGACCAGTCACTAAAAAGCAGTCCCTGAAGAATTAGTAGTTGAAGAACCAGTTGTTGAAAGAGCAGTCGCTGGAGAACCAGTACTTGAGCAACCAGCCGGTAAGGGACCAGTCGCTGAAGGTACAGTCGCTGAAGAACTAGCCGCTGAAGAACCAGCCGCTGAAGAACCGGTCGCTGAAGAACCAGTCGTTGAAAGACCAGTCACTGAAGAACCAATTGTAGAAATTCTTCTACAGTAGTTGAAGAGCCAGTCGCTGAAGGACCTGTCGCTGAAGAACCATTCGTCGAAGAACTAGTCGCTAAAGAACCATTCGCTGACGAACCAGTCGCAGAAGAACCAGTAGTTGTAAAGCCCGTACCTGGAGGACCTGTCGCTGAAGAACCAGTCGTTGAAGAACGAAAGCAGTCGCTGGAGAACCAGTACTTGAACAAAATGCCGCTAAGGGACCAGTCGCTGAAGGACCAGTCGCTGAAGAACTAGCCGCTGAACAACCAGCCGCTGAAGAACCAGTTGTTGAAAGACCAGTCACTGAAGAACCAATTGTAGAAGAACCAGTAGTTGAAGAGCAAGTCGCTTAAGGACCTGTCGCTGAAGAACCATTCGTTGAAGAACTAGTCGCTAGTGAACCATGCGCTGACGAACCAGTCGCAGAAGAACCAGTAGTTGAAAAGCCCGTCGCTGGAGGACCTGTCGCTGAAGAACCAGTCGTTGAAGAACGTGTCACCAAAGAACCAGTCGCTGATGAACCCGTCGCTGAATAACCAGTGGCAGGAGAACCAGTCGCTGAAAACCCAGTCGCTGAAGAACTAATCGCTGAAGAACCAGTCGTTGAAGAACTGGTCGCTGAGGAACCAGTCGCTTAAGGTCCAGTCGCTGAAGAACCCGTCGCTGAAGAACCAGTCGCTGAAGAACTAATCGCTGAAGAACCAGTCGCGGAAGAACCAGTCGCTGAAGAATCAGTCGTTGAAGAACCAGTCCTTCAAGAACCAGTCGCTAAAAAAACAGTCGCTGAAGAACCAATCGCTAAACAACCAGTCTCTGAAGAACTAGTGGTTGAAGAACAGGTTGCTGAAGGACCTCTCGCTGAGGAACCAGCTGTTGAATAACCAGTCGCTGAAGAACTAATCGCTAAAGAACCAGTCACTAAAGAACCAGTCGCTGAAGAACCAGTCGCTGAAGAACAAGTCGCTGAAGAACCAGTCGCTGAAGAACTAATCGCTGAAGAACCAGTCACTGAAGAACTAATCGCTGAAGAACCAGTCGTTGAAGAACTGGTCGCTGAGGAACCAGTCGCTTAAGGTCCAGTCGCTGAAGAACCCGTCGCTGAAGAACCAGTCGCTGAAGAACCAGTCGTTGAAAAACCAGTCGCTGAAGAACCAGTCGCCGAAGAGCCAGTTGCTGAAGAACGAATCGCTGAAGAACCAGTCGCTGAAGAACCAGTCGCTGAAGAACCACTCGCAGAAGAACCAGTCGCTGAAGAACCAGTCGCTGAGGTACCAGTCCCTGAAGAGCCAGTCGCTGAAGATCCGGTCATGATGAACCGGTCGCTGAAGAACCAGCTGTTGAAAGACCAGTCACTGAAGAACCAATTGTAGAAGAACCAGTAGTTGAAGAGCCAGTCGCTGAAAAACCCGTCGCTGAATAACCAGTCGCAGAAGAACCAGTCGTTGAAGAACCTGTCGTTGAAGAACCAGTCGCTGAAGAACCAGTCGCTGAAAAACCAGAGGCTGAAGAACCAGTCGCTAAAAAACCATTCGCTGACGAACCAGTCGCAGAAGAACCAGTAGTTGAAAAGCCCGTCGTTGGAGGACCTGTCGCTGAAGAACCAGTCGTTGAAGAACGTGTCGCTGAGGAACCAGTAGCTGAAGAACCCGTCGCTGAATAACCAGTCGCAGAAGAACCAGTCGCTGAAAACCCCGTCGCTGAAGAACTAATCGCTGAAGAACCAGTCGCTAAAGAACCAGTCGCTGAAAAAACCAGTGGCTGAAGAACCAGTCGCTGAAAAACCAGTCGTTGAAGAACCCGTCGCTGAAGAACCAGTTGCGGAAGAACCAGTCGCTGAAGAACCAGTCGTTGAAGAACCAGTCGTTGAAGAACCAGTCGCTGAAGAACCAGTCGCTGAAAAACCAGTGGCTGAAGAACCAGTCGCCAAAAATTTTGTCGCTGAAGGACCGGTCACTGAAGAACCAGTCGCTGAAGAACTAATCGCTGAAGAACCAGTCGCGGAAGAACCAGTCGCTAGAGAACCAGTCGTTGAAGAACCAGTCGTTGAAGAACCAGTCGCTGAATAACCAGTCGCAGAAGAACCAGTCGTTGAAGAACCTGTCGTTGAAGAACCAGTCGCTGAAGAACCAGTCGCTGAAAAACCAGAGGCTGAAGAACCAGTCGCTAAAAAACCATTCGCTGACGAACCAGTCGCAGAAGAACCAGTAGTTGAAAAGCCCGTCGTTGGAGGACCTGTCGCTGAAGAACCAGTCGTTGAAGAACGTGTCGCTGAGGAACCAGTAGCTGAAGAACCCGTCGCTGAATAACCAGTCGCAGAAGAACCAGTCGCTGAAAACCCAGTCGCTGAAGAACTAATCGCTGAAGAACCAGTCGTTGAAGAACTGGTCGCTGAGGAACCAGTCGCTTAAGGTCCAGTCGCTGAAGAACCCGTCGCTGAAGAACCAGTCGCTGAAGAACTAATCGCTGAAGAACCAGTCGCGGAAGAACCAGTCGCTGAAGAATCAGTCGTTGAAGAACCAGTCCTTCAAGAACCAGTCGCTAAAAAAACAGTCGCTGAAGAACCAATCGCTAAACAACCAGTCTCTGAAGAACTAGTGGTTGAAGAACAGGTTGCTGAAGGACCTCTCGCTGAGGAACCAGCTGTTGAATAACCAGTCGCTGAAGAACTAATCGCTAAAGAACCAGTCACTAAAGAACCAGTCGCTGAAGAACCAGTCGCTGAAGAACCAGTCGTTGAAGAACCAGTCGCTGAAAAACCAGTCGCTGAAGGACCAGTCACTGAAGAACCAGTCGCTGAAGAGCTAATCGCTGAAGAACCAGTTGCGGAAGAACCAGTCGCTGAAGAACCAGTCGCTGAAGAACCAGTCGCTGAAGAACTAATCGCTGAAGAACCAGTCACTGAAGAACCGGTCGCTGAAGAACCAGTCATTGAAGAACCAGTCGTTGAAAAACCAGTCGCTGAAGAACCAGTCGCCGAAGAGCCAGTTGCTGAAGAACGAATCGCTGAAGAACCAGTCGCTGAAGAACCAGTCGCTGAAGAACCACTCGCAGAAGAACCAGTCGCTGAAGAACCAGTCGCTGAGGTACCAGTCCCTGAAGAGCCAGTCGCTGAAGATCCGGTCATGATGAACCGGTCGCTGAAGAACCAGCTGTTGAAAGACCAGTCACTGAAGAACCAATTGTAGAAGAACCAGTAGTTGAAGAGCCAGTCGCTGAAAAACCCGTCGCTGAATAACCAGTCGCAGAAGAACCAGTCGTTGAAGAACCTGTCGTTGAAGAACCAGTCGCTGAAGAACCAGTCGCTGAAAAACCAGAGGCTGAAGAACCAGTCGCTAAAAAACCATTCGCTGACGAACCAGTCGCAGAAGAACCAGTAGTTGAAAAGCCCGTCGTTGGAGGACCTGTCGCTGAAGAACCAGTCGTTGAAGAACGTGTCGCTGAGGAACCAGTAGCTGAAGAACCCGTCGCTGAATAACCAGTCGCAGAAGAACCAGTCGCTGAAGACCCCGTCGCTGAAGAACCCGTCGCTGAAGAACCAGTAGTTGAAAAGCCCGTCGTTGGAGGACCTGTCGCTGAAGAACCAGTCGTTGAAGAACGTGTCGCTGAGGAACCAGTAGCTGAAGAACCCGTCGCTGAATAACCAGTCGCAGAAGAACCAGTCGCTGAAGACCCCGTCGCTGAAGAACTAATCGCTGAAGAACCAGTCGGTAAAGAACCAGTCGCTGAAAAACCAGTGGCTGAAGAACCAGTCGCTGAAAAACCAGTCGTTGAAGAACCAGTCGTTGAAGAACCAGTCGCTGAAGAACCAGTGGCTGAAGAACCAGTCGCTGAAGAACGATTCGTTGAAGAACTAGTCGCTAAAGAACCATTCGCTGACGAACCAGTCGCAGAAGAACCAGTAGTTGAAAAGCCCGTCGTTGGAGGACCTGTCGCTGAAGAACCAGTCGTTGAAGAACGTGTCGCTGAGGAACCAGTAGCTGAAGAACCCGTCGCTGAATAACCAGTCGCAGAAGAACCAGTCGCTGAAGACCCCGTCGCTGAAGAACTAATCGCTGAAGAACCAGTCGGTAAAGAACCAGTCGCTGAAAAACCAGTGGCTGAAGAACCAGTCGCTGAAAAACCAGTCGTTGAAGAACCAGTCGTTGAAGAACCAGTCGCTGAAGAACCAGTCGCTGAAAAACCCGTCGCTGAATAACCAGTCGCAGAAGAACCAGTCGCTGAAGACCCCGTCGCTGAAGAACTAATCGCTGAAGAACCAGTCGCTAAAGAACCAGTCGCTGAAAAAACCAGTGGCTGAAGAACCAGTCGCTGAAAAACCAGTCGTTGAAGAACCAGTCGTTGAAGAACGTGTCGCTGAGGAACCAGTCGCTGAAGAACCCGTCGCTGAATAACCAGTCGCAGAAGAACCAGTCGCTGAAAACCCCGTCGCTGAAGAACTAATCGCTGAAGAACCAGTCGCTAAAGAACCAGTCGCTGAAAAAACCAGTGGCTGAAGAACCAGTCGCTGAAAAACCAGTCGTTGAAGAACCCGTCGCTGAAGAACCAGTTGCGGAAGAACCAGTCGCTGAAGAACCAGTCGTTGAAGAACCAGTCGTTGAAGAACCAGTCGCTGAAGAACCAGTCGCTGAAAAACCAGTGGCTGAAGAACCAGTCGCCAAAAATTTTGTCGCTGAAGGACCGGTCACTGAAGAACCAGTCGCTGAAGAACTAATCGCTGAAGAACCAGTCGCGGAAGAACCAGTCGCTAGAGAACCAGTCGTTGAAGAACCAGTCGTTGAAGAACCAGTCGCTGAATAACCAGTCACTGAAGAACTAGTCGCTGAAGAACCAGTCGCTGAAGAACCAGTCGCTGAAAAACCAGAGGCTGAAGAACCAGTCGCTAAAAAACCAGTCGCTGAAGGACCGGTCACTGAAGAACCAGTCGGTGAAGAACTAATCGCTGAAAAACCAGTCGCGGAAGAACCAGTCGCTGAGGAACCAGTCGTTGAAGAACAAGTCGCTGAATAACCAGTCGCTTAAGGATCAGTCACTTAAGAACCAATCGCTGAAGTACCAGTAGTTGAAAAGCCCGTCGCTGGAGGACCCGTCGCTGAAGAACCAGTCGCTGAATAATCAGTCGCAGAAAAACCTGTCGCTGAAGACCCAGTCGCTGAAGAGCTAATCGCTGAAGAACCAGTCGCTGAAGCACCAGTCGCTGAAGCACCAGTCGCTAAAGAACTGGTCGCTGAAAAACCAGTGGCTGAAGAACCAGTTGCTGAAAAACCACTCGGTGAAGAACCTGTCACTGAAGAACCAGTCGCTGAAAAACCCGTCGCTGAATAACCAGTCACAGAAGAACCAGTCGCTGAAGACCCAATCGCTGAAGAACTAATCGCTGAAGAACCAGTCGCTGAAGAACCAGTCGCTAAAGAACCAGTCGCTGAAAAACCAGTGGCTGAAGAACCAGTCGCTGAAAAACCAGTCGCTGAAGGATCAGTCACTGAAGAACCAGTCGCTGAAGAACTAATCGCTGAAAAACCAGTCGCGGAAGAACCAGTCGCTGAAGAACCAGTCGTTGAAGAACCAGTCGTTGAAGAACCAGTCGCTGAAGAACCAGTCGCTGAAGAACCAGTCGTTGAAGAGCCAGTCGTTGAAAAACCAGTCGCTAAGAAACCAGTCGCTGAAGTACCGGTCACTGAAGAACCATTCGCTGAAGAACTAATCGCTGAAGAACCAGTCGCGGAAGAACCAGTCGCTGAAGAACGAATCGCTGAAGAACCAGTCGCTGAAGAACCAGTCGCTGAAGAACCACTCGCAGAAGAACCAGTTGCTGAAGAACCAGTCGCTGAGGTACCAGTCCCTGAAGAACCAGTCGCTGAAGATCCGGTCGCTGATGAACCGGTCGCTGAAGAACCGGTTGTTGGAAGACCAGTCACTAAAAAGCAGTCCCTGAAGAATTAGTAGTTGAAGAACCAGTTGTTGAAAGAGCAGTCGCTGGAGAACCAGTACTTGAGCAACCAGCCGGTAAGGGACCAGTCGCTGAAGGACCAGTCGCTGAAGAACTAGCCGCTGAAGAGCCAGTCGCTGAAGAACCGGTCGCTGAAGAACCAGCTGTTGAAAGACCAGTCACTGAAGAACCAATTGTAGAAGAACCAGTAGTTGAAGGGCCAGTCGCTGAAGGACCTGTCGCTGAAGAACCATTCGTTGAAGAACTAGTCGCTAAAGAACCATTCGCTGACGAACCAGTCGTAGAAGAACCAGTAGTTGAAAAGTCCGTCGTTGGAGGACCCGTCGCTGAAGAACCAGTCGTTGAAGGACGTGTCGCTGAGGAACCAGTCGCTGAAGAACCCGTCGCTGAATAACCAGTCGCAGAAGAACTAGTCGCTGAAGACCCCGTCGCTGAAGAACTAATCGCTGAAGAACCAGTCGCTAGGGAACCAGTCGCTGAAAAAACCAGTGGCTGAAGAACCAGTCGCTGAAAAACCAGCCGCCGAAGAACCCGTCGCTGAAGAACCAGTCGCTGAAGAACCAGTCGCGGAAGAACCAGTCGCTGAAGAACCAGTCGTTGAAGAACCAGTCGTTGAAGAACCAGTCGCTGAAGAACCAGTCACTGAAAAACCAGTCGCTAAAAAACTAGTCGCTGAAGGACCGGTCACTGAAGAACCAGTCGCTGAAGAACTAATCGCTGAAGAACCAGTCGCGGAAGAACCAGTCGCTAAAGAACCAGTCGTTGAAGAACCAGTCGTTGAAGAACCAGTCGCTGAAAAACCAGTCGCTGAAGAACTAGTCGCTGAAGAACCAGTCGCTGAAGAACCAGTCGCTGAAAAACCAGAGGCTGAAGAACCAGTCGCTAAAAAACCAGTCGCTGAAGGACCGGTCACTGAAGAACCAGTCGGTGAAGAACTAATCGCTGAAAAACCAGTCGCGGAAGAACCAGTCGCTGAAGATCCAGTCGTTGAAGAACAAGTCGCTGAATAACCAGTCGCTTAAGGATCAGTCACTTAAGAACCAGTCGCTGAAGTACCAGTAGTTGAAAAGCCCGTCGCTGGAGGACCCGTCGCTGAAGAACCAGTCGTTGAATAACCAGTCGCAGAAGAACCAGTCGCTGAAGACCCAGTCGTTGAAGAGCTAATCGCTGAAGAACCAGTCGCTGAAGCACCAGTCGCTAAAGAACTGGTCGCTGAAAAACCAGTGGCTGAAGAACCAGTCGCTGAAAAACCACTTGGTGAAGAACCTGTCACTGAAGAACCAGTCGCTGAAGAACCCGTCGCTGAATAACCAGTAACAGAAGAACCAGTCGCTGAAGACCCAGTCGCTGAAGAACTAATCGCTGAAGAACCAGTCGCTGAAGAACCAGTCGCTTAAGAACCAGTCGCTGAAAAACCAGTGGCTGAAGAACCAGTCGCTGAAAAACCAGTCGCTGAAGGATCAGTCACTGAAGAACCAGTCGCTGAAGAACTAATCGCTGAAGAACCAGTCGCGGAAGAACCAGTCGCTGAAGAACCACTCGTTGAAGAACCAGTCGTTGAAGAACCAGTCGCTGAAGAACCAGTCGCTGAAGAACCAGTCGTTGAAGAGCCAGTCGTTGAAAAAACCAGTCGCTAAGAAACCAGTCGCTGAAGGACCGGTCACTGAAGAACCATTCGCTGAAGAACTAATCGCTGAAGAACCAGTCGCGGAAGAACCAGTCGCTGAAGAACTAATCGCTGAAGAACCAGTCGCTAAAAAAACAGTCCCTGAAGGACCGGTCACTGAAGAACCAGTCGCTGAAGAACTAATCGCTGAAGACCCAGTCGCTGAAGAACCAGTCGCTGAAGAACTAATCGCTGAAGAACCAGTCGCGGAAGAACCAGTCGCTGAAGAACCAGTCGTTGAAGAACCAGTCGGTGAAGAACCAGTCGCTGAAGAACCAGTCGCTGAAAAACCAGAGGCTGAAGAACCAGCCGCTAAAAAACTAGTCGCTGAAGGACCGGTCACTGAAGAACCAGTCGCTGAAGAACTAATCGCTGAAGAACCAGTCGCGAAGGAACCAGTTGCCGAAGAAACAGGCGTTGAAGAACCAGTCGTTGAAGAACCAGTCGCTGAAGAACCAGTCGCTGAAGAAATAATCGCTGTTGAACCAGTCACTGAAGAACCAGTCGCTGAAGAACCAGTCGCTGAAAAACCAGTCATTGAAGAACCAGTCGATGAAAAACCAGTCGCTGAAGAACCAGTTGGCGAAAGATCAGCCACTGACGAACCAGTCCCTGAAGAACCAGTCGCTGAAGAACTAATCGCTGAAGAGCCAGTCACTGAAGAACCAGTCGCTGAAGAACCAGTCGCTGAAGAACCAGTCGTTGAAGAACCAGTCGTTGAAAAACCAGTGGCTGAAGAATCAGTCGCTAAAAAACCAGTCGCTGAAGGACCGGTCACTGAGGAACCAGTCGCTGAAGAACCAGTCGCGGAAGAACCAGTCGCTGAAGAACCAGTCGTTTAAGAACCAGTCGTTGAAGAACCAGTCGCTGAAGAACCAGTCGCTGAAGAACTAATCGTTGATGAACCAGTCACTGAAGTACCAGTCGCTGAAGGACCAGTCGCTGAAGAACCGGTCGTTGAAGGACCAGTCGCTGAAGAATCAGTCGCTGAAGAACTAATCGCTGAAGTACCAGTCACTGAAGAGCCAGTCGCTGTAGAACAAGTCGCTGAAGAACTAGTCGTTGAAGAACCAGTCGCTTAAAAACCAGTCGCTGAAGAACTAATCGCTGATGAACCAGTCACTGAAGAACCAGTCTTTGAAGAACCAGTCGCTGAAGTACCAGTCATTGAAGAACCAGTCGTTGAAAAACCAGTCACTGAAGAACCAATCGCTGAAGAATCAGTTGCGGAGGAACCAGTCGCTGAAGAACCAGTCGCTGAAGAACCAGTCGCTGAAGAACTAATCGCTGAAGAACCAGTTGCGGAAGAACCAGTCGCTGAAGAACCAGTCGCTGAAGAACCAGTCGCTGAAGAACTAGTCGCTGAAGAACCAGTCACTGAAGAGCCGGTCGCTGAAGAACCAGTCATTGAAGAACCAGTCGTTGAAAAACCATTCGCTGAAGAACCAGTCGCCGAAGAGTCAGTTGCTGAAGAACGAATCGCTGAAGAACCAGTCGCTGAAGAACCAGTCGCTGAAGAACCACTCGCAGAAGAACCAGTTGCTGAAGAACCAGTCGCTGAGGTACCAGTCCCTGAAGAACCAGTCGCTGAAGATCCGGTCGCTGATGAACCGGTCGCTGAAGAACCGGTTGTTGAAAGACCAGTCACTAAAAAGCAGTCCCTGAAGAATTAGTAGTTGAAGAACCAGTTGTTGAAAGAGCAGTCGCTGGAGAACCAGTACTTGAGCAACCAGCCGGTAAGGGACCAGTCGCTGAAGGTCCAGTCGCTGAAGAACTAGCCGCTGAAGAACCAGTCGCTGAAGAACCGGTCGCTGAAGAACCAGCTGTTGAAAGACCAGTCACTGAAAAACCAATTGTAGAAGAACCAGTATTTAAAGAGCCAGTCGCTGCAGGACCTGTCGCTGAAGAACCATTCGTTGAAGAACTAGTCGCTAAAGAACCAGTCGCGGAAGAACCAGTCGCTGAAAAACCAGTGGCTGAAGAACCAGTCGCTAAAAACCCAGTCGCTGAAGGACCGGTCACTGAAGAACCAGTCGCTGAAGAACTAATCGCTGAAGAACCAGTCGCGGAAGAACCAGTCGCTAAAGAACCAGTCGTTGAAGAACCAGTCGTTGAAGAACCAGTCGCTGAAGAACCAGCTGTTGAAAGACCAGTCACTGAAGAACCAATTGTAGAAGAACCAGTAGTTGAAAAGCCCGTCGTTGGAGGACCTGTCGCTGAAGAACCAGTCGTTGAAGAACGTGTCGCTGAGGAACCAGTCGCTGAAGAACCCGTCGCTGAATAACCAGTCGCAGAAGAACCAGTCGCTGAAGACCCCCTCGCTGAAGAACTAATCGCTGAAGAACCAGTCGCTAAAGAACCAATCGCTGAAAAAACCAGTGGCTGAAGAACCAGTCGCTGAAAAACCAGCCGCCGAGGAACCCGTCGCTGAAGAACCAGTCGCTGAAGAACCAGTCGCGGAAGAACCAGTCGCTGAAGAACCGGTCGCTGAAGAACCAGCTGTTGAAAGACCAGTCACTGAAGAACCAATTGTAGAAGAACCAGTAGTTGAAAAGCCCGTCGTTGGAGGACCTGTCGCTGAAGAACCAGTCGTTGAAGAACGTGTCGCTGAGGAACCAGTCGCTGAAGAACCCGTCGCTGAATAACCAGTCGCAGAAGAACCAGTCGCTGAAGACCCCGTCGCTGAAGAACTAATCGCTGAAGAACCAGTCGCTAAAGAACCAGTCGCTAAAGAACCAGTCGCTGAAAAAACCAGTGGCTGAAGAACCAGTCGCTGAAAAACCAGCCGCCGAGGAACCCGTCGCTGAAGAACCAGTCGCTGAAGAACCAGTCGCTGAAGAGCCAGTCGTTGAAGAACCAGTCGTTGAAGAACCAGCCGCTGAAGAACCAGTCGCTGAAAAACCAGTGGCTGAAGAAACAGTCGCTAAAAACCCAGTCGCTGAAGGACCGGTCACTGAAGAACCAGTCGCTGAAGAACTAATCGCTGAAGAACCAGTCGCGGAAGAACCAGTCGCTAAAGAACCAGTCGTTGAAGAACCAGTCGTTGAAGAACCAGTCGCTGAAGAACCAGTCGCTGAAGAACTAGTCGCTGAAGAACCAGTCGCTGTAGAACCAGTCGCTGAAAAACCAGAGGCTGAAGAACCAATCGCTAAAAAACCAGTCGCTGAAGGACCGGTCACTGAAGAACCAGTCGGTGAAGAACTAATCGCTGAAAAACCAGTCGCGGAAGAACCAGTCGCTGAAGAAGCAGTCGTTGAAGAACAAATCGCTGAATAACCAGTCGCTTAAGGATCAGTCACTTAAGATCCAGTCGCTGAAGTACCAGTAGTGGAAAAGCCCGTCGCTGGAGGACCCGTCGCTGAAGAACCAGTCGCTGAATAACCAGTCGCAGAAAAACCAGTCGCTGAAGACCCAGTCGCTGAAGAGCTTATCGCTGAAGAACCAGTCGCTGAAGAACCAGTCGCTAAAGAACTAGTCGCTGAAAAACCAGTGGCTGAAGAACCAGTCGCTGAAAAACCACTCGGTGAAGAACCTGTCACTGAAGAACCAGTCGCTGAAGAACCCGTCGCTGAATAACCAATCACAGAAGAACCAGTTGCTGAAGACCCAGTCGCTGAAGAGCTAATCGCTGAAGAACCAGTCGCTGAAGAACCAGTCGCTAAAGAACCAGTCGCTGAAAAACCAGTGGCTGAAGAACCAGTCGCTGAAAAACCAGTCGCTGAAGGATCAGTCACTGAAGAGCCAGTCGCTGAAGAACTAATCGATGAAGAACCAGTCGCGGAAGAACCAGTCGCTGAAAAACTAGTCGTTGAAGAACCAGTCGTTGAAGAACCAGTCGCTGAAGAACCAGTCGCTGAAGAACCAGTCGTTGAAGAGCCAGTCGTTGAAAAACCAGTCGCTAAGAAACCAGTCGCTAAAGGACCGGTCACTGAAGAACCATTCGCTGAAGAACTAATCGCTGAAGAACCAGTCGCGGAAGAACCAGTCGCTGAAGAACTAATCGCTGAAGAACCAGTCGCTAAAAAAACAGTCCCTGAAGGACCGGTCACTGAAGAACCAGTCGCTGAAGAACTAATCGCTGAAGAACCAGTTGCTGAAGAACCAGTCGCTGAAGAACTAATCGCTGAAGAACCAGTCGCGGAAGAACCAGTCGCTGAGGAACCAGTCGTTGAAGAACCAGTCGTTGAAGAACCAGTCGCTGAAGAACCAGTCGCTGAAAAACCAGAGGCTGAAGAACCAGTCGCTAAAAAACCAGTCGCTGAAGGACCGGTCCTTGAAGAACCAGTCGCTGAAGAACTAATCGCTGAAGAACCAGTCGCGGAAGAACCAGTTGCCGAAGAAACAGTCGTTGAAGAACCAGTCGTTGAAGAACCAGTCGCTGAAGAACCAGTCGCTGAAGAACTAATCGCTGTTGAACCAGTCACTGAAGAACCAGTCGCTGAAGAACCAGTCGCTGAAAAACCAGTCATTGAAGAACCAGTCGATGAAAAACCAGTCGCTGAAGAACCAGTTGCCGAAAGATCAGCCACTGACGAACCAGTCCCTGAAGAACCAGTCGCTGAAGAACTAATCGCTGAAGAGCCAGTCACTGAAGAACCAATCGCTGAAGAACCAGTCGCTGAAGAACCAGTCGTTGAAGAACCAGTCGTTGAAAAACCAGTGGCTGAAGAACCAGTCGCTAAGAAACCAGTCGCTGAAGGACCGGTCACTGAGGAACCAGTCGCTGAAGAACCAGTCGTGGAAGAACCAGTCGCTGAAGAACCAGTCGTTGAAGAACCAGTCGTTGAAGAACCAGTCGCTGAAGAACCAGTCGCTGAAGAACTAATCGCTGATGAACCAGTCACTGAAGTACCAGTCGCTGAAGGACCAGTCGCTGAAGAACCGGTCGTTGAAGGACCAGTCGCTGAAGAATCAGTCGCTGAATAACTAATCGCTGAAGTACCAGTCACTGAAGAGCCAGTCGCTGAAGAACAAGTCGCTGAAGAACTAGTCGTTGAAGAACCAGTCGCTTAAAAACCAGTCGCTGAAGAACTAATCGCTGATGAACCAGTCACTGAAGAACCAGTTTCTGAAGAACCAGTCGCTGAAGTACCAGTCATTGAAGAACCAGTCGTTGAAAAACCAGTCACTGAAGAACCAATCGCTGAAGAACCAGTCGTTGAAAAACCAGTGGCTAAAGAACCAGTCGCTAAAAAACCAGTCGCTGTAGGACCGGTCACTGAAGAACCAGTCGCTGAAGAACTAATCACTGAAGAACCAGTGGCGGAAGAACCAGTCGCTGAAGAACCAGTCGTTGAAGAACAAGTCGCTGAAGAACCAGTCGCTGAAAAACCAGTCGCTGCAGAACCAGTCACTGAAGAACCAATCGCTGAAGAACCAGTCGTTGAAAAACCAGTGGCTGAAGAACCAGTCGCTAGAAAACCAGTCGCTGAAGGACCGGTCACTGAAGAACCAGTCGCTGAAGAACTAATCACTGAAGAACCAGTGGCGGAAGAACCAGTCGCTGAAGAACCAGTCGTTGAAGAACAAGTCGCTGAAGAACCAGTCGCTGAAAAACCAGTCGCTGCAGAACCAGTCGCTGCAGAACCAGTCGCTGCAGAACCAGTCGCAGAAGAACCTGTAGTTGAAGAGCCAGTCACTGAAGGACCTGTCGCTGAAGAACCAGTCGTTGGAGAACTAGTCACTGAGGAACCAGTCGCTTAAGATCCAGTCGCCTAAGATCCAGTCGCTGAAGAAATACTCGGTGAAGAACAAGTCGCTGGAGAACCCGTCGCTTGAGAACCAGTCGCAGAAGAACCAGTTGCTGAAGAACCAGTCACTGAGGGACCAGTCCCTGAAGCACCAGTCGCTGAAGAACCAGTCGCTGAAGAACCAGTCGCTGAAGAACCAGTCGTTGAAGAACAAGTCGCTGAAGAACCAGTCGCTGAAAAACCAGTCGCTGCAGAACCAGTCACTGAAGAACCAATCGCTGAAGAACCAGTCGTTGAAAAACCAGTGGCTGAAGAACCAGTCGCTAAAAAACCAGTCGCTGAAGGACCGGTCACTGAGGAACCAGTCGCTGAAGAACCAGTCGCGGAAGAACCAGTCGCTGAAGAACCAGTCGTTGAAGAACCAGTCGTTGAAGAACCAGTCGCTGAAGAACCAGTCGCTGAAGAACTAATCGCTGATGAACCAGTCACTGAAGTACCAGTCGCTGAAGGACCAGTCGCTGAATAACCGGTCGTTGAAGGACCAGTCGCTGAAGAATCAGTCGCTGAATAACTAATCGCTGAAGTACCAGTCACTGAAGAGCCAGTCGCTGAAGAACAAGTCGCTGAAGAACTAGTCGTTGAAGAACCAGTCGCTTAAAAACCAGTCGCTGAAGAACTAATCGCTGATGAACCAGTCACTGAAGAACCAGTCTCTGAAGAACCAGTCGCTGAAGTACCAGTCATTGAAGAACCAGTCGTTGAAAAACCAGTCACTGAAGAACCAATCGCTGAAGAACCAGTCGTTGAAAAACCAGTGGCTAAAGAACCAGTCGCTGTAGGACCGGTCACTGAAGAACCAGTCGCTGAAGAACTAATCACTGAAGAACCAGTGGCGGAAGAACCAGTCGCTGAAGAACCAGTCGTTGAAGAACAAGTCGCTGAAGAACCAGTCGCTGAAAAACCAGTCGCTGCAGAACCAGTCACTGAAGAACCAATCGCTGAAGAACCAGTCGTTGAAAAACCAGTGGCTGAAGAACCAGTCGCTAGAAAACCAGTCGCTGAAGGACCGGTCACTGAAGAACCAGTCGCTGAAGAACTAATCACTGAAGAACCAGTGGCGGAAGAACCAGTCGCTGAAGAACCAGTCGTTGAAGAACAAGTCGCTGAAGAACCAGTCGCTGAAAAACCAGTCGCTGCAGAACCAGTCGCTGCAGAACCAGTCGCTGCAGAACCAGTCGCTGCAGAACCAGTCGCAGAAGAACCTGTAGTTGAAGAGCCAGTCGCTGAAGGACCTGTCGCTGAAGAACCAGTCGTTGGAGAACTAGTCACTGAGGAACCAGTCGCTTAAGATCCAGTCGCCTAAGATCCAGTCGCCTAAGATCCAGTCGCTGAAGAAATACTCGGTGAAGAACAAGTCGCTGGATAACCCGTCGCTTGAGAACCAGTCGCAGAAGAACCAGTTGCTGAAGAACCAGTCGCTGAGGGACCAGTCCCTGAAGAACCAGTCGCTGAAGAACCAGTCGCTGAAGAACCAGTCGCTGAAGAACCGGTCGCTGAAGACTTTTTTTTTTTTCATTTTATTTAATTTTATTTCATTTCATTTCAATTTTATTACAATTTCATTACATTTTAGTTCAGTCGGTCTTAAAACTAGTTGTTTACAATACATTAGATCATTCTCAGTACAATAGTAATATACTTTACAGTGTTTCATTAGGGAAACTAACTGAATTATTCTTATGTATTACTTAGCCATGAATTATGCCTATGTATATCGAAATGAAAGTTAGTTGAGGCACTTAGTGGGGATGACCACAGTTTAAAGTGCGCTAGACTGAATATTATGTTCGTTATATGAGCGGCGAGTAGAAGAGACGCGAGAGAGGAAAAAAAAAAAAAAGACAAAGGATCCGAAAAAAGTGAAGTAATGCTGAAGTTACGAGATGGTTCGGCTGGCAAGCTATGAATTTGAGAATGGGTTATAGCTAGTTATATTAATATATATTTATCAAGCAGTACCTTGTTATGTTAATATTAAAAAGAGATCCTCTACACCTGATCTGGTTAATAGCCAGTCTTTTAGGCTTTTAAGGAACCTATAGGTCCCAACACTATTGCGTATATAACTGGGAAGTCTGTTGTATAAGTGTGGTGCTACAATAGTAATACTGCTTCGAAAGTATTCTGTTCTAGCTCTTGGAATTGCAACTTTATTTGCTGCTCTAAGAGAATAAGTTATGCCATTTCCCATTAAGTAGTTGTAACCACTTCTCATGTAGAATATTCTTAGAACCTTATAGACGTATAAATGTCTAAGTGGCAGTGCTTTGATTCGTTTAAATAATGGAAAAGATGGCTCCCATCTAGATTTAAATAGCATTAGTCTGATTTTTTTTTTTTGAGCTATGATGAGAGGTTGCAGATTACTAACGTATGCACTACCCCAGCAAGAGATACCGTATTCTAAGCGAGAATTGACCAATGCATAATAGATTGAGGTAACTAAATTTTGCGGCACTAGTTCACGTAGGTAAAATATTCTATTTAAAGCAATATATAGATTTTCTTTGACATTTTGGATGTGCGATTTCCAATTAAGTTTGCAATCTATGGTAACTCCTAAATACTTATATTCAGAAACCGATTCTAGCTGCCAACAGGAATCGTTGCAGTTGGATCGATCGCAGTTTGTGTCATGTAGACCAACTCCTAGGATAGACAGTTCGTTCGTAAGAGAGAAACACATTATTTTAGATTTTCGGCTTAATACCATACTGTGTGATGTGAGCCAACGTACCAAGATACCTAAATCAAAATTCATTTGGATTTTTAGATTTTCAAGAGAGGAAGTGGAATACGACAAAACCAGATCATCCGCAAAAGCGATAATGTGCCCTTTCAGCGGAAGATTAGATATGGAATTTATATATATAAGGAAAAGCAGTGGTCCCAGTACTGAGCCTTGGGGGACCCCTGAATCCGGACAAGAAATTCGATCACTCAAGGTAGCATTCACACGGACAACCTGTATTCTATTTTTTAGATATGATGAAACCCAGTTTAAGATGGTACCCCTGAAACCATATTGACGAAGTATCCTCAACAACAATTTGTGATTGACAAGATCAAATGCTTTCGTCAAACCAAGGAACAGGGCAGCCGTTCTGTTGCCTTTATCTATTCCTTGATTTACATTTTCCAAAAAACATTGTATGGCATCCTCGGTAGATCTGGGGGCACGGCAGTGCCCCTGCCAAGTCGAGCAGAATAGCGGCACGGCCGTACCATCCTTTTCTCGTAGCATAATAGGCCATTTTCGACCCCCTATAACTTCGTTGTGGATAAAACTAGAAGTCTGAATTTTCAGTTACCAAGCAAGCATCGCATAGACACGGTATATTTCAAATTTCATTCAATTTGAAAGAGTAGTTTAAGAATTATAACTAGTCAAAGTTTCTTAATTTTGTCACTGACTGACTGACTCACTGACTGACTGACCGATCATCAAAAGTCTAAGGCACTTCTAGCAGACGTAGAAGCTTCAAATTTGGAACACAGCTAGTGTTAAGTGTATAAATCAAGGAAAAACTAAAATATTTTGCAATTTCGGTTCAGTTTCCTAGATACACCAACTGCATAAATAATCCCATATAAATATATGGGATTGCAAACGTATACATAAATACATCAGTGAATAAATCTGTTTGCCTGTATACATATGTATAAGCAATGGAATAACAGGGGTAGGTAGGCTTATTGGATTCGGTATCGGCGAGTATATATATACATATGTATTTATTTACGCATCAGAAAGATCTGGGGGCACGGCAGTGCCCCTGCCAAGTCGAGCAAAAAAGCGGCATGGCCGTACCATCCTTTTCTCGTAACATAATAGGCCATTTTCGACCCCCTATAACTTCGTTGTGGATAAAACTAGAAGTCTGAATTTTCAGTAACCAAGCAAGCATTGCATAGACACGGTATATTTCAAATTTCATTCAATTTGAACCAGTAGTTTAAGAATTATAACTGGTCAACGTTTCTTAATTTTATCACTCACTGACTGACTCACTGACTGACTGACCGATCATCAAAAGTCTAAGGCACTTCTAGCAGACGTAGAAGCTTCAAATTTGGAACACAACTAGTGTTAAGTGTATAAACCAAGGAAAAACTTAAATATTTTGCAATTTCGGTTCAGTTTTCTAGATACACCAATTTTAAGTTTTCTAGATACACCAACTGCATAAATAAGCCCATAAACGTATATATATACATCAGTGAATGAATCTGTTTGCCTGGATACATATACATAAACAATGGAATAATAAGGGTAGGTAGGCCTACTGTATTCGGTATCGGCGAGTATATACATACATATGTATGTATTTACGCATCAGAAAGATCTGGGGGCACGGCAGTGCCCCTGCCAAGTCGAGCAAAAAAGCGGCACGGCCGTACCATCCTTTTCTCGTAACATAATAAGCCATTTTCGACCCCCTATAACTTCGTTTCGGATAGAACTAGAAGTCTGAATTTTCAGTAACCAAGCAAGCATTGCATAGACACGGTATATTTCAAATTTCATTCAATTTGAACCAGTAGTTTAAGAATTATAACTAGTCAAAGTTTCTTAATTTTGTCACTCACTGACTGACTCACTGACTGACTGACCGATCATCAAAAGTCTAAGGCACTTCTAGCAGACGTAGAGGCTTCAAATTTGGAACACAACTAGTGTTTAGTGTATAAACCAAGGAAAAACTTAAATATTTTGCAATTTCGGTTCAGTTTTCTAGATACACCAATTTTAAGTTTTCTAGATACACCAACTGCATAAATAATCCCATAAACGTATATACATACATCAGTGAATGAATCTGTTTGCCTGGATACATATACATAAACAATGGAATAATAAGGGTAGGTAGGCTTACTATATTCGGTATCGGCGAGTATATCCATACATATGTATGTATTTAGGCATCAGAAAGATTTGGTTTTACTTCAAGCATATAACCCATCTATACGTGGTGTGATTTGTTCACTAATACACTTGCACGTGCATTGCATGAATTTGAACAGTGTATATCTGGCATAGGCATTGGTATCAGCGAAATTGTGCCTACGCTGAAGAAATACGTATGTATGTACATGCATAACTGTATGAGGGATACATAGGACGGGTGAGAAATGGGAGATTAGACAAATTTAAAGCAGAAGGTTAACTTTATCACCCAAAATAAATAAATATACAATATAATAAAAAGTAAAAAAAGTAATAAAAGGTTTCTTTAGTTTCTTTATGTGTATGTAGTTTCTACCTTCTAGTAAAAAGAAAGTAACTCAGTTTTAAAGAAATGATAAGATTAACGATCCTCGATATATTATACATACATATGTAGGTAAAGAAAGAAGTGAGAGCACCGTGGCGCAGTGGGTAGTGTGTTGGCCTCTGACACCGATATGACACGGGATGGAATCCCGACAAAGCCATGTCATCGAACGTGTTTTCACGGTGTTTCTCCTCAGCGGGGCTCTAACAAAATCCTCTGTAGTAAAATTGTCATGAAAAGCTTCTCGAAATTCGCCGTGCGGAACCGGCAATAAACTGTAGGTCCCTTTCACCTATGGGAAAATGAAATCACACACAACATGGGTGATTGAGAGAAGCTCGGCTTAGGTCCTTCATGGACTGTAACGCCAACATACATACAAACATACATACATCTACAAAAAGGAATGAGATGCCATGAAAAACATAACTTGTAAAAAAACCAAGTCTCGCAACTCAGATCTTCTACCGTAAAAAGTTGTAAGATCAATGTATTACTAAGTCAGTTAATTTATTCAGTCCCTACTTAAGGGACCTTCTGCCTTGATTGATTACGTAATTAGCTAACCTAACAACATCTTATAGTGACCATACCAATATCAAAATCTTTTATGTTTTAAGTAAATAGATTGACTTGGAAATCGCACTAAATAATCTAATTTAATATAGTATGTATTACTTGTGAGATATATTGTGTTTTCATGCGATGGCCAGGTCAATCTATTTGCGCACCGTGGCGCAGTGGGTAGTGTATTGGCCTCTGACACCGATATGACACGGGATGGAATCCCGACAAAGCCATGTCATCGAACGTGTTTTCACGGTGTTTCTCTTCAGCGGGGTTCTAACAAAATCCTCTGTAGTAAAATTGTCATGAAAAGCTTCTCGAAATTCGCCGTTCGGAACCGGCAATAAACTGTAGGTCCCTTTCACCTATGGGAAAATGAAATCACACACAACATGGGTGATTGAGAGAAGCTCGGCTCAGGTCCTTCATGGACTGTAACGCCAACATACATACAAACATACATACATCTACAAAAAGGAATGAGATGCCATGAAAAACATAACTTGTAAAAAAACCAAGTCTCGCAACTCAGATCTTCTACCGTAAAAAGTTGTAAGATCCATGTATTACCAAGTCAGTTAATTTATTCAGTCCCTAATTGAGGGACCTTCTGCCTTGATTGATTACGTAATTAGCTAACCTAACAACAACTTATAGTGACCATACCAATATCAAAATCTTTTATGTTTTAAGTAAATAGATTGACCTGGCCATCGCATGAAAACACAATATATCTCACAGGTAATACATATTATATTAAATTAGATTATTTAGTGCGATTTCCAAGTCAATCTATTTACTCAAAACATAAAAGATTTTGATATTGGTATGGTCACTATAAGATGTTGTTAGGTTAGCTAATTACGTAATCAATCAAGGCAGAAGGTCCCTTAAGTAGGGACTGAATAAATTAACTGACTTGGTAATACATGGATCTTACAACTTTTTACGGTAGAAGATCTGAGTTGCGAGACTTGTTTTTTTTACAAGTTATGTTTTTCATGGCATTTGGTTTTACTTCAAGCATATAACCCATCTATACGTGGTGTGATTTGTTCACTAATACACTTGCACGTGCATTGCATGAATTTGAACAGTGTATATCTGGCATAGGCATTGGTATCAGCGAAATTGTGCCTACGCTGAAGAAATACATATGTATGTACATAAATAACTGTATGAGGGATACGTAGGACGAGTGAGAAATGGGAGATTAGACAAATTTAAAGCAGAAGGTTAACTTTATCACCCAAAATAATTAAATATAAATATAATAAAAAACCGGCCAAGTGCGAGTCGGACTCGCGCACGAAGGGTTCCGTACTATTATGTATAAAAACGGCAAAAAAAGCATGTCTGTTGTATGGGAGCCCCATTTATACATATATTTATTATATTCTGTCTAAGTATTTGTTGTTAAAGCAGCAACAGAATTACATAATCAGTGACATTTTATTCTCACTTTTCGGATAGTTAAAATCTAGAATGTTGTAATTTTTAGAAAATACTAATTTTTTGAGCGATTGCCAATTCGGGTTTAGAAGTGGCAAATCGACTGAAACTGCTTTATTGAAATTAACTGGTGAAATATATAATAGTCTAAACACTTCTCTAAAACCATCAACATTATTTGTTGATATCAGTAAGGTACTTTGCTACTCGATCAACTTTAAAAAGCGGGTTTCAGAGGCTCCATTTATAAATGGTTTTCTTCTTATTTATCCACTCGTTATCAAGTTGTGAAAATTGGGAATGTTTACAGTTCTATAGACTTCTTAAATATGGATGTTCCCCAAGGAGCAATATTGGGCCCAATCCTTTTTCTAATTTATGTTAATACGTTTTTCATACAACCTTTTAAAGGCAAAATAACTGCCTTTGCTGATGAAACATCTCTTTTCCACTCAAACACTAACTTAATTGATAGTTTTGCAGATGTTAATTATGACCTAGATATGTTAAGGAGATGGTTTAATTATCACAAACTAATAATTAGCAACAAAACGAAGTACATGATATTTAATATCAACGGTAGAGTTTTCAGAGACCTTCCCTTATATTATCATGCACCATTGTGTAATCGATTTGTTCTTAAAGATATAGTATTCAACAATCAAGAATGTTTGAAAAATGCTTCTTGATTGAACACGTGGACAGTTTTAAATATTTAGGTGTTACATTGGACCAACAACTTTGTTGGAAAGACCATTCAATATATTTGAAACAGTATCTAAATGGGGTTATAAGATAATTATTCCATCTCAGTATGCATGTTAAGTGCCGGAATACGATCAGGCGTATTTCTCTGAAATAAACAAAAACACAAAGCAATTAACCCTTAAGTATCGATATACTAAGTATCGGAGTACGGTCGGACGTATTTCCATGACGTATATCGAACTAATAAACAAATCATTCAACACTTGCTTTTAAGAGCAGAAATACGACGAATCAATTGGCTCTTCTAAATGATGTCCTCAGCTAAGCCATGTCCTCAGCTAAGCCATCGCCGTCACAGAAATACGACGAATCAATTAACTCAACTAAGTGGCGTCCTCGGCCAAGCCATCACCGTCGTCACTCAACACATGCCGTAATGCCAGGGGACCACGGCCTGACCGATCATCGTGGGATGCTGTCCTTTGGATTGGATTTAGTTTCTAAGGGCAGTTTGTAGTTAGAGTCAGAAGCAACCGGTTGTGCGGGTTACGTAATAAAGGCATCGTGCCCCAAAAAAATAAAAAGTTTTTTATTTCATTTTTTCACAACAAATGAAATTAATTGGCGCCCAACGTGGGGCACGATGTTAAAAATATAAACCAATTTAAAAGTAGTTAAATACAATTTTTTTTTTTAATCAGAAAATTGTCGAGGTCTCGTTGACCACGGGGCAAAAAGACTCTGTAAGAAAAAAGAGATACTAATTTTCATTTGAAAATTTATGAAAATTTATGTGTTATCGCACAATTTAAATACGGTGAAGTATCTGGAACAAGTGCAAAAAAAAGGAGGGTTGAAACAAAAAGACGTTCGTGCTATAAACAAATTCAAGCAACCAAGAAAAATAATAAATACAATAATAGATAATATATGTGAATCAAGTGATCACGATACCATAAATAAAACATTGAAAAACTTACAAAAAAGAACTAAATAGTGATATTGTGAGAGTGTGAAGCCGTGGAGCAGAATCATCCGAGTCATCCCCATCACCAACGGAACGAGTTCATCAGAATTCCAGTGAGTTATATTGTATATATATTGTATATGTATTATATATGTATTGCTATTGGGTTATCAGTTAATTGAAAATTGTAAAAGTGGATCAGTTAATTGAAAAATTCGAAAAAATGACTACTAACGATAATCTAAATGAATTGGTCGCAAGACTGATTACTCAAAATTTGAACTCAGTCAGGACGGAAGTCTTAGATCTAAAAAACCAATTGACGTTACTGACCGGACAGAGCAACGTGACAGAATACAAGGTCCAGACTATTGATGATAAAATCAAATGCGAGGAAAGCCTCGATGTTATAAAGTCATTGCCAGAATTTAGTGGCAAGCCGAACACTTATGTTAGCTGGCGGGAGGCTACTAGTAATTGTATGAGCCTATACACAAGGGGCAGCAAAAGATATTTCGCTGCACTCACCATTCTCCGAAATAAAATAACTTGTCATGCAAATGACATTCTGACAAATCATGGTACGATTCTGAATTACGAAGCTATAATTAGCCGTCTCGATTTCGCATTCGCGGACAAACTGCCAATACATGTAATAGAACAAGAAATGAGTATCCTTCGGCAGGGTACAATGTCAGTTCTTGAATATTATAATTTAGTTAATAAAAAATTGACTCTTTTAATAAATAAAACAATAATGACCCATGGTAACCAATCCGATATTACAAAACAACTAAACGATAAAAATAGGCAAACAGCCTTAAGAGTGTTTATAACGGGTCTCCAACCCCCGTTATCAGACATACTATTCTCTCTCTCACCTACTGATCTTCCTAACGCTCTTGCAAAGGCTCAAGAGCTGGAATCTAACAACGTTCGTGCAAGATTCGCCTTTCAGTTTAACTCTGGAAGGAAAACGAACGATGTTAATCAAAACAATTTAAGGTTTGAAAGGAAAGTTTACAGACCACAACCAAGACCCGAACCAATGGATGTTGATCCGTGCACCTCCCATAATATACCAAAACCGGCATATAGGGAACAAAATCGATACAGGGCCAACCATTTTAATAACCCTAACCCTGTAAGACAATACGAAAATAATTTCAGAAAACATCCGCGGTCGTCTATGTGTAATAATACTATTCAGCCTCAAGCGAAGGCACAGAGAATTAACAACATTGCCGAGAACCATTTTTTAGGGAAACCTTCGGTCTCCCATACGTCTACCAATGGGACCGAGCAATAAATAAAAAATTCAAAATACTAATAGATACGGGTGCTACAGCTAGTTTCATTAAAGCTGGCATCTACAAATATAAAAATGAATTAGCAATTAAGAAAAGAGTTGAAACCATCAATGGTTTCACTATAATCAAATATTACCACTTTGTTCACATTTTTGGACAAAAACAATTATTTTATGAAGTCGAAAATTTGGAAGCAGACCTATTGTTGGGCTATAATTTTTTGAAAAAAATACAAGCCACAATTAACTTAGAAGAAGGCCTTTTACAATATGTAGGAGGAGAAGAAAAAATATTTGAAAATTATAGGAAGGTAGAAAACAAAATTAAAGCAAAGAAGAACGGAACTAAGCAGTGTGTTCTTTTAAAATACAAAAATGAAAGTTTGGGAAAGCGTCCTGAACAGGTTGTTAAACCAAAAAATACAAGTGAAGCTTGTAAGCAACGCGGTGTGGAAAGTTCTGACAATATTAAACATCAGAATAATGTTAGTATGAAACGTGTTGACAAATTGATGAACGCAAATAAAGTGTTCAATATGGAAGTCAGCTCCGGATACATATATCCTGAAGAAGCTGATGAAGAACGAACAATGCTTTATGAGAAAAGCTCTCTAGCATTCCCGGACAACTCTGGCTCAAACAAATGTAACTCAAACTCACCTAAAGCTAAATTTTCTGATGATCGGAAAAGAATCCGTCTGAGGAAAATAATTGAAAGGAAGGTAGATAAAATGCATTCCAAAATTGATACGCAACTGCCTTTTAGAACTGACGTGTTGGCCGAAATCAGAACGGAATCAGATGATCCGATATGGAGTCGTCAATACCCATACCCGTTCTCGGTCAACGCATTTGTTAATGACGAAATTGAAAAGATGTTAAGAAATAACATCATTAAACCCAGTAATAGCCCATATAATTCTCCGATATGGGTTGTTCCAAAAAAAGGAACCAATGTAGATGGTACTCCAAAACATAGACTTGTAATTGATTATAAGAAATTGAACGAGCAAACCATTCCGGATAGATATCTGATACCCGACACAAATATTATTCTTTCAAATTTGGGCAAATCAAAGTATTTCTCGACGATTGATTTGGAATCCGGGTTTCACCAAATCTTGATGCATCAAAGAGATATTGAGAAAACCGCTTTTTCCATTAATAATGGAAAATATGAATTTTTGCGGATGCCTTTTGGTCTGAAAAATGCCCCGAGTATTTTTCAAAGGGCAATGGACGATATTCTCCGTCCGTATATAGGTAAAATATGTTACGTCTATATTGACGATATTATTGTTTTTTCTGATACACTAGATCAACATTGTAACGATCTAGAAAATATTATTAATGTATTACACGAAGCAAACATGAAAATTTCCCTCGAGAAATCTGAGTTTTTTAAAACAGAAATCGAATTCTTGGGTTATATGATAGCTCATAAAACAATAACTACAGATCCCAAGAAAATTGAAACTATTGTAAATTATCCCATTCCAAAAACTCTAAGAGAGCTAAGAGGTTTCTTGGGAATGGCAGGTTACTATAGGAAATTTGTGCAGAACTTTGCAAAAATTGCTAAACCACTAACTATGCTAACTTCAGGAGATTATGGTAAAGTTTCTAAAAATAAGTCAAAAAATACTCCAGTTAAATTAAATGATGAGGAATTGTTAGCATTTAACAATTTGAAGAATGAGCTAACCGCTCGTATAGAGTTAACTCAGCCTGACTATAGTAAAAAATTTATTTTAAATACTGACGCGTCTAATACAGCAATAGGAGCGGTATTGTCACAAGATTCTAAGCCCATTACATTTATCTCAAAAACTCGGAACAAAACCGAACGTAATTACGCCACAAATGAAAGAGAGTTATATGCAATAGTTTGGTCTTTAAAAAATTTAAGAAATTATTTGTATGGAGTGACCAATCTAGAAATTCATACAGATCATCAACCATTGTCTTTTGCGATCTCAAATCGCAACCCCAATTCCAAAATGAAAAGGTGGCATGCTTTCATTGAAGAGTTCGCACCCAAAATAATTTATAAGCCCGGTGCTACAAACGTGGTAGCAGATGCCTTGTCAAGAATTGAAGTTAACAACATCACTGATGATGACGTTGAAGACGATTGGGATAGTAATACCCAACACTCTGCGCAAAGTAGTTATATTTCCTTTATAGAAGAAACGAAGAAACCACTGAATCAATTCAAACAACAATTATTAGTTTCGAAAAATAATTTCACCATCCATGAATCCATTCGCAATTTCGGAAACACTAGGCATATAATAGAATACGACACATTAGAAAATCTGTTAACTATTCTCAAAGAATATTTACAACCCAAATTGGTTACAGCAATACACTGTACACTAGAAGATTTATATGAAATTAAAAAATCCCTTAAGGAGACATTTAGCAATAAATTTCTCTACACGAGAAAATTTCCGATCGATGTTGCGAACGCTGACGACCAGTCAATGATCATCGAACAAACACATAATAGGGCTCATCGAAATTTTAATGAAAATATTAAACAAATAGAAGATATGTATTATTGGCCAAAGATGCGCCAACAACTTAAAGAATATAACCGTAGCTGCGAAATCTGTAATAACAATAAATATGATAGACATCCTCAAATGACACCGATCAAAGAAGCACCCATTCCAACAAAAGAAGGCGAATTGCTACACATAGATATATTTTATGCACAAAATTTGAAATTCATCACATGTGTGGACTCATACTCGAAATTTCTAGTATTGAAAAATATTGAAAATAAATTAAATCTGAACGAGAAGGTCTTAGAATTATTGCAGTCATTTCCAGAAGCAAAAAAAATTACTCTGGATAATGAACCAAGTTTAAGTACTCCACAATTTAAATCTTTAATGCAAAGAATAAATATTGAAACATACTACTGTGATCCTCGCCATAGTACCACTAACGGACAAGTAGAAAGAGTCCACTCAACTATTATAGAAATAGGTAGATGTTTAAAACAAGAATATAACATAGTCGATGACTTGGAAATTATGCTCAGAGCAGCACAACAATACAATTTAACAGTACATTCAGTAACAAAACAAAAGCCATATGACGTATTTTACAATAAAGTACGACATGAAGACATTCCAGAAAAACTTAAGTTAGCTCAGGATAAAATGCTCCAAATACATAATAAGAACAGGAAAGAAAAGAACTTTAATACGGGTCAAGTGATCTATGAAAAAATAGTAGGAGAGAGAAATAAGTTGAAACCCCGGTATAAAAAACAAATTGTAAGAGAAGATGTAGGAAATAAAATCATTATAAATAATAAAAATAGAATAGTCCATAAAGATAATATCAAAAATAGATACGATGCCTAATATTTATTATATATTTATAGAAAATGAACTGCATCATATTCGTAACGACAATCACCTTAGCGACTGCCGACATAACTGACTACACTAGAGAAAACTATGTATTAATTGAAAACGATGATTCCCTTATATACGAAAATTACGGTGACCTACTACACGTAACCAACTTGACTTATTATAATGATATCCTAGAAGAAGAGAAATCATTTGTTCGAAAAGAAAAAACAAAACCCCCTTCTACTCAATCAGATTTTTTGGAAATTGACATGGAAATAGGATTGGCGGAAACACTGCTTAGACAGCTATCCTATAAAAGATATAGAAGAGGCATAAATGAATTAGGAACATTATGGAAGTGGATAACAGGAACTCCTGACCACGATGATTTTACATACGTAACGAACAAAATTAATGACTTAATTATTAATAACAATAAGCAGCATGCTACAAACTCAGAATTATTCAAGACAATAGAGAAATTGAGTACTTCAGTTAACAAGTTCATATGGCATAATCGCGAAACATTTATGAGAAGACATAGGCTAAAACTCGTAATCAATGACCTACAAAATACTCTACAAACAATTACTTTAGCTAAAGCTTCTATCCTGAACCCGTCTATACTTCATTATACTGAAATTAAAGATATATTGCAACACGAATATAAGCAAATTCATATAACTGATCTACTTGATGTTTCTGATTTTAGAATAGTACAGAAAGAATCCCTAATAATCCTATACATTAAATACCCGTTGGTAATTAAAAAATGTAATTTATTCGAAGTTAAAGCAATTTCCCAAAAAGATGGAAAACTAATTGTACCAAACGAGATAATCAATTGTGAAAATAAATATTTTAATATCGAAACATGTAAAATAGAACTAAGCGATATATTTTGTAAAATAAATAATGAAACTATCTGCCTTACAGATATCTTGAATAAAAAACATACACAATGTAAGAAGGTAAAAGAGAAAAACAAACAAATAGATATAATTAAAGATGGTACCATATTAGTATCAGGTAATCATACCATCAATAATGTTAACCTCTCTGGAACATATCTAATAACTTTTAACGAAACCATAACCATTGATAATTGTACTTATGAAAACCCTAAAGGTAAAATGTATTACTATTTAAGACAACATTATTTTGATGAATTTGATATTATAGAATATGTTGAAAGTAACAATGAACACCTAAAATTTGATAATATAAACTTAATTGATGAAATAAGAAACGAGTATTCCGAAAGACCAACAATGAGTATAATATTGATAATTGTGATGGTTTTGATAATTGCAATAACTTTATATTTGCTATTTAAAATTATTAAATTTGTTAATACAAAGAAAAAAGAAAAAAATGCTAAAGATAATGAAAAACAATTTATCGAATTAAAAGAAAAAATAACAAATTTGATGAATCGGGACGATTCAATTAAGGAAGGGGGATGTTAAGTGCCGGAATACGATCAGGCGTATTTCTCTGAAATAAACAAAAACACAAAGCAATTAACCCTTAAGTATCGATATACTAAGTATCGGAGTACGGTCGGACGTATTTCCATGACGTATATCGAACTAATAAACAAATCATTCAACACTTGCTTTTAAGAGCAGAAATACGACGAATCAATTGGCTCTTCTAAATGATGTCCTCAGCTAAGCCATCGCCGTCACAGAAATACGACGAATCAATTAACTCAACTAAGTGGCGTCCTCGGCCAAGCCATCACCGTCGTCACTCAACACATGCCGTAATGCCAGGGGACCACGGCCTGACCGATCATCGTGGGATGCTGTCCTTTGGATTGGATTTAGTTTCTAAGGGCAGTTTGTAGTTAGAGTCAGAAGCAACCGGTTGTGCGGGTTACGTAATAAAGGCATCGTGCCCCAAAAAAATAAAAAGTTTTTTATTTCATTTTTTCACAACAAATGAAATTAATTTGCACTGCAATCTCTACCCATTTTAAAATACTAAATGTATACTCGCACCGATATGGAACTAGGAAAAACATGTCCATGTCCGGAACTAAATGTATTATCGCACCGATATGGAACTAGCAAACCATGTCCATGTCCGGACCTGAATGCATACATATACATGTATGACATTCGTTCACGAAATGCGGTGCGGGCATTATATTCTTTCATTTCTTTTCTTCATTTCAGTTCAAGTGTGCTGTACAGTGTACACCAACTGTTCGAGCTTTATCGCCACATCTCCATACTTTTGGGTTTCTTGAAAACTACGGGGTATAACTCATACCGTATGAGAAGCATGTTCGTTGCATTTATGTTTTTTTTTTTTTTTTTCGTTTTGTAAATATGTGATTGATGAATAAGGGTTGAATGGAACTCTTTTCGTTCAATTTGCGGAACGAGAGGACATGTGTCCGAGAGAGGACATAGTTCCGTGAACTATACATGTCCGGAACTACCCACCCAACTCTACTTCGTAATGTACATATGTATGTATGTATGTATACTTATACATAGCGTACAGATGTGTGAGTGTATGCACGTATGTGATGCGTATGTACGTATCGGTTCGTATGTGTGCAAGATCGCTTGCTCCTCTTGCTCACTTGCTCCTCTCCACCTGCCGCGACGTCGTGCGAAAGGGATGCTAGGCCAGCTGCGAGGACTGGTCGTGAGCAATGGCGCCACGCGAGACTCGCGAAACATCCCACGCAAAAAAAAAAAAAACACCGTAATCGTTTCCAATTCAATGTCACAAATTTAATTTCCTTAACCTAACTTAATCTAGGTTTACAATTATTCCTTAAAACTACCCTACACCGTATGTCAATAAAAAAAGTCGAAATAAATAAAAAAAAATATATGTAAAAAAAAAAAAAAAAAAGGATTTCACTGTCCAGAAAAATAAATAAACCGCAGCTAGAGTATTCGAACAGTCGTACCGAAACTCCTCTGACCAACGACTTAGCCCGCATCACCAATCGCGACACGCAGATTTCTGATTTCAATACCTTATACAACGAACGTGATATCCGCGACCAACGTAGGCAATAGGACACACGGTACGGCCGCGTACCGGGAACTGCGTAAAACCGTACCGGAGTTCTTCCCCGAAGATCACTTTCCGAGTACTTCGCCGAAGATTTCTCCCCGAGTTCTTCGCCCACTCTCCCTCATGTGCTACTAGGAATAAAAAAAAAAAAAACAAAAATGCTAGCCTTCTGCGGGTTGAACTCCACTCGTTCGCGTGTCAAGTGCTGATCGTACCCTCAGGCTATCCGCTTTCTCTGAGTTTTGTTTCCCAAAATGGATGACTACAAGCCGCTCACAAGTGGGAACTGACCGAAAGATGACAACGAAAACCTTTCGAAACAATTTATTATTGGTTGTTTGTAATTATGTATATGTATAATTAATTTTGTTCTGTTTTTAGTATTTGTCGTGGTAGCGGCAACAGAAATACATCATCTGTGAAAATTTCAACTGTCTAACTATCGCGGTTCATGAGATACAGCCTGGTGACAGACGGACGGACGGACGGACGGACGGACGGACGGACAGCGAAGTCTTAGTAATAGGGTTCCGTTTTACCTTTGGGTACGGAACCCTAAAAAGTAAAAAAAGTAATTAAAAGTTTCTTTGGTTTCTTTATGTGTATGTAGTTTCTACCTTCTAGTAAAAAGAAAGTAACTCAGTTTTAAAGAAAAGATAAAAATAACGATCCTCGATATATTATACATACATATGTAAGTAAAGAAAGAAGTGAGAGCACCGTGGCGCAGTGGGTAGAGTGTTGGCCTCTGACACCGATATGACACGAGATGGAATCCCGACAAAGCCATGTCATCGAACGTGTTTTCACGGTGTTCCTCCTCAGCGGGGTTCTAACAAAATCCTCTGTAGTAAAATTGTCATGAAAAGCTTCTCGAAATTCGCCGTTCAGAACCGGCAATAAACTGTAGGTCCCTTTCACCTATGGGAAAATGAAATCACGCACAACATGGGTGAAAAAGGAAAGGAATGAGATGCCATGAAAAACATAACTTGTAAAAAAACCAAGTCTCGCAACTCAGATCTTCTACCGTCAAAAGTTGTAAGATCTATGTATTACCAAGTCAGTTGATTTACTCAGTCTCTACTTAAGGGACCTTCTGCCTTGATTGATTACGTAATTAGCTAACCTAACAACATCTTATAGTGACCATACCAATATCAAAATCTTTTATGTTTTAAGTAAATAGATTGACTTGGAAATCGCACTGAATAATCTAATTTAATATTATATGTATTACTTGAGAGATATATTGTGTTTTCATGCGATGGCTGTTAAATATAGTTTCTGATATCAATTATGACGTCCATATACTAAGGTCGTGGTTTGCAGAACATAGACTTATTGCAAGCAATAAAACCAAACTAATGCTTTTTAGTCTTGACTCCAAGGAAATGGCTGACATTGAAGTTATTTTTCACTCTTCTGGCTGCTTAAGATTCAATTCGATTCACAACAATTGCCTGGAAGCTAGTCCTCAATCTACCTTTAACCCTAATGTATCTTGTACGGAAAATTGTTTCAAAATTGAAAATGTAAAATCTTTCAGGTACTTAGGAGTTACAATAGATCAACAATTTAAATGGACCGAGCATATTTTGAATCTCAAGAAATTCTTTCTGTCAACTATTCGTTGCCTGTACAAACTACGAAAATTTTGTTCCAACGCTTTTTTAAAAGCCGTATACCATGGTCTATTTCATTCGAGGCTAGAATATGGTATTTGCTGTTGGGGTGGTGCTTACCGCAACAAACTTCAACAATTAGTTATCCTTCAAAAATGTGCTTTGAGAAAAGTTTGCAATTCTACCCGGTTGGCTCATTCAATGGAGCTATTTCGCAAATCAAAGATTTTACCAGTTCGTCACTTATTTTACTACAAAGTCTTAAAAATCTTTTTTATACGTAGTGGCTACATGCAAAGCCCTATTGTCGGACCTTATAATCTAAGACATAATACCGGTAATTACTTACCTTTCCGTACAACTCTTTATAGAAACTCGTATTCTATCGTAGCCCACAAGTTGTTTTATAAACTACCAGAAGGAATACGAAACATTAGGAATCCATCCCTATTTTTGAAAAGTATAAAGTCTTGGCTCCTTACTTACGACATAAATAACATCGAAATTCTGTTGCACTATATAGTCTGATTTATACTTGTTACCGTATAGTTGTTGTCTACCTGATTTATGCTACATTTCTTATTGAGTATGCTTATCTTGAATTTTTTACACTTTTTATGCTCCTATGGTTCACCCCACTATGTAATTAATTAAATAAAATGTGGCATTATCTCTATTTATTATATTAATATTAATGCCACTAACTGTTCTCATAAAGATAATTTTAGTTCGTGAAATATTGTATAGACATAAGTTGAATGAATTATGTTAATGGGAATAATGAATAAATAAATACAATAAAATAATTTTTGATGTATTTGTGTTTCTCTATTTACATTCGGTTTGTTAGAGTAGTTAAATATATCTGCAATGCACATACCAGTGGCAAAATGATCGGTTATCTCCCATTCGAGCACGAATGAGCGAATGCTATCACAGTTCCTAGTTCGAATAAATATATGGTCAATGCAAGACTTTGTGGTTGAGGTTACTCTCGTAGGTATATTTATTAACGATTCAAAGCCCAATGATGACAAAAGAAGCAAATATCGATCGCAGTTAAAAGAGAAACCCAGTATATCAATATTTAGATCACCTACAACACAAATATTGCGGCAGCTCATTCCGGTAATGAGATCTTCGATATCTTTTATGAATATATCTTGATGAATAGATTGAAGTCGATATATGCAAACAATGTCAATGAAAAAATGATTATTAAGTTTGAGTTTTACCACAATACTATCCGTACTAACCAAATCAGGTGCTTTAACATCCATAACCACTATATTCTCTTTGATAAATATTGCAATACCACCTGAGGGGTAGTTACCATTACATTCCGCATATAAATTATAGCCCGGAATATTTAAATTGCATAACTCATGGTCAAAAATCCAAATTTCAGACAGAACTATTATTTCAGGAAATACTTTAAAAGAATTGTTTAAATATAGACAAAAGCTATCAAAATTTTTCCTCATACTTCAGATATTTTGGTGGAGGACTGTAAAATCATTTGAGGAAGAATTAAAATAATTGCTAACAAAGACATTACTACTTGAATAGCTACTACATGGGTCATATAATTCATTGTGGTGAGGAAACATTATAATATGTAACAAATAACACAAAAGGAGACACTTATAAATGAGTTAGATCATCGATACACCTAATGAATTTAATTTCCCTACCAGCAGCTTTATGCATCATGATTTTGCCATTTCGCACCCAGAGAAATTCATATTTTTGTTTTTTTTTTGCAGCCTTTGCCTCTTTCAGCAAGATTTTCATTTCAGGTGAGAGCCAGTCGTTGATGTATATGTTTCCTTTGTAGGAAGCAAAACATTTTTCTGCTTTGATCGGTGCCTTCCTTGCATATGACGCAGCTAAGATTTTCTCCTTCACTCTCCTCGTACAGAACTGCACAATCACCGTCCTCGTTGTTTCACCTTTGCTCTTCTTTCGATAGCATATGTCGACGTCATTGTCACTTATTTGTACGCCGACGCCCTGGTTGATGACTTGGATAGTTGTTTCTCGAACATTTTTATTTTCCACTAGAGGTACTTCGCGCAGTTCTAAATATTTCGAGTGAGATAAGTAATCAGCATTTGCTAGTCTCTCTTTCACTATTTTTAGTTCAGCCTTGAGCGTTTCATTTTCCTTTAGAATTTGTGATAGTATTTGTGTCGTTTTTTCAAGCCCGGCGATTTGTTGTTGCATGAAGTCAAATGTTTTAACTGTGTTCTCCAGTGTTTTTTTGATTTCTGCAACGTTAAGGTGAATACCTTCCAGAGTTATTTTGTTGTCAGAGTCTGCGTTATCGTCACTTTTCACACACGATGACACCGACAGCCTACGCGGATTGTTTCTCTGTTTTTGTAAGCAATTTTCACATGAGCACGGTTTTTTCGACTTTGTGATAAACCCGACGTCTGTGGGCTTTAACTTAACACAATCCGCATGCATAAGGAGTTCACAATCACAACACTTAATGTAGCAAACATCTCTACCGAGTCTTAAGGAACAAATTTTGCAATTCATTGTTTGATTTTATTTTTGTTTCTTATCACTCTCGAAACACGTCTACCGCTTATTCACATGAAGAACCAGTTGTTGAAAGACCAGTCACTAAACAACCAGTCGCTGAAGAATTAGTAGTTGAAGAACCGGTTGTTGAAAGACCAGTCACTAAACAACCAGTCGCTGAAGAATTAGTAGTTGAAGAACCAGTTGTTGAAAGAGCAGTCGCTGGAGAACCAGTAGTGGAACAACCAGCCGCTAAGGGACCAGTCGCTGAAGAACCAGTCGCTGAATAACCAGTCGCTGAAGAACTAATCGCTGTAGAACCAGTCACAGAAGAACAAGTCGATGAAGAACCAGTCGGTGAAGAACAAGTCGCTGGAGAACCCGTCGCTTGAGAACGAGTCGCAGAAGAACCAGTTGCTGAAGAACCAGTCGCTGAGGGACCAGTCCCTGAAGAACCAGTCACTGAAGAACCAGTCGCTGAAGAACCGGTCGCTGAAGAACCAATTGTTGAAAGACCAGTCACTAAAGACCAACTCGCTGAAGAATCAGTGGTTGAAGAACCAGTTGTTGAAAGGACAGTCGCTGGAGAACCAGTAGTTGAATAAACAGACTCTAAGGGACCAGTCGCTGAAGGACCAGTCGCTGAAGAACTAGTCGTTGAAAAACCGGTCGCTGAAGGATCAGTCAATGAAGAACCAGTCGCTGAAGAACTAATCGCTGAAGAACCAGTGGCGGAAGAACCAGTCGCTGAACAACCAGTCGTTGAAGAACCAGTCGTTGAAGAACCAGTCACTGAAGAACCAGTCGCTGAAGAATTAATCGCTAATGAACCAGTCACTGAAGAACCAGTCGCTGAAGAACCAGTCGCTGAAGAACCAGTCATTGAAGAACCAGTCGTTGAAAAACCAGTCGCTGAAGAACCAGTCGTTGAAGAACCAGTCGCTGAAGAATCAGTCGCTGAAGAACTAATAGCTGAATTACTAGTCACTGAAGAGCCAGTCGCCGAAGAACAAGTCGCTGAAGAACTAATCGTTGAAGAACCAGTCGCTAAGAAACCAGTCGCTGAAGAACCAGTCGCTAAAGAACCAGTCTCTGAAGGACCAGTAGTTGAAGAACAGTTTGCTGAAGGACCTCTTTCTGAGGAACCAGCCGTTGAAGAACCAGTCGCTGAAGAACCAATTATTGAAAACCAGTTGCTGAGGAACCAGTCCCTGAGGAAGCAGCCGTTGAAGAACCAGTCGCTAAAAAAACAGTCGCTGAAGAATAAGTAGTTGAAGAACCAGTTGTTGAAAGAGCAGTCGCTGGAGAACCAGTAGTTGAACAACCAGCCGCTAAGGGACCAGTCGCTGAAGGACAAGTCGCTGAAGAACCAGTCGCTGCAGAACCAGTCGCTGACGAACCTGTCGTTGAAAACCCATTCGCTGAAAAACCAATCTCTGAAGAACTAGCCTTTTACGAACAAACCACTGAAAAACCAGTCGCTGAAGAACCAGTAGTTGAAGATCTAGTCGCTGAAGAACCATTCGCTGGAGAACCAGTCGTTAAAGAATCAGTCGCTTAAGAAGCAGTCGCTGAAGAACTAGTCGCCGAAGCACCAGTTGCTGAAAAACCAGTCGTTGAAGAACAGTCGCTGAAGGACCAGTCGCTGAAGAACGAGTCGCAGAAGAACCAGTTGCTGAAGAACCAGTCGCTGAGGGATCAGTCCCTGAAGAACCAGTCGCTGGAGGACCAATCGCTGTAGAACCGGTAGCTGAAGAACCAGTTGTTGAAAGGATAGTCGCTGGGGAACCAGTAGTTGAACAACTAGTCGTTCAAGACACAGTCGCAGAAGAACCAGTCGCTGAAGAACCAGTCGCTGAAGGACCAGTCGCTGAAGAACCAGTCGCTGAAGAACTAGCTACAGAAGAACCAGTCGCAGGAGAACCAGTAGTTGAAGAGCCAGTCGCTGAAGGACCTGTCGCTAAAGAACCGGTCGTTGAAGAACCAGTCGCCGAAAACCTAATCGCTGAAGAACCGGTCGCTGAAGAATCAGTCGCCGATAACCTAATCGCTGAAGAACCAGTCGCTGAAGAACAAGTCGCTGAAGAACTAGTCGTGGAAGAACCAGTCGCTAAAAAACCAGTCGCTGAAGAACTAATCGCTGATGAACCAGTCACTGATGAACCAGTCGCTGAAGAACCAGTCGCTAAAAAAACAGTCGCTGAAGAACTAATCGCTGATGGGGTGGCCGTGGTGCAGTGGTTAACATCATCGACCGCCGAGCGGAAGGTCTATAGTTCAATTCGCTTCATAGCCAAGAAAAAAGTAATTCCTCTACGGACAAAAAAAAAAAGTATGCAACGCAGTTGTGACTGGAAAGTTACCAGATGTACTGCTGCAGGCATAACACTCACAGTATATGGTCAACTGGAATTCATCCTGTGCGTATGCTATACTAAAAAGTGCTTGAACGAATTAGTACGGACTACAAACAAAAACGCGGAATTCGGTCGGCTCTCGTCCTATCTAGGACAACCACCCCTGAGAGTTAACGAACATCAACGAACCAAACCACTGCACTCCGTTCAGGTTGTGTGTCTATCACATCATAAGAGAATATAAAAAAACTCTTGAACCTGCGCGAGTTTCTAAAAAAAAAAACAAAAAAAAAAAACCAGTCGCTGAAGAGCCAGTTGTGGAAAGATCAGCCACTGAAGAACAAGTCCCTGAAGAACCAGCCGCTGAAGAGCTAATCGCTGAAGAGCCAGTCACTGAAGAACCAGTCGCTGAAGAACCAGTCGCTGAAGAACCAGTCGCTGAAGAACCAGTCGTTGAAAAACCAGTCGCAGAAGAACCAGTCGTTGAAGAACTAGTCGCTGAAGAATCAGTCGCTGAAGAACCAGTCGCTGAAGAACCAGTCGTTGAAAAACCAGTCGCTGATGAACCTGTCGTTGAAAACCCATTCGCTGAAAAACCAATCTCTGAAGAACCAGCCTCTTACTAACAAACCGCTGAAAAACCAGTCGCTGAAGAATCAGTAGTTGAAGAACTAGTCGCTGAAGAACCATTCGCTGAAGAACCAGTCGTTAAACAATCAGTCGCTTAAGAAGCAGTCGCTGAAGAACTAGTCGCCGAAGCACCAGTCGCTGAAAAACCAGTCGTTGAAGAACAGTCGCTGAAGGACCAGTCGCTGAAGAACCAGTCGCAGAAGAACCAGTTGCTGAAGAACCAGTCGCTGAGGGATCAGTCCCTGAAGAACCAGTCGCTGGAGAACCAATCGCTGAAGAACCGGTCGCTGAAGAACCAGTTGTTGAAAGAGCAGTCGCTGGAGAACCAGTAGTTGAACAACTAGTGGTTCAAGACACAGTCGCTGAAGAACCAGTCGCTGAAGAATCAGTCGCTGAAGAACCAGTCGCTGAAAGACCAGTCGCTGAAGGACCAGCTGCAGAAGAACCAGTCGCAGGAGAACCAGTCGTTAAACAATCAGTCGCTTAAGAAGCAGTCGCTGAAGAACTAGTCGCCGAAGCACCAGTCGCTGAAAAACCAGTCGTTGAAGAACAGTCGCTGAAGGACCAGTCGCTGAAGAACCAGTCGTTGAAAAACCAGTCGCTGAAGAATCAGTCGCTGAAGAAGCAGTCGCTGAAGAACCAGTCGTTGAAAAACCAGTCGCTGATGAACCTGTCGTTGAAAACCCATTCGCTGAAAAACCAATCTCTGAAGAACCAGCCTCTTACGAACAAACCGCTGAAAAACCAGTCGCTGAAGAATCAGTAGTTGAAGAACTAGTCGCTGAAGAACCAGTCGCTGAAGAACCAGTCGTTGAAGAACCAGTCGTTGAAAAACCAGTCGCAGAAGAACCAGTCGCTGAAGAACCAGTCGTTGAAAAACCAGTCGCAGAAAAACCAGTCGTTGAAGAACCAGTCGCTGAAGAATCAGTCGCTGAAGAACCAGTCGCTGAAGAACCAGTCGTTGAAAAACCAGTCGCTGATGAACCTGTCGTTGAAAACCCATTCGCTGAAAAACCAAGCTCTGAAGAACCAGCCTCTTACGAACAAACCGCTGAAAAACCAGTCGCTGAAGAATCAGTAGTTGAAGAACTAGTCGCTGAAGAACCATTCGCTGAAGAACCAGTCGTTAAAGAATCAGTCGCTTAGGAAGCAGTCGCTGAAGAACTAGTCGCCGAAGCACCAGTCGCTGAAAAACCAGTCGTTGAAGAACAGTCGCTGAAGGACCAGTCGCTGAAGAACCAGTCGCAGAAGAACAAGTCCCTGAAGAACCAGTCGCTGAAGGGCTAATCGCTGAAGAGCCAGTCACTGAAGAATCAGTCGCTGAAGAACCAGTCGCTGAAGAACCAGTCGCTGAAGAACCAGTCGCTGAAGAACCAGTCGTTGAAAAACCAGTCGCAGAAGAACCAGTCGTTGAAGAACCAGTCGCTGAAGAATCAGTCGTTGAAGAACCAGTCGCTGAAGAACCAGTCGTTGAAAAACCAGTCGCTGATGAACCTGTCGTTGAAAACCCATTCGCTGAAAAACCAATCTCTGAAGAACCAGCCTCTTACCAACAAACCGCTGAAAAACCAGTCGCTGAAGAATCAGTAGTTGAAGAACTAGTCGCTGAAGAACCATTCGCTGAAGAACCAGTCGTTAAACAATCAGTCGCTTAAGAAGCAGTCGCTGAAGAACTAGTCGCCGAAGCACCAGTCGCTGAAAAACCAGTCGTTGAAGAACAGTCGCTGAAGGACCAGTCGCTGAAGAACCAGTCGCAGAAGAACCAGTTGCTGAAGAACCAGTCGCTGAGGGATCAGTCCCTGAAGAACCAGTCGCTGGAGAACCAATCGCTGAAGAACCGGTCGCTGAAGAACCAGTTGTTGAAAGAGCAGTCGCTGGAGAACCAGTAGTTGAACAACTAGTGGTTCAAGACACAGTCGCTGAAGAACCAGTCGCTGAAGAATCAGTCGCTGAAGAACCAGTCGCTGAAAGACCAGTCGCTGAAGGACCAGCTGCAGAAGAACCAGTCGCAGGAGAACCAGTAGTTGAAGGACCTGTCGCTGAAGAACCAGTCGTTGAAGAACCACTCGCCGAGAACCTAATCGCTGAAGAACCAGTCGCTGAAGAACAAGTCACTGAAGAACTAGTCGTTGAAGAACCAGTCGCTAAAAAACCAGTCGCTGAAGAACTAATCGCTGATGAACCAGTTAGTGAAGAACCAGTCGCTGAAGAACCAGTCGCTGAAGAACCAGCTGCAGAAGAACCAGTCGCAGGAGAACCAGTAGTTGAAAAGCCAGTCGCTGAAGGACCTGTCGCTGAAGTACCAGTCGTTGAAGAACCAGTCGCTGAAGAACCAGTAGTTGAAGAACAGGTTGCTGAAGGACCTGTCGCTGAGGAACCAGCCGATGAAGAACCGGTCGCTGAAGAACCAGTTGTTGAAAACCAGTTGGTGAGGAACCAGTCGCTTAAGAACCGGTCGTTGATGAAATAGTCGCTGAAGAACCAGTCGCTGAAGAACTAATCGCTGTAGAACCGGTCGCTGAAGAACCAGTTGTTGAAAGGATAGTCGCTGGAGAACCAGTAGTTGAACAACTAGTCGTTCAAGACACAGTCGCTGAAGAACCAGTCGCTGAAGAACCAGTCGCTGAAGGACCAGTCGCTGAAGATCCAGTCGCTGAAGAACTAGCTACAGAAGAACCAGTCGCAGGAGAACCAGTAGTTTAAGAGCCAGTCGCTGAAGGACCTGTCGCTAAAGAACCGGTCGTTGAAGAACCAGTCGCCGAAAACCTAATCGCTGAAGAACCAGTCGCTGAAGAATCAGTCGCCGATAACCTAATCGCTGAAGAACCAGTCGCTGAAGAACAAGTCGCTGAGGAACTAGTCGTTGAAGAACCAGTCGCTAAAAAACCAGTCGCTGAAGAACTAATCGCTGATGAACCAGTCACTGATGAACCAGTCGCTGAAGAACCAGTCGCTAAAAAACCAGTCGCTGAAGAACTAATCGCTGATGAACCAGTCGCTGAAGAGCCAGTTGTTGAAAGATCAGCCACTGAAGAACAAGTCCCTGAAGAACCAGTCGCTGAAGAGCTAATCGCTGAAGAGCCAGTCACTGAAGAACCAGTCGCTGAAGAACCAGTCGTTGAAGAACCAGTCGCTGAAGAATCAGTCGCTGAAGAACCAGTCGCTGAAGAACCAGTCGTTGAAAAACCAGTCGCTGATGAACCTGTCGTTGAAAACCCATTCGCTGAAAAGCCAATCTCTGAAGAACCAGCCTCTTACGAATAAACCGCTGAAAAACCAGTCGCTGAAGAATCAGTAGTTGAAGAACTAATCGCTGAAGAACTATTCGCTGAAGAACCAGTCGTTAAAGAATCAGTCGCTTAAGAAGCAGTCGCTGAAGAACTAGTCGCCGAAGCACCAGTCGCTGAAAAACCAGTCGTTGAAGAACAGTCGCTGAAGGACCAGTCGCTGAAGAACCAGTCGCAGAAGAACCGGTTGCTGAAGAACCAGTCGCTGAGGGATCAGTCGCTGAAGAACCAGTCGCTGGAGAACCAATCGCTGAAGAACCGGTCGCTGAAGAACCAGTTGTTGAAAGAGCAGTCGCTGGAGAACCAGTAGTTGAACAACTAGTGGTTCAAGACACAGTCGCTGAAGAACCAGTCGCTGAAGAACCAGTCGCTGAAGAACCAGTCGCTGAAAGACCAGTCGCTGAAGAACCAGCTGCAGAAGAACCAGTCGCAGGAGAACCAGTAGTTGAAGAGCCAGTCGCTGAAGGACCTGTCGCTGAAGAACCAGTCGTTGAAGAACCACTCGCCGAAAACCTAATCGCTGAAGAACCAGTCGCTGAAGAACAAGTCGCTGAAGAACTAGTCGTTGAAGAACCAGTCGCTAAAAAACCAGTCGCTGAAGAACTAATCGCTGATGAGCCAGTCAATGAAGAACCAGTCGCTGAAGAACCAGTCGCTGAAGAACCAGCTGCAGAAGAACCAGTCGCAGGAGAACCAGTAGTTGAAGAGCCAGTCGCTGAAGGACCTGTCGCTGAAGAACCAGTCGTTGAAGAACCAGTCGCTGAAGAATCAGTCGCTGAAGAACCAGTAGCTGAAGAACCATTCGCTGACGAACCAGTCGCAGAAGAACCAGTAGTTGAAGAACAGGTTGCTGAAGGACCTGTCGCTGAGGAGCCAGCCGATGAAGAACCAGTCGCTGAAGAACCAGTTGTTGAAAACCAGTTGGTGAGGAACCAGTCGCTTAAGAACCGGTCGTTGAAGAAATAGTCGCTGAAGAACCAGTCGCTGAAGAACTAATCGCTGAAGAACCAGTCGTTGACGAACAAGCCGTTGAAAAACCAGTGGCTGAAGAACCAGTCGTTAAAAAACCAGACGCTGAAGGACCGGTCACTGAAGAACCAGTCGCTGAAGAACTGATCGCTGAAGAACCAGTCGCGGAAGAACCAGTCGCCGAGGAACAGGTCGTTGAAGAACCAGTCGTTGAAGAACCAGTCGCTGAAGAACCAGTCGCTGAAGAACCAGTCGCTGAAGAACTAATCGCTGATGAACCAGTCACTGAAGAACCAGTCGCTGAAGGACCAGTCGCTGAAGAACCAGTCATTGGAGAACCAGTCGTGTAAAAACCAGTCGCTGAAGAACCAGTCGTTGAAGAACCAGTCGCTGAAGAATCAGTCGCTGAAGAACTAATCGCTGAAGTACCAGTCACTGAAGAGCCAGTCGCTAAAGAACCAGTCTTTGAAGAACCAGTAGTTGAAGAACAGGTTGCTGACGGACCTCTTGCTGAGGAACCAGCCGTTGAAGAACCAGTCGCTGAAGAACCAATTATTGCAAACAGTTGCTGAGGAACCAGTCGCTGAAGAACCAGTCGTTGAAGAACCGGTCGCTGAAGAACCAGTCCCTGAAGAGCAAGTCGCTGTCGTTGAAAAACCAGTCGCTGAAGAACCAGTCTCTGAAAAACCAGTCTCTGACGAACAAGCCGCTGAAAAATCAGTCGCTGAAGAACCAATCGTTGAAGAAAAAGCTCCTGAAGAACCGGTCGTTGAAGTACCAGCCGCTGAAGAGCCACTCGTTGAAAAACCAGTCGCTGAAGAACCAGTCGCCGTAGAACCAATCGTTCAAGAACCTGTAGTTGAAGACCAAGTCGCTGAAGAACCCGTCACTGAAGAACCAGTGGTTAAACAATCAGTCGCTGAGGAAACAGTCACAGAAGAACCAGTTCCTGTAGAACCGGTCGCTGAAGAACCAGTCGCTGAGGGACCAGTCCCTGAAGAACCAGTCGCTGAAGAACCTGTCGCTGAAGAACCAGTCGCTGAAGAACCGGCTGCATAAGAACCAGTCGCTGAAGAACCAGTAGTTGAAGAACAAGTTGCTGAAGATCCCGTCGCTGAAGAACCAGTCGCTGAAAATCCAGTCGCCGAAGAACCAATCGTTGAAGAAAAAGCTCCGGAAGAACCAGTCGCTGAAGAACCAGCCGCTGAAGAGCCACTCTTTGAAAACCCGTCGCTGAAGAACCAGTCGCAGAAGAACCCGTCGCTGTAGAACCAGTCGCTGAAGACCAAGTCGGTGAAGAACCACTCGTTGAAAAACCAGTCGCTGAAGAACCAGTCGCTGAAGAACCAGTCGCCGAAGAACCAATCGTTTAAGAACCTGTAGTTGAAGACCAAGTCGCTGAAGAACCACTCGTTGAAAACCCGTCGCTGAAGAACCAGTCGCAGACGAACCCGTCGCTGAAGAACCAGTCGCTGAAGAACCCGTCGCTGAAGAACCAGTCGCTGAAAAACCAGTCGCCGAAGAACCAATCGTTGAAGAAAGAGCTGCTGAAGAACCAGTCGTTGAAGAACCAGTCGCTGAAGACCAAGTCGCTGAAGAACCACTCGTTGAAAAACCCGTCGATAGAAAACCTGTCGCTGAAGAACAAGTCGCTGAAGAACCAGTCGCTGAAGAACCAACAGTTGAAGAACCAATCGCTGTCGGACCTGTCGCTGAAGCACCAGTCGTCGAAGAACCAGTCGCTGAAGAACCAGTCGCTGAAGAAAAAGCTGCCGAAGAACCACTCGTTGAAAGACCAGTCGCTGAAGAGCCCGTCGCTGAGGAACCAGTCGCTGAAAAAGCAGTCGCCGACGTACCAGTCCCTGAAGAACCAGTTGCTGAAGAACCAGTCCCTGAAGAACCAGCCGCTGAAGGAACAGTCGCTGAAAAACCAGTCGTTGAAGAACCAGTAGTCGAGGAACCAGTCGCTGAAGGACCTGTGGCGGTGACGAACCAGTCGATGAAGAATCAGTCGCTGAAGAACCAGTCGCTGAAGAAAAAGCTCCTGAAGAACCGGTCGTTGAAGTACCAGCCGCTGAAGAGCCACTCGTTGAAAAACCAGTCGCTGAAGAACCAGTCGCTGAAGAACCAGTCGCCGAAGAACCAATCGTTCAAGATCCTGTAGTTGAAGACCAAGTCGCTGAAGAACCACTCGTTGAAAACCCGTCGCTGAAGAACCAGTCGCAGACGAACCCGTCGCTGAAGAACCAGTCGCTGAAGAACCCGTCGCTGAAGAACCAGTCGCTGAAAAACCAGTCGCCGAAGAACCAATCGTTGAAGAAAAAGCTGCTGAAGAACCAGTCGTTGAAGAACCAGTCGCTGAAGACCAAGTCGCTGAAGAACCACTCGTTGAAAAACCCGTCGATAGAGAACCTGTCGCTGAAGAACCAGTCGCTGAAGAGCCAGTCGCTGAAGAACCAGTCGCTGAAGAACCAAGAGTTGAAGAACCAGTCGCTGTCGGACCTGTCGCTGAAGCACCAGTCGTCGAAGGAGCAGTCGCTGAAGAACCAGTCGCTGAAGAACCAGTCGCTGAAAAACCAGTCGCCGAAGAACCAATCGTTGAAGAAAAAGCTGCCGAAGAACCACTCGTTGAAAGACCAGTCGCTGAAGAGCCCGTCGCTGAGGAACCAGTCGCTGAAAAACCAGTCGCCGACGTACCAGTCCCTGAAGAACCAGTTGCTGAAGAACCAGTCCCTGAAGAACCAGCCGCTGAAGGAACAGTCGCTGAAAAACCAGTCGTTGAAGAACCAGTAGTCGAGGAACCAGTCGCTGAAGGACCTGTGGCGGTGAGGAACCAGTCGATGAAGAATCAGTCGCTAAAAAAACAGTCGCTAAAGAAACAGTCGCTGAAGAACCAGTTGTTGAAGAACCAGTTGTTGAAGAACCAGTCGCTGAAGGACCTGTCGCTGAAGAACCAGTCGTTGAAGATCCAGTCGCTGAAGGACCACTCGTTGAATGACCCGACGATAGAGAACCTGTCGCTGTAGAACCAGTCGCTGAAGAACCAGTCGCTGAAGAACCAACAGTTGAAGAACCAGTCGCTGTCGGACCTGTCGCTGAAGCACCAGTCGTCGAAGAACCAGTCGCTGAAGAACCAGTCGCTGAAGAACCAGTCGCTGAAGAACCAGTCGCCGAAGAACCAATCGTTGAAGAAAAAGCTGCCGAAGAACCACTCGTTGAAAGACCAGTCGCTGAAGAGCCCGTCGCTGGGGAACCAGTCGCTGAAAAACCAGTCGCCGACGTACCAGTCCCTGAAGAACCAGTTGCTGAAGAACCAGTCCCTGAAGAGCCAGCCGCTGAAGGAAAAGTCGCTGAAAAACCAGTCGTTGAAGAACCAGTAGTCGAGGAACCAGTCGCTGAAGGACCTGTGGCGGTGAGGAACCAGTCGATGAAGGATCAGTCGCTAAAAAAACAGTCGCTAAAGAAACAGTCGCTGAAGAACCAGTTGTTGAAGAACCAGTTGTTGAAGAACCAGTCGCTGAAGGACCTGTCGCTGAAGAACCAGTCGTTGAAGAACTAGTCACTGAGGAACCAGTCGCTTTAGATCCAGTCGCTGAAGAAATACTCGGTGAAAAACCAGTCGCTGGAGAACCCGTCGCTTGAGAACCCGTAGCAGGAGAACCAGTTGCTGAAGAACCAGTCGCTGAAGAACCAGTCGCTGAAGAGCCAGCTGAAGAAGAACCAGTCGCTGAAGAACCAGTAGTTGAAGAGCAAGTTGCTGAAGGACCTGTCGCTAAGGAATCAGTCGTTGAAAAACAAGTCGCTGAAGAACCCGTCGCTGAAGAACCAGTCGCTGAAAAACCAGTCGCCGAAGAACCAATCGTTGAAGAAAAAGCTCCTGAAGAACCAGTCGTTGAAGTACCAGCCGCTGAAGAGCCACTCGTTGAAAACCCGTCGCTGAAGAACCAGTCGCAGACGAACCCGTCGCTGAGGAACCAGTCGCTGAAGACCAAGTCGGTGAAGAACCACTCGTTGAAAACCAGTCGCTGAAGAACCAGTCGCTGAAGAACCAGTCGCCGAAGAACCAATCGTTTAAGATCCTGTAGTTGAAGACCAAGTCGCTGAAGAACCACTCGTTGAAAACCCGTCGCTGAAGAACCAGTCGCAGACGAACCGTCGCTGAAGAACCAGTCGCTGAAGAACCCGTCGCTGAAGAACCAGTCGCTGAAAAACCAGTCGCCGAAGAACCAATCGTTGAAGAAAAAGCTGCTGAAGAACCAGTCGTTGAAGAACCAGTCGCTGAAGACCAAGTCGCTGAGGAACCACTCGTTGAAAAACCCGTCGATAGAGAACCTGTCGCTGAAGAACCAGTCGCTGAAGAACCAGTCGCTGAAGAACCAAGAGTTGAAGAACCAGTCGCTGTCGGACCTGTCGCTGAAGCACCAGTCGTCGAAGAACCAGTCGCTGTAAAACCAGTCGCTGAAGAACCAGTCGCTGAAAAACCAGTCGCCGAAGAACCAATCGTTGAAGAAAAAGCTGCCGAAGAACCACTCGTTGAAAGACCAGTCGCTGAAGAGCCCGTCGCTGAGGAACCAGTCGCTGAAGAACCCGTCGCTGAAGAACCAGTCGCTGAAAAACCAGTCGCCGAAGAACCAATCGTTGAAGAAAAAGCTGCTGAAGAACCAGTCGTTGAAGAACCAGTCGCTGAAGACCAAGTCGCTGAAGAACCACTCTTTGAAAAACCCGTCGATAGAGAACCTGTCGCTGAAGAACCAGTCGCTGAAGAACCAGTCGCTTAAGAACCAAGAGTTGAAGAACCAGTCGCTGTCGGACCTGTCGCTGAAGCACCAGTCGTCGAAGAACCAGTCGCTGAAAAACCAGTCGCTGAAAAACCAGTCGCTGAAAAACCAGTCGCCGAAGAACCAATCGTTGAAGAAAAAGCTGCCGAAGAACAACTCGTTGAAAGACCAGTCGCTGAAGAGCCCGTCGCTGAGGAACCAGTCGCTGAAGAGCCCGTCGCTGAGGAACCAGTGGCTGAAGAACCCGTCGCTGAAGAACCAGTCGCTGAAAAACCAGTCGCCGAAGAACCAATCGTTGAAGAAAAAGCTGATGAAGAACCAGTCGTTGAAGAACCAGTTGCTGAAGAACCAGTCCCTGAAGAACCAGCCGCTGAAGGAACAGTCGCTGTAAAACCAGTCGTTGAAGAACCAGTAGTCGAGAAACCAGTCGCTGAAGGACCTGAGGCGGTGAGGAACCAGTCGATGAAGAATCAGCCGCTGAAGAACCAGTCGCTGAAGAAAATGCTCCTGAAGAACCGGTCGTTGAAGAACCAGTCGCTGAAGAACCAGTCGCCGAAGAACCAATCGTTTAAGATCCTGTAGTTGAAGACCAAGTCGCTGAAGAACCACTCGTTGAAAGCCCGTCGCTGATGAACCAGTCGCAGACGAACCCGTCGCTGAAGAACCAGTCGCTGAAGAACCCGTCGCTGAAGAACCAGTCGCTGAAAAACCAGACGCCGAAGAATCAATCGTTGAAGAAAAAGCTGCTGAAGAACCAGTCGTTGAAGAACCAGTCGCTGAAGACCAAGTCGCTGAAGAACCACTCGTTGAAAAACCCGTCGATAGAGAACCTGCCGCTGAAGAACCAGTCGCTGAAGAACCACTCGCTGAAGAAGCAAGAGTTGAAGAACCAGTCGCTGAAAAACCAGTCGCCGAAGAACCAGTCGCTGAAAAACCAGTCGCCGAAGAACCAGTCGCCGACGTACCAGTCCCTGAAGAACCAGTTGCTGAAGAACCAGTCCCTGAAGAACCAGCCACTGAAGGAACAGTCGCTGAAAAACCAGTCGTTGAAGAACCAGTAGTCGAGGAACCTGTCGCTGAAGGACCAGTCGCTGAAGAACCAGTCGCTGAAAAACCAGTCGCCGAAGAACCAGTCGCCGACGTACCAGTCCCTGAAGAACCAGTTGCTGAAGAACCAGTCCCTGAAGAACCAGCCACTGAAGGAACAGTCGCTGAAAAACCAGTCGTTGAAGAACCAGTAGTCGAGGAACCAGTCGCTGAAGGACCGGTCGCTGAAGAACCAGTCGCTGAAGAACCAGTCGCTGATAAATCAGTCGCCGAAGAACCAGTCGCCGACGTACCAGTCCCTGAAGAACCAGTTGCTGAAGAACCAGTCCCTGAAGAACCAGTCGCTGAAGAACCAGCCGCTGAAGGAACAGTCGCTGTAAAACCAGTCGTTGAAGAACCAGTTGTTGAAGAACCAGTCGCTGAAGGACCTGTCGCTGAAGAACCAGTCGTTGAAGATCCAGTCGCTGAAGAACCACTCGTTGAAAAACCGGTCGATAGAGAACCTGTCGCTGAAGAACCAGCCACTGAAGGAACGGTCGCTGAAAAACCAGTCGTTGAAGAACCAGTAGTCGAGGAACCAGTCGCTGAAGGACCAGTAGCCGAAGAACCAGTCGCTGAAGAACCAGTCGTTGAAAAACCAGTCGCCGAAGAACCAATCGTTGAAGAAAAAGCTGCCGAAGAACCACTCGTTGAAAGACCAGTCGCTGAAGAGCCCGTCGCGGGGGAACCAGTCGCTGAAAAACCAGTCGCCGACGTACCAGTCCCTGAAAAACCAGTTGCCGAAGAACCAGTCCCTGAAGAACCAGCCGCTGAAGGAACAGTCGCTGAAAAACCAGTCGTTGAAGAACCAGTTGTTGAAGAGCCAGTCGCTGAAGGACCTGTCGCTGAAGAACCAGTCGTTGAAGATCCAGTCGCTGAAGAACCACTCGTTGAAAAACCCGTCGATAGAGAACCTGTCGCTGAAGAACCAGTCGCTGAAGAACCAGTCGCTGAAGAACCAACAGTTGAAGAACCAGTCGCTGTCGGAGCTGTCGCTTAAGCACCAGTCGTCGAAGAACCAGTCGCTGAAGAACCAGTCGCTGAAGAACCAGTCTCTGAAAAACCAGTCGCCGAAGAACCAGTCGCTGAAGAACCAGTCGCTGAAAAACCAGTCGCCGAAGAACCAATCGTTGAAGAAAAAGCTGCCGAAGAACCACTCGTTGAAAGACCAGTCGCTGAAGAGCCCGTCGCTGGGGAACCAGTCGCTGAAAAACCAGTCGCCGACGTACCAGTCCCTGAAGAACCAGTTGCTGAAGAACCAGTCCCTGAAGAACCAGCCGCTGAAGGAAAAGTCGCTGAAAAACCAGTCATTGAAGAACCAGTAGTCGAGGAACCAGTCGCTGAAGGACCTGTGGCGGTGAGGAACAAGTCGATGAAGAATCAGTCGCTAAAAAAACAGTCGCTAAAGAAACAGTCGCTGAAGATCCAGTTGTTGAAGAACCAGTTGTTGAAGAACCAGTCGCTGAAGGACCTGTCGCTGAAGAACCAGTCGTTGAAGAACTGGTCACTGAGGAACCAGTCGCTTAAGATCCAGTCGCTGAAGAAATACTCGGTGAAGAACCAGTCGCTGGAGAGCCCGTCGCTTGAGAACCCGTAGCAGGAGAACCAGTTGCTGAAGAACCAGTCGCTGAAGAACCAGTCGCTGAAGGAACAGTCGCTAAAAAACCAGTCGCTAAAGAAACAGTCGCTGAAGAGCCAGCTGAAGAAGAACCAGTCGCTGAAGAACCAGTAGTTGAAGAGCAAGTTGCTGAAGGACCTGTCGCTAAGGAATCAGTCGTTGAAAAACAAGTCGCTGAAGAACCGGTCGCTGAAGAACCAGTCGCTGAAAAACCAGTCGCCGAAGAACCAATCGTTGAAGAAAAAGCTCCTGAAGAACCAGTCGTTGAAGTACCAGCCGCTGAAGAGCCACTCGTTGAAAACCCGTCGCTGAAGAACCAGTCGCAGACGAACCCGTCGCTGAGGAACCAGTCGCTGAAGACCAAGTCGATGAAGAACCACTCGTTGAAAAACCAGTCGCTGAAGAACCCGTCGCTGAAGAACCAGTCGCTGAAAATCCAGTCGCCGAAGAACCAATCGTTGAAGAAAAAGCTCCCGAGGAACCGGCCGTTGAAGTACCAGCCGCTGAAGAGCCACTCGTTGAAAAACCAGTCGCTGAAGAACCAGTCGCTGAAGAACCAGTCGCCGAAGAACCAATCGTTTAAGATCCTGTAGTTGAAGACCAAGTCGCTGAAGAACCACTCGTTGAAAACCCGTCGCTGAAGAATCAGTCGCAGACGAACCGTCGCTGAAGAACCAGTCGCTGAAGAACCCGTCGCTGAAGAACCAGTCGCTGAAAAACCAGTCGCCGAAGAACCAATCGTTGAAGAAAAAGCTGCTGAAGAACCAGTCGTTAAAGAACCAGTCGCTGAAGACCAAGTCGCTGAGGAACCACTCGTTGAAAAACCCGTCGATAGAGAACCTGTCGCTGAAGAACCAGTCGCTGAAGAACCAGTCGCTGAAGAACCAAGAGTTGAAGAACCAGTCGCTGTCGGACCTGTCGCTGAAGCACCAGTCGTCGAAGAACCAGTCGCTGAAAAACCAGTCGCTGAAGAACCAGTCGCTGAAAAACCAGTCGCCGAAGAACCAATCGTTGAAGAAAAAGCTGCCGAAGAACCACTCGTTGAAAGACCAGTCGCTGAAGAGCCCGTCGCTGAGGAACCAGTCGCTGAAGAACCCGTCGCTGAAGAACCAGTCGCTGAAAAACCAGTCGCCGAAGAACCAATCGTTGAAGAAAAAGCTGCTGAAGAACCAGTCGTTGAAGAACCAGTCGCTGAAGACCAAGTCGCTGAAGAACCACTCGTTGAAAAACCCGTCGATAGAGAACCTGTCGCTGAAGAACCAGTCGCTGAAGAACCAGTCGCTTAAGAACCAAGAGTTGAAGAACCAGTCGCTGTCGGACCTGTCGCTGAAGCACCAGTCGTCGAAGAACCAGTCGCTGAAAAACCAGTCGCTGAAAAACCAGTCGCTGAAAAACCAGTCGCCGAAGAACCAATCGTTGAAGAAAAAGCTGCCGAAGAACAACTCGTTGAAAGACCAGTCGCTGAAGAGCCCGTCGCTGAGGAACCAGTCGCTGAAGAGCCCGTCGCTGAGGAACCAGTGGCTGAAGAACCCGTCGCTGAAGAACCAGTCGCTGAAAAACCTGTCGCCGAAGAACCAATCGTTGAAGAAAAAGCTGATGAAGAACCAGTCGTTGAAGAACCAGATGCTGAAGAACCAGTCCCTGAAGAACCAGCCGCTGAAGGAACAGTCGCTGAAAAACCAGTCGTTGAAGAACCAGTAGTCGAGGAACCAGTCGCTGAAGGACCTGTGGCGGTGAGGAACCAGTCGATGAAGAATCAGCCGCTGAAGAACCAGTCGCTGAAGAAAATGCTCCTGAAGAACCGGTCGTTGAAGAACCAGTCGCTGAAGAACCAGTCGCCGAAGAACCAATCGTTTAATATCCTGTAGTTGAAGACCAAGTCGCTGAAGAACCACTCGTTGAAAGCCCGTCGCTGATAAACCAGTCGCAGACGAACCCGTCGCTGAAGAACCAGTCGCTGAAGAACCCGTCGCTGAAGAACCAGTCGCTGAAAAACCAGACGCCGAAGAATCAATCGTTGAAGAAAAAGCTGCTGAAGAACCAGTCGTTGAAGAACCAGTCGCTGAAGACCAAGTCGCTGAAGAACCACTCGTTGAAAGCCCGTCGCTGATAAACCAGTCGCAGACGAACCCGTCGCTGAAGAACCAGTCGCTGAAGAACCCGTCGCTGAAGAACCAGTCGCTGAAAAACCAGACGCCGAAGAATCAATCGTTGAAGAAAAAGCTGCTGAAGAACCAGTCGCTGAAGAACCACTCGCTGAAGAAGCAAGAGTTGAAGAACCAGTCGCTGAAAAACCACTCGCCGAAGAACCAGTCGCTGAAAAACCAGTCGCCGAAGAACCAGTCGCCGACGTACCAGTCCCTGAAGAACCAGTTGCTGAAGAACCAGTCCCTGAAGAACCAGCCACTGAAGGAACAGTCGCTGAAAAACCAGTCGTTGAAGAACCAGTAGTCGAGGAACCAGTCGTTAAAGAATCAGTCGCTTAAGAAGCAGTCGCTGAAGAACTAGTCGCCGAAGCACCAGTTGCTGAAAAACCAGTCGTTGAAGAACAGTCGCTGAAGGACCAGTCGCTGAAGAACGAGTCGCAGAAGAACCAGTTGCTGAAGAACCAGTCGCTGAGGGATCAGTCCCTGAAGAACCAGTCGCTGGAGGACCAATCGCTGTAGAACCGGTAGCTGAAGAACCAGTTGTTGAAAGGATAGTCGCTGGGGAACCAGTAGTTGAACAACTAGTCGTTCAAGACACAGTCGCAGAAGAACCAGTCGCTGAAGAACCAGTCGCTGAAGGACCAGTCGCTGAAGAACCAGTCGCTGAAGAACTAGCTACAGAAGAACCAGTCGCAGGAGAACCAGTAGTTGAAGAGCCAGTCGCTGAAGGACCTGTCGCTAAAGAACCGGTCGTTGAAGAACCAGTCGCCGAAAACCTAATCGCTGAAGAACCGGTCGCTGAAGAATCAGTCGCCGATAACCTAATCGCTGAAGAACCAGTCGCTGAAGAACAAGTCGCTGAAGAACTAGTCGTGGAAGAACCAGTCGCTAAAAAACCAGTCGCTGAAGAACTAATCGCTGATGAACCAGTCACTGATGAACCAGTCGCTGAAGAACCAGTCGCTAAAAAAACAGTCGCTGAAGAACTAATCGCTGATGGGGTGGCCGTGGTGCAGTGGTTAACATCATCGACCGCCGAGCGGAAGGTCTATAGTTCAATTCGCTTCATAGCCAAGAAAAAAGTAATTCCTCTACGGACAAAAAAAAAAAGTATGCAACGCAGTTGTGACTGGAAAGTTACCAGATGTACTGCTGCAGGCATAACACTCACAGTATATGGTCAACTGGAATTCATCCTGTGCGTATGCTATACTAAAAAGTGCTTGAACGAATTAGTACGGACTACAAACAAAAACGCGGAATTCGGTCGGCTCTCGTCCTATCTAGGACAACCACCCCTGAGAGTTAACGAACATCAACGAACCAAACCACTGCACTCCGTTCAGGTTGTGTGTCTATCACATCATAAGAGAATATAAAAAAACTCTTGAACCTGCGCGAGTTTCTAAAAAAAAAAACAAAAAAAAAAAACCAGTCGCTGAAGAGCCAGTTGTGGAAAGATCAGCCACTGAAGAACAAGTCCCTGAAGAACCAGCCGCTGAAGAGCTAATCGCTGAAGAGCCAGTCACTGAAGAACCAGTCGCTGAAGAACCAGTCGCTGAAGAACCAGTCGCTGAAGAACCAGTCGTTGAAAAACCAGTCGCAGAAGAACCAGTCGTTGAAGAACTAGTCGCTGAAGAATCAGTCGCTGAAGAACCAGTCGCTGAAGAACCAGTCGTTGAAAAACCAGTCGCTGATGAACCTGTCGTTGAAAACCCATTCGCTGAAAAACCAATCTCTGAAGAACCAGCCTCTTACTAACAAACCGCTGAAAAACCAGTCGCTGAAGAATCAGTAGTTGAAGAACTAGTCGCTGAAGAACCATTCGCTGAAGAACCAGTCGTTAAACAATCAGTCGCTTAAGAAGCAGTCGCTGAAGAACTAGTCGCCGAAGCACCAGTCGCTGAAAAACCAGTCGTTGAAGAACAGTCGCTGAAGGACCAGTCGCTGAAGAACCAGTCGCAGAAGAACCAGTTGCTGAAGAACCAGTCGCTGAGGGATCAGTCCCTGAAGAACCAGTCGCTGGAGAACCAATCGCTGAAGAACCGGTCGCTGAAGAACCAGTTGTTGAAAGAGCAGTCGCTGGAGAACCAGTAGTTGAACAACTAGTGGTTCAAGACACAGTCGCTGAAGAACCAGTCGCTGAAGAATCAGTCGCTGAAGAACCAGTCGCTGAAAGACCAGTCGCTGAAGGACCAGCTGCAGAAGAACCAGTCGCAGGAGAACCAGTCGTTAAACAATCAGTCGCTTAAGAAGCAGTCGCTGAAGAACTAGTCGCCGAAGCACCAGTCGCTGAAAAACCAGTCGTTGAAGAACAGTCGCTGAAGGACCAGTCGCTGAAGAACCAGTCGTTGAAAAACCAGTCGCTGAAGAATCAGTCGCTGAAGAAGCAGTCGCTGAAGAACCAGTCGTTGAAAAACCAGTCGCTGATGAACCTGTCGTTGAAAACCCATTCGCTGAAAAACCAATCTCTGAAGAACCAGCCTCTTACGAACAAACCGCTGAAAAACCAGTCGCTGAAGAATCAGTAGTTGAAGAACTAGTCGCTGAAGAACCAGTCGCTGAAGAACCAGTCGTTGAAGAACCAGTCGTTGAAAAACCAGTCGCAGAAGAACCAGTCGCTGAAGAACCAGTCGTTGAAAAACCAGTCGCAGAAAAACCAGTCGTTGAAGAACCAGTCGCTGAAGAATCAGTCGCTGAAGAACCAGTCGCTGAAGAACCAGTCGTTGAAAAACCAGTCGCTGATGAACCTGTCGTTGAAAACCCATTCGCTGAAAAACCAAGCTCTGAAGAACCAGCCTCTTACGAACAAACCGCTGAAAAACCAGTCGCTGAAGAATCAGTAGTTGAAGAACTAGTCGCTGAAGAACCATTCGCTGAAGAACCAGTCGTTAAAGAATCAGTCGCTTAGGAAGCAGTCGCTGAAGAACTAGTCGCCGAAGCACCAGTCGCTGAAAAACCAGTCGTTGAAGAACAGTCGCTGAAGGACCAGTCGCTGAAGAACCAGTCGCAGAAGAACAAGTCCCTGAAGAACCAGTCGCTGAAGGGCTAATCGCTGAAGAGCCAGTCACTGAAGAATCAGTCGCTGAAGAACCAGTCGCTGAAGAACCAGTCGCTGAAGAACCAGTCGCTGAAGAACCAGTCGTTGAAAAACCAGTCGCAGAAGAACCAGTCGTTGAAGAACCAGTCGCTGAAGAATCAGTCGTTGAAGAACCAGTCGCTGAAGAACCAGTCGTTGAAAAACCAGTCGCTGATGAACCTGTCGTTGAAAACCCATTCGCTGAAAAACCAATCTCTGAAGAACCAGCCTCTTACCAACAAACCGCTGAAAAACCAGTCGCTGAAGAATCAGTAGTTGAAGAACTAGTCGCTGAAGAACCATTCGCTGAAGAACCAGTCGTTAAACAATCAGTCGCTTAAGAAGCAGTCGCTGAAGAACTAGTCGCCGAAGCACCAGTCGCTGAAAAACCAGTCGTTGAAGAACAGTCGCTGAAGGACCAGTCGCTGAAGAACCAGTCGCAGAAGAACCAGTTGCTGAAGAACCAGTCGCTGAGGGATCAGTCCCTGAAGAACCAGTCGCTGGAGAACCAATCGCTGAAGAACCGGTCGCTGAAGAACCAGTTGTTGAAAGAGCAGTCGCTGGAGAACCAGTAGTTGAACAACTAGTGGTTCAAGACACAGTCGCTGAAGAACCAGTCGCTGAAGAATCAGTCGCTGAAGAACCAGTCGCTGAAAGACCAGTCGCTGAAGGACCAGCTGCAGAAGAACCAGTCGCAGGAGAACCAGTAGTTGAAGGACCTGTCGCTGAAGAACCAGTCGTTGAAGAACCACTCGCCGAGAACCTAATCGCTGAAGAACCAGTCGCTGAAGAACAAGTCACTGAAGAACTAGTCGTTGAAGAACCAGTCGCTAAAAAACCAGTCGCTGAAGAACTAATCGCTGATGAACCAGTTAGTGAAGAACCAGTCGCTGAAGAACCAGTCGCTGAAGAACCAGCTGCAGAAGAACCAGTCGCAGGAGAACCAGTAGTTGAAAAGCCAGTCGCTGAAGGACCTGTCGCTGAAGTACCAGTCGTTGAAGAACCAGTCGCTGAAGAACCAGTAGTTGAAGAACAGGTTGCTGAAGGACCTGTCGCTGAGGAACCAGCCGATGAAGAACCGGTCGCTGAAGAACCAGTTGTTGAAAACCAGTTGGTGAGGAACCAGTCGCTTAAGAACCGGTCGTTGATGAAATAGTCGCTGAAGAACCAGTCGCTGAAGAACTAATCGCTGTAGAACCGGTCGCTGAAGAACCAGTTGTTGAAAGGATAGTCGCTGGAGAACCAGTAGTTGAACAACTAGTCGTTCAAGACACAGTCGCTGAAGAACCAGTCGCTGAAGAACCAGTCGCTGAAGGACCAGTCGCTGAAGATCCAGTCGCTGAAGAACTAGCTACAGAAGAACCAGTCGCAGGAGAACCAGTAGTTTAAGAGCCAGTCGCTGAAGGACCTGTCGCTAAAGAACCGGTCGTTGAAGAACCAGTCGCCGAAAACCTAATCGCTGAAGAACCAGTCGCTGAAGAATCAGTCGCCGATAACCTAATCGCTGAAGAACCAGTCGCTGAAGAACAAGTCGCTGAGGAACTAGTCGTTGAAGAACCAGTCGCTAAAAAACCAGTCGCTGAAGAACTAATCGCTGATGAACCAGTCACTGATGAACCAGTCGCTGAAGAACCAGTCGCTAAAAAACCAGTCGCTGAAGAACTAATCGCTGATGAACCAGTCGCTGAAGAGCCAGTTGTTGAAAGATCAGCCACTGAAGAACAAGTCCCTGAAGAACCAGTCGCTGAAGAGCTAATCGCTGAAGAGCCAGTCACTGAAGAACCAGTCGCTGAAGAACCAGTCGTTGAAGAACCAGTCGCTGAAGAATCAGTCGCTGAAGAACCAGTCGCTGAAGAACCAGTCGTTGAAAAACCAGTCGCTGATGAACCTGTCGTTGAAAACCCATTCGCTGAAAAGCCAATCTCTGAAGAACCAGCCTCTTACGAATAAACCGCTGAAAAACCAGTCGCTGAAGAATCAGTAGTTGAAGAACTAATCGCTGAAGAACTATTCGCTGAAGAACCAGTCGTTAAAGAATCAGTCGCTTAAGAAGCAGTCGCTGAAGAACTAGTCGCCGAAGCACCAGTCGCTGAAAAACCAGTCGTTGAAGAACAGTCGCTGAAGGACCAGTCGCTGAAGAACCAGTCGCAGAAGAACCGGTTGCTGAAGAACCAGTCGCTGAGGGATCAGTCGCTGAAGAACCAGTCGCTGGAGAACCAATCGCTGAAGAACCGGTCGCTGAAGAACCAGTTGTTGAAAGAGCAGTCGCTGGAGAACCAGTAGTTGAACAACTAGTGGTTCAAGACACAGTCGCTGAAGAACCAGTCGCTGAAGAACCAGTCGCTGAAGAACCAGTCGCTGAAAGACCAGTCGCTGAAGAACCAGCTGCAGAAGAACCAGTCGCAGGAGAACCAGTAGTTGAAGAGCCAGTCGCTGAAGGACCTGTCGCTGAAGAACCAGTCGTTGAAGAACCACTCGCCGAAAACCTAATCGCTGAAGAACCAGTCGCTGAAGAACAAGTCGCTGAAGAACTAGTCGTTGAAGAACCAGTCGCTAAAAAACCAGTCGCTGAAGAACTAATCGCTGATGAGCCAGTCAATGAAGAACCAGTCGCTGAAGAACCAGTCGCTGAAGAACCAGCTGCAGAAGAACCAGTCGCAGGAGAACCAGTAGTTGAAGAGCCAGTCGCTGAAGGACCTGTCGCTGAAGAACCAGTCGTTGAAGAACCAGTCGCTGAAGAATCAGTCGCTGAAGAACCAGTAGCTGAAGAACCATTCGCTGACGAACCAGTCGCAGAAGAACCAGTAGTTGAAGAACAGGTTGCTGAAGGACCTGTCGCTGAGGAGCCAGCCGATGAAGAACCAGTCGCTGAAGAACCAGTTGTTGAAAACCAGTTGGTGAGGAACCAGTCGCTTAAGAACCGGTCGTTGAAGAAATAGTCGCTGAAGAACCAGTCGCTGAAGAACTAATCGCTGAAGAACCAGTCGTTGACGAACAAGCCGTTGAAAAACCAGTGGCTGAAGAACCAGTCGTTAAAAAACCAGACGCTGAAGGACCGGTCACTGAAGAACCAGTCGCTGAAGAACTGATCGCTGAAGAACCAGTCGCGGAAGAACCAGTCGCCGAGGAACAGGTCGTTGAAGAACCAGTCGTTGAAGAACCAGTCGCTGAAGAACCAGTCGCTGAAGAACCAGTCGCTGAAGAACTAATCGCTGATGAACCAGTCACTGAAGAACCAGTCGCTGAAGGACCAGTCGCTGAAGAACCAGTCATTGGAGAACCAGTCGTGTAAAAACCAGTCGCTGAAGAACCAGTCGTTGAAGAACCAGTCGCTGAAGAATCAGTCGCTGAAGAACTAATCGCTGAAGTACCAGTCACTGAAGAGCCAGTCGCTAAAGAACCAGTCTTTGAAGAACCAGTAGTTGAAGAACAGGTTGCTGACGGACCTCTTGCTGAGGAACCAGCCGTTGAAGAACCAGTCGCTGAAGAACCAATTATTGCAAACAGTTGCTGAGGAACCAGTCGCTGAAGAACCAGTCGTTGAAGAACCGGTCGCTGAAGAACCAGTCCCTGAAGAGCAAGTCGCTGTCGTTGAAAAACCAGTCGCTGAAGAACCAGTCTCTGAAAAACCAGTCTCTGACGAACAAGCCGCTGAAAAATCAGTCGCTGAAGAACCAATCGTTGAAGAAAAAGCTCCTGAAGAACCGGTCGTTGAAGTACCAGCCGCTGAAGAGCCACTCGTTGAAAAACCAGTCGCTGAAGAACCAGTCGCCGTAGAACCAATCGTTCAAGAACCTGTAGTTGAAGACCAAGTCGCTGAAGAACCCGTCACTGAAGAACCAGTGGTTAAACAATCAGTCGCTGAGGAAACAGTCACAGAAGAACCAGTTCCTGTAGAACCGGTCGCTGAAGAACCAGTCGCTGAGGGACCAGTCCCTGAAGAACCAGTCGCTGAAGAACCTGTCGCTGAAGAACCAGTCGCTGAAGAACCGGCTGCATAAGAACCAGTCGCTGAAGAACCAGTAGTTGAAGAACAAGTTGCTGAAGATCCCGTCGCTGAAGAACCAGTCGCTGAAAATCCAGTCGCCGAAGAACCAATCGTTGAAGAAAAAGCTCCGGAAGAACCAGTCGCTGAAGAACCAGCCGCTGAAGAGCCACTCTTTGAAAACCCGTCGCTGAAGAACCAGTCGCAGAAGAACCCGTCGCTGTAGAACCAGTCGCTGAAGACCAAGTCGGTGAAGAACCACTCGTTGAAAAACCAGTCGCTGAAGAACCAGTCGCTGAAGAACCAGTCGCCGAAGAACCAATCGTTTAAGAACCTGTAGTTGAAGACCAAGTCGCTGAAGAACCACTCGTTGAAAACCCGTCGCTGAAGAACCAGTCGCAGACGAACCCGTCGCTGAAGAACCAGTCGCTGAAGAACCCGTCGCTGAAGAACCAGTCGCTGAAAAACCAGTCGCCGAAGAACCAATCGTTGAAGAAAGAGCTGCTGAAGAACCAGTCGTTGAAGAACCAGTCGCTGAAGACCAAGTCGCTGAAGAACCACTCGTTGAAAAACCCGTCGATAGAAAACCTGTCGCTGAAGAACCAGTCGCTGTCGGACCTGTCGCTGAAGCACCAGTCGTCGAAGAACCAGTCGCTGAAGAACCAGTCACTGAAGAACCAGTCGCTGAAAAACCAGTCGCCGAAGAACCAATCGTTGAAGAAAAAGCTGCCGAAGAACCACTCGTTGAAAGACCAGTCGCTGAAGGGCCCGTCGCTGAGGAACCAGTCGCTGAAAAACCAGTCGCCGACGTACCAGTCCCTGAAGAACCAGTTGCTGAAGAACCAGTCCCTGAAGAACCAGCCGCTGAAGGAACAGTCGCTGAAAAACCAGTCGTTGAAGAACCAGTAGTCGAGGAACCAGTCGCTGAAGGACCTGTGGCGGTGACGAACCAGTCGATGAAGAATCAGTCGCTGAAGAACCAGTCGCTGAAGAAAAAGCTCCTGAAGAACCGGTCGTTGAAGTACCAGCCGCTGAAGAGCCACTCGTTGAAAAACCAGTCGCTGAAGAACCAGTCGCTCAAGAACCAGTCGCCGAAGAACCAATCGTTCAAGATCCTGTAGTTGAAGACCAAGTCGCTGAAGAACCACTCGTTGAAAACCCGTCGCTGAAGAACCAGTCGCAGACGAACCCGTCGCTGAAGAACCAGTCGCTGAAGAACCCGTCGCTGAAGAACCAGTCGCTGAAAAACCAGTCGCCGAAGAACCAATCGTTGAAGAAAAAGCTGCTGAAGAACCAGTCGTTGAAGAACCAGTCGCTGAAGACCAAGTCGCTGAAGAACCACTCGTTGAAAAACCCGTCGATAGAGAACCTGTCGCTGAAGAACCAGTCGCTGAAGAGCCAGTCGCTGAAGAACCAGTCGCTGAAGAACCAAGAGTTGAAGAACCAGTCGCTGTCGGACCTGTCGCTGAAGCACCAGTCGTCGAAGGAGCAGTCGCTGAAGAACCAGTCGTTGAAGAACCAGTCGCTGAAAAACCAGTCGCCGAAGAACCAATCGTTGAAGAAAAAGCTGCCGAAGAACCACTCGTTGAAAGACCAGTCGCTGAAGAGCCCGTCGCTGAGGAACCAGTCGCTGAAAAACCAGTCGCCGACGTACCAGTCCCTGAAGAACCAGTTGCTGAAGAACCAGTCCCTGAAGAACCAGCCGCTGAAGGAACAGTCGCTGAAAAACCAGTCGTTGAAGAACCAGTAGTCGAGGAACCAGTCGCTGAAGGACCTGTGGCGGTGAGGAACCAGTCGATGAAGAATCAGTCGCTAAAAAAACAGTCGCTAAAGAAACAGTCGCTGAAGAACCAGTTGTTGAAGAACCAGTTGTTGAAGAACCAGTCGCTGAAGGACCTGTCGCTGAAGAACCAGTCGTTGAAGATCCAGTCGCTGAAGGACCACTCGTTGAAAAACCCGACGATAGAGAACCTGTCGCTGTAGAACCGGTCGCTGAAGAACCAGTCGCTGAAGAACCAACAGTTGAAGAACCAGTCGCTGTCGGACCTGTCGCTGAAGCACCAGTCGTCGAAGAACCAGTCGCTGAAGAACCAGTCGCTGAAGAACCAGTCGCTGAAGAACCAGTCGCCGAAGAACCAATCGTTGAAGAAAAAGCTGCCGAAGAACCACTCGTTGAAAGACCAGTCGCTGAAGAGCCCGTCGCTGGGGAACCAGTCGCTGAAAAACCAGTCGCCGACGTACCAGTCCCTGAAGAACCAGTTGCTGAAGAACCAGTCCCTGAAGAGCCAGCCGCTGAAGGAAAAGTCGCTGAAAAACCAGTCGTTGAAGAACCAGTAGTCGAGGAACCAGTCGCTGAAGGACCTGTGGCGGTGAGGAACCAGTCGATGAAGGATCAGTCGCTAAAAAAACAGTCGCTAAAGAAACAGTCGCTGAAGAACCAGTTGTTGAAGAACCAGTTGTTGAAGAACCAGTCGCTGAAGGACCTGTCGCTGAAGAACCAGTCGTTGAAGAACTAGTCACTGAGGAACCAGTCGCTTTAGATCCAGTCGCTGAAGAAATACAGTCGTTGAAGAACCAGTAGTCGAGGAACCAGTCGCTGAAGGACCTGTGGCGGTGACGAACCAGTCGATGAAGAATCAGTCGCTGAAGAACCAGTCGCTGAAGAAAAAGCTCCTGAAGAACCGGTCGTTGAAGTACCAGCCGCTGAAGAGCCACTCGTTGAAAAACCAGTCGCTGAAGAACCAGTCGCTCAAGAACCAGTCGCCGAAGAACCAATCGTTCAAGATCCTGTAGTTGAAGACCAAGTCGCTGAAGAACCACTCGTTGAAAACCCGTCGCTGAAGAACCAGTCGCAGACGAACCCGTCGCTGAAGAACCAGTCGCTGAAGAACCCGTCGCTGAAGAACCAGTCGCTGAAAAACCAGTCGCCGAAGAACCAATCGTTGAAGAAAAAGCTGCTGAAGAACCAGTCGTTGAAGAACCAGTCGCTGAAGACCAAGTCGCTGAAGAACCACTCGTTGAAAAACCCGTCGATAGAGAACCTGTCGCTGAAGAACCAGTCGCTGAAGAGCCAGTCGCTGAAGAACCAGTCGCTGAAGAACCAAGAGTTGAAGAACCAGTCGCTGTCGGACCTGTCGCTGAAGCACCAGTCGTCGAAGGAGCAGTCGCTGAAGAACCAGTCGCTGAAGAACCAGTCGCTGAAAAACCAGTCGCCGAAGAACCAATCGTTGAAGAAAAAGCTGCCGAAGAACCACTCGTTGAAAGACCAGTCGCTGAAGAGCCCGTCGCTGAGGAACCAGTCGCTGAAAAACTAGTCGCCGACGTACCAGTCCCTGAAGAACCAGTTGCTGAAGAACCAGTCCCTGAAGAACCAGCCGCTGAAGGAACAGTCGCTGAAAAACCAGTCGTTGAAGAACCAGTAGTCGAGGAACCAGTCGCTGAAGGACCTGTGGCGGTGAGGAACCAGTCGATGAAGAATCAGTCGCTAAAAAAACAGTCGCTAAAGAAACAGTCGCTGAAGAACCAGTTGTTGAAGAACCAGTTGTTGAAGAACCAGTCGCTGAAGGACCTGTCGCTGAAGAACCAGTCGTTGAAGATCCAGTCGCTGAAGGACCACTCGTTGAAAAACCCGACGATAGAGAACCTGTCGCTGTAGAACCAGTCGCTGAAGAACCAGTCGCTGAAGAACCAACAGTTGAAGAACCAGTCGCTGTCGGACCTGTCGCTGAAGCACCAGTCGTCGAAGAACCAGTCGCTGAAGAACCAGTCGCTGAAGAACCAGTCGCTGAAGAACCAGTCGCCGAAGAACCAATCGTTGAAGAAAAAGCTGCCGAAGAACCACTCGTTGAAAGACCAGTCGCTGAAGAGCCCGTCGCTGGGGAACCAGTCGCTGAAAAACCAGTCGCCGACGTACCAGTCCCTGAAGAACCAGTTGCTGAAGAACCAGTCCCTGAAGAGCCAGCCGCTGAAGGAAAAGTCGCTGAAAAACCAGTCGTTGAAGAACCAGTAGTCGAGGAACCAGTCGCTGAAGGACCTGTGGCGGTGAGGAACCAGTCGATGAAGGATCAGTCGCTAAAAAAACAGTCGCTAAAGAAACAGTCGCTGAAGAACCAGTTGTTGAAGAACCAGTTGTTGAAGAACCAGTCGCTGAAGGACCTGTCGCTGAAGAACCAGTCGTTGAAGAACTAGTCACTGAGGAACCAGTCGCTTTAGATCCAGTCGCTGAAGAAATACTCGGTGAAAAACCAGTCGCTGGAGAACCCGTCGCTTGAGAACCCGTAGCAGGAGAACCAGTTGCTGAAGAACCAGTCTCTGAAGAACCAGTCGCTGAAGAGCCAGCTGAAGAAGAACCAGTCGCTGAAGAACCAGTAGTTGAAGAGCAAGTTGCTGAAGGACCTGTCGCTAAGGAATCAGTCGTTGAAAAACAAGTCGCTGAAGAACCCGTCGCTGAAGAACCAGTCGCTGAAAAACCAGTCGCCGAAGAACCAATCGTTGAAGAAAAAGCTCCTGAAGAACCAGTCGTTGAAGTACCAGCCGCTGAAGAGCCACTCGTTGAAAACCCGTCGCTGAAGAACCAGTCGCAGACGAACCCGTCGCTGAGGAACCAGTCAAATTCAAAAAATTCAATTCAATTTCAATTCAATTTATTATCATTTTCAGGAAGTGTTACAATAGTTATATGTTTCCGCGAAGCCTTGTAAAGGCTTTTCTGCGGAAGATTGTGTTTCAAAATTGTACAATAGATTTTAAATAGCAAGCTTTGTTCAATTACATTTCTACATTACATTAATTACATCATTCAAGAAAGAAGAAAAACAACTAATACTCACAAAACAGAAAAGTTTAAGGGATTACGTATTTGAATTTATGTTTAGAAGAAAGTTCTTTATCTTTTTTTTCCTAGTTTTTATATTTGTTATGTTTTTTAGCTCTTGTGGAAGTGTATTGAAGACTTCTGGTACTCTGCATTTTAGCTGTCTTCTCCCGTAATTGTTATAGAATGGGGGTTCTTGAAGCATACCTTGTGCCCTTCTTCTAGTGTTGATCCCATGCTGTATTGGCGTGATAAACCGATTGTCATCATAGTATTCCAAAATCAAGGTCATCTTAAAAATATCTTCCACTGGAAGAACTTTAAATCGTTCTTTCTCGTGAAAGTTTCGCCGATTATCTACACTTATCTTTTTCAATGCTGTGTTTTGAAGTTTTTTAAGTTTTTGTATGTGTGTTGAGGATGCATTACCCCATGCCAGTATTCCATATCTCAATTTGGATTCCACTAGGGCATAATATACCTGTCTTAGCACTGACGTTGTGGCAAGGAACTTTATATGGGCAAGTGCATATAAAGCTTTTTTAAGGCTCATTCGCAACTCATCAATATGGGTATCCCACAAAAAATTGCTATCAATGGTGACACCCAAGTATTTGTAGCTCTCCACTATCTGAATTGGACAACTAATTGAGCTACTGCATGAATCATTTGTATAATGAATTTGTTGTTGAGTAGCTTTGAATTGTGGACTTCGTATGTGCATCATTTTAGTTTTTGATGCGTTGATCGTTAAACCGTGATCATGACACCATTTCACCGCATTATTGAACTCCTCCTGCATTATTGCTGTTGCTGTACTCAAGGACCTGTGTCGTACCACTATCGCTGTATCGTCTGCATACGCGAATGGTATGGCTTGTTTGAATACTCGTAGCAGCTCGTTGGTATAGAGAATAAAGAGGATTGGGCCCAATTTTGATCCTTGAGGGACTCCATATCGCATATGTTCCCTATGACTGTATGACTGATTGATTTTAACACAAAATTGCCTGTTGTTCAGATATTCTCTTAGCCAATTTGCCATCACACCTCTTATGCCAATGTATTCCAGTACTTCTATTAGCTTTTCATGGTTCAGTGTGTCAAAAGCTTTACTGAAATCCACGAACAACACTAGAACGTGGTGGCTTTTGTTTAGGCTTTCGTTAATACAATTGGCAAATTCCCCTAAGAGTTTACCAGTACTCTTATTTTTCTGAAATCCGTACTGTTTTGCATGTATGAGAGAATTTTTACCAATGAATTCTTGAAGCCTCTTTGTTACGACCTCTTCAAGGCACTTTTCAATTATCGGCAATATTGATATTGGCCTGTAGTTGTTGATATCGCTTTTGGTACCTCCTTTATATATTGGCCTAATTACAGCGGTTTTCAAAGTTGCAGGGATTTTTGTTTGATTTATGCTGAGATTAATAAATTTGCACAGTATTGGGGTGAATATCTCCGCGTGTCTTCTTATATCGCCGGCTCTTATTCCGTCGAAACCTGGCGACTTGCTCTCGCTAAGCGAGTGAATTATTGTACCTATTTCCGAGAAGTTTGTTTCATGTACAAATACTGATCTGACCAATGTTGAACTTGTATGTGTCGATGTAATAGCATCGCATTGATGAATGGTGTTTTTTATCTGATTGCAAAAGTTGCTTGCAAATGCGTTAGCAAGGTTATTCAGGCACATTTTACCAGAGAAATTATTAAAGATTAATTCGTCAACTCCACGCTTTTTTCTTCCCAGTATTTCATTTATAAGACTCCATGTTTTACGGGGGTCGGATCTGGTTTGGTTGAACCTGGTTTTGTAGAATATAGATTTTTGGGCTGTTATTTCTTTGTTCAGTTTGTTTCTGAAAGTCTTATACTCCAGTTCATATGATTTGTTCAATCTGTTATTTTTCCACCTCCTGTAGAGTTCATCCCTTTTTTTGCATTTAGCAACTAAATCAGCAGATATCCATGGATTATCCTTTCTTCTATTTTTTATTTGCTTGGTATATGTCGATTTTTCGTAAATGTATGTCATTTTATCATGAAGTTTTTGATAAAGTGAGGCAGCATCATTTTCATTAATGACTTCCTCCCAATTTGTTTCTGCAATTAATTCGTCAACTTTTGTGTTAGATATATAGGGCGAGCTAACTGTGTTTTCTTTAGCAGCAGATTCAAGCCTAGATGGGAAGTATATTATTGGGTAATGATCAGTGACACAGCTTTCAATTACAGCTGAATTCATTTGGTTATGCATAGTGTTAGTTAAGATGTGGTCTATCGTTGATTTTGATCCAGTGTTCGGATCCACTCTGGTATACTCCGTTATCACATTAGTCATTCCTAGTGACGCCAGCATCTCAAGATATTCTTTTACACCATACTGATTCAAATCATTCACATTGATGTTCATGTCACCCATTACCATAATTTCGCCCTTTTTTCCCAGTTGTTCAACACTGTTTCCAAATTCTTCGATAAAAGCTTTTCGGCTGTAACCTGGTGGTCTATATACCCCTATTACATAGTTGTACTTATTACTTTCCTTAATTTGGATTTGGATATTTTCATACGTCACACTTTCAGATGTTAATCGCATATACTGTAAGTCCTTACGTATTAACATTAGAATTCCACCTCCTCTACGTTTATCTCGATTCAGAAACTCTGCTTGGAAACCATCTATACTGTAATGACATTTTTCTTCATCACATATATTAGTCTCAACTAATACTATTATTTTTAAAATATTGATGATGTGGCTAACGTTAAGGCAGAAATCATTCCAATTCTTTCGCAAAGATCTTATATTAAAACATAGACAGCAACATTTATTTTCCTTAAATTCATTTATGTTGATACTGTTAAAACCACGTATTACCCTACAATTCAAATCGACGCGTACTTCATTTGTGTCCATTTTGGTATAAGGAGTTTTGTGTATCGTTTTGTTTATAAACAATGGTATTATTGAGTGCATGTAATTTTGTTAACATCGTTAACGGTGCTTATTAAAATCGGCTGAGTACTCTCATTCCGTCTAGCAAGTATTCTTCCCGCACTCTCCCACACAAATCTCCAGTTTTCCTGTCTCGCCCTCTCCTTTGCCAACCACATTATGTGTTTATTGTGCTTTGTCAGCTGATTGTTAATATAAACAGTGGCATCGGGCAAAGCTGTGCTTACGCTTGAGTTGTTATGCGTTTTTTGCAATACTGCTTTCAGTTTGATGGAGCGAGTGGAGCGTGTTTGCTTCATAAACTGCATTTTCTTTATGTTGGACGCAAATGTAGCAACTATAGTCGATCGTTCGGGATTTTTTGTTTTTGTGCGATATATGTCGGTGATGTCGGTGTCGTTAATCTCATAATTGACAGTTTTTCCTATTCCCTTCACTACCTCTATTAGGTTTTCTTGAGGGGTAGGGGGAATATTCTTTATGTCAATGTTGTTTTTAATTATTTGCTGTTCAAGTGTGTTGACCTGTGTTTGTAAATGTTCAATCATAACATCTTTTCTTCTGTCGGTTTCTTTCATTTCATTTAATTCTTTTTTTATGTTTTCCATCAGATCATTGTTCCTTTTCATGTTAGTGTTAAGTTCTTCGTACTTAGCAGCTAGGAAATCGCAACTTGCCGCAATTTCCTTTATTTCGCCTCTCAGAAGACGGATTTCCGCTATAACAACCGAGTTGTTTACAGTCGGGGTGGCGTTAGTTGGGTTACCTGGGCTGCTGAGCTCACGCATTCTCTTGGACGGTTGTTCTTGCGTTGTCATAGGAGCAGGTACTATCACATTGCTGGCTGCAGCTGTAATTTGGACATCTCCACAGCTCCTGCATGTTTGGCACTTCCATGCGTCTCTTCTCGCGCCCATGGTTCTCCACGATTTCTCGGTAACCGTAGTGCATTCGAAGTGAAGCTTTCGCTTGCACGACGAACACACAGCGAAATCTCCTTCGACGGAGAGGTGTTCACCGCAATGCCCGCATACATACATACTAACAGGGGAGTTTAATTTTTTTTTTTTTTTTTTTTTGAGACTAGTCCACACCAAAAATGGAATATAATGTCAATTATCTACTCTATTGTTTTACCAAATCCGCCTTAATAGAAAGACACTGACTTTGGGTTGTGTGCTTATTAGTTCAGAAAAAATTAAACTTTTAAATTAGGCAGTTAGATCACTAGTTCACAGGTCGAATAAAAAACACGTCCAGTTGCACCAAGCTTACTACAAACTGCTGAAGACCAAGTCGATGAAGAACCACTCGTTGAAAAACCAGTCGCTGAAGAACCCGTCGCTGAAGAACCAGTCGCTGAAAATCCAGTCGCCGAAGAACCAATCGTTGAAGAAAAAGCTCCCGAGGAACCGGCCGTTGAAGTACCAGCCGCTGGAGAGCCACTCGTTGAAAAACCAGTCGCTGAAGAACCAGTCGCTGAAGAACCAGTCGCCGAAGAACCAATCGTTTAAGATCCTGTAGTTGAAGACCAAGTCGCTGAAGAACCACTCGTTGAAAACCCGTCGCTGAAGAACCAGTCGCAGACGAACCGTCGCTGAAGAACCAGTCGCTGAAGAACCCGTCGCTGAAGAACCAGTCGCTGAAAAACCAGTCGCCGAAGAACCAATCGTTGAAGAAAAAGCTGCTGAAGAACCAGTCGTTGAAGAACCAGTCGCTGAAGACCAAGTCGCTGAGGAACCACTCGTTGAAAAACCCGTCGATAGAGAACCTGTCGCTGAAGAACCAGTCGCTGAAGAACCAAGAGTTGAAGAACCAGTCGCTGTCGGACCTGTCGCTGAAGAACCAGTCGTCGAAGAACCAGTCGCTGAAAAACCAGTCGCTGAAGAACCAGTCGCTGAAAAACCAGTCGCCGAAGAACCAATCGTTGAAGAAAAAGCTGCCGAAGAACCACTCGTTGAAAGACCAGTCGCTGAAGAGCCCGTCGCTGAGGAACCAGTCGCTGAAGAACCCGTCGCTGAAGAACCAGTCGCTGAAAAACCAGTCGCCGAAGAACCAATCGTTGAAGAAAAAGCTGCTGAAGAACCAGTCGTTGAAGAACCAGTCGCTGAAGACCAAGTCGCTGAAGAACCACTCGTTGAACAACCCGTCGATAGAGAACCTGTCGCTGAAGAACCAGTCGCTGAAGAACCAGTCGCTTAAGAACCAAGAGTTGAAGAACCAGTCGCTGTCGGACCTGTCGCTGAAGCACCAGTCGTCGAAGAACCAGTCGCTGAAAAACCAGTCGCTGAAAAACCAGTCGCTGAAAAACCAGTCGCCGAAGAACCAATCGTTGAAGAAAAAGCTGCCGAAGAACAACTCGTTGAAAGACCAGTCGCTGAAGAGCCCGTCGCTGAGGAACCAGTCGCTGAAGAGCCCGTCGCTGAGGAACCAGTGGCTGAAGAACCCGTCGCTGAAGAACCAGTCGCTGAAAAACCTGTCGCCGAAGAACCAATCGTTGAAGAAAAAGCTGATGAAGAACCAGTCGTTGAAGAACCAGTTGCTGAAGAACCAGTCCCTGAAGAACCAGCCGCTGAAGGAACAGTCGCTGAAAAACCAGTCGTTGAAGAACCAGTAGTCGAGGAACCAGTCGCTGAAGGACCTGTGGCGGTGAGGAACCAGTCGATGAAGAATCAGCCGCTGAAGAACCAGTCGCTGAAGAAAATGCTCCTGAAGAACCGGTCGTTGAAGAACCAGTCGCTGAAAAACCAGTCGCCGAAGAACCAATCGTTTAAGATCCTGTAGTTGAAGACCAAGTCGCTGAAGAACCACTCGTTGAAAGCCCGTCGCTGATGAACCAGTCGCAGACGAACCCGTCGCTGAAGAACCAGTCGCTGAAGAACCCGTCGCTGAAGAACCAGTCGCTGAAAAACCAGACGCCGAAGAATCAATAGTTGAAGAAAAAGCTGCTGAAGAACCAGTCGTTGAAGAACCAGTCGCTGAAGACCAAGTCGCTGAAGAACCACTCGTTGAAAAACCCGTCGATAGAGAACCTGCCGCTGAAGAACCAGTCGCTGAAGAACCACTCGCTGAAGAAGCAAGAGTTGAAGAACCAGTCGCTGAAAATCCAGTCGCCGAAGAACCAGTCGCTGAAAAACCAGTCGCCGAAGAACCAGTCGCCGACGTACCAGTCCCTGAAGAACCAGTTGTTGAAGAACCAGTCCCTGAAGAACCAGCCACTGAAGGAACAGTCGCTGAAAAACCAGTCGTTGAAGAACCAGTAGTCGAGGAACCAGTCGCTGAAGGACCAGTCGCTGAAGAACCAGTCGCTGAAGAACCAGTCGCTGTAAAACCAGTCGCCGAAGAACCAGTCGCCGACGTACCAGTCCCTGAAGAACCAGTTGCTGAAGAACCAGTCCCTGAAGAACCAGCCACTGAAGGAACAGTCGCTGAAAAACCAGTCGTTGAAGAACCAGTAGTCGAGGAACCAGTCGCTGAAGGACCGGTCGCTGAAGAACCAGTCGCTGAAGAACCAGTCGCTGATAAACCAGTCGCCGAAGAACCAGTCGCCGACGTACCAGTCCCTGAAGAACCAGTTGCTGAAGAACCAGTCCCTGAAGAACCAGTCGCTGAAGAACCAGCCGCTGAAGGAACAGTCGCTGTAAAACCAGTCGCTGAAGAACCAGTTGTTGAAGAACCAGTCGCTGAAGGACCTGTCGCTGAAGAACCAGTCGTTGAAGATCCAGTCGCTGAAGAACCACTCGTTGAAAAACCCGTCGATAGAGAACCTGTCGCTGAAGAACCAGCCACTGAAGGAACAGTCGCTGAAAAACCAGTCGTTGAAGAACCAGTAGTCGAGGAACCAGTCGCTGAAGGACCAGTAGCCGAAGAACCAGTCGCTGAAGAACCAGTCGCTGAAAAACCAGTCGCCGAAGAACCAATCGTTGAAGAAAAAGCTGCCGAAGAACCACTCGTTGAAAGACCAGTCGCTGAAGAGCCCGTCGCTGGGGAACCAGTCGCTGAAAAACCAGTCGCCGACGTACCAGGCCCTGAAGAACCAGTTGCCGAAGAACCAGTCCCTGAAGAACCAGCCGCTGAAGGAACAGTCGCTGAAAAACCAGTCGTTGAAGAACCAGTTGTTGAAGAACCAGTCGCTGAAGGACCTGTCGCTGAAGAACCAGTCGTTGAAGATCCAGTCGCTGAAGAACCACTCGTTGAAAAACCCGTCGATAGAGAACCTGTCGCTGAAGAACCAGTCGCTGAAGAACCAGTCGCTGAAGAACCAACAGTTGAAGAACCAGTCGCTGTCGGAGCTGTCGCTTAAGCACCAGTCGTCGAAGAACCAGTCGCGGAAGAACCAGTCGCTGAAGAACCAGTCTCTGAAAAACCAGTCGCCGAAGAACCAGTCGCTGAAGAACCAGTCGCTGAAAAACCAGTCGCCGAAGAACCAATCGTTGAAGAAAAAGCTGCCGAAGAACCACTCGTTGAAAGACCAGTCGCTGAAGAGCCCGTCGCTGGGGAACCAGTCGCTGAAAAACCAGTCGCCGACGTACCAGTCCCTGAAGAACCAGTTGCTGAAGAACCAGTCCCTGAAGAACCAGCCGCTGAAGGAAAAGTCGCTGAAAAACCAGTCATTGAAGAACCAGTAGTCGAGGAACCAGTCGCTGAAGGACCTGTGGCGGTGAGGAACCAGTCGATGAAGAATCAGTCGCTAAAAAAACAGTCGCTAAAGAAACAGTCGCTGAAGATCCAGTTGTTGAAGAACCAGTTGTTGAAGAACCAGTCGCTGAAGGACCTGTCGCTGAAGAACCAGTCGTTGAAGAACTAGTCACTGAGGAACCAGTCGCTTAAGATCCAGTCGCTGAAGAAATACTCGGTGAAGAACCAGTCGCTGGAGAGCCCGTCGCTTGAGAACCCGTAGCAGGAGAACCAGTTGCTGAAGAACCAGTCGCTGAAGAACCAGTCGCTGAAGGAACAGTCGCTAAAAAACCAGTCGCTAAAGAAACAGTCGCTGAAGAACCAGTCGCTGAAGAACCAGTCGCTGAAGAACCAGTCGCTGAAGAACCAGTCGCTGTCGGAGCTGTCGCTGAAGCACCAGTCGTCGAAGAACCAGTCGCTGAAGAACCAGTCGCTGAAGAACCAGTCGCTGAAAAACCAGTCGCCGAAGAACCAGTCGCTGAAGACCATTCGCTGAAAAAACAGTCGCCGAAGAACCAATCGTTGAAGAAAAAGCTGCCGAAGAACCACTCGTTGAAAGACCAGTCGCTGAAGAGCCCGTCGCTGGGGAACCAGTCGCTGAAAAACCAGTCGCCGACGTACCAGTCCCTGAAGAACCAGTTGCTGAAGAACCAGTCCCTGAAGAACCAGCCGCTGAAGGAAAATTCGCTGAAAAACCAATCGTTGAAGAACCAGTAGTCGAGGAACCAGTCGTTGAAGGACCTGTGGCGGTGAGGAACCAGTCGATGAAGAATCAGTCGCTAAAAAAACAGTCGCTAAAGAAACAGTCGCTGAAGATCCAGTTGTTGAAGAACCAGTTGTTGAAGAACCAGTCGCTGAAGGACCTGTCGCTGAAGAACCAGTCGTTGAAGAACTAGTCACTGAGGAACCAGTCGCTTAAGATCCAGTCGCTGAAGAAATACTCGGTGAAGAACCAGTCGCTGGAGAGCCCGTCGCTTGAGAACCCGTAGCAGGAGAACCAGTTGCTGAAGAACCAGTCGCTGAAGAACCAGTCGCTGAAGGAACAGTCGCTAAAAAACCAGTCGCTAAAGAAACAGTCGCTGAAGAACCAGTCGCTGAAGAACCAGTCGCTGAAGAACCAGTCGCTGAAAAACCAGTCGCTGAAGAACCAGTTGTTGAAGAACCAGTTGTTGAAGAACCAGTCGCTGAAGGACCTGTCGCTGAAGAACCAGTCGTTGAAGATCCAGTCGCTGAAGAACCAGTTGCTGAAGAACCAGTCCCTGAAGAACCAGCCACTGAAGGAACAGTCGCTAAAAAACCAGTCGCTAAAGAAAGAGTCGCTGAAGAACCAGTCGCTGAAGAACCAGTCGCTGAAGAACCAGTCGCTGAAAAACCAGTCGCTGAAGAACCAGTTGTTGAAGAACCAGTTGTTGAAGAACCAGTCGCTGAAGGACCTGTCGCTGAAGAACCAGTCGTTGAAGATCCAGTCGCTGAAGAACCACTCGTTGAAAAACCCGTCGATAGAGAACCTGTCGCTGAAGAACCAGTCGCTGAAGAACCAGTCGCTGAAGAACCAGTCGCTGAAGAACCAGTCGCTGAAGAACCAACAGTTGAAGAACCAGTCGCTGTCGGACCTGTCGCTGAAGCACCAGTCGTCGAAGAACCAGTCGCTGAAGAACCAGTCGCTGAAGAACCAGTCGCTGAAAAACCAGTCGCCGAAGAACCAATCGTTGAAGAAAAAGCTGCCGAAGAACCACTCGTTGAAAGACCAGTCGCTGAAGGGCCCGTCGCTGAGGAACCAGTCGCTGAAAAACCAGTCGCCGACGTACCAGTCCCTGAAGAACCAGTTGCTGAAGAACCAGTCCCTGAAGAACCAGCCGCTGAAGGAACAGTCGCTGAAAAACCAGTCGTTGAAAAACCAGTAGTGGAGGAACCAGTCGCTGAAGGACCTGTGGCGGTGAGGAACCAGTCGATGAAGAATCAGTCGCTAAAAAAACAGTCGCTGAAGATCCAGTTGTTGAAGAACCAGTTGTTGAAGAACCAGTCGCTGAAGGACCTGTCGCTGAAGAACCAGTCGTTGAAGAGCTAGTCACTGAGGAACCAGTCGCTTAAGATCCAGTCGCTGAAGAAATACTCGGTGAAGAACCAGTCGCTGGAGAGCCCGTCGCTTGAGAACCCGTAGCAGGAGAACCAGTTGCTGAAGAACCAGTCGCTGAAGAACCAGTCGCTGAAGAGCCAGCTGCAGAAGAACCAGTCGCTGAAGAACCAGTAGTTGAAGAACAAGTTGCTGAAGGACCTGTCGCTAAGGAACCAGTCGTTGAAAAACAAGTCGCGGAAGAACCCGTCGCTGAAGAACCAGTCGCTGAAGGAACAGTCGCTAAAAAACCAGTCGCTAAAGATACAGTCGCTGAAGAACCAGTCGCTGAAGAACCAGTCGCTGAAGAACCAGTCGCTGAAAAACCAGTCGCTGAAGAACCAGTTGTTGAAGAACCAGTTGTTCAAGAACCAGTCGCTGAAGGACCTGTCGCTGAAGAACCAGTCGTGGAAGATCCAGTCGCTGAAGAACCAGTTGCTGAAGAACCAGTCCCTGAAGAACCAGCCACTGAAGGAACAGTCGCTAAAAAACCAGTCGCTAAAGAAAGAGTCGCTGAAGAACCAGTCGCTGAAGAACCAGTCGCTGAAGAACCAGTCGCTGAAAAACCAGTCGCTGAAGAACCAGTTGTTGAAGAACCAGTTGTTGAAGAACCAGTCGCTGAAGGACCTGTCGCTGAAGAACCAGTCGTTGAAGATCCAGTCGCTGAAGAACCACTCGTTGAAAAACCCGTCGATAGAGAACCTGTCGCTGAAGAACCAGTCGCTGAAGAACCAGTCGCTGAAGAACCAATAGTTGAAGAACCAGTCGCTGTCGGACCTGTCGCTTAAGCACCAGTCGTCGAAGAACCAGTCGCTGAAGAACCAGTCGCTGAAGAACCAGTCGCTGAAAAACCAGTCGCCGAAGAACCAATCGTTGAAGAAAAAGCTGCCGAAGAACCACTCGTTGAAAGACCAGTCGCTGAAGGGCCCGTCGCTGAGGAACCAGTCGCTGAAAAACCAGTCGCCGACGTACCAGTCCCTGAAGAACCAGTTGCTGAAGAACCAGTCCCTGAAGAACCAGCCGCTGAAGGAACAGTCGCTGAAAAACCAGTCGTTGAAAAACCAGTAGTCGAGGAACCAGTCGCTGAAGGACCTGTGGCGGTGAGGAACCAGTCGATGAAGAATCAGTCGCTAAAAAAACAGTCGCTGAAGATCCAGTTGTTGAAGAACCAGTTGTTGAAGAACCAGTCGCTGAAGGACCTGTCGCTGAAGAACCAGTCGTTGAAGAGCTAGTCACTGAGGAACCAGTCGCTTAAGATCCAGTCGCTGAAGAAATACTCGGTGAAGAACCAGCCGCTGGAGAGCCCGTCGCTTGAGAACCCGTAGCAGGAGAACCAGTTGCTGAAGAACCAGTCGCTGAAGAACCAGTCGCTGAAGAGCCAGCTGCAGAAGAACCAGTCGCTGAAGAACCAGTAGTTGAAGAACAAGTTGCTGAAGGACCTGTCGCTAAGGAACCAGTCGTTGAAAAACAAGTCGCTGAAGAACCCGTCGCTGAAGAACCAGTCGCTGAAAAACCAGTCGCCGAAGAACCAATCGTTGAAGAAAAAGCTCCTGAAGAACCAGTCGTTGAAGTACCAGCCGCTGAAGAGCCACTCGTTGAAAACCCGTCGCTGAAGAACCAGTCGCAGACGAACCCGTCGCTGAAGAACCAGTCGCTGAAGACCAAGTCGGTGAAGAGCCACTCGTTGAAAAACCAGTCGCTGAAGAACCCGTCGCTGAAGAACCAGTCGCTGAAAAACCAGTCGCCGAAGAACCAATCGTTGAAGAAAAAGCTCCTGAAGAACCGGTCGTTGAAGTACCAGCCGCTGAAGAGCCACTCGTTGAAAAACCAGTCGCTGAAGAACCAGTCGCTGAAGAACCAGTCGCCGAAGAACCAATCGTTTAAGATCCTGTAGTTGAAGACCAAGTCGCTGAAGAACCACTCGTTGAAAACCCGTCGCTGGGGAACCAGTCGCTGAAAAACCAGTCGCCGACGTACCAGTCCCTGAAGAACCAGTTGCCGAAGAACCAGTCCCTGAAGAACCAGCCGCTGAAGGAACAGTCGCTGAAAAACCAGTCGTTGAAGAACCAGTTGTTGAAGAACCAGTCGCTGAAGGACCTGTCGCTGAAGAACCAGTCGTTGAAGATCCAGTCGCTGAAGAACCACTCGTTGAAAAACCCGTCGATAGAGAACCTGTCGCTGAAGAACCAGTCGCTGAAGAACCAGTCGCTGAAGAACCAGTCGCTGAAGAACCAGTCGCTGAAGAACCAGTCGCTGAAGAACCAACAGTTGAAGAACCAGTCGCTGTCGGAGCTGTCGCTGAAGCACCAGTCGTCGAAGAACCAGTCGCTGAAGAACCAGTCGCTGAAGAACCAGTCGCTGAAAAACCAGTCGCCGAAGAACCAGTCGCTGAAGAACCAGTCGCTGAAAAACCAGTCGCCGAAGAACCAATCGTTGAAGAAAAAGCTGCCGAAGAACCACTCGTTGAAAGACCAGTCGCTGAAGAGCCCGTCGCTTGAGAACCCGTAGCAGGAGAACCAGTTGCTGAAGAACCAGTCGCTGAAGAACCAGTCGCTGAAGGAACAGTCGCTAAAAAACCAGTCGCTAAAGAAACAGTCGCTGAAGAACCAGTCGCTGAAGAACCAGTCGCTGAAGAACCAGTCGCTGAAAAACCAGTCGCTGAAGAACCAGTTGTTGGAGAACCAGTTGTTGAAGAACCAGTCGCTGAAGGACCTGTCGCTGAAGCACCAGTCGTCGAAGAACCAGTCGCTGAAGAACCAGTCGCTGAAGAACCAGTCGCTGAAAAACCAGTCGCCGAAGAACCAGTCGCTGAAGAACCAGTCGCTGAAAAACCAGTCGCCGACGTACCAGTCCCTGAAGAACCAGTTGCTGAAAAACCAGACCCTGAAGAACCAGCCGCTGAAGGAAAAGTCGCTGAAAAACCAGTCGTTGAAGAACCAGTAGTCGGGGAACCAGTCGCTGAAGGACCTGTGGCGGTGAGGAACCAGTCGATGAAGAATCAGTCGCTAAAAAAACAGTCGCTAAAGAAACAGTCGCTGAAGATCCAGTTGTTGAAGAACCAGTTGTTGAAGAACCAGTCGCTGAAGGACCTGTCGCTGAAGAACCAGTCGTTGAAGAACTAGTCACTGAGGAACCAGTCGCTTAAGATCCAGTCGCTGAAGAAATATTCGGTGAAGAACCAGTCGCTGGAGAGCCCGTCGCTGGAGAACCCGTAGCAGGAGAACCAGTTGCTGAAGAACCAGTCGCTGAAGAACCAGTCGCTGAAGGAACAGTCGCTAAAAAACCAGTCGCTAAAGAAACAGTCGCTGAAGAACCAGTCGCTGAAGAACCAGTCGCTGAAAAACCAGTCGCTGAAGAACCAGTTGTTGAAGAACCAGTTGTTGAAGAACCAGTCGCTGAAGGACCTGTCGCTGAAGAACCAGTCGTTGAAGATCCAGTCGCTGAAGAACCAGTCGCTGAAAAACCAGTCGCTGAAGAACCAGTTGTTGAAGAACCAGTTGTTGAAGAACCAGTCGCTGAAGGACCTGTCGCTGAAGAACCAGTCGTTGAAGATCCAGTCGCTGAAGAACCACTCGTTGAAAAACCCGTCGATAGAGAACCTGTCGCTGAAGAACCAGTCGCTGAAGAACCAGTCGCTGAAAAACCAGTCGCTGAAGAACCAGTTGTTGAAGAACCAGTTGTTGAAGAACCAGTCGCTGAAGGACCTGTCGCTGAAGAACCAGTCGTTGAAGATCCAGTCGCTGAAGAACCACTCGTTGAAAAACCCGTCGATAGAGAACCTGTCGCTGGAGAGCCCGTCGCTTGAGAACCCGTAGCAGGAGAACCAGTCCCTGAAGAACCAGTTGCTGAAGAACCAGTCCCTGAAGAACCAGCCACTGAAGGAACAGTCGCTAAAAAACCAGTCGCTAAAGAAACAGTCGCTGAAGAACCAGTCGCTGAAGAACCAGTCGCTGAAGAACCAGTCGCTGAAAAACCAGTCGCTGAAGAACCAGTTGTTGAAGAACCAGTTGTTGAAGAAACAGTCGCTGAAGGACCTGTCGCTGAAGAACCAGTCGTTGAAGATCCTGTCGCTGAAGAACCACTCGTTGAAAAACCCATCGATAGAGAACCTGTCGCTGAAGAACCAGTCGCTGAAGAACCAACAGTTGAAGAACCAGTCGCTGTCGGACCTGTCGCTGAAGCACCAGTCGTCGAAGAACCAGTCGCTGAAGAACCAGTCGCTGAAGAACCAGTCGCTGAAAAACCTGTCGCCGAAGAACCAATCGTTGAAGAAAAAGCTGCCGAAGAACCACTCGTTGAAAGACCAGTCGCTGAAGAGCCCGTCGCTGAGGAACCAGTCGCTGAAAAACCAGTCGCCGACGTACCAGTCCCTGAAGAACCAGTTGCTGGAGAACCAGTCCCTGAAGAACCAGCCGCTGAAGGAACAGTCGCTGAAAAACCAGTCGTTGAAGAACCAGTAGTCGAGGAACCAGTCGCTGAAGGACCTGTGGCGGTGAGGAACCAGTCGATGAAGAATCAGTCGCTAAAAAAACAGTCGCTAAAGAAACAGTCGCTGAAGATCCAGTTGTTGAAGAACCAGTTGTTGAAGAACCAGTCGCTGAAGGACCTGTCGCTGAAGAACCAGTCGTTGAAGAACTAGTCACTGAGGAACCAGTCGCTTAAGATCCAGTCGCTGAAGAAATACTCGGTGAAGAACCAGTCGCTGGAGAGCCAGCTGCAGAAGAACCAGTCGCTGAAGGACCTGTCGCTGAAGAACAAGTTGCTGAAGGACCTGTCGCTAAGGAACCAGTCGTTGAAAAACAAGTCGCTGAAGAACCCGTCGCTGAAGAACCAGTCGCTGAAAAACCAGTCGCCGAAGAACCAATCGTTGAAGAAAAAGCTCCTGAAGAACCAGTCGTTGAAGTACCAGCCGCTGAAGAGCCACTCGTTGAAAACCCGTCGCTGAAGAACCAGTCGCAGACGAACCCGTCGCTGAAGAACCAGTCGCTGAAGACCAAGTCGGTGAAGAGCCACTCGTTGAAAAACCAGTCGCTGAAGAACCCGTCGCTGAAGAACCAGTCGCTGAAAAACCAGTCGCCGAAGAACCAATCGTTGAAGAAAAAGCTCCTGAAGAACCGGTCGTTGAAGTACCAGCCGCTGAAGAGCCACTCGTTGAAAAACCAGTCGCTGAAGAACCATTCGCTGAAGAACCAGTCGCCGAAGAACCAATCGTTTAAGATCCTGTAGTTGAAGACCAAGTCTCTGAAGAACCACTCCTTGAAAACCCGTCGCTGAAGAACCAGTCGCAGTACGTAATTCATATGTACATATATTGATTAATCTTTTCGTAAATTTTATATTGAATGTATACTAAACTAAGCTTACTTAATTTCAGTCATTAATGTTAGAAGCACAACATTCTGCAGAAAAGCCCCTAATGCTTCGCGGAATAATATAACCATTGTTGATATTATGTATTGAAATAAATATTGAAATAAAGGTAAATAAAGGAAATAAATAAAGACGAACCCGTCGCTGAAGAACCAGTCGCTGAAGAACCCGTCGCTGAAGAACCAGTCGCTGAAAAACCAGTCGCCGAAGAACCAATCGTTGAAGAAAAAGCTGCTGAAGAACCAGTCGTTGAAGAACCAGTCGCTGAAGACCAAGTCGCTGAAGAACCACTCGTTGAAAAACCCGTCGATAGAGAACCTGTCGCTGAAGAACCAGTCGCTGAAGAACCAGTCGCTGAAGAACCAGTCGCTGAAGAACCAAGAGTTGAAGAACCAGTCGCTGTCGGACCTGTCGCTGAAGCACCAGTCGTCGAAGAACCAGTCGCTGAAGAACCAGTCGCTGAAGAACCAGTCGCTGAAAAACCAGTCGCCGAAGAACCAATCGTTGAAGAAAAAGCTGCCGAAGAACCACTCGTTGAAAGACCAGTCGCTGAAGAGCCCGTCGCTGAGGAACCAGTCGCTGAAAAACCCGTCGCCGACGTACCAGTCCCTGAAGAACCAGTTGCCGAAGAACCAGTCCCTGAAGAACCAGCCGCTGAAGGAACAGTCGCTGAAAAAACAGTCGTTGAAGAACCAGTAGTCGAGGAACCAGTCGCTGAAGGACCTGTGGCGGTGAGGAACCAGTCGATGAAGAATCAGTCGCTAAAAAAACAGTCGCTAAAGAAACAGTCGCTGAAAAACCAGTTGTTGAAGAACCAGTTGTTGAAGAACCAGTCGCTGAAGGACCTGTCGCTGAAGAACCAGTCGTTGAAGAACCAGTCGCTGAAGAATCCGTCGCCTAAGAACCAGTCGCAGATGAACCCGTCGCTGAAGAACCAGTCGCTGAAAAACCAGTCGCTGAAGACCAAGTCGCTGAAGAACCACTCGTTGAAAAATCCGTCGCTGAAGAACCAGTCGCTGAAGGACCAACAGTTGAAGAACCAGTCGCTGTCGGACCTGTCGCTGAAGCACCTGTCGTTGAAGGACCAGTCGCTGAAGGACCAGTCGCTGAAGAACCAGTCGCTAAAGAAACAGTCGCTGAAGAAGCAGTTGTTGAAGAACCAGTTGTTGAAGAACCAGTCGCTGAAGGACATGTCGCTGAAGAACCAGTCGTTGAAGAACCAGTCGCTGAAGAATCCGTCGCTTAAGAACCAGTCGCTGAAGAACCAGTCGTTGAAGAACTAACAGTTGAAGAACCAGTCGCTGTCGGACCTGTCGCTGAAGCACCAGCCGTTGAAGGACCAGTCGCTGAAGGACCAGTCGCTGAAGAACCAGTCGCTAAAGAAACAGTCGCTGAAGAACCAGTCGCTGAAAAACCAGTCGCCGAAGAACCAATCGTTGAAGAAAAAGCTGCCGAAGAACCACTCGTTGAAAGACCAGTCGCTGAAGGGCCCGTCGCTGAGGAACCAGTCGCTGAAAAACCAGTCGCCGACGTACCAGTCCCTGAAGAACCAGTTGCTGAAGAACCAGTCCCTGAAGAACCAGCCGCTGAAGGAACAGTCGCTGAAAAACCAGTCGTTGAAAAACCAGTAGTCGAGGAACCAGTCGCTGAAGGACCTGTGGCGGTGAGGAACCAGTCGATGAAGAATCAGTCGCTAAAAAAACAGTCGCTGAAGATCCAGTTGTTGAAGAACCAGTTGTTGAAGAACCAGTCGCTGAAGGACCTGTCGCTGAAGAACCAGTCGTTGAAGAACTAGTCACTGAGGAACCAGTCGCTTAAGATCCAGTCGCTGAAGAAATACTCGGTGAAGAACCAGTCGCTGGAGAGCCCGTCGCTTGAGAACCCGTAGCAGGAGAACCAGTTGCTGAAGAACCAGTCGCTGAAGAACCAGTCGCTGAAGAGCCAGCTGCAGAAGAACCAGTCGCTGAAGAACCAGTAGTTGAAGAACAAGTTGCTGAAGGACCTGTCGCTAAGGAACCAGTCGTTGAAAAACAAGTCGCTGAAGAACCCGTCGCTGAAGAACCAGTCGCTGAAAAACCAGTCGCCGAAGAACCAATCGTTGAAGAAAAAGCTCCTGAAGAACCGGTCGTTGAAGTACCAGCCGCTGAAGAGCCACTCGTTGAAAAACCAGTCGCTGAAGAACCAGTCGCTGAAGAGCCACTCGTTGGAAACCCGTCGCTGAAGAACCAGTCGCAGACGAACCCGTCGCTGAAGAACCAGTCGCTGAAGACCAAGTCGGTGAAGAGCCACTCGTTGAAAAACCAGTCGCTGAAGAACCCGTCGCTGAAGAACCAGTCGCTGAAGACCAAGTCGGTGAAGAGCCACTCGTTGAAAAACCAGTCGCTGAAGAACCCGTCGCTGAAGAACCAGTCGCTGAAAAACCAGTCGCCGAAGAACCAATCGTTGAAGAAAAAGCTCCTGAAGAACCGGTCGTTGAAGTACCAGCCGCTGAAGAGCCACTCGTTGAAAAACCAGTCGCTGAAGATCCAGTCGCTGAAGAGCCACTCGTTGAAAACCCGTCGCTGAAGAACCAGTCGCAGACGAACCCGTCGCTGAAGAACCAGTCGCTGAAGACCAAGTCGGTGAAGAACCAGTTGTTGAAGAACCAGTCGCTGAAGGACCTGTCGCTGAAGAACCAGTCGTTGAAGAACTAGTCACTGAGGAACCAGTCGCTTAAGATCCAGTCGCTGAAGAAATACTCGGTGAAGAACCAGTCGCTGGAGAGCCCGTCGCTTGAGAACCCGTAGCAGGAGAACCAGTTGCTGAAGTACCAGCCGCTGAAGAGCCACTCGTTGAAAACCCGTCGCTGAAGAACCAGTCGCAGACGAACCCGTCGCTGAAGAACCAGTCGCTGAAGACCAAGTCGGTGAAGAGCCACTCGTTGAAAAACCAGTCGCTGAAGAACCCGTCGCTGAAGAACCAGTCGCTGAAAAACCAGTCGCCGAAGAACCAATCGTTGAAGAAAAAGCTCCTGAAGAACCGGTCGTTGAAGTACCAGCCGCTGAAGAGCCACTCGTTGAAAAACCAGTCGCTGAAGAACCAGTCGCTGAAGAACCAGTCGCCGAAGAACCAATCGTTTAAGATCCTGTAGTTGAAGACCAAGTCGCTGAAGAACCACTCGTTGAAAACCCGTCGCTGGGGAACCAGTCGCTGAAAAACCAGTCGCCGACGTACCAGTCCCTGAAGAACCAGTTGCCGAAGAACCAGTCCCTGAAGAACCAGCCGCTGAAGGAACAGTCGCTGAAAAACCAGTCGTTGAAGAACCAGTTGTTGAAGAACCAGTCGCTGAAGGACCTGTCGCTGAAGAACCAGTCGTTGAAGATCCAGTCGCTGAAGAACCACTCGTTGAAAAACCCGTCGATAGAGAACCTGTCGCTGAAGAACCAGTCGCTGAAGAACCAGTCGCTGAAGAACCAGTCGCTGAAGAACCAGTCGCTGAAGAACCAACAGTTGAAGAACCAGTCGCTGTCGGAGCTGTCGCTGAAGCACCAGTCGTCGAAGAACCAGTCGCTGAAGAACCAGTCGCTGAAGAACCAGTCGCTGAAAAACCAGTCGCCGAAGAACCAGTCGCTGAAGAACCAGTCGCTGAAAAACCAGTCGCCGAAGAACCAATCGTTGAAGAAAAAGCTGCCGAAGAACCACTCGTTGAAAGACCAGTCGCTGAAGAGCCCGTCGCTTGAGAACCCGTAGCAGGAGAACCAGTTGCTGAAGAACCAGTCGCTGAAGAACCAGTCGCTGAAGGAACAGTCGCTAAAAAACCAGTCGCTAAAGAAACAGTCGCTGAAGAACCAGTCGCTGAAGAACCAGTCGCTGAAGAACCAGTCGCTGAAAAACCAGTCGCTGAAGAACCAGTTGTTGAAGAACCAGTTGTTGAAGAACCAGTCGCTGAAGGACCTGTCGCTGAAGCACCAGTCGTCGAAGAACCAGTCGCTGAAGAACCAGTCGCTGAAGAACCAGTCGCTGAAAAACCAGTCGCCGAAGAACCAGTCGCTGAAGAACCAGTCGCTGAAAAACCAGTCGCCGACGTACCAGTCCCTGAAGAACCAGTTGCTGAAAAACCAGACCCTGAAGAACCAGCCGCTGAAGGAAAAGTCGCTGAAAAACCAGTCGTTGAAGAACCAGTAGTCGGGGAACCAGTCGCTGAAGGACCTGTGGCGGTGAGGAACCAGTCGATGAAGAATCAGTCGCTAAAAAAACAGTCGCTAAAGAAACAGTCGCTGAAGATCCAGTTGTTGAAGAACCAGTTGTTGAAGAACCAGTCGCTGAAGGACCTGTCGCTGAAGAACCAGTCGTTGAAGAACTAGTCACTGAGGAACCAGTCGCTTAAGATCCAGTCGCTGAAGAAATATTCGGTGAAGAACCAGTCGCTGGAGAGCCGGTCGCTTGAGAACCCGTAGCAGGAGAACCAGTTTCTGAAGAACCAGTCGCTGAAGAACCAGTCGCTGAAGGAACAGTCGCTAAAAAACCAGTCGCTAAAGAAACAGTCGCTGAAGAACCAGTCGCTGAAGAACCAGTCGCTGAAGAACCAGTCGCTGAAAAACCAGTCGCTGAAGAACCAGTTGTTGAAGAACCAGTTGTTGAAGAACCAGTCGCTGAAGGACCTGTCGCTGAAGAACCAGTCGTTGAAGATCCAGTCGCTGAAGAACCAGTCGCTGAAAAACCAGTCGCTGAAGAACCAGTTGTTGAAGAACCAGTTGTTGAAGAACCAGTCGCTGAAGGACCTGTCGCTGAAGAACCAGTCGTTGAAGATCCAGTCGCTGAAGAACCACTCGTTGAAAAACCCGTCGATAGAGAACCTGTTGTTGAAGAACCAGTTGTTGAAGAACCAGTCGCTGAAGGACCTGTCGCTGAAGAACCAGTCGTTGAAGATCCAGTCGCTGAAGAACCAGTCGCTGAAAAACCAGTCGCTGAAGAACCAGTTGTTGAAGAACCAGTTGTTGAAGAACCAGTCGCTGAAGGACCTGTCGCTGAAGAACCAGTCGTTGAAGATCCAGTCGCTGAAGAACCAGTCGCTGAAAAACCAGTCGCTGAAGAACCAGTTGTTGAAGAACCAGTTGTTGAAGAACCAGTCGCTGAAGGACCTGTCGCTGAAGAACCAGTCGTTGAAGATCCAGTCGCTGAAGAACCAGTCGCTGAAAAACCAGTCGCTGAAGAACCAGTTGTTGAAGAACCAGTTGTTGAAGAACCAGTCGCTGAAGGACCTGTCGCTGAAGAACCAGTCGTTGAAGATCCAGTCGCTGAAGAACCAGTCGCTGAAAAACCAGTCGCTGAAGAACCAGTTGTTGAAGAACCAGTTGTTGAAGAACCAGTCGCTGAAGGACCTGTCGCTGAAGAACCAGTTGTTGAAGAACCAGTCGCTGAAAGACCAGTCGCTGAAGAGCCCGTCGCTTGAGAACCCGTAGCAGGAGAACCAGTCCCTGAAGAACCAGTTGCTGAAGAACCAGTCCCTGAAGAACCAGCCACTGAAGGAACAGTCGCTAAAAAACCAGTCGCTAAAGAAACAGTCGCTGAAGAACCAGTCGCTGAAGAACCAGTCGCTGAAGAACCAGTCGCTGAAGAACCCGTCGCTGAAGAACCAGTCGCTGAAAAACCAGTCGCCGAAGAACCAATCGTTGAAGAAAAAGCTGCTGAAGAACCAGTCGCTGAAGACCAAGTCTCTGAAGAACCACTCGTTGAAAACCCGTCGCTGAAGAACCAGTCGCAGTACGTAATTCATATGTACATATATTGATTAATCTTTTCGTAAATTTTATATTGAATGTATACTAAACTAAGCTTACTTAATTTCAGTCGTTAATGTTAGAAGCACAACATTCTGCAGAAAAGCCCCTAAGGCTTCGCGGAATAATATAACCATTGTTGATATTATGTATTGAAATAAATATTGAAATAAAGGTAAATAAAGGAAATAAATAAAGACGAACCCGTCGCTGAAGAACCAGTCGCTGAAGAACCCGTCGCTGAAGAACCAGTCGCTGAAAAACCAGTCGCCGAAGAACCAATCGTTGAAGAAAAAGCTGCTGAAGAACCAGTCGCTGAAGACCAAGTCGCTGAAGAACCACTCGTTGAAAAACCCGTCGATAGAGAACCTGTCGCTGAAGAACCAGTCGCTGAAGAACCAGTCGCTGAAGAACCAGTCGCTGAAGAACCAAGAGTTGAAGAACCAGTCGCTGTCGGACCTGTCGCTGAAGCACCAGTCGTCGAAGAACCAGTCGCTGAAGAACCAGTCGCTGAAGAACCAGTCGCTGAAAAACCAGTCGCCGAAGAACCAATCGTTGAAGAAAAAGCTGCCGAAGAACCACTCGTTGAAAGACCAGTCGCTGAAGAGCCCGTCGCTGAGGAACCAGTCGCTGAAAAACCAGTCGCCGACGTACCAGTCCCTGAAGAACCAGTTGCCGAAGAACCAGTCCCTGAAGAACCAGCCGCTGAAGGAACAGTCGCTGAAAAAACAGTCGTTGAAGAACCAGTAGTCGAGGAACCAGTCGCTGAAGGACCTGTGGCGGTGAGGAACCAGTCGATGAAGAATCAGTCGCTAAAAAAACAGTCGCTAAAGAAACAGTCGCTGAAGAACCAGTTGTTGAAGAACCAGTTGTTGAAGAACCAGTCGCTGAAGGACCTGTCGCTGAAGAACCAGTCGTTGAAGAACCAGTCGCTGAAGAATCCGTCGCCTAAGAACCAGTCGCAGATGAACCCGTCGCTGAAGAACCAGTCGCTGAAAAACCAGTCGCTGAAGACCAAGTCGCTGAAGAACCACTCGTTGAAAAATCCGTCGCTGAAGAACCAGTCGCTGAAGGACCAACAGTTGAAGAACCAGTCGCTGTCGGACCTGTCGCTGAAGCACGTGTCGTTGAAGGACCAGTCGCTGAAGGACCAGTCGCTGAAGAACCAGTCGCTAAAGAAACAGTCGCTGAAGAAGCAGTTGTTGAAGAACCAGTTGTTGAAGAACCAGTCGCTGAAGGACATGTCGCTGAAGAACCAGTCGTTGAAGAACCAGTCGCTGAAGAATCCGTCGCTTAAGAACCAGTCGCTGAAGAGCCAGTGGTTGAAGAACTAACAGTTGAAGAACCAGTCGCTGTCGGACCTGTCGCTGAAGCACCAGCCGTTGAAGGACCAGTCGCTGAAGGACCAGTCGCTGAAGAACCAGTCGCTAAAGAAACAGTCGCTGAAGAAGCAGTTGTTGAAAAACCAGTTGTTGAAGAACCAGTCGTTGAAGGACCTGTTGCTGAAGAACCAGTTGTTGAAGGACCAGTCGCTGAAGGACCTGTCGCTGAAGAACCAGTCGCTGAAGAACAAGGCGTTGAAGAACCAGTAGCTGAATAACCAATCGTTGAAGAACTGGACGCTGAAGAACCAGTAGTTGAAGAACCAGTCGCTGTCGAAATTGTCGCTGAAGCACCAGTCGTTGAAGGACCAGTCGCTGAAGGACCAGTCGCTGAAGGACCTGTCGCTGAAGAACCAGTCGTTGAAGAAAAAGCTGCTGAAGAACCAGTCGTTGAAGAACCAGTCGCTGAAGACCAAGTCGCTGAAGAACCACTCGTTGAAAAACCCGTCGATAGAGAACCTGTCGCTGAAGAACCAGTCGCTGAAGAACCAGTCGCTGAAGAACCAAGAGTTGAAGAAAAAGCTGCTGAAGAACCAGTCGTTGAAGAACCAGTCGCTGAAGGACCAGTCGCTGAAGGACCTGTCGCTGAAGAACCAATCGTTGAAGAAAAAGCTGCTGAAGAACCAGTCGTTGAAGAACCAGTCGCTGAAGACCAAGTCGCTGAAGAACCACTCGTTGAAAAACCCGTCGATAGAGAACCTGTCGCTGAAGAACCAGTCGCTGAAGAACCAGTCGCTGAAGAACCAGTCGCTGAAGAACCAGTCGCTGAAGAACCAAGAGTTGAAGAACCAGTCGCTGAAGAACCAGTCGCTGAAGAACCAAGAGTTGAAGAACCAGTCGCTGTCGGACCTGTCGCTGAAGCACCAGTCGTCGAAGAACCAGTCGCTGAAGAACCAGTCGCTGAAGAACCAGTCGCTGAAAAACCAGTCGCCGAAGAACCAATCGTTGAAGAAAAAGCTGCCGAAGAACCACTCGTTGAAAGACCAGTCGCTGAAGAGCCCGTCGCTGAGGAACCAGTCGCTGAAAAACCAGTCGCCGACGTACCAGTCCCTGAAGAACCAGTTGCCGAAGAACCAGTCCCTGAGGAACCAGCCGCTGAAGGAACAGTCGCTGAAAAAACAGTCGTTGAAGAACCAGTAGTCGAGGAACCAGTCGCTGAAGGACCTGTGGCGGTGAGGAACCAGTCGATGAAGAATCAGTCGCTTAAAAAACAGTCGCTAAAGAAACAGTCGCTGAAGATCCAGTTTTTGAAGAACCAGTTGTTGAAGAACCAGTCGCTGAAGGACCTGTCGCTGAAGAACCAGTCGTTGAAGAACTAGTCACTGAGGAACCAGTCGCTTAAGATCCAGTCGCTGAAGAAATACTCGGTGAAGAACCAGTCGCTGGAGAGCCAGCTGCAGAAGAACCAGTCGCTGAAGGACCTGTCGCTGAAGAACAAGTTGCTGAAGTACCTGTCGCTAAGGAACCAGTCGTTGAAAAACAATTCGCTGAAGAACCCGTCGCTGAAGAACCAGTCGCTGAAAAACCAGTCGCCGAAGAACCAATCGTTGAAGAAAAAGCTCCTGAAGAACCAGTCGTTGAAGTACCAGCCGCTGAAGAGCCACTCGTTGAAAACCCGTCGCTGAAGAACCAGTCGCAGACGAACCCGTCGCTGAAGAACCAGTCGCTGAAGACCAAGTCGGTGAAGAGCCACTCGTTGAAAAACCAGTCGCTGAAGAACCCGTCGCTGAAGAACCAGTCGCTGAAAAACCAGTCGCCGAAGAACCAATCGTTGAAGAAAAAGCTCCTGAAGAACCGGTCGTTGAAGTACCAGCCGCTGAAGAGCCACTCGTTGAAAAACCAGTCGCTGAAGAACCATTCGCTGAAGAACCAGTCGCCGAAGAACCAATCGTTTAAGATCCTGTAGTTGAAGACCAAGTCTCTGAAGAACCACTCGTTGAAAACCCGTCGCTGAAGAACCAGTCGCAGTACGTAATTCATATGTACATATATTGATTAATCTTTTCGTAAATTTTATATTGAATGTATACTAAACTAAGCTTACTTAATTTCAGTCGTTAATGTTAGAAGCACAACATTCTGCAGAAAAGCCCCTAAGGCTTCGCGGAATAATATAACCATTGTTGATATTATGTATTGAAATAAATATTGAAATAAAGGTAAATAAAGGAAATAAATAAAGACGAACCCGTCGCTGAAGAACCAGTCGCTGAAGAACCCGTCGCTGAAGAACCAGTCGCTGAAAAACCAGTCGCCGAAGAACCAATCGTTGAAGAAAAAGCTGCTGAAGAACCAGTCGCTGAAGACCAAGTCGCTGAAGAACCACTCGTTGAAAAACCCGTCGATAGAGAACCTGTCGCTGAAGAACCAGTCGCTGAAGAACCAGTCGCTGAAGAACCAGTCGCTGAAGAACCAGTCGCTGAAGAACCAGTCGCTGAAGAACCAAGAGTTGAAGAACCAGTCGCTGTCGGACCTGTCGCTGAAGCACCAGTCGTCGAAGAACCAGTCGCTGAAGAACCAGTCGCTGAAGAACCAGTCGCTGAAAAACCAGTCGCCGAAGAACCAATCGTTGAAGAAAAAGCTGCCGAAGAACCACTCGTTGAAAGACCAGTCGCTGAAGAGCCCGTCGCTGAGGAACCAGTCGCTGAAAAACCAGTCGCCGACGTACCAGTCCCTGAAGAACCAGTTGCCGAAGAACCAGTCCCTGAAGAACCAGCCGCTGAAGGAACAGTCGCTGAAAAAACAGTCGTTGAAGAACCAGTAGTCGAGGAACCAGTCGCTGAAGGACCTGTGGCGGTGAGGAACCAGTCGATGAAGAATCAGTCGCTAAAAAAACAGTCGCTAAAGAAACAGTCGCTGAAGAACCAGTTGTGGAAGAACCAGTTGTTGAAGAACCAGTCGCTGAAGGACCTGTCGCTGAAGAACCAGTCGTTGAAGAACCAGTCGCTGAAGAATCCGTCGCCTAAGAACCAGTCGCAGATGAACCCGTCGCTGAAGAACCAGTCGCTGAAAAACCAGTCGCTGAAGACCAAGTCGCTGAAGAACCACTCGTTGAAAAATCCGTCGCTGAAGAACCAGTCGCTGAAGGACCAACAGTTGAAGAACCAGTCGCTGTCGGACCTGTCGCTGAAGCACGTGTCGTTGAAGGACCAGTCGCTGAAGGACCAGTCGCTGAAGAACCAGTCGCTAAAGAAACAGTCGCTGAAGAAGCAGTTGTTGAAGAACCAGTTGTTGAAGAACCAGTCGCTGAAGGACATGTCGCTGAAGAACCAGTCGTTGAAGAACCAGTCGCTGAAGAATCCGTCGCTTAAGAACCAGTCGCTGAAGAACCAGTCGTTGAAGAACTAACAGTTGAAGAACCAGTCGCTGTCGGACCTGTCGCTGAAGCACCAGCCGTTGAAGGACCAGTCGCTGAAGGACCAGTCGCTGAAGAACCAGTCGCTAAAGAAACAGTCGCTGAAGAAGCAGTTGTTGAAAAACCAGTTGTTGAAGAACCAGTCGTTGAAGGACCTGTTGCTGAAGAACCAGTTGTTGAAGGACCAGTCGCTGAAGGACCTGTCGCTGAAGAACCAGTCGCTGAAGAACAAGGCGTTGAAGAACCAGTAGCTGAATAACCAATCGTTGAAGAACTGGACGCTGAAGAACCAGTAGTTGAAGAACCAGTCGCTGTCGAAATTGTCGCTGAAGCACCAGTCGTTGAAGGACCAGTCGCTGAAGGACCAGTCGCTGAAGGACCTGTCGCTGAAGAACCAGTCGTTGAAGAAAAAGCTGCTGAAGAACCAGTCGTTGAAGAACCAGTCGCTGAAGACCAAGTCGCTGAAGAACCACTCGTTGAAAAACCCGTCGATAGAGAACCTGTCGCTGAAGAACCAGTCGCTGAAGAACCAGTCGCTGAAGAACCAAGAGTTGAAGAAAAAGCTGCTGAAGAACCAGTCGTTGAAGAACCAGTCGCTGAAGGACCAGTCGCTGAAGGACCTGTCGCTGAAGAACCAATCGTTGAAGAAAAAGCTGCTGAAGAACCAGTCGTTGAAGAACCAGTCGCTGAAGACCAAGTCGCTGAAGAACCACTCGTTGAAAAACCCGTCGATAGAGAACCTGTCGCTGAAGAACCAGTCGCTGAAGAACCAGTCGCTGAAGAACCAGTCGCTGAAGAACCAGTCGCTGAAGAACCAAGAGTTGAAGAACCAGTCGCTGAAGAACCAGTCGCTGAAGAACCAAGAGTTGAAGAACCAGTCGCTGTCGGACCTGTCGCTGAAGCACCAGTCGTCGAAGAACCAGTCGCTGAAGAACCAGTCGCTGAAGAACCAGTCGCTGAAAAACCAGTCGCCGAAGAACCAATCGTTGAAGAAAAAGCTGCCGAAGAACCACTCGTTGAAAGACCAGTCGCTGAAGAGCCCGTCGCTGAGGAACCAGTCGCTGAAAAACCAGTCGCCGACGTACCAGTCCCTGAAGAACCAGTTGCCGAAGAACCAGTCCCTGAGGAACCAGCCGCTGAAGGAACAGTCGCTGAAAAAACAGTCGTTGAAGAACCAGTAGTCGAGGAACCAGTCGCTGAAGGACCTGTGGCGGTGAGGAACCAGTCGATGAAGAATCAGTCGCTAAAAAAACAGTCGCTAAAGAAACAGTCGCTGAAGAACCAGTTGTTGAAGAACCAGTTGTTGAAGAACCAGTCGCTGAAGGACCTGTCGCTGAAGAAACAGTCGCTGAAGAACCAGTCGTTGAAGTACCAGCCGCTGAAGAACCACTCGTTGAAAAACCAGTCGCAGCAGAAACAGTTGCTGAAGAACCAGTCGCTGAGGGACCAGTCCCTGAAGAACCAGTCGCTGAAGAACCAGTCGCTGAAAAACCAGTCGCCGGAGAACCAGTCGTTGAAGAAAAAGCTGCTGAAGAACCAGTCGTTGAAGAACCAGTCGCTGAAGACCAAGTCGCTGAAGAACCACTCGTTGAAAAACCCGTCGATAGAGAACCTGTCGCTGAAGAACCAGTCGCTGAAGAACCAACAGTTGAAGAACCAGTCGCTGTCGGACCTGTCGCTGAAGCGCCAGTCGTCGAAGAACCAGTAGCTGAAGAACCAGTCGCTGAAGAAAAAGCTGCCGAAGAACCACTCGTTAAAAGACCAGTCGCTGAAGAGCCCGTCGCTGAGGAACCAGTCGCTGAAAAACCAGTCGCCGACGTACCAGTCCCTGAAGAACCAGTTGCTGAAGAACCAGTCCCTGAAGAACCAGCCGCTGAAGGAACAGACGCTGAAAAACCAGTCGTTGAAGAACCAGTAGTCGAGGAACCAGTCGCTGAAGGACCTGTGGCGGTGAGGAACCAGTCGATGAAGAATCAATCGCTAAAAAAACAGTCGCTAAAGAAACAGTCGCTGAAGAACCAGTTGTTGAAGAACCAGTTGTTGAAGAGCCAGTCGCTTAAGAACCAGTCTCTGAAGAACCAGTAGTTGAAGAACAGGTTGCTGAAGGACCTCTTGCTGAGGAACCAGCCGTTGGAGAACCAGTCGCTGAAGAACCAATTATTGAAAACCAGTTGCTGAGGAACCAGTCGCTGAAGAACCAGTCGTTGAAGAACCAGGCGCTGAGGAATCAGTCCCTGAAGTGCAAGTCGCTGTCGTTGAAAAACCAGTCGCTGAAGAACCAATCTCTGAAAAACCAGTCTCTGACGAACAAGCCGCTGAAAAATCAGTCACTGAAGAACCAATCGTTGAAGAAAAAGCTCCTGAAGAACAGGTCGTTGAAGTACCAGCCGCTGAAGAGCCACTCGTTGAAAAACCATTCGCTGAAGAACCAGTCGCCGATGAACCAATCGTTTAAGAACCTGTAGTTGAAGACCAAGTCGCTGAAGGACCTGTCGCTGAAGAACCAGTCGTTGAAGAACTAGTCACTGAGGAACCAGTCGCTTAAGATCCAGTCGCTGAAGAAATACTCGGTGAAGAACCAGTCGCTGGAGAACCCGTCGCTTGAGAACCAGTAGCAGGAGAACCAGTTGCTAAAGAACCAGTCGCTGAAGAACCAGTCGCTGAAGAGCCAGCTGCAGAAGAACCAGTCGCTGAAGAACCAGTAGTTGAAGAACCAGTCGCTGCAGAACCCGTCGCTTGAGAACCAGTAGCAGGAGAACCAGTTGCTAAAGAACCAGTCGCTGAAGAACCAGTCGCTGAAGAGCCAGCTGCAGAAGAACCAGTCGCTGAAGAACCAGTCGTTGAAGAACCAGTCGCTGAAGAATCAGTCCCTGAAGTGCAAGTCGCTGTCGTTGAAAAACCAGTCGCTGGAGAACCAATCTCTGAAAACCAGTCTCTGAAGAACAAGCCGCTGAAAAATCAGTCGCTGAAGAACCAATCGTTGAAGAAAAAGCTCCTGAAGAACAGGTCGTTGAAGTACCAGCCGCTGAAGAGCCACTCGTTGAAAAACCAGTCGCTGAAGAACCAGTCGCCGAAGAACCAATCGTTTAAGAACCTGTAGTTGAAGACCAAGTCGCTGAAGGACCTGTCGCTAAGGAACCAGTCGTTGAAAAATAAGTCGCTGAAGAGCCCGTCACTTAAGAACCAGTCGTTAAACAATCAGTCGCTGAAGGACCAGTCGCTGAGGAAACAGTTACAGAAGAACCAGTTGCTGTAGAACCGGTCGCTGAAGAACCAGTCGCTGACGGACCAGTCCCTGAAGAACCAGTCGCTGAAGAACCTGTCTCTGAAGAACCAGTCGCTGAAGAACCAGCTGCAGAAGAACCAGTCGCTGAAGAACCAGTAGTTGAAGAACAAGTTGCTGAAGAACCCGTTGCTGAAGAACCAGTCGCTGAAAAACCAGTCGCCGAAGAACCAATCGTTGAAGAAAAAGCTCCTGAAGAACCAGTCGTTGAAGTACCAGCCGCTGAAGAGCCACTCTTTGAAAACCCGTCGCTGAAGAACCAGTCGCAGACGAACCGGTCGCTGAAGAACCAGTCGCTGAAGACCAAGTCGGTGAAGAACCACTCGTTGAAAAACCAGTCGCTGAAGAACCAGTCGCTGAAGAACCAGTCGCCGAAGAACCAATCGTTTAAGAACCTGTAGTTGAAGACCAAGTCGCTGAAGAACCACTCGTTGAAAACCCGTCGCTGAAGAACCAGTCGCAGACGAACCCGTCGCTGAAGAACCAGTCGCTGAAGAACCCGTCGCTGAAGAACCAGTCGCTGAAAAACCAGTCGCCGTAGAACCAGTCGTTGAAGAAAAAGCTGCTGAAGAACCAGTCGTTGAAGAACCAGTCGCTGAAGACCAAGTCGCTGAAGAACAACTCGTTGAAAAACCCGTCGATAGAGAACCTGTCGCTGAAGAACCAACAGTTGAAGAACCAGTCGCTGTCGGACCTGTCGCTGAAGCGCCAGTCGTCGAAGAACCAGTCGCTGAAGAACCAGTCGCTGAAGAAAAAGCTGCCGAAGAACCACTCGTTAAAAGACCAGTCGCTGAAGAGCCCGTCGCTGAGGAACCAGTCGCTGAAAAACCAGTCGCCGACGTACCAGTCCCTGAAGAACCAGTTGCTGAAGAACCAGTCCCTGAAGAACCAGCCGCTGAAGGAACAGTCGCTGAAAAACCAGTCGTTGAAGAACCAGTAGTCGAGGAACCAGTCGCTGAAGGACCTGTGGCGGTGAGGAACCAGTCGATGAAGAATCAATCGCTAAAAAAACAGTCGCTAAAGAAACAGTCGCTGAAGAACCAGTCGTTGAAGAACCAGTTGTTGAAGAACCAGTCGCTGAAGGACCTGTCGCTGAAGAACCAGTCGTTGAAGAACTAGTCACTGAGGAACCAGTCGCTTACGATCCAGTCGCTGAAGAAATACTCGGTGAAGAACCAGTCGCTGGAGAACCCGTCGCTTGAGAACCAGTAGCAGGAGAACCAGTTGCTGAAGAACCAGTCGCTGAAGAACCAGTCGCTGAAGAGCCAGCTGCAGAAGAACCAGTCGCTGAAGAACCAGTAGTTGAAGAACAAGTTGCTGATGGACCTGTCGCTAAGGAACCAGTCGTTGAAAAACAAGTCGCTGAAGAACCCGTCGCTGAAGAACCAGTCGCTGAAAAACCAGTCGCCGAAGAACCAATCGTTGAAGAAAAAGCTCCTGAAGAACCAGTCGTTGAAGTACCAGCCGCTGAAGAGCCACTCGTTGAAAACCCGTCGCTGAAGAACCAGTCGCAGACGAACCCGTCGCTGAAGAACCAGTCGCTGAAGACCAAGTCGGTGAAGAACCACTCGTTGAGAAACCAGTCGCTGAAGAACCCGTCGCTGAAGAACCAGCCGCTGAATAACTAGTCGCCGAAGAACCAATCGTTGAAGAAAAAGCTCCTGAAGAACCGGTCGTTGAAGTACCAGCCGCTGAAGAGCCACTCGTTGAAAAACCAGTCGCTGAAGAACCAGTCGCTGAAGAACCAGTCGCCGAAGAACCAATCGTTTAAGATCCTGTAGTTGAAGTCCAAGTCGCTGAAGAACCACTCGTTGAAAACCCGTCGCTGAAGAACCAGTCGCAGACGAACCCGTCGCTGAAGAACCAGTCGCTGAAGAACCTGTCGCTGAAGCACCAGTCGTCGAAGAACCAGTGGCTGAAGAACCAGTCGCTGAAGAACCAGTCGCTGAAAAACCAGTCGCCGAAGAACCAATCGTTGAAGAAAAAGCTGCCGAAGAACCACTCTTTGAAAGACCAGTCGCTGAAGAGCCCGTCGCTGAGGAACCTGTCGCTGAAAAACCAGTCGCCGAAGTACCAGTCCCTGAAGAACCAGTTGCTGAAGAACCAGTCCCTGAAGAACCAGCCGCTGAAGGAACAGTCGCTGAAAAACCAGTCTTTGAAGAACCAGTAGTCGAGGAACCAGTCGCTGAGGGACCTGTGGCGGTGAGGAACCAGTCGATGAAGAATCAGTCGCTAAAAAAACAGTCGCTAAAGAAACAGTCGCTGAAGAACCAGTTGATGAAGAACCAGTCGCTGAAGGACCTGTCGCTGAAGAACCAGTCGCTGAAAAACCAGTCGCTGAAGACCAAGTCGCTGAAGAACCACTCGTTGAAAAATCCGTCGCTGAAGAACCTGTCGCTGAAGAACCAGTCGCTGAAGGACCAACAGTTGAAGAACCAGTCGCTGAAGAATCAATCGCTAAATAAACAGTCGCTAAAGAGACAGTCGCTGAAGAGCCAGTTGTTGAAGAACCAGTCGCTGAAGGACCTGTCGCTGAAGAACCAGTCGTTGAAGAACCAGTCGCTGAAGAATCCGTCGCCTAAGAACCAGTCGCAGATGAACCCGTCGCTGAAGAACCAGTCGCTGAAAAACCAGTCGCTGAAGACCAAGTCGCTGGAGAACCACTCGTTGAAAAATCCGTCGCTGAAGAACCTGTCGTTGAAGAACCAGTCGCTGAAGGACCAACAGTTGGAGAACCAGTCGCTGTCGGACCTGTCGCTGAAGCACCAGTCGTTGAAGGACCAGTCGCTGAAGGACCAGTCGCTGAAGAACCAGTCGCTAAAGAAACAGTCGCTGAAGAAGCAGTTGTTGAAGAACCAGTTGTTGAAGAACCAGTCGCTGAAGGACATGTCGCTGAAGAACCAGTCGTTGAAGAACCAGTCGCTGAAGAATCCGTCGCTTAAGAACCAGTCGCTGAAGAACCAGTCGTTGAAGAACTAACAGTTGAAGGAAAAGTCGCTGAAAAACCAGTCGTTGAAGAACCAGAAGTCGAGGAACCAGTCGCTGAAGGACCTGTGGCGGTGAGGAACCAGTCGATGAAGAATCAGTCAATAAAAAAACAGTCGCTAAAGAAACGGTCGCTGAAGAACCAGTTGTTGAAGAACCAGTCGCTGAAGGACCTGTCGCTGAAGAACCAGTTGTTGAAGAACCAGTCGCTGAAGGACCTGTCGCTGAAGAAACAGTCGTTGAAGTACCAGTCGCCTAAGAACCAGTCGCAGATGAACCCGTCGCTGAAGAACCAGTCGCTGAAAAACTAGTCGCTGAAGACCAAGTCGCTGAAGACCAAGTCGGTGAAGAGCCACTCGTTGAAAAACCAGTCGCTGAAGAACCCGTCGCTGAAGAACCAGTCGCTGAAAAACCAGTCGCCGAAGAACCAATCGTTGAAGAAAAAGCTCCTGAAGAACCGGTCGTTGAAGTACCAGCCGCTGAAGAGCCACTCGTTGAAAAACCAGTCGCTGAAGAACCAGTCGCTGAAGAACCAGTCGCCGAAGAACCAATCGTTTAAGATCCTGTAGTTGAAGACCAAGTCGCTGAAGAACCACTCGTTGAAAACCCGTCGCTGAAGAACCAGTCGCAGACGAACCCGTCGCTGAAGAACTAGTCGCTGAAGAACCCGTCGCTGAAGAACCAGTCGCTGAAAAACCAGTCGCCGAAGAACCAATCGTTGAAGAAAAAGCTGCTGAAGAACCAGTCGTTGAAGTACCAGCCGCTGAAGAGCCACTCGTTGAAAACCCGTCGCTGAAGAACCAGTCGCAGACGAACCCGTCGCTGAATAACCAGTCGCTGAAGACCAAGTCGGTGAAGAGCCACTCGTTGAAAAACCAGTCGCTGAAGAACCCGTCGCTGAAGAACCAGTCGCTGAAAAACCAGTCGCCGAAGAACCAATCGTTGAAGAAAAAGCTCCTGATGATCCGGTCGTTGAAGTACCAGCCGCTGAAGAGCCACTCGTTGAAAAACCAGTCGCTGAAGAACCAGTCGCTGAAGAACCAGTCGCCGAAGAACCAATCGTTTAAGATCCTGTAGTTGAAGACCAAGTCGCTGAAGAACCACTCGTTGAAAACCCGTCGCTGAAGAACCAGTCGCAGACGAACCCGTCGCTGAAGAACTAGTCGCTGAAGAACCCGTCGCTGAAGAACCAGTCGCTGAAAAACCAGTCGCCGAAGAACCAATCGTTGAAGAAAAAGCTGCTGAAGAACCAGTCGTTGAAGAACCAGTCGCTGAAGACCAAGTCGCTGAAGAACCACTCGTTGAAAAACCCGTCGATAGAGAACCTGTCGCTGAAGAACCAGTCGCTGAAGAACCAAGAGTTGAAGAACCAGTCGCTGTCGGACCTGTCGCTGAAGCACCAGTCGTCGAAGAACCAGTGGCTGAAGAACCAGTCGCTGAAGAACCAGTCGCTGAAAAACCAGTCGCCGAAGAACCAATCGTTGAAGAAAAAGCTGCCGAAGAACCACTCGTTGAAAGACCAGTCGCTGAAGAGCCCGTCGCTGAGGAACCAGTCGCTGAAAAACCAGTCGCCGACGTACCAGTCCCTGAAGAACCAGTTGCTGAAGAACCAGTCCCTGAAGAACCAGCCGCTGAAGGAACAGTCGCTGAAAAACCAGTCGTTGAAGAACCAGTAGTCGAGGAACCAGTCGCTGAAGGACCTGTGGCGGTGAGGAACCAGTCGATGAAGAATCAGTCGCTAAAAAAACAGTCGCTAAAGAAACAGTCGCTGAAGAACCAGTTGTTGAAGAACCAGTCGCTGAAGGACCTGTCGCTGAAGAACCAGTCGCTGAAAAACCAGTCGCTGAAGACCAAGTCGCTGAAGAACCACTCGTTGAAAAATCCGTCGCTGAAGAACCTGTCGCTGAAGAACCAGTCGCTGAAGGACCAACAGTTGAAGAACCAGTCGCTGAAGAATCAGTCGCTAAAAAAACACTCGCTAAAGAGACAGTCGCTGAAGAACCAGTTGTTGAAGAACCAGTCGCTGAAGGACCTGTCGCTGAAGAACCAGTCGTTGAAGTACCAGTCGCTGAAGAATCCGTCGCCTAAGAACCAGTCGCAGATGAACCCGTCGCTGAAGAACCAGTCGCTGAAAAACCAGTCGCTGAAGACCAAGTCGCTGAAGAACCACTCGTTGAAAAATCCGTCGCTGAAGAACCTGTCGCTGAAGAACCAGTCGCTGAAGGACCAACAGTTGAAGAACCAGTCGCTGTCGGACCTGTCGCTGAAGCACCAGTCGTTGAAGGACCAGTCGCTGAAGGACCAGTCGCTGAAGAACCAGTCGCTAAAGAAACAGTCGCTGAAGAAGCAGTTGTTGAAGAACCAGTTGTTGAAGAACCAGTCGCTGAAGGACATGTCGCTGAAGAACCAGTCGTTGAAGAACCAGTCGCTGAAGAATCCGTCGCTTAAGAACAAGTCGCTGAAGAACCAGTCGTTGAAGAACTAACAGTTGAAGAACCAGTCGCTGTCGGACCTGTCGCTGAAGCACCAGCCGTTGAAGGACCAGTCGCTGAAGGACCAGTCGCTGAAGAACCAGTCGCTAAAGAAACAGTCCCTGAAGAATAAGTTGTTGAAAAACCAGTTGTTGAAGAACCAGTCGTTGAAGGACCTGTCGCTGAAGAACCAGTTGTTGAAGGACCAGTCGCTGAAGGACCTGTCGCTGAAGAACCAGCCGCTGAAGAACAAGGCGTTGAAGAACTAGTAGCTGAATAACCAATCGTTGAAGAACTGGACGCTGAAGAACCAGTATTTGAAGAACCAGTCGCTCTCGGACCTGTCGCTGAAGCACCAGTCGTTGAAGGACCAGTCGCTGAAGGACCAGTCGCTGAAGGACCTGTCGCTGAAGAACCAGTCGCTGAAGAACCCGTCGCTTAGGAACCAGTCGCATACGAACCCGTCGCTGAAGAGCCAGTCGCTGAAGAACCAGTCGTTGAAGTACCAGCCGCTAAAGAACCACTCGTTGAAAAACCAGTCCCAGCAGAAACAGTTGCTGAAGAACCAGTCGCTGAGGGACCAGTCTCTGAAGAACCAGTCGCTGAAGAACCAGTCGCTGAAGAACCGGTCGCTGAAGAACCAGTTGTTGAAAGAGCAGTCGCTGGAGAACCAGTAGTTGAACAACTAGTGGTTCAAGACACAGTCGCTGAAGAACCAGTCGCTGAAGAACCAGTCGCTGAAGAACCAGTCGTTGAAGAACCAGTCGCTGAAGAATCAGTCCCTGAAGAGCAAGTCGCTGAAGAACCACTCGTTGAAAAACCCGTCGATAGAGAACCTGTCGCTGAAGAACCAGTCGCTGAAGAACCAACAGTTGAAGAACCAGTCGCTGTCGGACCTGTCGCTGAAGCGCCAGTCGTCGAAGAACCAGTCGCTGAAGAACCAGTCGCTGAAGAACCAGTCGTTGAAGAACCAGTCGCTGAAGAATCAGTCCCTGAAGAGCAAGTTGCTGAAGAACCACTCGTTGAAAAACCCGTCGATAGAGAACCTGTCGCTGAAGAACCAGTCGCTGAAGAACCAACAGTTGAAGAACCAGCCGCTGTCGGACCTGTCGCTGAAGCACCAGTCGTTGAAGGACCAGTCGCTGAAGGACCAGTCGCTGAAGGACCTGTCGCTGAAGAACCAGTCGCTGAAGAACCCGTCGCTTAAGAACCGGTCGCATACGAACCCGTCGCTGAAGAGCCAGTCGTTGAAGAAACAGTCGCTGAAGAACCAGTCGTTGAAGTACCAGCCGCTAAAGAACCACTCGTTGAAAAACCAGTCCCAGCAGAAACAGTTGCTGAAGAACCAGTCGCTGAGGGACCAGTCTCTGAAGAACCAGTCGCTGAAGAACCAGTCGCTGAAGAACCGGTCGCTGAAGAACCAGTTGTTGAAAGAGCAGTCGCTGGAGAACCAGTAGTTGAACAACTAGTGGTTCAAGACACAGTCGCTGAAGAGCCAGTCGTTGAAGAAACAGTCGCTGAAAAACCAGTCGCTGAAGACCAAGTCGCTGAAGACCAAGTCGGTGAAGAGCCACTCGTTGAAAAACCAGTCGCTGAAGAACCCGTCGCTGAAGAACCAGTCGCTGAAAAACCAGTCGCCGAAGAACCAATCGTTGAAGAAAAAGCTCCTGAAGAACCGGTCGTTGAAGTACCAGCCGCTGAAGAGCCACTCGTTGAAAAACCAGTCGCTGAAGAACCAGTCGCTGAAGAACCAGTCGCCGAAGAACCAATCGTTTAAGATCCTGTAGTTGAAGACCAAGTCGCTGAAGAACCACTCGTTGAAAACCCGTCGCTGAAGAACCAGTCGCAGACGAACCCGTCGCTGAAGAACTAGTCGCTGAAGAACCCGTCGCTGAAGAACCAGTCGCTGAAAAACCAGTCGCCGAAGAACCAATCGTTGAAGAAAAAGCTGCTGAAGAACCAGTCGTTGAAGTACCAGCCGCTGAGGAGCCACTCGTTGAAAACCCGTCGCTGAAGAACCAGTCGCAGACGAACCCGTCGCTGAATAACCAGTCGCTGAAGACCAAGTCGGTGAAGAGCCACTCGTTGAAAAACCAGTCGCTGAAGAACCCGTCGCTGAAGAACCAGTCGCTGAAAAACCAGTCGCCGAAGAACCAATCGTTGAAGAAAAAGCTCCTGATGAACCGGTCGTTGAAGTACCAGCCGCTGAAGAGCCACTCGTTGAAAAACCAGTCGCTGAAGAACCAGTCGCTGAAGAACCAGTCGCCGAAGAACCAATCGTTTAAGATCCTGTAGTTGAAGACCAAGTCGCTGAAGAACCACTCGTTGAAAACCCGTCGCTGAAGAACCAGTCGCAGACGAACCCGTCGCTGAAGAACTGGTCGCTGAAGAACCCGTCGCTGAAGAACCAGTCGCTGAAAAACCAGTCGCCGAAGAACCAATCGTTGAAGAAAAAGCTGCTGAAGAACCAGTCGTTGAAGAACCAGTCGCTGAAGACCAAGTCGCTGAAGAACCACTCGTTGAAAAACCCGTCGATAGAGAACCTGTCGCTGAAGAACCAACAGTTGAAGAACCAGTCGCTGTCGGACCTGTCGCTGAAGCACCAGTCGTTGAAGGACCAGTCGCTGAAGGACCAGTCGCTGAAGGACCTGTCGCTGAAGAACCAGTCGCTGAAGAACCCGTCGCTTAAGAACCAGTCGCATACGAACCCGTCGCTGAAGAGCCAGTCGTTGAAGAAACAGTCGCTGAAGAACCAGTCGTTGAAGTACCAGCCGCTAAAGAACCACTCGTTGAAAAACCAGTCCCAGCAGAAACAGTTGCTGAAGAACCAGTCGCTGAGGGACCAGTCTCTGAAGAACCAGTCGCTGAAGAACCAGTCGCTGAAGAACCGGTCGCTGAAGAACCAGTTGTTGAAAGAGCAGTCGCTGGAGAACCAGTAGTTGAACAACTAGTGGTTCAAGACACAGTCGCTGAAGAGCCAGTCGTTGAAGAAACAGTCGCTGAAGAACCAGTCGTTGAAGTACCAGCCGCTAAAGAACCACTCGTTGAAAAACCAGTCCCAGCAGAAACAGTTGCTGAAGAACCAGTCGCTGAGGGACCAGTCTCTGAAGAACCAGTCGCTGAAGAACCAGTCGCTGAAGAACCGGTCGCTGAAGAACCAGTTGTTGAAAGAGCAGTCGCTGGAGAACCAGTAGTTGAACAACTAGTGGTTCAAGACACAGTCGCTGAAGAACCAGTCGCTGAAGAACCAGTCGCTGAAGCACCAGCCGTTGAAGGACCAGTCGCTGAAGGACCAGTCGCTGAAGAACCAGTCGCTAAAGAAACAGTCGCTGAAGAAGCAGTTGTTGAAAAACCAGTTGTTGAAGAACCAGTCGTTGAAGGACCTGTTGCTGAAGAACCAGTTGTTGAAGGACCAGTCGCTGAAGGACCTGTCGCTGAAGAACCAGTCGCTGAAGAACAAGGCGTTGAAGAACCAGTAGCTGAATAACCAATCGTTGAAGAACTGGACGCTGAAGAACCAGTAGTTGAAGAACCAGTCGCTGTCGGAATTGTCGCTGAAGCACCAGTCGTTGAAGGACCAGTCGCTGAAGGACCAGTCGCTGAAGGACCTGTCGCTGAAGAACCAGTCGCTGAAGAACCCGTCGCTTAAGAACCAGTCGCAGACGAACCCGTCGCTTAAGAGCCAGTCGTTGAAGAAACAGTCGCTGAAGAACCAGTCGTTGAAGTACCAGCCGCTGAAGAACCACTCGTTGAAAAACCAGTCGCAGCAGAAACAGTTGCTGAAGAACCAGTCGCTGAGGGACCAGTCCCTGAAGAACCAGTCGCTGAAGAACCAGTCGCTGAAGAACCGGTCGCTGAAGAGCCAGTCGCTGAAGAGCCAGCTGCAGAAGAACCAGTCGCTGAAGAACCAGTCGTTGAAGAACCAGTCGCTGAAGAATCAGTCCCTGAAGTGCAAGTCGCTGTCGTTGAAAAACCAGTCGCTGGAGAACCAGTCGCTGAAGAACCAGTCGCTGAAGAGCCAGTCGCTGAAGAGCCAGCTGCAGAAGAACCAGTCGCTGAAGAACCAGTCGTTGAAGTACCAGCCGCTGAAGAACCACTCGTTGAAAAACCAGTCGCAGCAGAAACAGTCGCTGAAGAACCGGTCGCTGAAGAGCCAGTCGCTGAAGAGCCAGCTGCAGAAGAACCAGTCCCTGAAGAACCAGTCGCTGAAGAACCAGTCGCTGAAGAACCGGTCGCTGAAGAGCCAGTCGCTGAAGAGCCAGCTGCAGAAGAACCAGTCGCTGGAGAACCAGTCGTTGAAGTACCAGCCGCTGAAGAACCACTCGTTGAAAAACCAGTCGCAGCAGAAACAGTTGCTGAAGAACCAGTCGCTGAGGGACCAGTCCCTGAAGAACCAGTCGCTGAAGAACCAGTAGCTGAATAACCAATCGTTGAAGAACTGGACGCTGTAGAACCAGTAGTTGAAGAACCAGTCGCTGTCGGAATTGTCGCTGAAGCACCAGTCGTTGAAGGACCAGTCGCTGAAGGACCAGTCGCTGAAGGACCTGTCGCTGAAGAACCAGTCGCTGAAGAACCCGTCGCTTAAGAACCAGTCGCATACGAACCCGTCGCTGAAGAGCCAGTCGTTGAAGAAACAGTCGCTGAAGAACCAGTCGTTGAAGTACCAGCCGCTAAAGAACCACTCGTTGAAAAACCAGTCCCAGCAGAAACAGTTGCTGAAGAACCAGTCGCTGAGGGACCAGTCTCTGAAGAACCAGTCGCTGAAGAACCAGTCGCTGAAGAACCGGTCGCTGAAGAACCAGTTGTTGAAAGAGCAGTCGCTGGAGAACCAGTAGTTGAACAACTAGTGGTCCAAGACACAGTCGCTGAAGAACCAGTCGCTGAAGAACCAGTCGCTGAAGAGCCAGTCGCTAAAGAACCAGTCCCTGAAGAACCAGTAGTTGAAGAACAGGTTGCTGACGGACCTCTTGCTGAGGAACCAGCCGTTGAAGAACCAGTCGCCGAAGAACCAATTATTGAAAACCAGTTGCTGAGGAACCAGTCGCTGAAGAACCAGTCGTTGAAGAACCAGTCGCTGAAGAATCAGTCCCTGAAGTGCAAGTCGCTGTCGTTGAAAAACCAGTCGCTGAAGAACCAATCTCTGAAAAACCAGTCTCTGACGAACAAGCCGCTGAAAAATCAGTCGCTGAAGAACCAATCGTTGAAGAAAAAGCTCCTGAAGAACAGGTCGTTGAAGTACCAGCCGCTGAAGAGCCACTCGTTGAAAAACCAGTCGCTGAAGAACCAGTCGCCGAAGAACCAATCGTTTAAGAACCTGTAGTTGAAGACCAAGTCGCTGAAGGACCTGTCGCTGAAGAACCAGTCGTTGAAGAACTAGTCACTGAGGAACCAGTCGCTTAAGATCCAGTCGCTGAAGAAATACTCGGTGAAGAACCAGTCGCTGGAGAACCCGTCGCTTGAGAACCAGTAACAGGAGGACCAGTTGCTAAAGAACCAGTCGCTGAAGAACCAGTCGCTGAAGAGCCAGCTGCAGAAGAACCAGTCGCTGAAGAACCAGTAGTTGAAGAACAAGTCGCTGAAGAACCACTCGTTGAAAACCCGTCGCTGAAGAACCAGTCGCAGACGAACCCGTCGCTGAAGAACCAGTCGCTGAAGAACCCGTCGCTGAAGAACCAGTCGCTGAAAAACCAGTCGCCGTAGAACCAGTCGTTGAAGAAAAAGCTGCTGAAGAACCAGTCGTTGAAGAACCAGTCGCTGAAGACCAAGTCGCTGAAGAACCACTCGTTGAAAAACCCGTCGATAGAGAACCTGTCGCTGAAGAACCAGTCGCTGAAGAACCAACAGTTGAAGAACCAGTCGCTGTCGGACCTGTCGCTGAAGCGCCAGTCGTCGAAGAACCAGTCGCTGAAGAACCAGTCGCTGAAGAAAAAGCTGCCGAAGAACCACTCGTTAAAAGACCAGTCGCTGAAGAGCCCGTCGCTGAGGAACCAGTCGCTGAAAAACCAGTCGCCGACGTACCAGTCCCTGAAGAACCAGTTGCTGAAGAACCAGTCCCTGAAGAACCAGCCGCTGAAGGAACAGTCGCTGAAAAACCAGTCGTTGAAGAACCAGTAGTCGAGGAACCAGTCGCTGAAGGACCTGTGGCGGTGAGGAACCAGTCGATGAAGAATCAATCGCTAAAAAAACAGTCGCTAAAGAAACAGTCGCTGAAGAACCAGTTGTTGAAGAACCAGTTGTTGAAGAGCCAGTCGCTAAAGAACCAGTCTCTGAAGAACCAGTAGTTGAAGAACAGGTTGCTGACGGACCTCTTGCTGAGGAACTAGCCGTTGAAGAACCAGTCGCTGAAGAACCAATTATTGAAGACCAGTTGCTGAGGAACCAGTCGCTGAAGAACCAGTCGTTGAAGAACCAGTCGCTGAAGAATCAGTCCCTGAAGTGCAAGTCGCTGTCGTTGAAAAACCAGTCGCTGAAGAACCAATCTCTGAAAAACCAGTCTCTGACGAACAAGCCGCTGAAAAATCAGTCACTGAAGAACCAATCGTTGAAGAAAAAGCTCCTGAAGAACAGGTCGTTGAAGTACCAGCCGCTGAAGAGCCACTCGTTGTAAAACCAGTCGCTGAAGAACCAGTCGCCGATGAACCAATCGTTTAAGGACCAGTAGTTGAAGACCAAGTCGCTGAAGGACCTGTCGCTGAAGAACCAGTCGTTGAAGAACTAGTCACTGAGGAACCAGTCGCTTAAGATCCAGTCGCTGAAGAAATACTCGGTGAAGAACCAGTCGCTGGAGAACCCGTCGCTTGAGAACCAGTAGCAGGAGAACCAGTTGCTAAAGAACCAGTCGCTGAAGAACCAGTCGCTGAAGAGCCAGCTGCAGAAGAACCAGTCGCTGAAGAACCAGTAGTTGAAGAACCAGTCGCTGCAGAACCCGTCGCTTGAGAACCAGTAGCAGGAGAACCAGTTGCTAAAGAACCAGTCGCTGAAGAACCAGTCGCTGAAGAGCCAGCTGCAGAAGAACCAGTCGCTGAAGAACCAGTCGTTGAAGAACCAGTCGCTGAAGAATCAGTCCCTGAAGTGCAAGTCGCTGTCGTTGAAAAACCAGTCGCTGGAGAACCAATCTCTGAAAAACCAGTCTCTGAAGAACAAGCCGCTGAAAAATCAGTCGCTGAAGAACCAATCGTTGAAGAAAAAGCTCCTGAAGAACAGGTCGTTGAAGTACCAGCCGCTGAAGAGCCACTCGTTGAAAAACCAGTCGCTGAAGAACCAGTCGCCGAAGAACCAATCGTTTAAGAACCTGTAGTTGAAGACCAAGTCGCTGAAGGACCTGTCGCTAAGGAACCAGTCGTTGAAAAATAAGTCGCTGAAGAGCCCGTCACTTAAGAACCAGTCGTTAAACAATCAGTCGCTGAAGGACCAGTCGCTGAGGAAACAGTTACAGAAGAACCAGTTGCTGTAGAACCGGTCGCTGAAGAACCAGTCGCTGACGGACCAGTCCCTGAAGAACCAGTCGCTGATGAACCTGTCGCTGAAGAACCAGTCGCTGAAGAACCAGCTGCAGAAGAACCAGTCGCTGAAGAACCAGTAGTTGAAGAACAAGTTGCTGAAGAACCCGTCGCTGAAGAACCAGTCGCTGAAAAACCAGTCGCCGAAGAACCAATCGTTGAAGAAAAAGCTCCTGAAGAACCAGTCGTTGAAGTACCAGCCGCTGAAGAGCCACTCTTTGAAAACCCGTCGCTGAAGAACCAGTCGCAGACGAACCGGTCGCTGAAGAACCAGTCGCTGAAGACCAAGTCGGTGAAGAACCACTCGTTGAAAAACCAGTCGCTGAAGAACCAGTCGCTGAAGAACCAGTCGCCGAAGAACCAATCGTTTAAGAACCTGTAGTTGAAGACCAAGTCGCTGAAGAACCACTCGTTGAAAACCCGTCGCTAAAGAACCAGTCGCAGACGAACCCGTCGCTGAAGAACCAGTCGCTGAAGAACCCGTCGCTGAAGAACCAGTCGCTGAAAAACCAGTCGCCGTAGAACCAGTCGTTGAAGAAAAAGCTGCTGAAGAACCAGTCGTTGAAGAACCAGTCGCTGAAGACCAAGTCGCTGAAGAACAACTCGTTGAAAAACCCGTCGATAGAGAACCTGTCGCTGAAGAACCAACAGTTGAAGAACCAGTCGCTGTCGGACCTGTCGCTGAAGCGCCAGTCGTCGAAGAACCAGTCGCTGAAGAACCAGTCGCTGAAGAAAAAGCTGCCGAAGAACCACTCGTTAAAAGACCAGTCGCTGAAGAGCCCGTCGCTGAGGAACCAGTCGCTGAAAAACCAGTCGCCGACGTACCAGTCCCTGAAGAACCAGTTGCTGAAGAACCAGTCCCTGAAGAACCAGCCGCTGAAGGAACAGTCGCTGAAATACCAGTCGTTGAAGAACCAGTAGTCGAGGAACCAGTCGCTGAAGGACCTGTGGCGGTGAGGAACCAGTCGATGAAGAATCAATCGCTAAAAAAACAGTCGCTAAAGAAACAGTCGCTGAAGAACCAGTTGTTGAAGAACCAGTTGTTGAAGAACCAGTCGCTGAAGGACCTGTCGCTGAAGAACCAGTCGTTGAAGAACTAGTCACTGAGGAAACAGTCGCTTAAGATCCAGTCGCTGAAGAAATACTCGGTGAAGAACCAGTCGCTGGAGAACCCGTCGCTTGAGAACCAGTAGCAGGAGAACCAGTTGCTGAAGAACCAGTCGCTGAAGAACCAGTCGCTGAATAGCCAGCTGCAGAAGAACCAGTCGCTGAAGAACCAGTAGTTGAAGAACAAGTTGCTGAAGGACCTGTCGCTAAGGAACCAGTCGTTGAAAAACAAGTCGCTGAAGAACCCGTCGCTGAAGAACCAGTCGCTGAAAAACCAGTCGCCGAAGAACCAATCGTTGAAGAAAAAGCTCCTGAAGAACCAGTCGTTGAAGTACCAGCCGCTGAAGAGCCACTCGTTGAAAACCCGTCGCTGAAGAACTAGTCGCAGACGAACCCGTCGCTGAAGAACCAGTCGCTGAAGACCAAGTCGGTGAAGAACCACTCGTTGAGAAACCAGTCGCTGAAGAACCCGTCGCTGAAGAACCAGCCGCTGAATAACTAGTCGCCGAAGAACCAATCGTTTAAGAAAAAGCTCCTGAAGAACCGGTCGTTGAAGTACCAGCCGCTGAAGAGCCACTCGTTGAAAAACCAGTCGCTGAAGAACCAGTCGCTGAAGAACCAGTCGCCGAAGAACCAATCGTTTAAGATCCTGTAGTTGAAGTCCAAGTCGCTAAAGAACCACTCGTTGAAAACCCGTCGCTGAAGAACCAGTCGCAGACGAACCCGTCGCTGAAGAACCAGTCGCTGAAGAACCTGTCGCTGAAGCACCAGTCGTCGAAGAACCAGTGGCTGAAGAACCAGTCGCTGAAGAACCAGTCGCTGAAAAACCAGTCGCCGAAGAACCAATCGTTGAAGAAAAAGCTGCCGAAGAACCACTCTTTGAAAGACCAGTCGCTGAAGACCCCGTCGCTGAGGAACCTGTCGCTGAAAAACCAGTCGCCGACGTACCAGTCCCTGAAGAACCAGTTGCTGAAGAACCAGTCCCTGAAGAACCAGCCGCTGAAGGAACAGTCGCTGAAAAACCAGTCGTTGAAGAACCAGTAGTCGAGGAACCAGTCGCTGAAGGACCTGTGGCGGTGAGGAACCAGTCGATGAAGAATCAGTCGCTAAAAAAACAGTCGCTAAAGAAACAGTCGCTGAAGAACCAGTTGTTGAAGAACCAGTCGCTGAAGGACCTGTCGCTGAAGAACCAGTCGCTGAAAAACCAGTCGCTGAAGACCAAGTCGCTGAAGAACCACTCGTTGAAAAATCCGTCGCTGAAGAACCTGTCGCTGAAGAACCAGTCGCTGAAGGACCAACAGTTGAAGAACCAGTCGCTGAAGAATCAGTCGCTAAAAAAACAGTCGCTAAAGAGACAGTCGCTGAAGAACCAGTTGTTGAAGAACCAGTCGCTGAAGGACCTGTCGCTGAAGAACCAGTCGTTGAAGAACCAGTCGCTGAAGAATCCGTCGCCTAAGAACCAGTCGCAGATGAACCCGTCGCTGAAGAACCAGTCGCTGAAAAACCAGTCGCTGAAGACCAAGTCGCTGTAGAACCACTCGTTGAAAAATCCGTCGCTGAAGAACCTGTCGCTGAAGAACCAGTCGCTGAAGGACCAACAGTTGACGAACCAGTCGCTGTCGGACCTGTCGCTGAAGCACCAGTCGTTGAAGGACCAGTCGCTGAAGGACCAGTCGCTGAAGAACCAGTCGCTAAAGAAACAGTCGCTGAAGAAGCAGTTGTTGAAGAACCAGTTGTTGAAGAACCAGTCGCTGAAGGACATGTCGCTGAAGAACCAGTCGTTGAAGAACCAGTCGCTGAAGAATCCGTCGCTTAAGAACCAGTCGCTGAAGAACCAGTCGTTGAAGAACTAACAGTTGAAGGAAAAGTCGCTGAAAAACCAGTCGTTGAAGAACCAGAAGTCGAGGAACCAGTCGCTGAAGGACCTGTGGCGGTGAGGAACCAGTCGATGAAGAATCAGTCAATAAAAAACCAGTCGCTAAAGAATCGGTCGCTGAAGAACCAGTTGTTGAAGAACCAGTTGTTGAAGAACCAGTCGCTGAAGGACCTGTCGCTGAAGAACCAGTCGTTGAAGAACTAGTCACTGAGGAACCAGTCGCTTAAGATCCAGTCGCTGAAGAAATACTCGGTGAAGAACCAGTCGCTAGAGAACCCGTCGCTTGAGAACCCGTAGCAGGAGAACCAGTTGCTCAAGAACCAGTCGCTGAAGAACCAGTCGCTGAAGAGCCAGCTGCAGAAGAACCAGTCGCTGAAGAACCAGTAGTTGAAGAACAAGTTGCTGAAGGACCTGTCGCTAAGGAACCAGTCGTTGAAAAACAAGTCGCTGAAAAACCCGTCGCTGAAGAACCAGTCGCTCAAAAACCAGTCGCCGAAGAACCAATCGTTGAAGAAAAAGCTCCTGAAGAACCAGTCGTTGAAGTACCAGCCGCTGAAGAGCCACTCGTTGAAAACCCGTCGCTGAAGAACCAGTCGCAGACGAACCCGTCGCTGAATAACCAGTCGCTGAAGACCAAGTCGGTGAAGAGCCACTCGTTGAAAAACCAGTCGCTGAAGAACCCGTCGCTGAAGAACCAGTCGCTGAAAAACCAGTCGCCGAAGAACCAATCGTTGAAGAAAAAGCTCCTGAAGAACCGGTCGTTGAAGTACCAGCCGCTGAAGAGCCACTCGTTGAAAAACCAGTCGCTGAAGAACCAGTCGCTGAAGAACCAGTCGCCGAAGAACCAATCGTTTAAGATCCTGTAGTTGAAGACCAAGTCGCTGAAGAACCACTCGTTGAAAACCCGTCGCTGAAGAACCAGTCGCAGACGAACCCGTCGCTGAAGAACTAGTCGCTGAAGAACCCGTCGCTGAAGAACCAGTCGCTGAAAAACCAGTCGCCGAAGAACCAATCGTTGAAGAAAAAGCTGCTGAAGAACCAGTCGTTGAAGAACCAGTCGCTGAAGACCAAGTCGCTGAAGAACCACTCGTTGAAAAACCCGTCGATAGAGAACCTGTCGCTGAAGAACCAGTCGCTGAAGAACCAAGAGTTGAAGAACCAGTCGCTGTCGGACCTGTCGCTGAAGCACCAGTCGTCGAAGAACCAGTGGCTGAAGAACCAGTCGCTGAAGAACCAGTCGCCGAAAACCAGTCGCCGAAGAACCAATCGTTGAAGAAAAAGCTGCCGAAGAACCACTCGTTGAAAGACCAGTCGCTGAAGAGCCCGTCGCTGAGGAACCAGTCGCTGAAAAACCAGTCGCCGACGTACCAGTCCCTGAAGAACCAGTTGCTGAAGAACCAGTCCCTGAAGAACCAGCCGCTGAAGGAACAGTCGCTGAAAAACCAGTCGTTGAAGAACCAGTAGTCGAGGAACCAGTCGCTGAAGGACCTGTGGCGGTGAGGAACCAGTCGATGAAGAATCAGTCGCTAAAAAAACAGTCGCTAAAGAAACAGTCGCTGAAGAACCAGTTGTTGAAGAACCAGTCGCTGAAGGACCTGTCGCTGAAGAACCAGTCGCTGAAAAACCAGTCGCTGAAGACCAAGTCGCTGAAGAACCACTCGTTGAAAAATCCGTCGCTGAAGAACCTGTCGCTGAAGAACCAGTCGCTGAAGGTACAACAGTTGAAGAACCAGTCGCTGAAGAATCAGTCGCTAAAAAAACACTCGCTAAAGAGACAGTCGCTGAAGAACCAGTTGTTGAAGAACCAGTCGCTGAAGGACCTGTCGCTGAAGAACCAGTCGTTGAAGTACCAGTCGCTGAAGAATCCGTCGTCTAAGAACCAGTCGCAGATGAACCCGTCGCTGAAGAACCAGTCGCTGAAAAACCAGTCGCCGACGTACCAGTCCCTGAAGAACCAGTTGCTGAAGAACCAGTCCCTGAAGAACCAGCCGCTGAAGGAACAGTCACTGAAAAACCAGTCGTTGAAGAACCAGTAGTCGAGGAACCAGTCGCTGAAGGACCTGTGGCGGTGAGGAACCAGTCGATGAAGAATCAGTCGCTAAAAAAACAGTCGCTAAAGAAACAGTCGCTGAAGAACCAGTTGTTGAAGAACCAGTCGCTGAAGGACCTGTCGCTGAAGAACCAGTCGCTGAAAAACCAGTCGCTGAAGACCAAGTCGCTGAAGAACCGCTCGTTGAAAAATCCGTCGCTGAAGAACCTGTCGCTGAAGAACCAGTCGCTGAAGGACCAACAGTTGAAGAACCAGTCGCTGAAGAATCAGTCGCTAAAAAAACAGTCGCTAAAGAGACAGTCGCTGAAGAACCAGTTGTTGAAGAACCAGTCGCTGAAGGACCTGTCGCTGAAGAACCAGTCGTTGAAGTACCAGTCGCTGAAGAATCCGTCGCCTAAGAACCAGTCGCAGATGAACCCGTCGCTGAAGAACCAGTCGCTGAAAAACCAGTCGCTGAAGACCAAGTCGCTGAAGAACCACTCGTTGAAAAATCCGTCGCTGAAGAACCTGTCGCTGAAGAACCAGTCGCTGAAGGACCAACAGTTGAAGAACCAGTCGCTGTCGGACCTGTTGCTGAAGCACCAGTCGTTGAAGGACCAGTCGTTGAAGGACCAGTCGCTGAAGAACCAGTCGCTAAAGAAACAGTCGCTGAAGAAGCAGTTGTTGAAGAACCAGTTGTTGAAGAACCAGTCGCTGAAGGACATGTCGCTGAAGAACCAGTCGTTGAAGAACCAGTCGCTGAAGAATCCGTCGCTTAAGAACCAGTCGCTGAAGAACCAGTCGTTGAAGAACTAACAGTTGAAGAACCAGTCGCTGTCGGACCTGTCGCTGAAGCACCAGCCGTTGAAGGACCAGTCGCTGAAGGACCAGTCGCTGAAGAACCAGTCGCTAAAGAAACAATCCCTGAAGAATAAGTTGTTGAAAAACCAGTTGTTGAAGAACCAGTCGTTGAAGGACCTGTCGCTGAAGAACCAGTTGTTGAAGGACCAGTCGCTGAAGGACCTGTCGCTGAAGAACCAGCCGCTGAAGAACAAGGCGTTGAAGAACTAGTAGCTGAATAACCAATCGTTGAAGAACTGGACGCTGAAGAACCAGTAGTTGAAGAACCAGTCGCTGTCGGACCTGTCGCTGAAGCACCAGTCGTTGAAGGACCAGTCGCTGAAGGACCAGTCGCTGAAGGACCTGTCGCTGAAGAACCAGTCGCTGAAGAACCCGTCGCTTAAGAACCAGTCGCATACGAACCCGTCGCTGAAGAGCCAGTCGTTGAAGGAACAGTCGCTGAAGAACCAGTCGTTGAAGTACCAGCCGCTAAAGAACCACTCGTTGAAAAACCAGTCCCAGCAGAAACAGTTGCTGAAGAACCAGTCGCTGAGGGACCAGTCTCTGAAGAACCAGTCGCTGAAGAACCAGTCGCTGAAGAACCGGTCGCTGAAGAACCAGTTGTTGAAAGAGCAGTCGCTGGAGAACCAGTAGTTGAACAACTAGTGGTTCAAGACACAGTCGCTGTAGAACCAGTCACTGAAGAACCAGTCGTTACACAATCAGTCGCTGAAGGACCAGTCGCTGAGGAAACAGTCACAGAAGAACCAGTTGCTGTAGAACCGGTCGCTGAAGAACCAGTCGCTGAGGGACCAGTCCCTGAAGAACCAGTCGCTGAAGAACCTGTCGCTGAAGAACCAGTCGCTGAATAACCATCTGAAGAAGAACCAGTCGCTAAAGAACCAGTAGTTGAAGAACAAGTTGCTGAAGAACCCGTCGCTGAAGAACCAATCGTTGAAGAAAAAGCTCCTGAAAACCAGTAGTTGAAGTACCAGCCGCTGAAGAGCCACTCGTTGAAAAACCAGTCGCTGAAGAACCAGTCGCTGAAGAACCAGTCGCTGAAGAACCAGTCGCCGAAGAACCAATCGTTTAAGAACCTGTAGTTGAAGACCAAGTCTCTGAAGGACCTGTCGCTGAAGAACCAGTCGTTTAAGAACTAGTCACTGAGGAACCAGTCGCTTAAGATCCGGTCGCTGTAGAAATACTCGGTGAAGAACCAGTCGCTGGAGAACCCGTCGCTTGAGAACCAGTAGCAGGAGAACCAGTTGCTAAAGAACCAGTCGCTGAAGAACCAGTCGCTGAAGAGCCAGCTGCAGAAGAACCAGTCGCTGAAGAACCAGTAGTTGAAGAACAAGTTGCTGAAGGACCTGTCGCTAAGGAACCAGTCGTTGAAAAACAAGTCGCTGAAGAGCCCGTCACTGAAGAACCAGTCGTTAAACAATCAGTCGCTGAAGGACCAGTCGCTGAGGAAACAGTCACAGAAGAACCAGTTGCTGTAGAACCGGTCGCTGAAGAACCAGTCGCTGAGGGACCAGTCCCTGAAGAACCAGTCGCTGAAGAACCTGTCGCTGAAGAACCAGTCGCTGAAGAACCAGCTGCAGGAGAACCAGTCGCTGAAGAACCAGTAGTTGAAGAACAAGTTGCTGAAGAACCCGTCGCTGAAGAACCAGTCGCTGAAAAACCAGTCGCCGAAGAACCAATCGTTGAAGAAAAAGCTCCTGAAGAACCAGTCGTTGAAGTACCAGCGCTGAAGAGCCACTCTTTGAAAACCCGTCGCTGAAGAACCAGTCGCAGACGAACCCGTCGCTGAAGAACCAGTCGCTGAAGACCAAGTCGGTGAAAAACCACTCGTTGAAAAACCAGTCGCTGAAGAACCAGTCGCTGAAGAACCAGTCGCCGAAGAACCAATCGTTTAAGAACCTGTAGTTGAACACCAAGTCGCTGAAGAACCACTCGTTGAAAACCCGTCGCTGAAGAACCAGTCGCAGACGAACCCGTCGCTGAAGAACCAGTCCCTGAAGAACCCGTCGCTGAAGAACCAGTCGCTGAAAAACCAGTCGCCGAAGAACCAATCGTTGAAGAAAAAGCTGCTGAAGGACCAGTCGTTGAAGAACCTTTCGCTGAAGACCAAGTCGCTGAAGAACCACTCGTTGAAAAACCCGTCTATAGAGAACCTGTCGCTGAAGAACCAGTCGCTGAAGAACCAGTCGCTGAAGAACCAGTCGCTGAAGAACCAACAGTTGAAGAACCAGTCGCTGTCGGACCTGTCGCTGAAGCGCCAGTCGTCGAAGAACCAGTCGCTGAAGAACCAGTCGCTGAAGAAAAAGCTGCTGAAGAACCACTCGTTAAAAGACGAGTCGCTGAAGAGCCCGTCGCTGAGGAACCAGTCGCTGAAAAACCAGTCGCCGACGTGCCAGTCCCTGAAGAACCAGTTGCTGAAGAACCAGTCCCTGAAGAACCAGCCGCTGAAGGAACAGTCGCTGAAAAACCAGTCGTTGATGAACCAGTAGTCGAGGAGCCAGTCGCTGAAGGACCTGTGGCGGTGAGGAACCAGTCGATGAAGAATCAGTCGCTAAAAAAACAGTCGCTAAAGAAACAGTCGCTGAAGAACCAGTTGTTGAAGAACCAGTTGTTGAAGAACCAGTCGCTGAAGGACCTGTCGCTGAAGAACCAGTCGTTGAAGAACTAGTCACTGAGGAACCAGTCGCTTAAGATCCAGTCGCTGAAGAAATACTCGGTGAAGAACCAGTCGCTGGAGAACCCGCCGCTTGAGAACCAGTAGCAGAAGAACCAGTTGCTGAAGAACCAGTCGCTGAAGAACCAGTCGCTGAAGAGCCAGCTGCAGAAGAACCAGTCGCTGAAGAACCAGTAGTTGAAGAACAAGTTGCTGAAGGACCTGTCGCTAAGGAACCAGTCGTTGAAAAACAAGTCGCTGAAGAACCCGTCGCTGAAGAACCAGTCGCTGAAAAACCAGTCGCCGAAGAACCAATCGTTGAAGAAAAAGCTCCTGAAGAACCAGTCGTTGAAATACCAGCCGCTGAAGAGCCACTCGTTGAAAACCCGTCGCTGAAGAACCAGTCGCAGACGAACCCGTCGCTGAAGAACCAGTCGCTGAAGACCAAGTTGGTGAAGAACCACTCGTTGAAAAACCAGTCGCTGAAGAGCCCGTCGCTGAAGAACCAGTCGCTGAAAAACCAGTCGCCGAAGAACCAATCGTTGAAGAAAAAGCTCCTGAAGAACCGGTCGTTGAAGTACCAGCCGCTGAAGAGCCACTCGTTGAAAAACCAGTCGCTGAAGAACCAGTCGCTGAAGAACCAGTCGCCGAAGAACCAATCGTTTAAGATCCTGTAGTTGAAGACCAAGTCGCTGAAGAACCACTCGTTGAAAACCCGTCGCTGAAGAACCAGTCGCAGACGAACCCGTCGCTGAAGAACCAGTCGCTGAAGAACCCGTCGCTGAAGAGCCAGTCGCTGAAAAACCAGTCGCCGAAGAACCAATCGATGAAGAAAAAGCTGCTGAAGAACCAGTCGTTGAAGAACCAGTCGCTGAAGACCAAGTCGCTGAAGAACCACTCGTTGAAAAACCCGTCGTTAGAGAACCTGTCGCTGAAGAACCAGTCGCTGAAGAACCAGTCGCTGAAGAACCAGTCGCTGTCGGACCTGTCGCTGAAGCACCAGTCGTCGAAGAACCAGTCGCTGAAGAACCAGTCGCTGAAGAACCAGTCGCTGAAAAACCAGTCGCCGAAGAACCAATCGTTGAAGAAAAAGCTGCCGAAGAACCACTCGTTGAAAGACCAGTCGCTGAAGAGCCCGTCGCTGAGGAACCAGTCGCTGAAAAACCAGTCGCCGACGTACCAGTCCCTGAAGAACCAGTTGCTGAAGAACCAGTCCCTGAAGAACCAGCCGCCGAAGGAACAGTCGCTGAAAAACCAGTCGTTGAAGAACCAGTAGTCGAGGAACCAGTCGCTGAAGGACATGTGGCGGTGAGAAACCAGTCGATGAAGAATCAGTCGCTAAAAAAACAGTCGCTAAGGAAACAGTCGCTGAAGAACCAGTTGTTGAAGAACCAGTTGTTGAAGAACCAGTTGTTGAAGAACCAGTCGCTGAAGGACCTGTCGCTGAAGAACCAGTCGTTGAAGAACCCGTCGCTTAAGAACCATTCGCAGATGAACCCGTCGCTGAAGAACCAGTCACTGAAAAACCAGTCGCTGAAGACCAAGTCGCTGAAGAACCACTCGTTGAAAAATCCGTCGCTGAAGAACCTGTCGCTGAAGAACCAGTCGCTGAAGGACCAACAGTTGAAGAACCAGTCGCTGTCGGACCTGTCGCTGAAGCACCAGTCGTTGAAGGACCAGTCGCTGAAGGACCAGTCGCTGAAGAACAAGTCGCTAAAGAAACAGTCGCTGAAGAAGCAGTTGTTGAAGAACCAGTTGTTGAAGAACCAGTCGCTGAAGGACATGTCGCTGAAGAACCAGTCGTTGAAGAACCAGTCGCTGAAGAATCCGTCGCTTAAGAACCAGTCGCTGAAGAACCAGTCGCTCATTCCTGGTGAGCTTAGTGTGGTTGGACGTGTTTTTTTAAGCGCTCGAGATTTAGTGGTTTCTCTGCCTAGCCTGAACATTTTGAAATCCCCATAGTGAATAAAACTTATTTTTAAAATAGTGCTTCATTCAAAACAGGATTTACCAGAGCATCAAAGTGTGGTAACCAACTTATTTCATTATATTTAATTTGAATATTTCTCGGCAGTCCACTTCGTATATTTGTAATTATATTCCCCTTAAAATGAATGTGTGTGGTCATTGCGGTGATGGTCTTCCTGTAGAAGGAGATTTCGCTATTTGTATGTTGTGCAACCGCAAGCTTCACTTCGAATGCACTACGGTAACCGAAAAATCATGGAGAACCATGGGTGCGAGGAGGGAGGCGTGGAAATGTCAAGTATGCAGAAATGGTGGAGATGGTCAAACCGCTGCCGCAACTGGCAATGTGGTAGTATCTGTACCACAAGCACATCACCTTATACAACCATCAAAGAGGGTACGAGCGCTGAGTAGTCCCGACAATAACCCAGCTGATAACCGCCCAGCTGATAACAACTCAGCTGTTATTGCAGAGATTCGCCTACTGAGAGGGGAAATCAAGGAAATTGCGGCAAGCTGCGATTTCTTAGCCGCCAAGTATGACGAACTAAACACAAACATGCAGAAAAACAACAGTCTAATGGAAATCATCACCAAAGAAATTACAGAATTAAAAGAAAACAATAGGAAAAAAGACCAAATAATAGAAAACATGCAAATGCAAATCAACACCTTGGAACAACAAATGATTAAAAATAATATTGATATAAAAAATATCCCCCCTACCCCACAGGAAAATCTTACAGAAATTGTAAAGGGGATAGGGAAGACTATTAATTACGAAATTAACGACACTGATATCACTGATATATATCGAACGAAAACGAAAAACCCAGAAAAATCCACAATAATTGCAACATTCGCATCCCATCTAAAGAAAATGCAATTCATCAAACAAACTCGCTCCACTCGCTCCATCAAACTAACAGCTGTAATGAAAAATACCAACAGCTGCATAAACGCGAGCGTAACTCTGCCCGATGCTACGGTGTATGTCAACAATCAGCTGACTAAACATAACAAACACTTGATGTGGTTGGCAAAGGAGAAAGCGAGAAAAGAAAACTGGCGATTTGTGTGGGAGAGTGCGGGAAAAATATTGGTCAAACAAAATGAGGTTGCCCAGCCAATATTAATAAACTCCGTTGATGATATGACCAAAATTACACGCACACAATAATCACAGTGTCTGTAAACAAAAAGAAACACAAAAACCTTTTATATCAGTATGGAGAACATAAATAGAAACAATTGCATACATGTTAATTTGAATTGTAGGGTAATAAATGGTTTTAGCGACATCAATATAAAAGAATTAGGAATAAATAAATTTTGTTGTATGAGCTTTAACATTAGATCTTTGCGTAAGAATTGGAACGACTTCCGTTTGAATATAAACGGCTTTATTAATGTATTAAAAATTATAGTCTTAGTCGAAACAAATATAAAGGAAGAAGAAAAAGGGTTCTATAGTCTAGATGGCTTTCAAACTGAGTTCTTGAATAGAGATAAACGCAGAGGTGGTGGAATTTTAATGTTAATTCGAAATGACTTAGAATACATACGACTTACATCTGAAAGCATGTCATACGAGAATATTAAAATACGAATTGGAGAAAACAATGAATATAAATATGTATTTGGAATATACAGACCACCGGGTTATAGTAAAAAAGCGTTTATTGAAGAATTCGGAAATAATATTGAACAATTGGGTAAAAAAGACGAGATTGTAGTAATGGGCGATGTGAATATTAATGTGAATGATCCGGGCTTATACGGCGTGAAAGAATATTTAGAGATGCTGGCGTCACTGGGGTTAATGAATATAATAACAGAGTGTACAAGGGTAGATCCGAAAACGGGAACAAAATCAACAATTGATCACATCGTAACTAATGCAATGGATTGCCAAATCAACTCAGCCGTGATCGAAAGCTGTATCACAGATCATTACCCCACCCTATATTTCATAAATTCGCAACAATCAGCTGTAAAAGAACAACCGATCAGCATGTCTTTTATATGTAACATGAAGGTAAATGAGTTAATCGCTGAAACAAACTGGGAAGAAGTGATTAGTGAAAATGATGCGATTTCTCTTTATCAGAAATTTGCCGATAAAATGAAAAGCATATATGAACAGTCGACGGTTGTAAGAACAATAAAAAATAAAAGAAAACATAACCCATGGATTACACATGACTTAATCACTAAATGTAAAAAGAGGGATGAGCTGTATAAAAGATGGAAAAATAACAGATTGAACAGAACTTATGAACTGGAGTATAAGACTTGTCGAAACAAACTAAACAGAGAAATAACAGCGCAAAAAGGCTTCTTTTATAAAACTAAGTTCAACCAAATAAAATCAGATCCCCGTAAAACATGGAGTCTAATAAATGAGATAATGGGAAGGAAAAGGCTTAGCGTTGATAAAACTATAATTAAGAATTTCTCTAGTCAAATGTGTCTAAATAATCTCGCTAGCGAATGTGCAAAAAACTTCAGCGAACAAATAGTAAACATCGTACACCATTGCGATTTGATAACATCGACTCACTCAAACAAAACATTAGATAGATCAGTATTTATTCAAGAAACAAATTCCGTTGAAATGTTAAGAATAATCGGCTTGCTTGGTGAAAATAAGTCGCCTGGTATTGATGGAATTCGAGCAGCAGATATTAAAATCCACGCGGAAATTTTTGCGCCGATCTTGTGCAAATTTGTAAATTTGAGTCTTACACAAGCAAAAATTCCAGAAAACTTAAAAACGGCTGTGGTCAGGCCAATATACAAAGGGGGTACTAAAAGCCAACTCAGCAATTACAGGCCAATATCAATATTACCAGTAGTCGAAAAGTGCCTTGAAGAAGTTATAACAAACAGAATGCAGAATTTTATTGAAAAACACTCCATAATCCACGAAAGTCAATACGGCTTCCAGAAAAAGAAAAGTACAGGCAAATTATTAGGGGAGTTTGCAAATCATATTAATGAAAGCCTAAACAAAAGCTACCACGTTTTGGTCCTATTTATGGACTTTAGTAAAGCTTTTGATACTCTGGACCATTCAAAGCTAACAGATGCGCTGGAACGTATTGGAATAAGAGGATTGATGGCTGATTGGCTAAAGGAATACCTACACAACAGGCTTTTTTGTGTCAAAATCAGCGAGACATATAGCCAAAAAGAACACGTACTTTATGGAGTCCCGCAAGGATCGAAACTGGGCCCAATTCTGTTTACATTATACGCCAATGAGCTTCTTCGCACCTTCAAGCGAGCCAAACCATTTGCATATGCCGACGATACTGCGTTAGTGGTAAGTCACAGATCCCTTCAGACAGCTACGACGATAATTCAGGAGGAGTTCGATACAGCAGTAAAATGGTGTCACGATCATGGTATAATAATCAACGCAGCCAAAACAAAAATGATGCACATAAGAAACCCGCAGTTCAAGGCTACCGAACAACGAATATACTATAGGAATAATTCTTGCCCTACTTCTAACAGCTGCCCTATAGATATAGTAGAAACCTACAAATATCTAGGAGTCATAATCGACAGTAACTTCCTATGGGATATGCATATCGATGAGCTGCGTACGAGTCTTAAAAGAGCACTATACGCGCTAACTCATCTGCAGTATTATGCTACAACACCTGTGCTAAGGCAAGTGTACTTTGCATTAGTGGAATCCAAGCTAAGATATGGAATACTTGCCTGGGGCAATGCATCGGCAACACATATAAAGAAACTCAAAAAATTACAAACTGCAGCACTGAAAAAGATAAACGTATGTACTCATAGAAATGTTGCTGAGCGAGAAAGGTTTATTGTCCTTCAAGTGGAAGACCTCTTCAAGATGGCGCTTATATTAGAGTATTATGACGATCCACGATTCATTTTTCCAATTAACCATGGGATAAACACAAGAAGACGCGCACAAGGTATGCTACAAGAACCGCGTTTCTACAACATCTATGGAAGAAGACAGTTGAAATGCAGTGTACCTGAAGCTCTCAACACAATTCCGCAAGAAATTAAAACCATTCGAAATTTTAAAACTAGGAAAAAACGCTTAAAAAACTTCCTTTTGAATCAACATTAAAGCAATTGAATGTCAAATCTAAACACAAATATTAAAATGTTAAAGTAGATCTATGTAAATACTGAATTCAAAAAAAATCAATTTACTTAATTCATATGTACATATATTGATTAATCTTTTCGTAAATTTTCTATTGAATGTACACTAAACTAAGCTTACTTAATTTCAGTCATTAATGTTAAAAGCACAACATTCTGCAGAAAAGCCCCTAAGGCTTCGCGGAAAAATATAACCATTGTAGATATTATGTATTGAAATAAATAAATATTGAAATAAAAAAATATTGAAGAACCAGTCGCTGAAGAACTAACAGTTGAAGAACCAGTCGCTGTCGGACCTGTCGCTGAAGGACCAGTCGCTGAAGAACCAGTCGCTAAAGAAACAGTCGCTGAAGAAACAGTTGTTGAAAAACCAGTTGTTGAAGAACCAGTCGTTGAAGGACCTGTCGCTGAAGAACCAGTTGTTGAAGGACCAGTAGCTGAAGGACCTGTCGCTGAAGAACCACTCGCTGAAGAACAAGGCGTTGAAGAACCAGTAGCTGAATAACCAATCGTTGAAGAACTGGACGCTGAAGAACCAGTAGTTGAAGAACCAGTCGCTGTCGGACCTGTCGCTGAAGCACCAGTCGTTGAAGGACCAGTCGCTGAAGGACCAGTCGCTGAAGGACCTGTCGCTGAAGAACCAGTCGCTGAAGAACCGGTCGTTTAAGAACCAGTCGCAGACGAACCCGTCGCTGAAGAACCAGTCGCTGAAGAAACAGTCGCTGAAGAACCAGTCGTTGAAGTACCAGCCGCTGAAGAACCACTCGTTGAAAAACCAGTCGCAGCAGAAACGGTTGCTGGAGAACCAGACGCTGAGGGACCAGTCCCTGAAGAACCAGTCGCTGAAGAACCAGTCGCTAAAGAACCGGTCGCTTAAGAACCAGTTGTCGAAAGACCAGTCACTAAAGAACCAGTCGCTGAAGAATCAGTAGTTGAAGAACCAGTCGTTGAAGGAACAGTCGCTGAAGGACCAGTCGCTGAAGGACCTGTCGCTGAAGAACCAGTCGCTGAAGAACCCGTCGCTTAAGCACCAGTCGCAGACGAACCCGTCGCTGAAGAGCCAGTCGCTGAAGAAACAGTTGCTGAAGAACCAGTCGTTGAAGTACCAGCCGCTGAAGAACCACTCGTTGAAAAACCAGTCACAGAAGAAACAGTTGCTGAAGAGCCAGTCGCTGAGGGACCAGTCCCTGAAGAACCAGTCGCAGACGAACCCGTCGCTGAAGAACCGGTTGCTGAAGAACAAGGCGTTGAAGAACCAGTCGCTGAATAACCAATCGCTGAAGAACTAGACGCTGAAGAACCAGTCGCTGAAGAACCCGTCGCTTAAGAACCTGTCGCAGACGAACCCGTCGCTGAAGAGCCAGTCGCTGAAGAAACAGTTGCTGAAGAACCAGTCGTTGAAGTACCAGACGCTGAAGAACCACTCGTTGAAAAACCAGTCGCAGAAGAAACAGTTGCTGAAGAACCAGTCGCTGAGGGACCCGCCTCTGAAGAACCAGTCGCTGAAGAACCAGTCGCTAAGGAACCGGTCGCTGAAGAACCAGTTGTCGAAAGACCAGTCACTAAAGAGCCAGTCGCTGAAGAACCAGTCGTTGAAGAACCAGTCGCTGTCGGACCTGTCGCTGAAGAACCAGTCGTTGAAGGACCAGTCGCTGAAGGACCAGTCGCTGAAGAACCAGTCGCTAAAGAAACAGTCGCTTAAGAAGCAGTTGTTGAAGAACAAGTTGTTGAAGAACCAGTTGCTGAAGGACCTGTCGCTGAAGAACCAGTTGTTGAAGAACCAGCCGCGGAAGGACCTGTCGCTGAAGAACCAGTCGCTGAAGAACAAGGCGTTGAAGAACCAGTCGCGGAATAACCAATCGTTGAAGAACTAGACCCTGAAGAACCAGTTTTTGAAGAACCAGTTGCTGAAGGACCTGTCGCTGAAGGATCAGTCGCTGAAGAACTAACAGTTGAAGAACCAGTCGCTGTCGGACCTGTCGCTGAAGGACCAGTCGCTGAAGAACCAGTCGCTAAAGAAACAGTCGCTGAAGAAACAGTTGTTGAAAAACCAGTTGTTGAAGAACCAGTCGTTGAAGGACCTGTCGCTGAAGAACCAGTTGTTGAAGGACCAGTAGCTGAAGGACCTGTCGCTGAAGAACCACTCGCTGAAGAACAAGGCGTTGAAGAACCAGTAGCTGAATAACCAATCGTTGAAGAACTGGACGCTGAAGAACCAGTAGTTGAAGAACCAGTCGCTGTCGGACCTGTCGCTGAAGCACCAGTCGTTGAAGGACCAGTCGCTGAAGGACCAGTCGCTGAAGGACCTGTCGCTGAAGAACCAGTCGCTGAAGAACCGGTCGTTTAAGAACCAGTCGCAGACGAACCCGTCGCTGAAGAACCAGTCGCTGAAGAACCAGTCGCTGAAGAAACAGTCGCTGAAGAACCAGTCGTTGAAGTACCAGCCGCTGAAGAACCACTCGTTGAAAAACCAGTCGCAGCAGAAACGGTTGCTGGAGAACCAGACGCTGAGGGACCAGTCCCTGAAGAACCAGTCGCAGACGAACCCGTCGCTGAAGAACCGGTTGCTGAAGAACAAGGCGTTGAAGAACCAGTCGCTGAATAACCAATCGCTGAAGAACTAGACGCTGAAGAACCAGTCGCAGACGAACCCGTCGCTGAAGAACCAGTCGCTGAAGAAACAGTCGCTGAAGAACCAGTCGTTGAAGTACCAGCCGCTGAAGAACCACTCGTTGAAAAACCAGTCGCAGCAGAAACGGTTGCTGGAGAACCAGACGCTGAGGGACCAGTCCCTGAAGAACCAGTCGCTGAAGAACCAGTCGCTAAAGAACCGGTCGCTAAAGAACCAGTTGTCGAAAGACCAGTCACTAAAGAACCAGTCGCTGAAGAATCAGTAGTTGAAGAACCAGTCGTTGAAGGAACAGTCGCTGAAGGACCAGTCGCTGAAGGACCTGTCGCTGAAGAACCAGTCGCTGAAGAACCCGTCGCTTAAGCACCAGTCGCAGACGAACCCGTCGCTGAAGAGCCAGTCGCTGAAGAAACAGTTGCTGAAGAACCAGTCGTTGAAGTACCAGCCGCTGAAGAACCACTCGTTGAAAAACCAGTCACAGAAGAAACAGTTGCTGAAGAGCCAGTCGCTGAGGGACCAGTCCCTGAAGAACCAGTCGCAGACGAACCCGTCGCTGAAGAACCGGTTGCTGAAGAACAAGGCGTTGAAGAACCAGTCGCTGAATAACCAATCGCTGAAGAACTAGACGCTGAAGAACCAGTCGCTGAAGAACCCGTCGCTTAAGAACCTGTCGCAGACGAACCCGTCGCTGAAGAGCCAGTCGCTGAAGAAACAGTCGCTGAAGAACCAGTCGTTGAAGTACCAGACGCTGAAGAACCACTCGTTGAAAAACCAGTCGCAGAAGAAACAGTTGCTGAAGAACCAGTCGCTGAGGGACCCGCCTCTGAAGAACCAGTCGCTGAAGAACCAGTCGCTAAGGAACCGGTCGCTGAAGAACCAGTTGTCGAAAGACCAGTCACTAAAGAGCCAGTCGCTGAAGAACCAGTCGTTGAAGAACCAGTCGCTGTCGGACCTGTCGCTGAAGAACCAGTCGTTGAAGGACCAGTCGCTGAAGGACCAGTCGCTGAAGAACCAGTCGCTAAAGAAACAGTCGCTTAAGAAGCAGTTGTTGAAGAACAAGTTGTTGAAGAACCAGTTGCTGAAGGACCTGTCGCTGAAGAACCAGTTGTTGAAGAACCAGCCGCGGAAGGACCTGTCGCTGAAGAACCAGTCGCTGAAGAACAAGGCGTTGAAGAACCAGTCGCTGAATAACCAATCGTTGAAGAACTAGACCCTGAAGAACCAGTTTTTGAAGAACCAGTTGCTGAAGGACCTGTCGCTGAAGGATCAGTCGCTGAAGAACAAGGCGTTGACGAACCAGTCGCTGAATAACCAATCGTTGAAGAACTAGACGCTGAAGAAACACTCGTTGAAAAACCCGTCGCTGAAGAACCTGTCGCTGAAGGACCAGTCGCTGAAGAACCAGTCGCTGAAGAACCAAGAGTTGAAGAACCAGTCGCTGTCGGACCTGTCGCTGAAGCACCAGTCATTGAAGGACCAGTCGCTGAAGGACCAGTCGCCGAAGAACCAGTGGCTAAAGAAACAGTCGCTGAAGAAGCAGTTGTTGGAGAACCAGTTGTTGAGGAACCAGTCGCTGAAGGACCTGTCGCTGAAGAACCAGTTGTTGAAGAACCAGTCGCTGAATGACCTGTCGCTGAAGAACCAGTCGCTGAAGAACAAGGCGTTGAAGAACCAGTCGCTGAATAACCAATCGTTGAAGAACTAGACGCTGAAGAAGCAGTAGTTGAAGAACCTGTCGTTGAAGCACCAGTCGCTGTAGAACCAGTCGCTGAAGAACCGGACGCTGAAGAACCACTCGTTGAAAAACCCGTCGCTGAAGAACCTGTCGCTGAAGGACCAGTCGCTGAAGGACCAGTCGCTGAAGAACCAGTCGCTGAAGAACCAAGAGTTGAAGAACCAGTCGCTGTCGGACCTGTCGCTGAAGCACCAGTCATTGAAGGACCAGTCGCTGAAGGACCAGTCGCTGAAGAACCAGTGGCTAAAGAAACAGTCGCTGAAGAAGCAGTTGTTGAGGAACCAGTCGCTGAAGGACCTGTCGGTGAAGAACCAGTCATTGCAGGACCAGCAGTTGAAGAAATAGTCGCTGAAGAACGAGTCGTTGAAGAACCAGTCGCTGAATAACCAATCTTTGAAGAACTAGACGCTGAAGGACCAGTAGTTGAAGAACCAGTAGTTGACGAACCAGTCGCTGAAGCACCAGTCGCCGAAGAACCAGTCGCTGAAGAACCAGTCGCAGAAGAACCAACAGTTGAGGAACCAGCCGCTGAAGGACCTGTCGCTGAAGAACCGGTGGTTGAAGAACTAGTCTCAGAAGAACCAGCCGCTGAAGAACCAGTCGCTGAAGAACCAGTCGCTGAAGAACCTGTCGCTGAAGAACAAGGCGTTGAAGAACCAGTCGCTGAATATCCAATCGTTGAAGAACTAGACGCTGAAGAACAAGTTGTTGAAGAACCTGTAGTTGAAGAACCAGTCGCTGAAGAACCAGTCGCTGAAGAACCAGTCGCTGAAGAACCGGCCGCTGAATAACCAATCTTTGAAGAACTAGACGTTGAAGAACCAGTAGTTGACGAACCAGTCGCTGAAGCACCAGTCGCTGAAGAACCAGTCGCTGGATAACCAGTCGCTGAAGAACCAACAGTTGAAGAACCAGTCGCTGAAGAACCAGTCGCTGGATAACCAGTCCCTGAAGAACCAGCCGCCGAAGGAACAGTCGCTAAAAAACCAGTCGTTGAAGAACCAGTAGTCGAGGAACCAGTCGCTGAAGGACCTGTGGCGGTGAGGAACCAGTCGATGAAGAATCAGTCGCTAAGAAAACAGTCGCTAAAGAAACAGTCGCTGAAGAACCAGCTGTTGAAGAACCATTTGTTGAAGAACCAGTCGCTGAAGGACCTGTCGCTGAAGAACCAGTCGTTGAAGAACCAGTCGCTGAAGAACCCGTCGCTTAAGAACCATTCGCAAATGAACCCGTCGCTGAAGAACCAGTTACTGAAAAACCAGTCGCTGAAGACCAAGTCGCTGAAGAACCACTCGTTGAAAAATCCGTCGCTGAAGAACCTGTCGCTGAAGAACCAGTCGCTGAAGGACCAACAGTTGAAGAACCAGTCGCTGTCGGACCTGTCGCTGAAGCACCAGTCGTTGAAGGACCAGTCGCTGAAGGACCAGTCGCTGAAGAACCAGTCGCTAAAGAAACAGTCGCTGAAGAAGCAGTTGTTGAAGAACTAGTTGTTGAAAAACCAGTCGCTGAAGGACATGTCGCTGAAGAACCAGTCGTTGAAGAACCAGTCGCTGAAGAATCCGTCGCTTAAGAACCAGTCGCTGAAGACCCAGTCGCTGAAGAACTAACAGTTGAAGAACCAGCCGCTGTCGGACCTGTCGCTGAAGCACCAGCCGTTGAAGGACCAGTCGCTGAAGGACCAGTCGCTGAAGAACCAGTCGCTAAAGAAACAGTCGCTGAAGAAACAGTTGTTGAAAAACCAGTTGTTGAAGAACCAGTCGTTGAAGGACCTGTCGCTGAAGAACCAGTTGTTGAAGGACCAGTCGCTGAAGGACCTGTCGCTGAAGAACCAGTCGCTGAAGAACAAGGCGTTGAAGAACCAGTAGCTGAATAACCAATCGTTGAAGAACTGGACGCTGAAGAACCAGTAGTTGAAGAACCAGTCGCTGTCGGACCTGTCGCTGAAGCACCAGTCGTTGAAGGACCAGTCGCTGAAGGACCAGTCGCTGAAGGACCTGTCGCTGAAGAACCAGTCGCTGAAGAACCGGTCGTTTAAGAACCAGTCGCAGACGAACCCGTCGCTGAAGAGCCAGTTGCTGAAGAAACAGTCGCTGAAGAACCAGTCGTTGAAGTACCAGCCGCTGAAGAACCACTCGTTGAAAAACCAGTCGCAGCAGAAACGGTTGCTGGAGAACCAGACGCTGAGGGACCAGTCCCTGAAAAACCAGTCGCTGAAGAACCAGTCGCTAAAGAACCGGTCGCTAAAGAACCAGTTGTCGAAAGACCAGTCACTAAAGAACCAGTCGCTGAAGAATCAGTAGTTGAAGAACCAGTCGTTGAAGGACCAGTCGCTGAAGGACCAGTCGCTGAAGGACCTGTCGCTGAAGAACCAGTCGCTGAAGAACCCGTCGCTTAAGCACCAGTCGCAGACGAACCCGTCGCTGAAGAGCCAGTCGCTGAAGAAACAGTTGCTGAAGAACCAGTCGTTGAAGTACCAGCCGCTGAAGAACCACTCGTTGAAAAACCAGTCGCAGAAGAAACAGTTGCTGAAGAGCCAGTCGCTGAGGGACCAGTCCCTGAAGAACCAGTCGCAGACGAACCCGTCGCTGAAGAACCGGTTGCTGAAGAACAAGGCGTTGAAGAACCAGTCGCTGAATAACCAATCGCTGAAGAACTAGACGCTGAAGAACCAGTCGCTGAAGAACCCGTCGCTTAAGAACCTGTCGCAGACGAACCCGTCGCTGAAGAGCCAGTCGCTGAAGAAACAGTCGCTGAAGAACCAGTCGTTGAAGTACCAGCCGCTGAAGAACCACTCGTTGAAAAACCAGTCGCAGAAGAAACAGTTGCTGAAGAACCAGTCGCTGAGGGACCAGCCTCTGAAGAACCAGTCGCTGAAGAACCAGTCGCTAAGGAACCGGTCGCTGAAGAACCAGTTGTCGAAAGACCAGTCCCTAAAGAGCCAGTCGCTGAAGAACCAGTCGTTGAAGAACCAGTCGCTGAAGAACTAACAGTTGAAGAGCCAGTCGCTGTCGGACCTGTCACTGAAGAACCAGTCGTTGAAGGACCAGTCGCTGAAGGACCAGTCGCTGAAGAACCAGTCGCTAAAGAAACAGTCGCTTAAGAAGCAGTTGTTGAAGAACAAGTTGTTGAAGAACCAGTTGCTGAAGGACCTGTCGCTGAAGAACCAGTTGTTGAAGAACCAGCCGCGGAAGGACCTGTCGCTGAAGAACCAGTCGCTGAAGAACAAGGCGTTGAAGAACCAGTCGCTGAATAACCAATCGTTGAAGAACTGGACCCTGAAGAACCAGTTGTTGAAGAACCAGTTGCTGAAGGACCTGTCGCTGAAGGACCAGTCGCTGAAGAACAAGGCGTTGACGAACCAGTCGCTGAATAACCAATCGTTGAAGAACTAGACGCTGAAGAACCAGTAGTTGAAGAACCAGTAGTTGACGAACCAGTCGCTGAAGCACCAGTCGCCGAAGAACCAGTCGCTGAAATTCCAGTCGCTGAAGAACCAGTCGCTGAAGAACCAGTAGTTGAAGAGCCAGTCGCTGAAGGACCTGTCGCTGGAGATCCCGTCGTTAAAGAACTAGTCGCTGAAAAACCAGTCGCTTAAGATTCAGTCGCTGAAGAACCACTCGGTGAAGAACCAGTCGCTGAAGAACCCGTCGCTGAAGAACCAGTCACAGAAGAAACGGTTGCTGAAGAACCAGTCGCTGAGGGACCAGTCCCTGAAGAACCAGTCGCTGAAGAACCAGTCGCTGAAGAACCGGTCGCTGAAGAATCAGTAGTTGAAGAACCAGTTGTTGAAAGATCAGCCGCTGAAGAACCAGTCACTGAAATTCCAGTCGCTGAAGAACCAGTCGCTGAAGAACCAGTAGTTGAAGAGCCAGTCGCTGAAGGACCTGTCGCTATAGATCCCGTCGTTAAAGAACTAGTCGCTGCAGAACCAGTCGCTGAAGAACCAGTAGTTGAAGAACCAGTCGCTGAAGAACCCGTCGCTGAAGAACCCGTCGCTGAAGAACCAGTCGCTGAAGAACCCGTCGCTGAAGAACCAGTCGCATCAGAAATAGTTGCTGAAGAACCAGTCGCTGAGGGACCAGTCCCTGAAGAACCAGTCGCTGAAGAACCAGTCGCTCAAGAACCCTTCGCTGAAGAATCAGTAGTTGAAGAACCAGTTGTTGAAAGAACAGTCGCTGGAGAACCAGAAGTTGAACAACCAGCCGCTAAGAGACCAGTCGCTGAAGGACCAGTCGCTGAAGAACCAGTCGCTGAAGAACTAGTCGCTGAAGAACCAGTCACTGAAGAACCAGTCGCTGAAGAACCAGTCGCTGATGGAACAGTCGCTGAAGAACCAGTCGCTAAAGAAACAGTCTCTGAAGAACCAGTAGTTGAAGAACCAGTCGTTGAATAACCAGTAGCTGAAGAACCAGTGGTTGAAGAGCCAGTCGTTGAATAGCCAGTCGCTGAAGGACCTGTCGCTGAAGATCCAGTCGTTGAAGAACTGGTCACTGAGAAACCAGTCGCTTAAGATCCAGTCGCTGAAGAACCCGTCGCTGAAGAACCAGTCGCTGAAGAACCCGTCGCTGAAGAACCAGTCGCAGAAGAAACAGTTGCTGAAGAACCAGTCGCTGAGGGACCAGTCCCTGAAGAACCAGTCGCTGAAGAACCAGTCGCTAAAGAACCGGTCGCTGAAGAATCAGTAGTTGAAGAACCAGTTGTTGAAAGATCAGTCGCTGGAGAGCCAGTAGTTGAACAACCAGCCGCTAAGGGACCAGTGGCTTAAGGACCAGTCGCTGAAGAACCAATCGCTGAAGAACTAATTGCTGAAGAACCAGTCACTGAAGAACCAGTCGCAGAAGAACCAGTCGCTGAAGAACCAGTCGTTGAAGAACCAGTCATTGAAGAACCGGTCGTTGAAGAACCAGTCGCTAAAGAAGTAGTGGCTGAAGAACCAGTCACTGAAGAACCAGTCACTGAAGAACCAGTCGCTGAAGAACTAGTCGCTGAAGAACTAATTGCTGAAGAGCCAGTCACTGAAGAACCAGTCGCTGAAGAACCAGTCGCTGAAGAACCAGTCGCTGAAGAACCAGTCGTTGAAGAACGAGTCGTTGAAAAACCAGTCGCTGAAGAACCAGTGGTTGAAGAGCCAGTAGTTGAATAATCAGTCGCTGAAGAACCAGTCGCTGAAGAACTAATCACTGAAGAACCAGTCACTGAAGAACCAGTCGCTGAAGAACCAGTCAGCGTGGTGATGCAGTGGTTAACATCATCGACCGCCGAGCGGAAGATCTATAGTTCAAGTTCGCTTCATAGCCAAGAAAAATTAAATTCCTATACGGACAAGAAGTATGCAACGCAGTTGTGAATGGAAAGTGACCAGACGTACTGCTGCAGGCATATCACTCACAGTATATGGTCACTTGGTATTCATTCATTATCTACGTATGCAATATTAAAGTGCTCGTACGAATTATTACGGACTATAACCAACGCGGAATTCGGTCGGCTCTCGTCCTATCTAGGACAACCACCCCTGAGAGTAGTGAACGAACATCAAAGACCCAAACCACTGCACTCCGTTAAGGTTGTGTGTGCAACAACACATCATAAGAGAATAAAAAAACTCTTGAACCTGCGCGAGGCTCTACAAAAAAAAACAGTCGTTGAAAAACCAGTCGCTGAAGAACCAGTCGCTAAAGAACCAGTCTCTGAAGAACCAGTAGTTGAAGAACAGGTTGCTGAAGGACCTGTCGCTGAGGAACCAGCCGTTGAAGAACCAGTCGCTGAAGAACGAGTTGTTTTATTTAATTTAATTTTTTTTTCAATATTTCAGTAATATTAACAATGGTTATATTTTTCCGCGAAGCCCTATGGGCTTTTCTGAAGAATGTTGTACTTCTAACATTAATGACTGAAATTTAGTAAGCTTAGTTTATAACATTCAATATAAAATTTACGAAAAAAAAAATTGATCAATTGTATATACATATGTATGTATGTTGGCGTTCCAGTCCATGAAGGACCTAAGCCGAGCTTCTTTCAATCAGCCATGTTGTGTATGATTTCATTTTCCCATAGGTGAAAGGGACCTACAAGTTTTTGCCGGTTCCGAAAAGCGAATTTCGAGAAGCTTTTCATGACAATTTTACTACGGGGGGTTTTGTTAGAACCCCGCTGAGGAGAAACACCGTGAAAACACGTTCGATGACATGGCTGTGTCGGGATTCGATCCCGTGTCATCGGCGCCAGAGGCCAATACACTACCCACTGCGCCGCGGTGCGCTATACATACATATGTATGTGTGTAAATAATTTGATTTTTTGGATTCAGTATTTTCATAAGTTTATAATAATTTGACATCTTAATACTTGTGCTTAAATTTGACATTCAATTGCTAGGGTGTTGATTTAAAAGAAAGTTTTTTTATGCGTTTTTTCCTAGTTTCAACATTTCTAATGGTTTCAAGTTCTTGCGGAATTGTGTTGAGAGCTTCAGGTTCACTGCATTTCAACTGTCTTCTTCCATAGGTGTTGTAGAAACGCGGTTCTTGTAGCATACCTTGTGCGCGTCTTCTTGTGTTTATTCCATGGTTAATTGGAATGATGAATCGTGGGTAGTCATAGTACTCTAATGTAAGCGCCTTTATATGTGTTACTGATGCATTGCCCCAGGCAAGTATTCCATAACTTAGCTTGGATTCCACTAACACAAAGTACACTTGCCACAGATATTGTAGCATGATACTGCAGATGAGTTGGCGCGTTTAGTGCTCTTTTAAGACTCGTACGCAACTCATCGATATGTATATTCCATAGGAAATTACTGTCGATTATGACTCCTAGATATGTATTTGTATGTTTCTACTATATTGTTACGAATTATTCGATCCCCACACCAAATAGGGTTCGCACCACTGGATTGCGATAAACTACAATTGTCCTTTTTATTTAAATTGAAACACACACACTTTTAATTCTTTCACCACAGATCAATTATCTGTGTAGCTTCACCACTTTTCTTTATTATCCAATACAATCCACTTTAAGCTTTATTACACAATACCCTTTGAAAGCTTTTCTTTTCACACTGGTTGATCACACCGACTTGTCACACGCTGTTTTATACCACAACCTGAATGAATGTCAAGGGCGAGTGTTCGCGCTTATATAGCTCTCGGTCCACCGTCTCGAACGTTCGCCGTTGGAAGTTCCCCTTCGGAAATCTCTAGAACGCTCTGACAATTCCATTGGAAGTTGACATCATTCCAATCCCCGCTTCCAGAGAGTTTTCGAACTTCGACAGCGAAATTCGAACTTAACGGTCCGCTTGCATCTCCGCAACACTGCCCTCCTCCTAAACTTGTTCGTCCACGAACAAGCGATTGGACCCTTCTCCGTAATATGGTGCTAACCTCTCTACGTGGACAATTTTATACTTCGCCTGTCTGTTTCCCATCTGCTGTATCCGGTATACCACGTCATTGAGTTTCTTGATGACCTCATATGGTCCGTCCCAGGCTGATTGCAACTTGGGGCACAAGCCTTTTTTCCGTTGTGGGTTGTACAGCAATACCAATTGTCCGGTCTCGAATCCAGAAGTATTCGCCCTCAAGTCGTATCGCGCCTTCATTTTATCGCTGACCAAGTTCAGTCGCTCCCGGATGAACTGATGGATAGAGTTCAGCTGTTCTTTCTTTTCGGTTACGAAGTCTTCCCTGCCACTAGTTGTCGGTAGTACCACGCCGAACTTCAAGTCCGATGGAAGTCGGAGATCAGTTCCAAAGATGACTTCGGCGGGTGTTGTTGCCGTTGAATTGTGCTGTGCCGAACGGTATGCCATTAGGAAAAGGGGGAGATGTTCATCCCAGTCCTTCTGATCTCCGACGACGACTTTTCTCAGGAATTCCTCCATCGTCCGGTTGAACCTTTCGACCATGCCAACAGATTGTGGATGTAATGGTGTTGTCCGTGTCTTTCTGATACCTAGCATGTCACAGAGTTCTTTGAACACCGACGACTCGAAATTTTTCCCTTGGTCTGAGTGCAGTTCCATTGGTACTCCATAACGCGAAATCCGGTTATTCACGAATGCATCCGAAATGGTTTTGGCTTCCTGGTTCGGGATGCAAACACCTCAGGCCACTTGCTGAAGTAATCGATCACCACTAGCGCGTACTTGTTTCCAGCGTTGCTCGTTGGGAATGGGCCTGCAATGTCCATTGCGATACGTTCGAACGCTGCTCCAACATTGTACTGCTGCATATTTCCTCGAGTTTTCCTAACTGGACCCTTTGCCTTCGCACACTGTTCACACCTGCGAATGAAACGCGTAACCGACTCATGGCATCCTACCCAGTAGAAACGTCTCTTGATCTTTTCTACAGTCTTGTTAACACCAAGATGACCCCCGCTTGGTCCCTCGTGGTATTCTCGGATGACCTCTTCGATTTGTCCCTTCGGAATTACCAGTAGATCGTTTACAATGTTCCCGTCCTCACTTTCCCAACTGCGGTAGAGGCAACCGTTCTTCAGCTTCAAACTCTGCCATTGAGCCCAGTAAGCTTTCACGATTGGGCTTTCACTGGATATTTGCTGCCAAGTTGGTCGAAAACCTCGTTCTTGGTAGTCGATGATGACTGCCAGATCGGCATCTTCTCGCTGCTTCCTTCCGACCTTCTCGACAGTCCAGGAATCATCTGGCAGCACCTGGAAACAACGGATGTCCGTGACCTGTTCCTTAGTTTCCGCACGTGAACAATGCTTGCATTCAACGCCGCGAGTTCGGCTCGTTAATGCATCCGCATTTCTATGGCTGCTTCCGTTCCGGTATTCGCGTGCTCTCGCTTGTTCTCCTTTTCGCGAATCAAACCTCCACCGCCTTCTTCTCAGATGACAATTTCTCGCCATGTGCCCCTGCTCGTTGCAGATGTAACATCTACCTGGGAACGGGCAGCTCCTACTCACCGTTGTTTCTCTGGAACTACGCCACAATTTGCTGGAAGAACGCTTTCTCCGCAGACGACAGTCTTTTGCAATGTGCCCCTGCTGGTCGCAGATGTAGCATCTACCCGGGAATGAACCACTCCTACTCGCCGTTGTTGTTCTCGAACTATCCTAGTCTTGAGATATGCGCCGTAGTTTGATCGAAGGTCGGCATATCAAGAGCGATGTTTCACATGCGAGAGCGCTGGCAACTGTCTCCTTGAAAGATGTCTTCGGCAGGAGAATCAGGCTTCGTTGCGTATCGGGGTCCCTTAGCCCATGGATGAAAGAATCCGTTTTAAGTTTCTCCACCACATCAACTGGAACATCCGCGTAGGCAAGATGGGATAGCCTCTCGATGTCGGCAGCATACTGTTGGATGGTCTCGTTTAAACGCTGCTTGCGCCCTTTAAGTTCCAGCTTGTGCATTTCCTGCTCACTGCCGTATCTTCGATGGAGAGCATCCCATATGGCCGTGTAGTTCCTTCTCTGGGTCTCCGGGATGGTCTGTAGAACACCAGCTGCTTCGCCTTTAAGCGAAATTACTAGAACGGCCACACGATCTTCTTCTCCCCATTGATTCCGCTCCGCTGTTGTCTCGAACTGGAGCTTAAAGATATTAAATGCGCTCGTGCCGTCAAAGTTGGGGGCTGTGAATTTCGATGCTGCAGCCGGTACGACGTTTCCTTGATGGTGAACGTTCTGGATAGTTTTCTCGAGTTCCAGAACCTTCTTATCCAGTGTCTCGATTCTCCTTTCCTGGTTATTTTCGAGATCTAGAACCTTCTTGTCGAACCTCGATTCTAGTGTCTCGATTCTCTCTTCGACGTTTTGGAATCGATCGTCGACGGCCTGCTGGATGTTTCTTAGGCTTTCTCGATTGTTCTCTAGCATCTCTTCCAGCTTCTGATTCAGGGAAGTGGAATTTTCCTCCAGCTTCCTACTTACGGCAGCGGAATTTTCCTCAAGTTTCTCCAGTTTCTGGCTCAAAGAAGTGGAATTTTCCTCCAGCTTTTGACTCAGAGAAGTACTTACGGCAACGGAATTTTCCTCCAGCTTTTGATCCAGTTTCTGGGATATGGAAGCACTCATAGCATTTATAGCTGCGAGAATTTGCTGCATATCGAATGCTGGTTCACTGGATGTCGACGGCTTCTCCACCCCGAACTCGTGATTCTCCCAGTCGAAACCTTCTTCCTGCAACGCTGATCGCAGTCTCTCCACCAGGTTGGCTTTACTTCCCACTGTGGATAATTCCCGAGCATCCAGCTCTCTTTTCAGTTGTTCAATTGTCAACTTTTCCAATTTTACCATTTTCTCACTTTTGCAATGATTCACTTCACAACTCAAATAAAGTTTCACTCGTTTACTCGCAATCCCACTTCTGACACCAAATGTTACGAATTATTCGATCCCCACACCAAATAGGGTTCGCACCACTGGATTGCGATAAACTACAATTGTCCTTTTTATTTAAATTGAAACACACACACTTTTAATTCTTTCACCACAGATCAATTATCTGTGTAGCTTCACCACTTTTCTTTATTATCCAATACAATCCACTTTAAGCTTTATTACACAATACCCAAACCTTTATTGAAAGCTTTTCTTTTCACACTGGTTGATCACACCGACTTGTCACACGCTGTTTTATACCACAAACTGAATGAATGTCAAGGGCGAGTGTTCGCGCTTATATAGCTCTCGGTCCACCGTCTCGAACGTTCGCCGTTGGAAGTTCCCCTTCGGAAATCTCTAGAACGCTCTGACAATTCCATTGGAAGTTGACATCATTCCAATCCCCGCTTCCAGAGAGTTTTCGAACTTAACGGTCCGCTTGCATCTCCGCAACAATATTTATAGGACAGTTATTAGATGTAGGGCAGGAATTATCCCTAAAGTTTATTTGTTGTTCGGTGGCCTTGAACTGCGGGTTTCTTATGAGCATCATTTTTGTTTTGGCTGCGTTGATTTTTAAGCCATGGTCGTGAAACCATTTTACTGCTTCGTCGAACTCCTCCTGAATTATCGTCGTTGCTGTCTGCAGGGATCTGTGACTTACCACTAACGCTGTATCGTCGGCATATGCAAATGGTTTGGCTCGCTTGAAGGTGCGAAGAAGCTCATTGGCGTATAATGGAAACAGTATTGGGCCCAGTTTCGATCCTTGCGGGACTCCATACAGTACTTGTTCTTTTTGGCTATAGGTCTCGATGATTTTGACACAAAAAAGCCTGTTGTGTAGGTATTCCTTTAGCCAATCAGCCATCAATCCTTGTATTTCAATACGTTCCAGAGCATCTAAATATTAGTTTTGAATGGTTCAGAGTATCAAAAGCTTTACTAAGGTCCATAAATAGGACCAAAACGTGTTAACTTTTGCTTAGGCTTTCATTAATATGATTTGCAAACTCCCCTAATAATTTGCCTGTACTATTCTTTTCCGGGAAACCGTATTGACTTTCGTGGATTATGGAGTGTTTTTCAATAAAATTCCGCATTCTGTTTGTTATAACTTCTTCAAGGCACTTTTCGACTACTGGTAATATTGATATTGGCCTGTAATTGTTGAGTTGACTTTTAGTACCCCCTTCGTATATTGGCCTGACTACCGCCGTTTTTAAGTTTTCTGGAATTTTTGCTTGTGTAAGACTTAAATTTGCAAATTTGCACAAGATCGGTGCAAAAATTTCCGCGTGGATTTTAATATCCGCCGCTCGCATTCCGTCAATACTTGGCGACCTATTTTCACCAAACAAACCGATTATTCTTAACATTTCAACGGAATTTGTTTCTTGAATAAAAACTGATCTATCTAATATTTTATATGAGGGAGTCGATGTTATCGAATCGCAATGGTGTACGATGTTGACAATTTGTTCGCTGAAGTTTTTTGCACATTCGCTAGCGTGATTATTTAGACACATTTGACTAGAGAAATTCTTAATTATAGTTTTACCAACGCTAAGCTTTTTCTTTCCCATTATCTCATTTATTAGACTCCCTGTTTTACGGGAATCTGATTATATTTGGTTGAACTTAGTTATATAAAAGAAGCATTCTTGCGCTGTTATTTGTCTGTTTAGTTTGTTTCGAAAAGTCTTATACTCCAGTTCATAAGTTCTGTTCAATTTGTTATTTTTCCAACTTTTACACAGCTCATCCCTTCTTTTACATTTAGCGATTAAGTCATGAGTAATCCATGGGCTATGTTTTCTTTAATTTTTTATTGTTCTTACAACCGTCGACTGTTCATATATTCTTTTCATTTTATCAGCAAGTTTCTGATGATGAGAAATCGCATCATTCTCAATAGTCACTTCTTCCCAGTTTGTTTCAGCGATTAACTCATTTACCTTCATGTTACTTATAAAAGCCATGCTGATCAGTTGTTCTTTTACAGCTGATTGTTGCGAATTTATGAAATATAGGGTGGGGTAATGATCTGTGATACGGCCTTCGATCTGATCGGCTGAGTTGATTTGGCAATCCGTTACATTAGTTGCGATGTGATTTTGTTCCCGTTTCGGATCTACCCTTGTACATTCTGTTATTATATTCATTAACCCCAGTGACGCCAGCATCTCTAAATATTCTTTCACCCCGTATAAACCCGGATCATTCACATTAATATTCACATCGCCCATTACTACAATCTCGTCTTTTTTACCCAATTGTTCAATATTATTTCCGAATTCTCCAATTAACGCTTTTTTGCTATAACCCGGTGGTCTATATATCCCAAATACATATTTATATTTATTGTTACAATTCGTATTTAAATATTTTCGTATGACATGCTTTCAGATGTACATAAGTCGTATGTATTCTAAGTCATTTCGAATTAACATTAAAATTCTACCACCTCTGCGTTTATCTCTGTTCAAGAACTCAGTTTGAATGCCATCTAGGCTATAAAACCCTTTTTCTTCTTCCTTTATATTTGTTTCGACTAAGACTATAATTTTTAATACATTAATAAAGCCGATTATATTCAAACGGAAGTCATTCCAATTCTTACGCAAAGATCTTATGTTAAAGCTCATACAACACCATTTATTTATGCCTAATTCTTTTATGTGGATGGCAAAGGGCTAACAAAGGCCTCGTAGAGGCAGCATCTATCCGATGGATGCTGGCCTGCTAAAAAGCGAGCAGAGCCACCGCAGTCGAACATCTTGCGGCGCTGTTAGTAAGTCCTATTACCACCTCCTCGTGGTGCCATCTGGAGATTTCCCATGGAAATTGCAGACGAGCAAGGGCGAATGGCGAGCCTCCTGCGCCAAAAAACAGGATAAGTCGGTTGGGTTACGGCCTAGTAAGCCGTAACGGTAACAAAAACACAAACTCCGAAACAACCACAAGCCCCGGATATAACGGACCGGATTTATGTTGACGACCCTTGCAAAAAACGAAAAACCGGCCAATTGCGAGTCGGACTCGCGCACGAAGGGTTCCGTACCATCTGTATATACATATAAATATGAAAGAGACTATGTATGTATGTTATCTCATCAGTCATCACATTAAATCACATTTTTTGTACGATGACAGATCTTGGTTGCAGGCAGGTTATCGGCATATTACTTTGATAATCACCATTGAACTCAAATCGATTATCTTACTTGACAGCAATGATGTGAAAAGGTGAATAACAATAAATATGGGGAAAAGGTTTGCAGCTAGGATTAATTAGTCAAAGACACAAATATATTGTCGACTAACCTTAGTTCAGTATGTGACCAAGGGGATTTTTTGGATGAAAATCATGTCTGATGTATGGGAGCCCCCCTTAAATATTCATTTTGTTCTGTTTGTCGTAGCGGCAACAGAAATACATCATCTGTGAAAATTTAAACTGTCTAACTATTACGGTTCATGAGATACAGCCTGGTGACAGACGGACGGACGGACGGACAGCGAAGTCTTAGTAATTGGGTTCCGTTTTACCTTTGGGTACGGAACCCTAAAAGATTAGTGTGTGTCGAGTAGTGGTTTTGTCGTGCGTCGAGTTGTGTAAGGTTAGTGACCGGCCGAATTGTTTGTTATGTGTGATAAGGTGGTTATCATGTGCCGAATTTAGAATAGCAATAGATATCTACATGTTGGTACGCAAAAAGCGTGCCGGGTTGTGTCGAGTTTCACAATTACGCAAAGCGTGCCGAGTTGTTGTTTTGTCGCGTGGCGATAGTGACCGGCCCAGTTGTTTGTTATGGGTGATAGCGTCGTTATCATGCGTAGTAGTTCGAAATAAGCGTGGATCGTAGTATTTTGTTAATATTTTGCAGAGTTGTGGTTTTTGTGAGTTGTGTGGAAGGTTGGTGACCGGGGGCCCCGTTGTTTGTTATGGGTGATAGCGTCGCGTTATCAAGCGTAGTAGTTCCAAATAAGCGGATCGTAGTATTTTGTTAATATTTTGCAGAGTTTGGGTTTCCAAAAAAAAAAGAAATGGGCTTGGACATATAAATACTTAGTGTGGGAAAATGTAAAGCGGATATTTCTGTGGGTTATGTGCCGCCCAAAAAAGAAAAACGTAGTTCAAAATAAGCGGATCGTAGTATTTTGTTAAGCGGATCGTAGTATTTTGTTAATATTTTGCAGAGTTGTGGTTTTTGTGAGTTGTGAATAATGCGCTACAGTGTGGGAAAATGTAAAGCGGATATTTCTGTGGGTTATGTGTAGGCCCCAAAAATAAGAAATGGGCTTGGACATATGAATATTTAGTGTGGGAAAAATGTCAAACTGATATTCCTGTGCTAAACAAAATTGACGGCAACATTTGTATATAAATAGGAAATTTCCTATTCAAAGTGCCATTGTAATAATAAAAACCACCGAGCAGGGACACCCGAGTTGGAAATAAAAGTAGGTACGGTATTTTTAATTAATTGTATATCATTTTATACAATTTCCCTACTTTTAGATACCAAAAAAATGGCAAATATGAATATGGAGATTACATGCATAATTGACGAGTTCAAGTCCAAGACGTGGGATTAACCACAACTGGTCGCCCAGACCAGAAACTTGCTAAACGAGCTGGGGGAGAAGAACTCCTTCGTACGACTGAAGGCCGTCGTGCATCTCCTGGAGGCAATGGAGGACATTGGCTTATTAGAGGGGTGTATTATGGCACCCCTCCCCCCATTGCTTAAAGATGTCACGAATTACATCGAAAGGTAAGTAAATTATTAGCAAACAAAAATGTTTTACATTAATAACATATTTGTATATTTTCTTTTTTTCTTCACAGCAACTCGGCACGCATCTTCTTCTGACGGTTCCCCCCGCAGATTTGCGTCTAAACGCACTCCTTTGTAATAAACATGAATAACATAAATAAAAACCGGCCAAGTGCGAGTCGGACTCGCGCACGAAGGGTTCTGTAACATCTGTATATATAAATATGAAAGAGACTATGTATGTTACCTCATCAAATGACAGAGCTTGGTTGCAGGCAGGATTTTTTGGATGAAAATCATGTCTGTTGTATGGGAGCCCCCTTAAATATTCATTTTGTTCTGCTTTTAGTATTTGTCGTGGTAGCGGCAACAGAAATACATCATCTGTGAAAATTCCAACTGTCTCTTATCACGGTTCATGAGATACAGCCTGGTGACAGACGGACGGACGGACGGACAGCGAAGTCTTAGTAATAGGATTCCGTTTTACCTTTGGGTACGGAACCCTAAAAACATGTTTTTGTACTTAAAAAAATTAAAGAAAAACTTTATATTTAAAAAATAAAAAAACAAAAGCAATATTTGTAAACTTTTTTCATATGCTTCGCTGATGTCAGGGGAACAAGTTTAATCATGTTCTGCATTTTTTTTGGCGTACAACTAAAGATATGTTCATTTCGTAAGTTTGTTTATACTTCTTAACATCGATCAATTCTACATCTGAACGGAAGGTTGTATCGAGCGATTTGAAAACTTCTATTTCATCATTGCTTAAGATCCTCTCACTCTCATTTTCGCGATATTCAAAATAACTTAGATTTAATGTACGTTCTACATACTTGCTATCATAAGTACAACGAATATTTAGGTATACATGGTCTTATTCTAACCTAAAATGGCGATAAAATTTATGTTCGCTTAAGAACCAGTCGCCGAAGAACCATTCGTTGAAGAACCAGTAGTTGAAGACCAAGTCGCTGAAGAACCACTCGTTGAAAAAACCGTCGCTGAAGAACCAGTTGCAGACGATCCCGTCGCTGAAGAACCAGTCGTTGAAGAACCAGTCGCTGAAGACCAAGTCGCTGAAGAACCACTCGTTGAAAAACCCGTCGCTGAAGAACCTGTCGCTGAAGAACCTGTCGCTGAAGAACCCGTCGCTTAAGAACCAGTCGCAGACGAACCCGTCGCTGAAGAGCCAGTCGCTGAAGAAACAGTCGATGATAAAACCGTCGCTGAAGAACCAGTCGCAGACGAACCCGTCGCTGAAGAACCAGTCGTCGAAGAACCAGTCGCTGAAGACCAAGTCGCTGAAGAACCACTCGTTGAAAAACCCGTCGCTGAAGAACCTGTCGCTGAAGAACAAGTCGCTGAAGAACCAACAGTTGAAGAACCAGTCGCTGTCGGACCTGTCGCTGAAGCACCAGTCGTTGAAGGACCAGTCGCTGAAGGACCAGTCACTGAAGGACCAGTCGCTGAAGAACCAGTCGCTGAAGAACCAACAGTTGAAGAATCAGTCGCTGTCGGACCTGTCGCTGAAGAACCAGTCGCTGAAGAACCCGTCGCTTAAAAACCAGTCGCTGAAGAACCAGGCGCTGAAGAACCCGTCGCTTAAAAACCAGTCGCAGATGAACCCGTCGCTTTAGAGCCAGTCGCTGAAGAAACAGTCGCTGAAGAACCAGTCGTTGAAGCACCAGCCGCTGAAGAACCACTCGTTGAAGAACCAGTCGCTGTCGGACCTGTCGCTGAAGCACCAGTCGTTGAAGGACCAGTCGCTGAAGGACTAGTCGCTGAAGGACCTGTCGCTGAAGAACCAGTCGTTGAAGCACCAGCCGCTGAAGAACCACTCGTTGAAGAACCAGTCGCTGTCGGACCTGTCGCTGAAGCACCAGTCGTTGAAGGACCAGTCGCTGAAGGACCAGTCGCTGAAGGACCTGTCGCTGAAGAACCAGTCGTTGAAGAACCAGTCGCTGAAGACCAAGTCGCTGAAGAACAACTCGTTGAAAAACCCGTCGCTGAAGAACCTGTCGCTGAAGAACCTGTCGCTAAAGAACCAGTCGCTGAAGAACCAACAGTTGATGAACCAGTCGCTGTCGGACCTGTCGCTGAAGCACCAGTCGTTGAAGGACCAGTCGCTGAAGGACTAGTCGCTGAAGGACCTGTCGCTGAAGAACCAGTCGCTGAAGAACCAACAGTTGATGAACCAGTCGCTGTCGGACCTGTCGCTGAAGCACCAGTCGTTGAAGGACCAGTCGCTGAAGGACCAGTCGCTGAAGGACCTGTCGCTGAAGAACCAGGCGCTGAAGAACCCGTCGCTTAAGAACCAGTCGCCGAAGAACCATTCGTTGAAGAACCAGTAGTTGAAGACCAAGTCGCTGAAGAACCACTCGTTGAAAAAACCGTCGTTGAAGAACCGGTTGCAGACGATCCCGTCGCTGAAGAACCAGTCGTTGAAGAACCAGTCGCTGAAGACCAAGTCGCTGAAGAACCACTCGTTGAAAAACCCGTCGCTGAAGAACCTGTCGCTGAAGAACCTGTCGCTGAAGAACCAGTCGCTGAAGAACCAACAGTTGATGAACCAGTCGCTGTCGGACCTGTCGCTGAAGCCCCAGTCGTCGGAGGACCAGTCGCTTAAGAACCAGTCGCAGACGAACCCGTCGCTGAAGAGCCAGTCGCTGAAGAAACAGGATGGATCGCGGAGAAAAAATAATTTTGTTGTGTGGTGGTTATTTGTGTGGAAAAAAAAAAACATTTTCAAACATACATTTGTGCACATATGAATCATAAATACAATCATAAACATATAAACAGACTGCATAGATGCAATCTAACAACTTCGGGTGGACGTTTCCTAGGCATCGTCAACCGCGCCACACACACGCTACCGATCGCAAGAATATCAAACTCATATGATAACTTGCGATCTGTAGCAGACTGTGCCACACGACGATCTGTTTGAATCGCAACATTTTCAACCGCGCCACACACACACTACCGAATGCAAGAATATCAAACTCATTTGAAAATTTGCGATCTGTAGCAAACTACCCCACACATACAACGATCTATTTGAATCGTAACCGATCCATTCGATCCGTAGCGTATGTGTAGGCCGCTTTAGTGTGCTGGGTTAGGATCACAAAGAAAAATGTCTTTAATAATATGTTATGATCTGCAGTCGATAGATTAATTGGTATTGGACTAGCTTTCAAAAAGCTCGCAGCCAATACACAAATTAAACCGAATAAATTAATATTTCTTTCCATTTTGTCGGATGCTGCGAACAACTAACTGAAAGAAGATTGAAATGATACTATTCAAGATTTAGTTTAATCAATGCTTTTTATTTAGAAAAAAACGTTCATATAGTAACATTAATTTTTTTATACGTCTTATCACGTTGTCCATCATAAAATATGCACAAGTATCTAGTTTATCCTGACTGCTATCTGAACACATGCTGCATACAGTGCCCTGATGTCCGTTCTCATTTGTAGTAGTATGAAGGTCTTTGAATTGGTTTATTTTCGAATAACATGTTGTTATCTCAGTTAATGGTCGTCCGATATGTTTTTTTTGTTTTCTATTAGAAATTTTTTAATTCGCTTCATAAATTCTGAACAACTTGTCATGTTTGCCATGATTTATATCTTTTGTGTATTGGGTACAGTTGCACTTAGCCGATCTAAAAGTTCTATATCTTCTTCGTCAATGTCATCCAATTCAAATTTGCCCATGCTATCAATATCATTAAATGCACATAATTCATTAAAACTACTTCTGTTTTTCATACGCTTAGCACCCTCATACGATTTGCCCAATACAGTTAATGAACCACCTTTTACTTCGATTTTCATATGATCATTAACATCGAATTCAAAGTGTGCTGCTGACAAATAACTGGGATATGATTCGCCTCTACACAATCTCAATAGCAGAGTTCTATAACCACCTTCTACGGTGATATACATATACTGTCAAGAATGAATCAATCACATCCACTTTTAATGTATTAAAGTATTTCCACGATGAATGACACACGCAGTATTTATCGACCGATTTTATCGTCTGAATCCAAAACATTGAACTTAATATATCATTCACTCAAAACTCACGGCTTAGTACACGTACAATTTTTGTTATATGCTTGTACTATTGTAATCCAAAACATTTATATATATATATATATATATGTCGTAGATGAATAAGTATGCCATAGATGAGTATGTGGTAGAAGTATGTAGAATTATAAGCGTGTAGTGGTGCACACGAATTAAAAGTAATAAACTTTATAAAACTGAAATACACTTTGTTTCATATTTAAGAGGCATGTAAAGAGAGCGGGGCAGAGAACATGCTTCTCTGCCGAATAGGTCTCGTTGTGAGGTGGTGTCCATGGTGAAAAACATGGTAAAGAAGAGAGACGAAGAAAGATGATGATTGATGTGTTGAAGAGGACCGAGTCAGTCGGTTTTTAGTGAAGGATTGATGCGGAACACACGAAAACGAGCTCTACTGCGCGATCGGAAAATGTCCAAAGACAACCCTTCTCCGTTATCAGAAGTGGGATCGGCTCCGCCGAACGAAAATAGTGCCACAATGACATAACGTGAAATATTAGACCAACAACATCGCAATTTTCAAAGTCTGATAAATGCAATGCAAGTGACAAACTCGGTATCGCGAAGTGCAACAGTGAAGTTACCTAAGTTTGACCCGGCGAATGGTGCAGACGCAGTCGCTTGGTGCAAGACTGCGAATCTAATCTTGACCAGCAATCCCCTGGAAGGCCCCAATCTAATCATGGCACTGAGCTCGTCATTGGAAGGAGACGCTCTACAGTGGCTGTCACAAATTTGCCACGGAGAGCTTACTTGGAAGCAGTTCGAGGAATTGTTTCTGCAACAATTTGCCGGCAGCGAGACGCCAGCGGCCATTGTGTTTGATCTTCTAAATAGTCAATACCATGCTGGAAAGTCAATACCGGTTTATACGAATCGACTGACAACATCATTGCTAAATAGATGGGAAGGCATAAACAAAGAAGAGATTGCCGTGTCGATTGTTCTGGCACACGCTGCGCATATTGATAACCGTTTGCAGACACTATATACTACAAGAGTAAGCACGCGCGGAGAGCTACAACAACAATTGCAAGCATATGCATACGGAAAGCGAAATGAACAAACACCGTTTCACGATGAACATACAAAACGACAGAAGACATCACACCACACACAAATAAAATGCCATTATTGCGGACGCCTTGGGCATAAGGTAATATCATGCCAGAAGAGGAGAACCGATGAGACGAATATTTGAAGAAATGGAAACAATGGAAGAGAGCGACAACCAGTATCATGCTTCAAGTGTGGCAGAGTCGGCCACATAGCATCGGCGTGCATGATTGGGACAACGGCGACGAACAGTACAAGCAGCAGCGGTAGAAGTGCCGAGAAGCGAATCGATGTTTGCACGATTGTGCAGCCGGGCGGAACATTCTATCAATCGGGTGAGAGTTTTCCATTTGTATTTGACTCGGGAGCTGAATGCTCATTAATAAGCGAAACCCAAGCAACAAGATTAATGGGCAGGCGATTTGACAATTTAGTAATTTTGAGGGGCATTGGGCAGGATGCCATGCATAGTACAGTTCAGATTCTGTCAATTGTTGAATGCTCTCAATTTTCTGTAGAAATATTATTTCATATTGTAATGAGTAAATTCTTGAAACACAGTGTAATCATAGGTCGTGATATATTGAGCCAGGGATTAGGTGTTGCCATGGACGTTGGCAGTTTCAAAATTTTTAAAGTTAAGACAGTCAATGTTCTTACAACCAAATTAAACTGTAATTATCTTGATCACCTGAATAATGATGATACATTGAATGAGTCTGATAGGGTTACATTGATGAAGATTCTAGAACCATACGCGGATAATTTTATTGATGGCATACCTCTTAACCGAGTCACGACAGGTGAATTAGAAATCCGCTTGACTGATCCAAACAAAACGGTCCAGCGAAAACCATACTAACTGAGCGATGAAGAGAAAAGAATTGTCCGAGATAAAATTCAGAAAATGTTAGATGCACAGGTCATACGTAGAAGTTGTTCTCCGTTTGCGAGTCCGATGCTGTTAGTTAAAAAAAAAGGATGGTACTGATAGGTTATGCATTGATTTCCGTGAATTAAATTCAAACACCGTTTCGGATAGATTCCCTTTACCACTTATTTCTGATCAGATTGATAGAATGCGAAGCAGCAGATATTTTTCCAATTTAGATATGGCAAGTGGTTTCTACCAGATCCCGATACATCCGGATTCCATAGAACGAACAGCATTTGTAAGTCCCGAAGGACAGTTCGAACTTCTTTCAATGCCTTTTGGCTTGAAAAATGCGTCCTCTGTATTTCAATGAGCCATAACTAGAGCGCTCGGCAATCTCGCCTACTCATACGCTATTGTCTATGTTGACGACGTGATGATAGTCGCCAACACAAAGGAAGAGGCCTGCGCACGATTAAGGAATGTCTTAGAAACATTATCCAAGGCGGGATTTTCGTTCAACATTAATAAGTGTTCATTCCTCAAAACCAGCATAGAATACATTGGTTACCAGGTTGGAGGAGGTGAAATTAAACCCAATCCACGCAAAATAAAAGCATTGGTGGCAATGCCTCCACCACAATCCGTCGCGCAATTGAGGCAGTTTATAGGGTTGGCAACATATTTCTGACAATTTGTACCACGATTTTCAGAGAAAATGAAACCATTATATCATTTGACTTCTAAAAATGCGAATTTTCATTGGAGGTCAATGCATGAAGAAATACGCCGTCACATTATTGACACGTTAGCAAGTGATTTAGTGTTGATAATCTTTGATCCGAAGTATCCAATAGAGTTACATACGGATGCGAGTTCCGATGGCTACGGAGCAATGCTGATGCACCGAGTGGATGGCAAACCAAGAGTAGTTGAATATTATAGCAAGTGCACTACAGCATGCGAATCCAAATACCACTCATACGAGTTGGAAACATTGGCGGTATATAACGCCATGAAGCATTTCCGTCATTATTTACATAATCGAAAGTTCGTGGTTTATACGGATTGTAACTCGCTCAAAGCCAGTCAACACAAGAAAGAATTGACACCGAGAGTGTATCGATGGTGGACCTACCTACAGACTTTCGAATTTTCAATAGAATACCGTAAAGGAAATCAGATGTGCCATGTGGATTGTTTGTCACGAAACCCCATTTTGAGTGAGGCAAAATCAGATAAAATTGGTGAGATGAGGGTTGACCTTGCTGAAATTACAGAAAATTGGCTCCTCGCCGAACAGCAGCGCGATCCAGAAATATGTTCGTTTGTTTCTCAGTTGCGCAAAAATGAACTTAAGGAAGAAATTTCCGGAACGTACGAGATTCGCACCGGAATATTATTTCGCAAATTTCAGCGGCACGGTAGAACCCGATGTCTACCAATTATTCCAAGGGCATTCAGGTGGTCCGTAATCAACCATGATCACGAAGCCATTATGCACCTGGGATGGGAAAAGACAGTGGACAAAGTATACGCACAGTATTGGTTCGAAAATTTATCAAAGTACGTCCGAAAATTTGTCGAGAACTGCATCACATGCAAACTCTCAAAACCAGCAACTGGAAAGCCTCAGATGGAACTGCATCCTATTCCCAAGGTGGACATACCTTGGCATACGATCCACATGGACATTAGCGGAAAGCTCAGTGGTAAGAACGAATTGAAGGAATATGATTAGATAGATAGATTTATAGATTTATAATGACTTATATTTCATACAATTCAGTAAAGATATACATATACAATAAAGGTACTTAGTCAATTTTGGTTTGGCATTAGGCCGTCTACCAGATTAACAGCTGTGAGTGTAAATGCTAGTACTATCTAAGGTAAGCTAATTTAGATGACGCAGAGCTTAAAAATCTTCCTCGATGATACGTTTTCTGTAGCGAAAAGCATCTGCAGCGTAGGAGTATAAACAGTCCCATCCATGCTGACCGTTCAAAATATTAATTGCGTCGTCTAAAACCAAGAGCTCTGTGTTGAAATACCTCATACGAAACTCTTTTAGTATTGGGTATTCCCCTAGGAAGTGCAATACATCCTCCCTCGCTCTCAGATTGCAGAGACTACAAAGTATCGGGAGTTCAGCTTGGTGTGGTATAAAGTTCAATTTCATTAGCTCCCCTCTCATTTTAAAGATAGTGCTTATTTTGTCTATAGGGTAGCTGTTGAGAAAATAGGTTTTGTCCTGTAAGTTTTTTTTTTTTTTTTTTTTTTTTTTTTAATAATTTGCGCGCACTCAAGGTCTAATAACCTTATTATGTCGGTTATAATTCAATTGCCTGTAGTATAACCGGTACTGCGAGGATTGAGCTTCATATACAAATTGTTCGTACATGTGCAAACACATATTTTCCAATAAAGTTCCGAAATGTCTTCTTAGAGCCGTTGAAACATCGCCGGTGTTAAAGGATAGGCTTAGACCGCAGTTCGAGGCGAGGCATCTCCATTCTTGGATAAGACTTCCTCCAGTCGTGATGATATGCGAAAGTACTATTCTGGGTCACGTAGTTTCTTCCATTTCCATCACCTTAACCACGTAGTCAAAGTGCATCTTCAGAGTGCCTATGAATATTGGCAATGACCCGGTCTCCAAATGTAACATATAGTTAGGCGTGTTTACCGGCAATCGAAAAGTACGCTTTAGGAAGTAACGTAGAAATTTCTCCACTTCTTCGAATGAGCGGTAACCCCACACTTGAGCACCATATAGAAGTATGGAGGCTGCAGTTGAACGAAATAATTTTTGTTTCGCACTATGAGCAATGTTTTTACTGTTGAAACATCGGCCCCATACTGAAGAAATTGCACGCTTAGCTCCAGATGTTTTCTCATATTTAGGTTGGCCGATATGAGGATTCCCAGGTATTTATATTCACGAAGAATTTCCACGGCTTCCCCTTGGTATTCCCACTTTTCATTCCGAGAGTATCTGCCACCACCTCCTCTGAATATCATTACTTTCGATTTTCCCAAATTTACCGTTAAGTTCCAGCGGTTACAGTAATCATTGAGCCTGTTCATCATCCGCTGCAAGCCATCTATCGACTCGGAGAAGAAAACGATGTCATCGGCATACAACAGAGCAGGGACACTTGTACGGCCAATATCGATTCCTCCCCCTACGAAATCCGTGATATCGTTGATGAACAATATAAACAGCAACGTACTCAGGATACAGCCCTGCTTCACCCCTGTCTTCGTTGGAAATTCCTCGGATATTATCTCACCGTCCCACACATAAGCAACGTTGTTGTCATACAATGCTTTTAATATGTGGATGATTTTATTCGAGATCCCGATCTTATATAGTGCATCACGATCAATGGAATCGAAAGCCGCCCGGAAGTCAACAAAGAAGGCATACAACTTTTTCTTTTTCTTTTTGTAGATTTCGGCGATGTTGATTAGTGCAAATATGTGGTCAATAGTGGAAAAGTTCTCCCTAAACCCTGCTTGGAAGTTTGACAAAATTTGATGTCTTTTAACCCAGTTGGAAAGTCTCGCGAAGATCAAAGCTGAGAACAATTTGCACGACGTGTTTAGGAAAGATATTCCTCTATAGTTTGCAGGGTCATTGTAGGCACCCTTTTTGTGCAGCGGAAATATGATTGCCTTTTTGAAGCTTCCAAGAACAGTGGCGGATTCGAAAATTCTATTGAACTCTGCAGTTAGAGCTTGTACAAATTCGGTCGTGCTGTTTTTGTAAAATTCGAAAGGAATTCGATCGTGCCCGGGGGCTTTATGAGCCTTAGCATCTTCGATGACTTTTTGTACCTCCAGAAGCGTGAATGGTGCATCCAGAGACTCGTCAAGGTTAAAAGGAGCGGCATATTGGATTGGTGATGTACTACAACCATTATTGAGGAGATTGTAGAAATGATCCCTGAGTAAGGGCGCTTTCAATGTTGAAGCAATTACATTTTTATATCCGTTTATATGTTTCACAGCTCTCCAAAACTCAGCCGAAGAGCTTGAGTTGCTTATTATAGTGAACATTTTCTGCTCGTAAGCCACCTTTTTTAGAAAACAAATGTGCTTAAAGTGCTTGTTTGCTGCTCCATATAGGGATCTAAAAATGCAAGTGTTATGCTTCCTCAATAGTCTTAGGAACGCAAACGATTGTTCTCTTGTTTTAGAGCACTCATGGTCAAACCACTTATGCTTGCAAATATTTTTATTTGATGACGGTCTGCTCAGTGGGGTTGCTTTTTTAATTAGTTCGGTTAGCTCATCGATATCTGGAGGGTCGTTCGATGCGGATAAATTCATTAGTTCAGTATTTAGATTATTACGGTATAAGGTTCGATTTTTTTCCTTCCAGATTAGCTTGGGCAGTAGCCCAAACTCCGACGAACTGTTAGGGTTAGAAACACCTGCTGTTGCGCAATCGATTTCAAGAGGCACGTGATCAGAGAATACCCCTACTCCCACTCGGAATGAATGTAATACAGGTTGCCAGTCTCCGGATATGATACAGTAGTCTATAACTGAACACGCAGTACCGCGTATAAACGTGAACTCTCCTCTTGAATCACTCTCGCAGCTTCCGTTCAAAACTCGACCGTCATATGCATCTGCAAGTTCTAGTATTTTGACTCCTTTCCAGTCCCGAACTTCATCCTTTGAACGGCGGACTATATCCATGTTTGGCGGTTTATAACCACTAGCGAAGTTGTTCTGCGCCAGACCTAGTCGGCCATTGAAGTCTCCAACGAGCATTAAATCTGTTTTGTTTAAAGTTTGTAGCTCTTCGCATAGTTTGTCGTAGTCGCGTTGCCAGTGGTTACAGTTTAGGTATATAGGGACAATGTAGAGTGTTTTGTTGTTGAAGTTTATCTCTAATCCAATTAATTCATCCAAGACTTTAAATCTAACTTCGACGCCAATAAGATTCTTACGGAAACCCAATAGCAGTCCACCACTTCCTCTACCAAAGATCGCTGACTTAACTGCATGTTTCCATTTTAATCCATAATTCGAAAATATATTTTTAAACTTGACCTCCTCGTTTTCTAACACATGCGTTTCATACAATAGAAAAATATCAAAATCCTTTATATAATTAAAAAATTCAACAAACATAAACTTATTCTTAAGACCGGAAACATTATAACTTAAAATTTTAAATAAAGAAGGTGTTACATTCTGGTAGACAGGCGCTTCTCAATTAGTATGTAATGCCCTGCATGTGTTTACAGCCAAATCAATGTGCCCGGTCGTCCTACTGACAGCTGAGCTAAGGTTTGGACTTTTTGACATTACGTACTCATTGTTTTCGTTTTTAGGCTCATTCATAAGATTTCGCAGTGGGGCTATGTCGCCAAAAATACTTTTAAGGGTTAGTTCACCTCTTTCATCTCCGCATTTCAGCCCATGAAATGTGTCCCAGGTAAATATCCTATCTGCTATGTATAGTTTATCGTCTCTGAGGGAGATTTTCATTTTAGGGTTCTTTTGGCGGAGGGCCTTCATAATTGGTACCAACTTCCTCCTCCTTTGGCGAACATTGTATGGAAGGTCCTTTTGAACGCTAACTTTTGTCCTTTTTAGTCTTTTGGCGTTAAGCAGCACTTTCCTTGCAGAATCTCGGTTTTTCATCCTTACGACTATTACTGCTGTTCGAACGTCGCGGCTACGGACACTGTGCGCTAACTCAACATGTTCATCAGCATCATTCGTATTCAGAAGACCGGCACACACGGATTTTGCTTCCACACACATGTCGGTGTTAGTTTGAGCTGGCAGGTGCACCACCACATTGGCCTCCATGTTCTTCTGAGCGAGTTTGTCCAACTGCTCTTCAAGAAGTTGGTTACGCTTTTCCAGTTGCATAACTCGTTCAGAGATGAGATCATGGCGGACTTTTAGCCCTGCTAACTCATTACACAGCACTTGAAAATCCTCCTTCGAAGCCAATTCCTTGACGAGTTCCTTATTATTCTCCACCAGGATCTCCTTCTATTGATCGACGGTGATTCCGGAGATTTTTGACATTGTGGATTGGGATTCGGAAATTCCACGTCGTTTTTCGTTATTGGAGAGATCAGGCGAAGTATGCGATAAAACTCTCTTGCTCATTTAGTGAGGTTAGCTCAGGGCAAGGTCTTGAAATTAACGAAAAATATTATTTAAAAGCTAGGACTTACTCAGCGTATGCAATCTTTAAGTGAAGTGTATTCTTAATATACTCCTTATGCAACACTTTGACCTATATTTGCACTTTTTTCGCCGGATTGTGTTCTTTTTCGAGGAGCTCTTTGCTTCCGCGTCTATCTTGAAAAGTGACAGCTGTCAATCCGCCTTGAAGGAATATGTAATAGCTCAAATTGGTGCCTTTACAAAATTCGTTCATTTGTATCATACGTTGAATTTGGATGCGGAAAATTGTATCAAGTCTGTGAAAGCGGCAATTTCTATTTTTGGTGTGCCTCGGCGGATTATTGCTGATCAGGGTAGGGGCTTTGCTTGTAATGCCTTTCGTGAATTTTGTATAGCTCAGGGTGTAGATTTGCATTTAATTGCGACTAGAGCTAGTAGGGCAAACGGACAGGTAGAGCGCGTTATGAGCACGCTTAAGAGTATGTTGACGGCAGTAGAAAGGAGTCAGCGCTCCAATTGGCTATGAATTGTCGATGTCCAATTGGCTATGAATTGTACGACGAATACGGTAACAAAAAGCTTGGACTGCTGTATTACTGTGTTGATTTGACCCTTTAATTTCACAAAGTCCATTTCATCAATGTCATGTACCTGCGGCAGGTCACTGATAATCGGTTTTGAAGGTTTTAGGATCCAAGTGCTTATGTTGGTGTTTGGAATAAATGAGTTCTTGATGGTGACAGTATTATTGTACTCCAATATTCCCTTGATAGACATGGTTGGCATTTTCAGCATACAAGGTTCCTTAAACTCAAGCAAGCCATTTCCGACCACCGTTAGACCTTCCGTGACTTCGTTGCATATTAAATGGCCTGTTATCCGAGATCCTGTAGAGAATATCCACCGATTAGAACCCTTCAATGATTTCCAGTAATCTCCAGCGGGTAGTTTTTTTAGCTTACACTCGTGAAGAGCATTGTTTTTATGATTCAACAGTGCTATTTCGCAGCTGCTAGCGGTAGCTTGTTTGGTGTAAGTGGGATGCACGTTTTTACAGAGAAAATGTTGCGACAACAATTCCTTGCATGAACTTAATTCGAATTCGGACAGCAAAAAAAATTCATCTCTTGTTGGTGAAATAGCCAAAAATGGTGAAGATGTTTCCACTAGATAGCTAAACTCGTAAGGCTGTTGTAGAATGGGAACTGGAATTAAATTAAACAATTGAAATTCCGCGCTATCGGCAAGTGGGAGCCGCATTTCAAAAACAACTGCCTCTTTCAAAACTCGTCCCTTCATTGATGCCATTTTGTACAGGTCCATTGTTGATCCCTTCGCTATTGTTAGTGTAGTCGGTAAATGTGCCTTTATTAGCATAATTTGTTCGGTAAGTTGGTGAGGTGTTATTATTTGAGGATTAATCCTTGCATGATTTAAATCTAAAAGTACATCTAAGAGTAGTTCTTGAATCTTTTCAAAATTTGAAATCACCAAAATCAGAAATGAAGTTAGGGAGGCGATATTTTGTTTAAGATCATTTGCCTCCTGTTTTTCTTGAATTACGTTTGCGATACTGGCTGAGTAGCTATTTAGAGCCTGAAATTGCTGATTAATTTGAAGTACATTACGCTTTAGAAGATTTGACGTGGAATCGGCTATAGAACTTTGTTTTTGGATGAGTTCCATCAGGTGCTGCTGATTTTGCTTGGCCTTGTGTATTTGACTTTCAATATGCCTGGCGTCATCCTGATCAAGAACCCCAAAAAGACTATTAGCCACTTTTCCCACAATATCCAGCGGCGACCTTAGTATCCGAGTCCTTTCCGGCCTTCCCATATTGTAGTTGTAAAGAATCTCGTTCTTGTGATTTATAGCTGCGAGCCTGTGGGTTACTGCATCGATCGTTGGTTTGCAATATGCTTTGTGAATGTTTTTCTGGGCACAAAATTCTTCCATTTTCTGGAGATAGGACTCAATTTTACGCAATTCCAAGAAATAAGCTGTAAGATTGTAATATACGTATATATTCCAGTGGCTATTAACGGTTTGTATTTTTCCAAGGTCTTCGAAATATATACCAACTGCTTCATCTAGTCGATTTATCTTCACTCGTTCTGCTGTTTGGGCCATTGACGAATGGAAGCTTAAACACACCATGAGAACAACCGAGAGCAGTGATGTTACAATCCTTTTGCGTTTAGGCATTGGTTGCAGGGGGCCTTTAGGAATTCGGCTGTTAACTTCTAAGTATTCTGGCTCACTAACCGCGTTCATCCCTGCTGGTATAGGCAACGGGCACAGTTTGTGTATTGCTCGTTTGAAGATGCCGTTTTGGGTTTTAACGGTGGCCACCCGAATTAAATCATCATTACCCTTTATAACTTCCTCTACACGTCCTAGTTTCCATTTCATAGGCGGAACTTTTGCTTCTTTGAGTACCACCATCGTTCCAGGGACCAAATTGGGTGCTGGCTGGGTCCATTTAGATCTTTGTTGTAGGAGATGTAAGTATTCACTTGACCATCTTTTCCAGAAGTGCTGTTGGACGTGTTGTATTTGACGGAATTTTTTAAGACTGGTAATTTTGCTGTCTAAAACGTCTGGCTCGGGCAATGTTGTAAGTGGTTCTCCAATTAGGAAATGCCCAGGCGTTAGGGCCTCTAAGTCATTTGGATCGGATGTGATTGGAGTGAGGGGGCGTGAATTTAAAATCGCTTCTATTTGTATAACCACTGTTAGCAATTCCTCGTATGTTAAAGATGCTTCACGAAGAAGGCGCATTAACAGACTCTTGGCGGACTTAACTGCAGCCTCCCAAAGCCCTCCAAAATGCGGTGCACGCGGTGGAATATATTTCCAATTTATACCATTTTCCAAGCACATACGATTGATAACCGTTTGGTGGCCTTCGGATTCAAACGCGTTTTTCAAATCCATAAGTTCGGCCTTTGCGCCAACAAAATTGGTGGCATTGTCACAAAATATGGTATGACATATGCCCCTTCTACCGACAAACCTTTTTAAGGCGTAGATAAATGCCTCCGCAGACAGATCGCCAACTACCTCTATGTGAACTGCCTTTGTGGAAAAGCATACAAATATCGCTAGGTATGACTTTGTCGGACTCTTGCCTCTGATCTTGTAGTGTGTTTTTACAGGACCACAGAAATCCACTCCACAGTAAAAAAAAGGACGAGAGGGAGTAACTCTCTCCTTCGGCAGGTTGCCCATCATCTGTGCGATAGACTTGGGATTTGAACGAAAGCATTTTAAGCAACTGGAAGTTATTTGCCGCGCCATTCTTCCTACGCTTAGAATCCAATATTTCTGCCTGGAGATTGCAATCAACGCTCGAGGTGCTGCGTGCATGAGTGTGTTTGATGCAAATATGTTAGAAGTAATTTCGTTATACAATTATCTCTCGGCAGCAAGACCTGATGTTTGGCATCAACCATAATAGATGCATTTTTCAATCTTCCACCCACTCGAATTAGTTTAATTTTTTCATCGAAAAATGGCGACAACGACGCTATATTGGATCCTTTATGAACATTTACACCCCTCTGCAGACAACGGTAATCATCCGGAAATTCTCTTCTTTGCACACATACCCAAATAAAATCAGTTCCACGTTGAAGTTCATTCACTGTTATCTGCCCTCTATTTCTCAGTGACTTGTTCTTTCTGCAATTACTATAAAATCGAAAACAATACGCAAATATCTTTTGTAATGTAAAAAAGGAATTTCTATGATTGACTTCTTCAATTAAGATTTCGTTGCTAGCTGTTGTCGCTGCTAACACAGATTTCTTCTTACGACGTTCTGGAACGTCTTCTGGAATAACATATTGTATTTTTTCCCATGAACTCTCATCTTCGGAAAGAAAATCAGGACCATTGAACCAGGCAGATGTCTTAAGAAGCGTTTGTAATCCCATCCCTCTAGAGACCATGTCAGCTGGATTAAGGCTACCCTTTATATAGTTCCACTGTTGTATATCCGTATTTGCTTGGATCTTCGCCACTCTATTTGCGACGTAAGTCTCCCATGTGTAAGAAGGTGATCTAATCCATGCTAGTACTGTAGTGGAGTCAGTGTAATAACGTACTTTATTTATTTTAACAGTTAGCAGTTCCAGCAGTCTTGCTACCAACTCCACCATGAGCACAGCACCCTGCAATTCCAATCGTGCTATGGAAGTTGCTCGGAGGGGCCCAATTCTCGACTTCGAGCATAGCAATTGTGAATAGATACATCCTCTGTTATCAACAGATCTAAGATATACGCATGCCCCGAAGGCACTCAGGCTACTATCCGAAAATGCGTGCAGTTCAAAATCGCTGTAAGGAAGGGAAACATATCGTGGGATGCTTAATTCTTTCAACATGGAGAATTCCTTCAGGTAGTGATGCCATTTATTGGCTTGCTCTTCAGGAAGTTGATCATCCCAGGATAACTTTGTTTTCCATAGTTCTTGCAAAAAAAGCTTCCCGAGCACTATTGCAGGTCCAAGTAGTCCCAACGGATCAAATAGCCGGGCAAGATCTGCTAGTACAGTTCGCTTGCACACACGTTCATATAATCTGTCAAAATCAAACTTAAACTTAAATGCATCAGAGGAAGGATCCCAAATTAATCCCAATGTTTTAATCACTTCTGATTGATGAAAGGTAACAAGTTGTTCTTTATGTTCTTCCGGAATTTTTTCAAGTATTCTCGGGTGGTTGGCGCAAAACTTTCTTAACTCAAAGCCACCCAGTTTCAACAGATGACAGATTTCAGTTAACAATTTTTTGGCATCTTCTACACTCTCTGCACCTGTGAGGCAATCGTCAACGTAAAAACATGATTTTAAGACCCCAGCAGCACGGGGGTATTCACCCTTGTTATCGTCTGCTAACTTCATTAAGCATTTCGTAGCTAGATATGATGCGGATGCCGTGCCATATGTTACAGTATTAAGCTGATATGTTTGTAACGGGTGGTCATGTTGGGATCTCCATAAGATTAATTGCATCATTCTGTCCCTAGAATCTACTAATATCTGCCGGTACATCTTGCTTATGTCCCCAGTGAAAACATATCTATGTATTCGAAAGTTAGTTATAATGGAAAATAGATCTGGTTGAACTGTTGGACCAACCATTAAAATATCGTTAAGTGAATATTCGGATGTGCTTTTTGCGGAGGCATCGAATACTACTCTTAGCCTTCTTGATGAACTGTCAGGTTTCATTACGCAATGATGTGGTAGAATATAATGTGCTTCGCCTCTCTTCTCGTCATCAATTGGACTCATATGACCAAGGGACTCATATTCTTGCATGAATTGGATGTATGCAGATTTCAACTCACTGGTTTTGTCCAGTCTTCTTTCCAATGACAAAAAACGTCTTTTAGCCATTTCGTAGGACTCGCCTAAAAATGCCCCTGGGTCCTTCTTGAATGGCAGTCGTACTACAAACTGGTTGCTCGCGTTGAACCTTGTATTATTTTGAAAGTGCGCCTCACAGTCGTGTTCTTCATTGCTCATTGTATTTACCGGGGAAACATGATCCTCTGTTTCCCAGAACTTTCGTACGAGCTTATCTGAAGAAGATAACGAAGTTTTTGTGGCCACATGACAGTGCGCCGTCGTATCGCCCGCTGATGCACTTCCAGCCACAATCCACCCCAATTTAGAATTGCGCAATACTGGAAGATTATTTGATATTTTGATATCTCCTGGTATGAGCAAATCGAAAAATACTTCTGCTCCCAGGAGCATATCAATGCGCTGGGCCTTGAAATACGTGGGATCCGCAAGTTGCACATGCGATGGTAAATTCCAATGCATTGCGTCTATTTCTTGACTAGGTTGGTATTCACTGATACGAGGCATGATGCTTGCCTCAATTATTGACCTATATGGTGAGGTCCTTGATTCGATTGTCACATTGGTGACGAATTCGGTTTTGCATTCCCTTCCTCCAATAGCACTAATTGGTATATCCATCCGACGCTTACTATGGCCTAACTCGTGAACAAACCTTGTCGTTATGAAATTCAGTTGTGAGCCTGAATCTAGGAGGACACGACAAGGAGTAGGGGACCCACACGCAGAAATGACATTGACGATTGCAGTGGCCAAATATACATGGCGTTTCTTTATGTCGCAGCCTATGGCAGCATTTGCAGATGTACCAGACGGTTTATGGTTGTTTGAAACCCTTATTATAGCCTTATCATTATAGAGCTTACCGAATTGATTGCTGGTTGGTTGCTGTTGACTGCGCTCTCCTTGTGGATCTTGATGCTGGAACGGTTTTTTCAGCTGCTGATGTTGCTGCTGATCTTGGTGTTGAAGCGGTTTTTTCAGCTGCTGATGTTGCTGCTGAGGCTTATGTTGATGAAGCAGTGTGTTGTGCTGGAAGTTACATTTTTGGCAACCTCTGGACTGGCATGATTGGGAGAAGTGGCCAATCGTCGTACGGCTCTTTCGCGTTCTTCACCTGAGAGATTAAGAAAGCTTGAGCAATTGAAAATCTTGTGCTTACCTGAATTGCACATATAGCAATTGATGCCATCCGGACGTGTTGCAACAGTGGCCGTCTTCCTTCCCTCGCCTGGTCTGCTGATGGCCTCCAGGGTTTGGAATCTGAGCTCCAGAAATTTCAAGAACTCTCCTAGGGAGGGGCTGCTCCTCGGGTCGCTTAAAGACTGTTCGAAGAGTGATCTGCTCTCTTTATCCATTTTCTGCAGCATCAAGTGAACCACCATTGGGTCCCAGCTATTGACATTGAATCCCAAGTTAGTGATTGCCTGCATAACTTCCTTTGTTGTATCGTGAAACCTTCTGAGGCTAGTTGCGGTGCCAGTTGTCATGGGTTGCGAGAGCAATCGGCTAAATTGCGCACTTAGCAACAGCCTCTTGTTGTCATATCGCTCCACCAGGGTGTTCCAAGCAATATCGTAATTGCTGTCGGTAGCTTGGAAGTGCTGGATGAGATTATGGGCCTCTCCAGTAACGTTGGCTCTCAGAAAATATAACTTTTGGGCGGCTGGTATTGGTTGGTGATGAATCAATTGCTTGAACAGGTCGTAAAACTGGAGCCAGTTGAGATAGCTGCCGTCAAACTTTGGAAGTTCTATTTTAGGTAGTCTTATCGTGGGATTAACCGAAGCTTCCGTCTGCTGTGGACGATGTGCTGGTGTCGCTCCCTCAATCAAGCTTAATAAAACTTCTTCCACTCGCTCTTGCATCCCGAAATAGCACTCGAGTTCTTCACTGGTTAGTTGCTCTTCGACCTTTCTGTAGAGAAGCGTTATCTCATCCCAGTTCTGTTGGATTGTTCTTGTCTTTATTTGACAGAAGTGCTAAAGAATTTCAACCACTTGATATTGATATTGAATAACTGAATGAAAAACTGCGTACTTTATTTACTTAATTTATATAAAAAAATTGGTTACCTAAGCACTACAAACTGCACAACGGAAAACTGAAGAAGAACGTTATTGTTAATGTTGCAAAACTCAAATTGTTTGCAAGTTGCACAAATGAAAACAAAAGAAGAACGTTATTGTTAATATTACAAAAATAAAACTGTTTGCCTAAGCACTACAAAAATAAACTGCTAACCGAAGAATATAACAAATTAATTTATATTTTTTGTTGATGTCATCAACATTTTGCCTCCTCCGGTGTTGTTGCCCAACTGATTTCAAAACGATTACTCGGAATGCCCTTTTGATCTTTTAACTCGATGTTGCTAGGGTTCTTAGTTGGACATTTGCCGTACTTAAAGACCACCGCCAATAGACAAATGATAATACTTGCGGCTGCAAGCATTGAACAAAACCCAATTGTCCAATACTGATGCTTTTTGATGGTCTTCCAGTTGTGGTCATGTAGCCGGTTGAGCGCTTCGACTGCTTCTTGACGATTGAAATTGGACATTTCAATCACATCCTTATTAATCGGGATGACGGTTTCATTCGTAAAATAGACTGGAACCTGGGATAATACTGGTGTGTTAATGGTGGCGATTGATTTCGTAAGGTGCATTACAACTGATGTTTCCTTAAATAACTTTGCCTCTAATCGAACGAATTTGGACTGGATGACACAATCTGGGGTCACATGAATGATGCCCGTGTTGTTTAAAATCACTTCTTCTCGAGTTGGCCCACAGATTATGAACACAGTAGTATCCTCTGGTGTGATGAACATCCATGTGTTATGAGTCCATAATTCCTTCCATATGATGTGTGTTAGGTTTAGTAACCTGGTTGCGCATCGCTTAAAAGACAATTTTTTGTACAGTTGCTGGACAACGCAATCCTCACTTTGCTCAATGCTGAGAAATATTGAAGGCCGGAGAATTAATGTTCTTCCATTTAGTATTGGTGCCTTGTTTATATCTTCCAGTGGTATTTCGAAATACCTCTGTAGATTATAGTTGACACCCAGTACCGTTCGCTGCACCTGTACTTCTCGAAATGTTTGCTCGCCTACCTTCTCTGGAACAGAATTAGTTTTAATCAGATCATATTCATCAGTATCACTGATTATAAAATATCCTGTGACCAAAACTTCCGCTGGAGTCTTAGATATCTCGAGTTTGTCCATTGGGTCTGGTAATACCTTCATCTCAGGGCCGAGTTTTTCTGTGCACCTTTTGGTGATTTCCTCAACGCTGTCGTGCGACAAGATTTCAAACAAATGGCTACGTTTAAGGTACACATTTAGTAGCTTCCTGTATTTCGCTTCGATCTCTCGCATGTAACTGAGTGCAATCAAATAGGCATTCGTCACATGTAGATTGATTTTGTTTTCGTCAACCAATCTGAACCACGATTCCATTCTGTTGATTTCTTCTAACCCAGCATTCAGCTTCTTCGTAAAGTTGTTGATTTTTTGATTAATTCTTGCTTCTGTCTCATTTACACTGGCAATTGTAGAGAGCATAATCTTGGTGTTAGTTTTCGTATTTTTGATCAGTTCTTTTTGATTACTGTCCAGGTCTTCGATATTTCTGTACACTTCATCATTGACTCCAAATACTGAGTTCAGAATAGTTCCCAGCAGTCCTCGTTTGTGTCTAAGCAAAGGTGTCATTTGAAGTCTATTAAAGATCGAGAATACGTTCTGCCATTCTTCTTCCATATGATGACGTAATTCATCGCACTGACTCTCTTTTGTCACTGACTTGGCCTTATCGCATAGTTTAGTAATCTGATCTTTTGTCTTATTCATGTTCGCTTGATCACGTAAAATGTCTTCGATTGGGAAGCGAACACTCGTGCGTAGCACTCCCCGTTGAATTTTAGCTGTTCCGATTTGTTCCACGAATAATCCAACATCCGGATGGGTAATTGTATATTTTGACGATCCCGGCATAACAAATGCAAGCACCGATAGAGTCATAAGGACAATGGAAAAATTTGCTGATATAGTGGTTGCTTTCCGTTTTTTATCTCTCAGATTCCTTCCGGGCCTACTGGATGGTGTCTGCTTTAAGGATTGTTTCCATGGTTGACCTCTGCAGTTTTCAGGTTTTATGCTGTTGTCTTCTATTGGCAGCAAGCATACCTTACATATTGGTCGCTTGATCGTTCCTTTTTCTGTCTTGATTGTCACAACTCTGGTAAGTTCATCTTTTCCACTATGTACTTCTACTATCCTACCCAGCGGCCACTTTGATGGTGTCAAGAGTTCGTTTTTCAGTAACACGAGTTGTCCAATCTCCAAATTTCTTGCTGGTTGCTTCCATTTATATCGTTGCTGCATTTTCGTGATGTAGTTCTCATACCATCGGTTGCAAAAGTCTTGCTTAAGTTTTTGGATAAATCTCCACCTTTTTAAATTACTTTCTGCCAGATCTAGAATTATATCATGCCGTGGTACTATTAATGGTGATCCTATGATAAAATGACCTGGTGTCAGTGCATCAAGATCCTCAATGTTGTCTGTTAATGGGCAGAGTGGTCTCGAGTTCAGGCATCCTTCTATTTGTACCAGAATTGTGTTCATTTCTTCGTATGTCAGTATATGCTCTCCTATGATGCGATTCAAATGGTATTTGACTGACTTGACTCCAGCTTACCAGAGTCCACCAAAGTGTGGAGCTCCAGGAGGAATAAAATGCCACTGAATTCCGCTATCAGTAAGTGGGGCTTGTAATTCATTAATCATGTTCTTTCCCCCAACAAAATTCGTTCCATTGTCGCTGTATAGATGATGCACCGATCCTCTTCTACTGATCATTCGTCGCAATGCTGCCATGAATCCATCCGTTGTTAAGTCAGAAGTCAACTCAATATGTACTGCTTTTGTTGCCATGCAGACAAACAGTGCTATGTAAGCCTTGTGCGACTTCACACCTCGAGTTTGTGAACATCGTATGTTGACTGGACCAGCGTAGTCTATTCCACAATGTGTAAACGGACGTGAGAAATTTACTCGAGATTCTGGAAGTTGTCCCATGAGTTGACTTGCTTCCTTGGCCTTAAATCGGAAACACCTTACGCATTGATGTATGACGGCTTTGACACTATTGGTTCCTCGGATGATCCAAAACTTCCTCCGAAGATAGTTTAGTGTCAGCTTTATTCCACCATGAAGTGTATCGATGTGAGCTTTGTTGATTATTAATTTTGTCAACGGATGTGTTGATGACAAGATCATAGGATGTCTCTGGTCATCTGATAAGATGGCGTGTCTCAATCGACCTCCCACGCGTAGAATTCCATTGCCGTCAATGAAAGGATTTAATGACGATATGCTGCTTGTTGACTTAATAGGTTTGTTTAACCTTAGGGTTTGCATGTCCTCTTCAAATACCCGTTGAGCACCTCTTACAAGGGCCTTTTCTGCTTCCAGGAGCTCTTTTACCGTCAAATTGCCATGCAGTAATGGTTCACCTCTCTTGCTTTTTCTGCAATTGTTCTTAAATCGTAGACAGATTGCACTCACACGTTGAAGTTTAGAAAGCGATGAAAAAGCGGTGTTGATATCAATGCCTTGAAATTTGTCGGGTTGTATAATCATGCACGCATAAGATTTCCGAACCTCAGGTATATCTTGGACTTCCATTATTACCTTGTCAGCCGGCCAATGTTGTTCGTTTTTCTTTAACCATTCTGGACCATGCCACCATGTAGAGCTCTCAGCGAGGGTATCTCCAAATGACCCTCTTGAAGGAATGTCAGCAGGATTTTCCTTACCAGGTACGAACCTCCATTGTCCTTTGAAATGCTGTTGGACATAGGATACCCGGTTGGCTACAAATGTGTTCCATTTTACTGGGTATTGTTTTAACCAATTCAATGTTATGGTAGAATCGGACCATGCGACAACTCTGGTATATTGAGTTGCTGTTCCCTCTCGGATGTAATTTATCAGCTTCGTAAGTAATGTAGCCGCACATAACTCCAGTTTGGCCAGTGATACTTGTTTCACAGGCGCCACCTTGGTTTTTGAGGCGATGATACACACTGTTGTAGAACCGCAATTTATAACTTTCTGATACACCACTGCTGCATATGCTGATTCTGATGCATCTGCAAACCCATGTAGCTCGATTTGAGAAGTTTCCATTTGCTGCGTCCAACGTGGGATTCTCACATTTTCAAGTGACGATAATCTTTGTTTGAATTCGTCCCATTCTCTTTGAATTTTCATTGGCACCTGTTCATCCCATGCGATTCCCAAGAGCCAGAGACTTTGAATCAGAATCTTCGCTTTGATCGTTACTGGCGACAACCATCCAAAAGGATCGAAGATTTTACCTGCATCACTCAATATTGCTCGCTTGGTATTTGTTGTACTAAATGACGAAAAGTTTACTTTGAATTGGAAGTCATCTGTCCTTGGACACCATTTTATTCCCAAAATTTTGAATATTGTGTCACTGTTAAAGCCATGTTCTGGTTCCATTTCAATGACTTCTCTTGGTAAGGATTTTATTAACTCTGAGCAATTTGATGTCCATTTTCGCAAGTTGAATCCACCCAAGCGAAGAAGCTGCACTAATTCTCTTTGAAGGTTTTCACATTCCTCTAGTGAATTTGCGCCACCAAGACAGTCGTCTACGTAAAATCCTTCAAGTACTGCCTTGCTTGCCCGTGGATAATTATGTCTTTCATCCTCAGCTAGCTGACATAAAGTTTTAATTGCCAAATACGGGGCTGATGCTGTACCGTATGTAACTGTTTTGAGAGCGTATTCCCTGATTGGATCACCTTCATTTTCTCTCCACAAGATGCGCTGTAGGTTTCGATCCTCGTGGTCGACTAAGATCTGCCGATACATCTTTTCGATGTCAGCTGTAAACACGATTGGAAATGATCTCCATCGAAGAAGCAAGAAAAACAGGTCTTTCTGAATCGTGGGGCCTGTCATCATGATGCTATTTAGCGATTCTCCAGATGTTGTTTTTGGCGAGGCATCGAAAACCACCCTCAGTTTGGTAGTAGAGCTGTCATTTTTTATCACCGCATGGTGTGGAAGATAATACGTTTTTGCAGAGGAGTCTTGTTGTATTTCCTCCATATGTCCAAGAGTAATATATTCCTGCATAAATTTGCAATAGTCATGCCGAAGTTTCTCATTTCTTGCGAATCTCTGCTCCAATAAAAAGAATCGCTTTAACGCCATTTTGCGTGAATCGCCCAAGACTATGCGATCTCTTAGTGGTGGCAATTTGACGGTATATCGTCCTGTTTTATCCCTTTTGTGTGTCATTTGGTAGTGATTTTCACATTTTTCATCTTCTGCAGACCTGACCCTTGCGACTGGTATTTCTTCTAGCTCCCAAAATTTCTTTAATCCTTCATCTTCGCTGCATACACTGATACATGAAGTAAAGATTTTAGTTTGTGCTTGCGTTTTTGATGTTGAGGTGGTCACTACCGGTCCAGACAATATCCAGCCGAACCTTGTATTTTGTGCCATTGGAGTATTAAGTGGACCTTTAATCAATCCATGTGTCAAGAAATGTGGTAGAATGTCAGATCCTATCAGCAATTCGATATCCTTTGGTTGTCCGTACCATGGATCCGCCAACTTCAAGCCTTGAATGTGTGGCCACTCGTTGGATGAAAATTGTTGTAATGGCAATCTTGATGTGATGACAGGCATTACTAGAGCTTCTACCTCCATGTTGATTCCTTCATCATGAATTGATTGAATGGTGAGGCGGCATGCTGCGATAACTTGTGTGGCATGTCCATTGATTCCATTTATCCTTGACTCATACTTATTCAACGGTGCCCTTAACTGATGCGCTAACTTCTCTGTCACGAAGCATGATTGAGATCCTTGATCAATCAGAGCTCGTATCAGTTTCACTTGTCGTCCAACGCACACGTTTACCATGGCTGTGGCTAGTAATACCGTCCTGTTAGCTTGACATGCAGCGACGATTCGCGTTGTCGATGGTGGTTCTTCAGCTGATCCCTTGCTCGTTACTACGATGGCTGCATTTTCACTTCGAGGGAGATGAAGAAGAGATTTATGCTGTTGTGCGCATATCCTGCAACCCTTCTTTGATAAACATTCTTTAGCGGTGTGTCCGTCTCGCAAACAGTTGAAACACAGCTTTGACTTCTGGATCACCTCTCTTCGGGTTTTTGGCTTCATACTTAAAAACCTTTTACAGTTGAACACTTGATGAGTCTCGCCACAAACAGCGCATTTTGGTGGCATAACTGTAGTCAAATGGCTTTTTGTCGAGTTTGTTTTTACCGCTTGCGATTGGTGTTCTCTGCTGAATTCGCGACTGCCCTCCAATCCCCGGAATCTGCCCTCAATAAAGTCAAAAAACGTATTTAACCTTGGAATTTCTGTTGATGTTCCTTTCGATTGTTGGTACAGCCTTCTTGATTCATTATCTAATTTTGGATATAAGATCTGTATCACCAATGGATCCCAAGAACTGACATCAACTCCCAAGTTGTTGATTCCGTACAGGATTTCCTTTGATGTATCCATCATCGTTTTTAGATCCAGTGCATTTTCACTTCGAACTGGTTTCAAAGTAAGCAGTTTTTGAATAAAGTTGTTGACCAGCGCTGCTGGATTTTGAAATCGCTTGGTTAGCAATTCTATTGCTGTTGCATAATTGCTCGCAGTAGGTGATAGGTGGTTGACAATCCTTGCTGCTTCTCCGGTTAGATTACCCTTCAAATACTGAACTCGCTCGACATCGCTTAAGGTTTTGTTTTGGTGTACTAAACGACTGAACAGTTCCCAAAATGGTGTCCACTCTTCATACTTTCCACTGAATGTGGGTATTGTTATAGGTGGAAGTTTAATTTCCCGCCTTTCAGGCTGTGGTACTACAGCTTCCCTCTGGTGTTGTGCCTGTTCTGTTTCCTTAATTTGAATATATGCATCTTGATACATATGTTCTAATTCAATAAATTCCTCGTCATACTCCGCCTTGCCTATTGACACCATAATTTCCTCATTGACTGTTTGTACCGTTGTCCAACACTCTTGTAATTGATTCAGCTTGAACTTGAGGTAGACTGAATTCTGACTGAAATCCAAGTTGTCAATTAGGCGTAAAAATCTGTTTTTGGCGAGGTTCAGCTTAGTGACCTGTATTGAGGACTTCGTCTTTTCAGTTGAATCCTCCGTTCTGTCTGATGATATGCTCCTTGATGGCTGAACTACTGTAGCTGGATTTGAACTGGCTGGTAATTCTGGAATATCAGTGCGCCTGTTTGTTGACCACTGATCCAGTTTTGACTTCAAGGCACCTTTAATGTCATGATACCTTGATTCGAACTGACTAAAATAGTTTTTGGCAAAGTATTCATGATGCGGGTTTGCCTTCCTTAAGTCTTCTAAGTACCCGTTATTTACTTGGAAGTCAATCCAGTGCTGCTCCAGTTTCTCGAGACGTATCTTGAAGTACTCCACAGAGTACCGTGATTCTCCATCCTTTTTGAAGTTTGTCCACAATCGATGCACTTCTTCTGTGATTCTTGTTTGAGTCAACGCGATTTCGTCGATTTCACTCATGTTTACAAATTTGACTAAACACTTTCACTATACCGGCTAATCCGGCTCGAAGGACCAATAAAGAATTTCAACCACTTGATATTGATATTGAATAACTGAATGAAAAACTGCGTACTTTATTTACTTAATTTATATAAAAAAATTGGTTACCTAAGCACTACAAACTGCACAACGGAAAACTGAAGAAGAACGTTATTGTTAATGTTGCAAAACTCAAATTGTTTGCAAGTTGCACAAATGAAAACAAAAGAAGAGCGTTATTGTTAATATTACAAAAATAAAACTGTTTGCCTAAGCACTACAAAAATAAACTGCTAACCGAAGAATATAACAAATTAAGTTATATTTTTTGTTGATGTCATCAACAAGTGCTCTGTATGCACCTCCGCCGCCTCCACTACACACTTGTCCAATGATCTTCTTAGGATGTTCATCAACAATTGGAACCTATCCTTTTGACTCATTGTACCCTTTGTAGATTCCTGTGTTGGAGGCGGGTTAGCGGTTGGTAATGCTGGTTTCTGCTTGGAAATCGCCCCTTGCTGCTTGGCTTCGCCAGTTAATTCCTGCTCTAAATCCTGTTCTTCCTCGAATGTTGGTTGGTCTTTTGATTGCGATGTGAGTCGACGCTCGATATCATTTCGCATGCGATCTGTTACCTTGCGCACTGCTTCATAGTAATCCTTTTTGAAGTAGGGATGTTCCAATTCAGAGGGAAATGTCTCTCGAATCTGACTATCAGTGTCATCAAATTCTTTCCATAGACTTTCCAATGTTGCTAAGCGCTCGGCCAAGTATGAGGGAGACTTTCTTATATCACCGTCCTTCCAATAGTTGCGCGTCAGTCGACAGAGTTCCTCGCCAATTCTTTCTTGTTGGCTTGCGTAATCCTCAATTTGCATTGGAGACTTGAACATTTTTATTTTTTATTTTTCACTCCTTAATTTCACTGCACTTTGTTCGTTATTTGATGCTTAACTTTGCACTGTACTTTTCACACAGGTGTTGCTAAACGTTAGCAAAGTGTCCTGTCACGGTCGCCAATAAAATGTTGAATAATAGTCAACTCAAATATAGCAATATAAAACTTTATTTCTTAACAGTGGTCCAACCTGGCCGATAGTTCACCTAAGACTACTTTTGTACAGTACAATATTTATTTTACATTTCATTGGATCGAGCTCGAGTGTGGGAACAGACATTACTGTCGCAAGGAAACCCAATATTCGTGAGTGACCCAGCAATGTCTGTTCGCACACTTAGTGTCAACTCAGTGGAATGCGTGAGAAATACAATACAAATCTTAACATGACCTGTCTGTTTGCACACTTAGTGTCAACTCACTAGAATGTGTAAGGAATATAATACAAATCTTAACAATCAGCATCATTCGTATTCAGAAGACCGGCACACACGGATTTTGCTTCCACACACATGTCGGTGTTAGTTTGAGCTGGCAGGTGCACCACCACATTGGCCTCCATGTTCTTCTGAGCGAGTTTGTCCAACTGCTCTTCAAGAAGTTGTTACGCTTTTCCAGTTGCATAACTCGTTCAGAGATGAGATCATGGCGGACTTTTAGCCCTGCTAACTCACTACACAGCACTTGAAAATCCTCCTTCGAAGCCAATTCCTTGACGAGTTCCTTATTATTCTCCACCAGGATCTCCTTCAATTGATCGACGGTGATTCCGGAGATTTTTGACATTGTGGATTGGGATTCGGAAATTCCACGTCGTTTTTCGTTATTGGAGAGATCAGGCGAAGTATGCGATAAAACTCTCTTGCTCATTTAGTGAGGTTAGCTCAGGGCAAGGTCTTGAAATTAACGAAAAATATTATTTAAAAGCTAGGACTTACTCAGCGTATGCAATCTTTAAGTGAAGTGTATTCTTAATATACTCCTTATGCAACACTTTGACCTATATTTGCACTTTTTTCGCCGGATTGTGTTCTTTTTCGAGGAGCTCTTTGCTTCCGCGTCTATCTTGAAAAGTGACAGCTGTCAATCCGCCTTGAAGGAATATGTAATAGTTCAAATTGGTGCCTTTACAAAATTCGTTCATTTGTATCATACGTTGAATTTGGATGCGGAAAATTGTATCAAGTCTGTGAAAGCGGCAATTTCTATTTTTGGTGTGCCTCGGCGGATTATTGCTGATCAGGGTAGGGGCTTTGCTTGTAATGCCTTTCGTGAATTTTGTATAGCTCAGGGTGTAGATTTGCATTTAATTGCGACTAGAGCTAGTAGGGCAAACGGACAGGTAGAGCGCGTTATGAGCACGCTTAAGAGTATGTTGACGGCAGTAGAAAGGAGTCAGCGCTCCAATTGGCTATGAATTGTCGATGTCCAATTGGCTATGAATTGTACGACGAATACGGTAACAAAAGCTTCTCCCCTAGAATTGTTGATAGGAAAAGTGGCTAGGCCAATGAATCTTTTGCCAATAATAGATGAAGAGAAAGTTGATATGGCACAGACTAGATCTCGAGCTAAAATATTAATTGATAAGAATGCGATTTATGAAAAGAAACGTTATGATCAAGGGAAAGCAAAAATTGTAAAACATAATGTTGGGGACCACGTCTTGCTCAAAGGGGAAGCACGACACCAGACTAAATTGGATCCAAAAATTAAACGGCCATTTGAAGTAATAGAAATTTTAGACGGTGATCGTTACAGACTGAAGTCGTTGTCTGGTAACAGAACATACAAGTATGCGCATGATGCTTTGAGAGCAATGCCGAATAAGGAAGTTTCGTTTGAAAATTATTTAACTTTTGCTGAAGGTGAAGAGAGTAACAGAGACTTTCTTAATGATGAAGAGATGATGGGTGAACATGTTGAATAGGTGCGATAGATGATTTTGTGGTGGCTTGTTGAGTGGCCAGTGTAAAATGTCTCAAAATTGGCACCAAGAAGTGTGGCCAGGTGGCTTGTTGAGTGGCTAGTGTAAAATGTCTCAAAATTTGCACCAAGAAGTGTGGCCAGGTGGCTTGTTGAGTGGCCAGTGTAAAATGTCTCAAAATTGGCACCAAGAAGTGTGGCCAGGTGGCTTGTTGAGTGGCCAGTGTAAAATGTCTCAAAATTGGCACCAAGAAGTGTGGCCAGGTGGCTTGTTAAGTGGCCAGTGTGAAAAGTCTCAAAGAACAGTCGGTGAAGGAACTGTTCCTTGTATTATGTGATTTGATAAAGTGGATTAGTATGACAAGTACGATTTTTATTTTTATTTTTTTTTTTTTTTGAAGTATCGAACTATTTTATTGAGTCTGAATTTTAAATTCTTGAATATGATTTTTGAATCCTGAGCAAGACGGGGTACTAACGCTATGTTGTGACTTGAACAAACATACTGAGACGTGTGTTTATCAGGATTGGCCGTGTCGTAGATGAATAAGTATGCCATAGATGAGTATGTAGTAGAAGTATGTAGAATTATAAGCGTGTAGTGGTGCACACGAATTAAAAGTAATAAACTTTATAAAACTGGAATACACTTTGTTTCATATTTAAGAGGCATGTAAAGAGAGCGGGGCAGAGAACATGCTTCTCTGCCGAGTAGGTCTCGTTGTGAGGTGGTGTTCTGCGAAAAACATGATAAAGAAGAGAGACGAAGAAAGATGATGATTGATGTGTTGAAGAGGACCGAGTCAGTCGGTTTTTAGTGAAGGATTGATGCGGAACACACGAAAACGAGCTCTACTGCGCGATCGGAAAATGTCCAAAGACAACCCTTCTCCGTTGTATATATATAATTTATGTTTGTACTTTTACAAACGAGAAAAAAAATTGATTTTATGTTCTCCCAAAGAGAACATCACCGAACAAAGGAAAGACTTTTAATTTTAAATGATATTTTTATTGTTTGAACTTAAACTATTCTTAACCGAACAATAACTGAACCGAACTGATATAGAACTTAACTTAGGACTGAAAACTGGAACTAACTTAAAACCAACTGATCACATCTTAAACTGAAGTTGAACTGAACACCTCTTAAACTTGAACTGAACTTGAACTCGAACTGATCGCATCTTAAACTGAACTCATTCAAAAACGAACATGAAGTATCTTATATACTTTGTGCTGTTCTTCGACAGCGTCCCTTTTGTTGGACTTTGATCTTCTTACATAAATCACGAGAACTATGCCGACGCAGCTGCAACCACTTGACTTCGACTAAAAACATTTTGCCATTAAGCCGTGTCAACAATGATCGTTCACGTTTATTGGTTTGAAATTATTTATGTTGCATATGATTTGACCGCAGCTTGTTTACATTGCGTACGGATCAAATCAATGCTGTTTACATTTTTAATTTTTATTGAATTTGAAGTCGAGCTCTTGTGGGTGTATACAAGTTGGCTCTGATATAACACCTCCCCCTTTAGAGTCTTCTGCGGGTCGGGAAGTGACTCGTGGAAGATTGATGTTATTTACAATATTTTTTATAAAAATTTTACATAATAGAAATACTATAGGTATAGTCAATATAATTACTATTATCATTGTAATGGAATAAACATATGTTTTTGTTGTCTTTTGCTCTGTGTCAACTCATTTATAAGTTCATTGTTTTTAATATTGTTATATTGCAATTTTTCAAAGGTTAGATTTGGCTTTTCAGTATAATTAATTGCTTTGATTGTATTGGGTATGATTACCTCATGTCTAAATTCTGTATTTTGATATGTTATATTATTTATTGTGATTTGGCAATTTTTTGGCTTTAACATGTATGTTTTTTCCAATACAATATTTTGTTTATTACAGTTTTGTTTCAGATTTTGTTTTCTTAGATTAATAGCAATAATGTGATTCATTCCTACTGTTTTTACATATTCTTTTGTATTTTTTACTTATACACAATTAGTCATGTATTCAGTTAATATGTTTCTTATGCATTCATTATTCATTTCTGTTAAATCTTTTATCGTTTTTGTTGGAAAGTATATTTTTTCATCTTTATTTAATATAAAATGATTATCAATTTGTATTTCTAAAAAATCGTTTTTGTTCGGAATAGGGATTATTTGTATCTCTTTACATAATTCTTCAGTTAGTCTTGGTACTTTAATGATGAATAAAATGTTCGTTTTATATAAAGCTAAACTAAGATTTAGTTCTTCTAAATTGTTAATATTAATGTCGTATCTTCAGGAGGCCTAGAATTTGGTTATATTTGTTGGAATTTTTTCTTTTTCCTAAATTGATCTTTGTGAAGAATACGATTGGGATTTTTCTTAAATCTGTTACCTTCTTCTGGCGTGTATTTTTTATCAGATTTGTTAATTACTTTTACCTTTTTATGTTTTGGGGTTAATTCGTTTTTAATTTTCTCGGGTTCCGTTATTTTTGCATAAAGTTCATCTATTTCTTCATTTTTTCTGTTAATGTTTAATTTATTTAATATTTTAGTTTTATTTTCCTCAATACGCGTATAGATTTTATTGAAATGTACGTCTATAGGTTTCTCTTTGATTGTTAAATGAATGACGCTATTATAAGTGTCTATTGCTTTGGTAGAATGTTCTATTGGTTCAACCTCTTCATTGGCTTCTTGTATTTGACTCAAAATTCGAATGTGTTCGTTGAGTGTGCTATGAAGGCGTTCTATGTCAGAATTACCTGTATGACGATTAGCTGTACAATAATGAACATTGATTTCATTATTTTCTAAGAAATTTTTTAATGTTTCAGAGACAAAAGCGTTCTCGTTATCGAGGGTTATTTGTTTAGGTTTTTTCATATAAGTAAAGATCTTCATTAATGCGTTTAAAACAACTGTATATGTTTTATGTTTTATTGGTTCAATAGCTGCATATTTACTAAATTTATCTATACATGAAAGATATTTTTTATTGTTGTCTAGAAACCATATATCTATGTGATAATGTTCATTAGGACTTTTGGGAGTTTCCGTTTTTTCATAAGGTAACTTTAATGGATTTCTTTGAATTTTGTTCATACATAGATGGCAATTATTTATTTGTTTATTTATGAGGGTTTTTTAAAAAAGGGATATAATATTTTCGAATGAATTCTAAATAAACCTTTTCTATACCAATATGATGTGATATGATATGATATGATGATATGATTGTTGTTTTTATGAGTTTTAAGTATTATTTCATTTACTTCGTCCATTTTAATATCTTTTAAGAGCTTCATGCTCCTTTGCAATATTTGAATAGATTTTCTGTTCTCCAACTTCCATTTATCTTGGAATTTCTTAAAGGTGTCTTCGTCTTCTATATAAATACCATTTAACATACTGATGTCTACTTCTTTAATAATATCTTCAAAGTCTTTCTCCTTAAATTCTCTGCGCGTGAATACAATTCTTCTCTTCCCAATATGTGGATAAATAATATTGGTTTCTTCGTCATTCTCGCAGACTTTAACAATTATTTGCCGATTGAAAATATTGATCGGTTTCTCACTTATAGGAATTAAATTTGAATTATCTGATTTGGCACTATGTTGCGTAATTAGATCGTCTTCTCCCAACATATTTATTTTCACGCGAGAGAGGGCGTCTGCTACTTTGTTTTCTTTCCCTTGTATATATTGAATATTAAAGCCATACTCTCCTAACTTAATTTTCCATCTTTCGTGCTTTGAATTGGGTTCTTTCAAATTTGAAAGCCAAACTAACGGACGATGATCAGTTCTTATAGTGAACTTGCGTCCATGTAAATAATGACGAAACTGTGTTGCCCAAACTATTGCAAGAAGTTCCTTCTCGATTGTGCTATAATTGCATTCATGTTTATTTAAGGTACTTGAAGCGAATGAGAGGGGTCCATGTGTTTGACTTAACACGGCTCCAATGGCAAAGTTACTTGCGTCGGTAGTTAGAGTAAATTAATTTGAAAAATCTGGGTGCCTATTTATTAGGTCGTTTGTCATTAACATTTTTAGTTTATTAAAAGATTCTCTATAGCTTTCGTTCTCAGTATTTATTTTGCTACCCTTTTTAAGGCATAACGTCAATGGTTTTAGAATCGCTGCATAGTCAGAGATAAACTTGCAGTAATATCCGGTTAATCCTAAGAAGGATTGAATTTCTTTGACTGTTCTTGGAATAGGGAAATTCTTTATTTTCTCAATTTTTTGGGGATTTGGCTTAACACCGTTTGGAGTCACCACATGCCCTAAGAATTCTGTTTCTTTACGTAAAAATTCAGATTTATTCAATGATACTTTAAGATTTGCGTTCTTAAGTGTATCTAGAATTTTATGGGGTGAATCCATATGTTCTTGTAGGCTCGAGGAAAATATGATGATATCATCCAGATAGACATAGCACATTTTCCCTATGTAGTCCTTCAAGACTTCATTCATAAGTCTTTGAAAGGTTGTGGGTGCATTCTTTAAGCCGAATGGCATCCGTGTAAACTCATAGTGTCCAGATAGAGTGCTAAATGCTGTTTTCTCTCTGTCCTTAGGTTCTACTTCTATTTGATAGCAACCTTTTGTTAGATCCAGTGTAGAGAAATACACTGCATGTCCTAATTTGTCTAATATTGAGTCCATGTTTGGTATAGGATATTTATCTTCCTTAGTTACATTATTTAATTTTCTATAATCGATGACCATGCGCCACTCTTTATTAATAGCGTGGTCTTCTTTTTCAGGTACGACCCAGATTGGGGCGTTATAAGGTGAAGTAGAATGCTGAATTATTTTTGATTCAAGCATTTCTTTTATTTGCCTATCCACTTCCTTTTTGTGGATCTCAGGATATCTATATATCCTCGTGTAAATAGGAGAATTATCTTCCGTAGGGATGTTGTGTTTTACGTGGTTCGCAAAAGACAGATCATCGCCTTTTTTGTAAAATGCTTTATCGCATTCTTTTATTACTTTCAATAATATTTTCCTTTCTTCTTTATTTAAGTGATCTGTTCGAAGATCCTTATTGATTTCATTATTTAGCATGAAATCCATAGGTTTTATTTCATTAAAATAATTTACCGTTTTTTCATATTCTTTCTCTTCATTTTCACTGAGGAAAATAGGTATGATTTCGTTATTCAATTTTAATGTTTTATTTTTGTAATTTATTTCTCCGTCATTCGGAATCAAAATATTGTTTCCAATTAGTCCACTATACTCTTCACTGAAGTTATGTACTTGGAATTCACAATCATTTTTGACCGATAATGCAAATTTGTTCTTTGGTATTACGACGTCTTTTGTGACAACTATTGGGTTTCCTGCTGTTTTTTTTTTGTCATTGGCTTACTAGCCCTTTTGATATATTCCCTTGGTGAATCCTGTTAACGCAAAAGACTATTAGTTGCTCCAGTATCAATGTGGAGTCTTATGGTTACATTCCCTTTTTCTAATTTAATATAGGGAAGAGAGGTTCCGAGGCTGAATGCCGAAAATTTGCTTCCGTTTGGGTTTTTCCTAGGTTTTTGAGGAAACTGTCTATAATTATTTCTGTTATGATTATAATTATTTTTGATATCGTGATAATTACTATAATTGTTTCTGGGTATGTATTGTTTTGGTTGCCAGTTATTAAAATTTTGTTTCTTATTATTGTTAAATGTATTTTTATGTCGAGTTTTTGTTTCGAATCTATTCTGCCTATCTATTTCCTGAGGACGAGTAATAAAACCTGCATGATTAAGTTCATGAAGTGCTAATTCCATTGTATTTGGTTTTAGGGCATAGAGGATTGTCCTCATGTGTATCGGTAAGCGTTCCTTAAAAATATTCAAAGCGGTTTCATTATTTTTGGTAATATCAGAAATATTATTCTCTTGGAGGCATTTCTGATTTAACAATGAAAGGGTTTTTTGGATGTAATTATAAAATTTATTAACATCACCTCTATATTGAGAACCTCCTAGTTCTTCGTACAATTGGTTGCTATTTTTAAGACCACCAAAATTTTCAATACACATGGACTTAATATCAGTCCATTTTGTCAAGTGAGGATGTATTTCTATGCTTTGTCTGGCCCTACCTATAAATTTAGATTTCAACAGATTTATGCACATTCGTTGACCTTGGTCATTGTATGTTAGTAGAGTAGGTATAATGTCGTCGACATTCTGAATAAATATTGGTAAATCTTCAGTTTTGAGAGCACCGTGGCGCAGTGGGTAATGTGTTGGCCTCTGACGCCGATGACACGGGATCGAATCCCGACACAGCCATGTCATCGAACGTGTTTTTCACGGTGTTTCTCCTCAGCGGGGTTCTGACGAAACCCCCTGTAGTAAAATTGTCATGAAAAGCTTCTCGAAATTCGCCGTTCGGAACCGGCAATAAACTGTAGGTCCCTTTCACCTATGGGAAAATGAAATCACACACAACATGGGTGATTGAGAGAAGCTCGGCTCAGGTTCTTTACGGACTGTAACGCCAACATACATACACATACAAATCTTCAGTTTTGCCGTCAAAGTTTTAGAGTCGTTCAATGTATTTCAGTGGGTTCAATTCTAAGCATCTTAAGTTAAAACTATTATTATTGTTACCTATTGCTGGTGGTACGGCTGCTGCTGCTGCTTCCATGTTGACTTGAATGTTGAGTTTTCGTTGAATGTTGAATAAATCAGCTCTTTGTTCACGCTGCGAATCTTGTCTGATTCGATTGATGTTTTTCTTCATTAACACGTTGGGCTACAAGGATCTAAAGCCAGTTGTCTTCCTTCTTTATTTTTCGATCACGTTGCGGCTTGTATCTTACCGTTTATTATTATTTATTTTTTTTTGTTTTTTTGTCTGTCTATAATGTTTCACTCACTGTTCACTATCGGTTCGAAATTATTTCCTCTCTATGAGGTTTTGTATCATTAACCATATGCGTTGGTAATGGGATACTAAATAATTTCTTTTTGTTCCCTGAATTTCAGTTAAGATGGCTAAAGATATCGATATTCGTTCGATACTTTTACACCTTTCACTTTTCGAATATTGTTCAACAATTTATCACTTATTAAAATCGTTTTACGGTTCGTACACGGGATCTCATCTCTTCATTCATTTTCGCTTAAGTCTTAAGTGAGATCCTACCGACTGCGCCATTTATGCTTGAACTTTTACAAACGAGAAAAAAAATTGATTTTATGTTCTCCCAATGAGAACATCACCGAACAAAGGAAAGACTTTTAATTTTAGATGATATTTTTATTGTTTGAACTTAAACTATTCTTAACCGAACAATAACTGAACCGAACTGATATAGAACTTAATTTAGGACTGAAAACTGGAACTAACTTAAAACCAACTGATCACATCTTAAACTGAAGTTGAACTGAACACCTCTTAAACTTGAACTGAACTTGAACTCGAACTGATCGCATCTTAAACTGAACTCATTCAAAAACGAACATGAAGTATCTTATATACTTTGTGCTGTTCTTCGACAGCGTCCCTTTTGTTGGACTTTGATCTTCTTACATAAATCACGAGAACTATGCCGACGCAGCTGCAACCACTTGACTTCGACTATAAACATTTTGCCATTAAGCCGTGTCAACAATGATCGTTCGCGTTTATTGGTTTGAAATTATTTATGTTGCATATGATTTGACCGCAGCTTGTTTACATTGCGTACGGATCAAATCAATGCTGTTTACATTTTTAATTTTTATTGAATTTGAAGTCGAGCTCTTGTGGGTGTATACAAGTTGGCTCTGATATAACATATATATATATATATATATATATATATATATTATATATATGTAAATCACTACGGATGCCAACAATTCCCCCCTTGAAACTTACTTTCACACTGAACATTAATTGAATTTATTGCACATATTTGTATTGTCTTGTACTAAATACTTATATATACCTATCTCTTTAATTCAATGCAATAAATGATTAGGTCATCTCCTTTACATAACTTAACCACAAGAGTCTCTGTGTGTATATGTATGTGTGTGTGTATGTTGTCAGGTGTAAGAGAAAATTCAGTGTTTTTGTTTTTTAATAAAAAGATTTTTTATTCTGAAGAAAAATCTAGTTTTTTTATTGATATTTTTTAAGTTGTACAGACATTTTAAACAAAGATGTCCGCAATTGAAGGATTTATAGTTTTGATATTAGCTATAGTTGTATTGAATATTTTTTCCGCTGCCGCCCAGGTATTTAATAATCTCTCTTGGTGGCTGCAGATTTCCAAATCTATCGAAATATTCTGTGCGATTTTTATTCCTATCATATGCTACCCAATGGGTTCCGGGACCGTGAGAATAATCCAGATTAACGATGCCACATTCCCTTTGACGTGCGCGTTTCGGTAGAGTATCAAGCATGCATACACCTCTGAAATGTGACAACAGCTTGGAGTACTTCATCAAATCTCTATCGGTAAGTGCTCGCTTGGGTAGGTTCCTTAATAGTTTTTTGCTATCGCTGTCGGACTATAAAATAAGCCATAACCCTTTTTGTATGGCTTAAGGTATAACCCTTTACCCATAGCAATGGATTCCATAGTTTTATTATGACGATTTGCTTCTTCAAGTTGTTGCTTAGCAGATTTAGTTTCATTGATTGCCTTAAAAATGGAGCTTCCACCCGTTGCCAAAGCTCCAACTGCTCCGAGAGCGGATAGGATTGGTAGGAGAAGAAGAACACCACAAATTTTGGGAATTGGTATTACACGTGGAATTTGAATTGAAGATTTCTTTCTCCTAAAGACATTATTTACAGTTTTTCGTGTAATTTGTATTGCACTTTCCATATCTTTCGGTTTCTTCTCACGTAAAATTTTTTTAGTTTTTCCTATAGCTTCATTGAAGAGATTCTTCCTGACGCCACCGCATTTGCTCTTCCTCATTTTACTCATATTATTATTATTACCCATACCGAATTTGACTTTAGTTTTCATAGCATTGGTCACAAACCATGCGCTTGCACGTTCTCCGAAATTACTGTCTTTAGAATTAACTCTTTTCCACGCGTTGTTAGCTAATATTTGATCGGCTTCGTGTCGCTTATTAATATCTTTTGATTGAGAATAAGCAATATCGTGTTGTTTACATGCCTCATCCAATGGGTTAATTCCTCTGGCTAGACGTTTTTTGAGTTTAGTGCCTGGTCCACAAAATTGATAGCCGGGAAGATGAAGTTCTATTGGTAGACTATTGATTATTTTATCCACCAAACCTCTTCCGACTGCGTTTCTATTATGACTGATTGATTTTCGATAAATCATAACCATTTTTATTAAATAAAAGTACGATTAACACTGAAATAAAATTATCAACAGCACATGCTTTTATACACGAATGTTTGCCGAATGTTTGAATTAGTCGTTAGTATGCATTTCGTGAGACAACATAAAGGATTGATGGTGCGAAATATCGATTTCACCACAAATAGCTTATCGGAAAAAAGGAGGCATAGTTCTCTTTTACCAAATACAATTAGAACCCTATTGGTTGGTCCATCAAACTGAGGGAAAACAAATGTAATGTTGAGTTTAATAGAGAGTCCAAACGGGTTAAAATTTAAAAATATATATACTTATTCGAAATCATTGTACCAACCGAAATATGAGTATCTACAAGAATTAATACAACCCATTAAGGGTATGGGATATTATACATTCTCTGAGAATGACCAAGTTCTGGCACCAGATGCAGCCAAACCTGATTCTATTATGATTTTCGATGATGTGGCATGTGAGAAGCAAAATAATATAAGACCATATTTTTGTAAGGGACGTCACAAAAACATTGATACTTTTTACTTGTGTCAGTCTTATACACGAATTCCAAAGCATCTTATACGCGACAATGCGAATTTGATTATAATGTTCAAACAAGATGAAATGAATATGAGACATGTGTACAATGATCATGTGGGTACGGATATGAATTTCAAAAAATTTTCAAATATTTGCAGTAGGTAGGTAGGTAGGTAGGACCGTAGCCTTCCCAAAAGAGAATTGAGAAGATACACATAGGCCAAAAAGGCCCGTTATGCAGCTACGAGGGGGTTTTGCCCCCTATTCGTGGAACCATTTAGTGCTTCTTAGGAAATTAAGAAGATCAGATATCCCAACTTGCTGAACTTCGGTCAGATCGTTAAGGAAGTAAGATCCTAGGTATCGTTTCCTGATTGTGCAGAATGCCGGGCAGGCACAGAGAAGGTGATGAATGGACTCCACCTCCTCCTCGTCCTGACAGCTCCTGCAAAAATCATTCGGAGTTATACCTAGTTTTTGCGCGTGACTACCAATAAGGCAGTGTCCAGTGATGACACCAATGACTTTGTGGATGTCATTTCTTTTAAGGGAGATAATACTCTTAGTCCGTTGACTGTTGAGCCAGGGCCAGATTTGTCTGGTGATGAGGCAGGTATGTCCCTGAGTCCATCTCCGGTTCGTCTCGGTCCTGGCGAGATTTATAAGATTGTGTTTAATGGTTGCAAAGGGCATACCCTCACAAGCCACGATTGATTGTAGCGTCGTTCCTTGTTTGGCGAGTTTGTCGGCTCTTTCGTTTCCTGGAATGTCGCTGTGTCCCGGTACCCAGATAAGTTGTATGTTGAACTGTTCAGCCATCTCGTTAAGAGATAGGCGACAGTCGAGGCTAGTTTTTGATGTGTACACGTAGGACTCCAACGACTTTAAGGCTGCTTGGCTATCCGTGAGAATGCGGATATCCGTGGTGGATATCACGTTCCACTTCAGCCAAGACAAAGCCTCTTTTATAGCCAACAGTTCCGCCTGGAAAACGCTGCAGTGATTTGGTAGTTTTAGAGCTTTGTTCAGCTTAAGTTGTTTGCAGAATACCCCACTACCCACCCCGTCTTTGGTCTTAGACCCGTCAGTGTAGAAGTCTACGCAGTTTCTACGAGGTTGCGTCTGACGAGTCCAGTTTTGTCTATCCGGGTAGGTCGTTGTAAAGTTTTTTTCCAAGACTGTGGTGGGTTCTGTGAGGTCTAGGTATTCTGCCATAATTGACCTGTTATTCAGGATGGAGGAGTGACCAGTGACATAGCTCGACCAGTTTGAGTTTGCTTTAAGTCTGATGGCCGCTTGTGTAGCAATTTGCTTGCCGAAAATATCGAGAGGTGTAAGGTCAAGTATCATGTTAAGCGCAGCCGTTGGGGTGGACCTGAGGGCCCCGGTAATGCACATACACGCTAACCTTTGTACCTTCTCGAATTGCTTGAGGTATGTTGTCTTGTCCAGTGCTGTCCACCAGACTGTTACTCCATACATTAGTATGGGTCTGACGACCGTGATGTAGAGCCATAGGGTAATCTTGGGGCTGAATCCCCATTTCTTCCCTATGGCTTTCTTGCATGTGTAAAGAGCTATAGTTGCTTTTTTAACTCTTTCGAATGTGTTGCTTTTCCAGGTTAATTTCCTATCTAGTATTATGCCAAGATATTTGGCATTGGAGGAATAGTTTAATCTGGTACCAAGCAGAGTAATAGGGCAATGTTCCGGGATTTTATGCTTTTTGGTGAATAGCACGAGCTCCGTTTTCTGGGGATTCACCCTGAGCCCGTTGCTATGCGCCCAATTGCAAAGAATTGAGAATGCCGTTTGCATGCGGTCATTCAGTGTGGAAAGGTATTTACCTGAGATTGAAATAGCAACGTCATCAGCGTAGGCAATAACGTCCAGGCCTTCTTTCTCCAGTTTAATTAGTAGTTCGTTAACGACTACGTTCCCATGGTAATCACTCTGGTGGTTACTTGGCTTCCCCATTTGGACTGAATCCTGCGCGTTAATAGTAACTCGCTGATCAGTTCTGTCAGAGTCCCCTCTACCTTAAGCTTTTTTAGCCCTTCTATTATTGCTGTGGGAGTGACGTTGTTGAAAGCGCCCTCTATATCTAGGAAGGCTGTTAGAGTATATTCTTTTAGATGGATTGATCTTTCGATTTTCCTCACCAGTGTGTGCAAGGGTGTCTCGATAGATCTACCCTTACAGTAGGCATGCTGTGCCTTGGAAATTAATGACGGATCCAAATTGTGGCGTATGTGTAAGTCTATCAGCCTTTCCAAAGTTTTTAGTACAAAGGATGACAGACAGATAGGCCTTAGATCCTTAGGAGAAGTGTGGGAGTTTTTGCCGGCTTTGGGGATGAAAATTACCTTTGCGCACTTCCACTTTTCTGGAATGTGACTCCAAGCTAGGCATCCTTTAAAGATTATCTCTAGCCATGGTATAGTCCATTCCATAGTTTGTGTGAGTTCGATAGGGTAAATTTCATCCGGACCTGGCGATTTGTAGGGCTTGAAGCTTTTTAATGCCCATATGATTTTCTCTCTAGAGATAATGTGATCGTACTTTTCCCCTGTCGCGGAGGAGAGGTGATTTCCTCGCGAGTGTACTGGGTCTTGCTGTTCATAGCAGCCCGGGAAGTGCGTATTGAGGAGAAGATTTAGGGTTTCCTTCTCAGATGTTGTCCAAACTCCGTTCACTGTGAGGCAGCTCGGAGATTGTGGATCTTTCGAGAGTATTTTTCTCAGTCTGTAGGCGTCTGAAATTTTCTCCATGCTGTTGCAGAAGAGTTTCCAAGACAGCCTTTGTTCTTTCCTCAGGGTTTGTTTGTACACTCTGAGTGAAACTTTATATAGGCTCCAGTCTCTGTACTCTTTGCTTTATTGAAGAGTTTTCGGCAGTCCCTGCGGAGCTTACTTAGCTCTGCGTTCCACCAAGAAGGGTAAGAGCTCTTTCTTGATTTGTGGGTTGCGCAGCTGTTGACCCGTGCGTTGCCCAAAGTAACTGTTAGAGTGTCGACCATTTTGTCTATGTCTAACGTGGACCGCGGGGAATCAGGGGTCCTCTTTACTATAGAGTTGCTAATGAAGGCTCTATAACGCTCCCAATCAATTCTTCTTGGGTTGCAGGATGATTCAATTGGGGTTGGGACCTCAAGAGCTAGGTTGAAAACCAGATATCGATGATCCGAGAAGGAATGTTCTTCAGAGACCTTCCATTCTCTTATTCTATTAGCGAGAGAGGAGGATGCTAGAGTTAAGTCTAGTACCTCCCTTCGGTTTTTAGTAATAAATGTGGGTGTATGACCCTTGTTACAAATGTTAAGATTGTAGGATAGAATGAATTCAATAAGACACTCACCTCTTTCGTTTATGTCGCTGCTGCCCCAAATTGTGTGATGCGCATTCGCATCCGCACCGATGAGGAGCCCAGCTTGGTGTCCCGACGAGTCACTGACCAGTCTTTTAATTTCGTCCGATGGAATGGACTCTTCCTGCGCCATGTACGCTGAGGCTATCCGTAGTTTGTGCCCTGGTGATTCTATGGAAATCACTGTGGTGTCAGGGCAGCTATAATTTGGGAGAAGGTAAGCGTTTAGGGACTTCTTAGCAAGTATGCAAGTACGGGGCTTACCTTCTTTTTGTGGTATGAACAAGTTGTAGGCTGAAGTTCTTAATCCAAGAACCTTGTGTTCATGTACCCAAGGTTCCTGGATTAAGGCTATGTCTTCTTCTCCTTTAGCCAGCCTGAGAAGAAGATTCGCGGTTGCCGCCTTGGAGTGATGGAGGTTAATCTGAATTAATCTCAGCATCATGGCTGTTATTAATTCGATTAAGCTCCACCACGGTGGTGTTTAGATCTTCCAGATCCGAATCCAGGAGATCGTCTTCCATCGGCGAGCTAGTAGAGTAGTCCTCGCTTCCGGTGTCGAGCAATGACTCCTGGTCTTTATTCACCAGGGATATTGCTGGGGTCTCAGCTTCGACCGTCGCAGGGCCCTTGCTCCCTGAGGGGATTGGGGGCTCCTGCTCCTTCGAGCTTTCGTTTTCGACCTCGGTTGTTGTCGTGTTATCTTTGCCGGATGGTGGCACATTCTCATCCTTTTTATATATAGTAAGTTTGACTTTCTTGAAGCCAAACCTAATATAGTGGTCGCATTGGGCCAGAGGTTCCAGGGCTTCACAGTTCAATACAATGATTGCCTGTCTTGATTGGCCCTTTGGTTCCTCCAGCTTAGCGATTCTCCAATCCCTTGTTGGGAGATTGGGATTGCAGTAGTTGATGGTCTCAACAATTTCGAGGGGGTTATCTGGTGCAAGCGGGAGCCAACATCTAGCACGTGGTCGTTTAGGGATTTGCTCCCTGGTTACGACTTTGAGCCTAGCTCCCTCCCAAATTTCCCCTATTTCAGTAACTGTAGCCTTCAAAAGATCAACTGATCTTTCGTCGGCACAGCTTAATAGTTTGACCCTGCCTTGATACCATCCAGCGTCATCGCAGATGGGCGGTGGTCCAGGGTTCTTCCTAGCAATTTTTAGGAAGTTAGCCGATAACGCATGGTCGACCTTCTTCCATTTTTCTGCCGTCAATTTGCCGTCTGGGTCGCTATCATCTATGATTGCGACCGTCAGGCACTCCCTCGCAACCTCGCCGAAGGGCTTTAATAGCTTGGCCGGTGCTCCCAGCCTAGCCTTTTTAGCCTCTCGGTTTGGTTCCTCGGGGGACGATCTAGGCCTCTTGGCTTTATCATTGTCTTGGGCTAGGAATCCTGTCGCCCAGGCGACCGACTCTTTAGCCTTCTCTGTTAAGTCAGTTGAGTGGCCCCATCGTTTAATAATTCTCAAGGCCGCCTTTCGGTCTCTGTAGGCCTTGGTCGATGGGTTTAGCCTCTTGTTGTCGGATTTGTCTTCTGACAACTTTACGGATCGGCTTCTTAATACTCCTGCCGGAGTTTCTTTTGCCTTAGAGGTAGAGGGGATTTCGTCCCCTTCCGGTTTTTTATGAGATCCGGACTCATTGTTTGTTTTGTTTAGGTTGTTCATATGGTTCCCACGAGATGCGGAGAATTAAATGTCCACCTGGGCAGAGATCCGCAATACCCAGGTAAGGCTAGCTGATCTGGAGGGCGCCAGGTATCCGGATACACCGTTTGTGACTGAGCTATTTTTGAACTGGGCTCTCAGCCTGGTCGACACCTCGGCACGGTTCGGTTGACACCTTATGTCCAGCCCAGGGGATATGGAGTGGATGGGTGTGGTGGGAATGATGGAAAATGGGAGTTGGATTGGTGAGAGGGGATGACGGGGTCGATTATCCTTTAGTGATAAGCCCCCACACCACGTCAAGGTAGGTGGGGGAATATTTGCAGTAAATATTGGACAGATAATTATGGTTTCCTTGTCATATGCAAAGATGATCCTAAAGATGGCGGACGTTATAGAAAGGGATTTGATGTTTCTATTCAACTATAAACGATTACTCCGTGAGACTTTTGTAGTTAGTATATAAGCTGATTTCAAGTAGTAATAATACATTGATAAGAACGCAGTCTATCTCATCCCGGGCATTGATAACGAATAAGAAAAAAGAACAAATACTGAAGGACGTTATAAGTACTAGGAGAGTGTTGAAGAAAAAGTTTAAAAGTATCAAAAAGCATGGCTTAGTAACAGAAGACCTATTGGAGGATACCTTTAAGCCTATCACTAAGCCCCTCAGGGAATTAATCGGTGTTAAGCAAAAAAACACTAAAACTAATATGGATTTCGACACAGAATTTTAAAAAAAATTCCATTAAAAACTAATACAAGTACTCCCAAAGCAAACCAAAAACAACAAAAGATGTTTGATAGGAGTAAAAAATCCACTTCCCCTACACAACAGAATGAAAGCGGCAACGATAACGGAGACGACGACGACGACGATGGCAGTGGTAATAGCAACAGCACTTTAAGCAATAGGAGCAATGAAAATAACACATTGTCAATGAATCTGACTGCGTTGGATCGGGTCAACCAATTAGATAAAATATATGGACCATATAAAGATCGAAATGATAAATGAAAATTGGGCAATGCTGAATTTGACTTACACACAAATGGGATTGTCATCAATGATAAAACCTGGTCGATTACACCGGCTCTCTTTCAATTGCCTTTTTCGCAAAAAGCCAAAACACTATAACGATCATGACTTGCAAGAGTATAGGGAAATTTTAGTTGAAACAAATGCTCGTAAGCGTAAGCATGATAAAAACGAACAAATCAAGGGCACTAGAGCAGTCAAATACACAAAGATTATAAAATCATTATTCCACAGTGGGAAGAAAAGGGGGGCTGGTCTAATGACAGTAAATACACAGAAACCAAATTATATATATTGGGATAATCCTAATGAATTAGTTGATAGATTACGACTTTTGATTTCATCACAATCAGCTGGTCATATGAATTATAACAATGAAATTGTATCCATCATTGGGGAATTGAGAGAAAGCAATATAATTGCGTAAATCTGTATGTAAGCCCATCCATTTCAAAAATTGTTGTTGACAAGTTTGGTAGTTGAACACATTATCAAGATAGACATCTGAGAAGTGCCTTAGGCTTTCATTTGGATCACGTTAGGAACATTCATTTTTTTTTAAACGATTAAAAAACGTGGGTTGACCCCTTGACGACAATGATGCAGCCTCTAAGGTATTTATTAACGATAAAGTGAATCACATGACCTTGAGAGCTCAAAAAGATAACACATTATTGAAGAATAAATTTACTGAAGAAATTGAAAAATTAGCGGCGAATCTTCAAAGTGAGAGAGAAGCCCATACGAAATCGATTGAAAAATTAGCGGCGAATCTTCAAAGTGAGAGAGAAGCCCATACGAAATCGATGAACACGTTGAAGGAGGATACCGAAAAGGCTTTAGACGTTCATGTAAAATATACTGAAACAAGATTTAGAGGAATAGACGATTATATTTTCCAACAATTAATCAGTCCAAAATTTATAAAGTTGTTGGAGGATAAACATAATAAGAAACCAAATTTATAGAAAAAAAAGAAAAAAAAAACAGGTTGATAGAATATGAACAGCGATGAAAAGAGACATATTGTAGGTGAACTTCATAGGCGAGCTTGTAGAAATTTCAAAAGACGACGAGTAATTATGAAAGGAATAGACGATCTCTGGCAAGCAGATTTAGTTGAAATGGGTGCTTATTCAAAATTTAACAAAGACTATCGCTTTCTTTTGACAGTCATAGATACCTTCTCCAAATTTGCATGGGTTGTTCCACTTAAAACGGAAAATGCTTCTGACGTCACAAAAGCTATGAGAAGTATATTTGTTGGGGAGGAACGATCGCCAACAAATTTACACACCGATAACGGAAAGGAGTTCTCCAATAAACTTTTTCAAAATCTAATGACAAATTATGGTGTTAATCATTATTCAACGTATAGCATTTTAAGGGCGTCAATTATCGAACGATTTAACAGAACCCTAAAGAGTCTAATGTGGAAGCAGTTTAGCTATAAGGGTTCATACAAGTGGCTTAATGAATACAAAGAAGTGATTATAAAATACAATAATACAAAGCATCGAACTATTGGAATGCGTCCAATTAATGGAAATTCTTCGAATGAAAAGCTGATATTAAACTCTGTCTACAACAATGTGAAAACCTATGACAAACCAAAATTTCTTGTTGACAGTCACGTGCGTATCAATAAATATAAATATATGTTTGAGAAGGGCTACACAACAAATTGGACAACGGAAATTTTTAAAATCAAAACAATTAAGCATACGTATCCGGCTACATCTGATGAAAACGCAATATTTTAATAATTATCTTTTCGAAAAAATCCTATTCACAAGAAGTGATCGAGTCTTCGTGAAATGGTTGGGGTTTTCAAACGACCACAACTCTTGGATTAGTAAAAACAATATCCTGTAATGATATGTACATATGTATGTATATACATCACTTTGTATTCAAAAAAAAAAAATAAAAAAAATAAAAATATACATATTGTTTAAAAAGCGATGTATTTTAATTTTCCATTTCATTATATAGTTGATCGTGAAAATGTCAATAACATTAACTTTAACTGAAAATTCGTCGAGTCTCACTATGGATTACTTTCCGCCTATCGATTTAGATAGCGATTATGAGTGTGGGCTAATAGACTTCCATACATATAATTCAGTGCCCAACATTGACTTGAATAATAATTTATTTCACATACGCGATCAAATCATTGAAGTTCCTGTAGGCTCATATGGATTCGAAGATATCGCTGGGTATTTACAAAAAAAAAAAAATATGAGAGCATAAAAAATTCGGGGACTCTTTTCATTGATGCCAATTACAATACATCCAAAACGTACATTTTTTCTAGTGACGCTATTGATTTTACTCAAAATCGAATTATTGGTTCAATACTTGGGTTTAGCAAGAGCATTAAAAGCAGAAACTGATTATGAATCAGACAGACCTATTCACATTACAAATGTTAATGTAATACGCGCGGAATGTAACATTGTGAGAGTGTCATATATAAATAGTTCAAGCGCACATACACTTCATGAATTTTCCCTTAACGTTAGTCCTGGGCATAAATTAGATGAAATTCCTAGAAACGTAATTTATTTACCTGTGACCGTCAGACAGATAGGTTCAGTTACAGTTAAAGTTGTCGATCAGGACAATAATCTTATTAATTTTCGTGGAGAAACAATTACCTTCAGATTACATTTAAGACCAAATGATTATTTACAATAAAAGCTATACGAATTTCGGACCTCCTATCACTTGCTCGTTGTCATTCAACAAAGAGACAGTACTAAAAAGGAAACCGTCGTCGTCGTCGTCGTCAACAGTAACAACAACAGCAACTACTACAAAAAAATTGACAATAGTAAATATAAAATTCTTAAAATCATTAGGATTTCGGATCAAGTGAAAGAAAAGAAAGGAAAAAACTCAAAAGAAAAAAATCATGAATGACATTCTAAATGTTCTACAAAAACCTATCTACGATGAAAGCATTACTCTACAGTCTACTCAACCGATTTGAAAGAAAAGGTTCAGTTAAACATTATGAATATTACGTGGAAAGTTCCTCACATACAATTGGCAGATTTTTCGAAATTGAGAATTCTCAAAACAGTAAGCTCGGAACAGAGTTTAAAAATGTCATTTCGAAGCTGGGATTGTCATTTTAATCCCGTTCTATCGCAAGGCGTTCACAACTTATGGATGGTGAAACTTTCACCGCAGAGCGAAAGACCTCGGTTTATCTTAATCATTTTCCAAACACCAACCGGATTGCAGCACTGTGATTTGTCAGATGTAAAAGTACATCTTAATTCTGATACATATCCATATGATGATCTAAAGATAAACTTTGGTCGAAATCGTTATGCCCTTCTCTATGATATGTATGCTAAATTTCAACAGAGCTATTACATGCGGGAACCTCAGCCTCTACTATCCCGCGAGGAATTTTCAAAGGTAGCTCCAATTATTGTGGTCGATGTGACGCATCAGAATGAATCTGTAAAAACGGGACCCATTGATATAAAAATAGAACTTACTACCAACCAAAATTTGCCTCCAAACACCTCAGCATATTGCGTTCTGATACACGACCGACTCGCAAAATATATTCCACTTACAGGCGAGATTAGAAGAGTTGCTTAGTAAAAAAAATATACATAACCAGACTATCACATCATTCAATGTTGAATATAGAAGACTTGTTGTAAACAAATCAAAATATAGTATAAATAAAACAATTTTTAGTTTCAAAATGCTTTAACATTTTTTGCTCTATTTATTGATTATCTGTGTGGACATTTTTCTTAGAAATCTCTATATGAGAAATTTTATTTACAGGTCCATGGTATGTCAATGCATATCCCTTTTTGTTGATTGCTTGAATTGTTGTCTCACACATTTTAGTATATCGAGATGGAAGGAAAACCTGTGCATAGGAAAGACAAATAAATGAATATGTATGCAATGCGAATAATGAAAAACTTATTTGAGTGATTATTATTTCTGTTTATTTTGTTTGTAATTTACTTACTTTAACATTTTCCAGATAGCATAGAACTGCATTTCCATACATAGTACTGCAAACCCTTAATCCTTCGATATTATATGGTAGGCCGATCGTCAAAGCTGGAAATCGTACGGTGTGCTTATAAGCAAAGTTTTCAAGTTGATTTAATTCTTTTTGGGGAACCATTTTCATCGATGTCTGCTCGCACTAATTAATTGTTGCTTACAAAACAATTTAATGTAATGGGTCATTTGTTTATACTATTCCAGTAATATTTATATATATATGTATGTGTGTGTATATATGTATGTGTATTTGAAAACGCTAAGAAATATTTATAGATGCATAGATATGTATATAGTTTATCTGTTCCCCTTAAAATTGAATGCTATGTGTTAGATCTTCGTACAACAGTACATTACCATACACTTCACCGCCATTATTTTTGTTGTTTTTAGATCCGAGGGGGAAAAGACCTATTTTGGATCAATAATTACGCCTTTGTACTGTCCACAAAAGTTCTGGAAAAACAATTTTCAGCGCTTTTTTCATTTTTGTCACTCAAATATCACATCTTTGATCTGATACAGTTTTGTTGCACTCAGTTTTTGCCACAGCATTTACATTAGTAGATTCTATAGCGACAACGGGTTCGTAATCGACGTATACGACGTCGTCGTCGTAGTTGTAAACAATTGAACATGGACTTTCTGGGAGTGTTTCGTTGCAATATAAGTCGACATGCATGTCTTCTTGACCGCCGCCGGAATGAATGTTTTCATCTAATCTTAGTTCATTTTGATGTGTCATTTCATTTAACAATGCGTCTTTTTCCGATTCGAATGGAAAAGTATTAACAACATGTTGTGACCACCATGATGTAAAGTCTTGTTCATCATCCATCTTTTTTTTATTTTGCTATAGGCTGCTCAATGTGTGTATGCATGTGTATGTGTTGTGAGGTGTTTTTTTTTTTGCATAAATTATTATTCACTGGTATTTTATTATGACCCCAAGCATAAGTACTTATCCCATCATTACATATATATCTTTTAGTGTCGTTATAACTTAAAGCTAACTTATTAATAGACTGCGTATAAACATTATGTAACTTACTTCTAAATATAAACATTGATCTAAATAACAATTTCTTATTCATTAAACAATTTCGATAATCCTTAATATCTAAACTATTAGTAACCGACTTTTTAATTCCTTTTGCCTTTTTCACCACATCATTGGTCTCTAATATAAAGTAGTACATCTTCGCTCTTAATCCAATGAATTCTAACATTTCCCGAGAGTTATTTTTATCTTTAAATTTCCCGAGAACCTTACCGTTTGTTTGGGGAAAATTATGTACATTGTCTATGTGATATTCTGAAGTTTCTTGGGATCAATAAGGTCATGATATATATCAGAATAAAAATCAACTGTCATTACTGAATAAATAAATGAATCCGTATCCATATAGATTAATCGAATCGATTTTCCAAATTTTTTCCTCATATACTCATAATGAAAGTCGTACATAAGCTATTTTGAAAGCTCTAATACAATGAAACCTAAATAAATAGGTTTATCGTACACAACTCGTCCGTTGGTAATTTCAATAGCACACATCCCTGGTGTAAATATAGATCTAGTGTGAAAATTAGAATGTGTAATTAGTTTCCTAGCACACAATGAATGTCTTTGACCATCCCATTGAGTTGCAATTTTCACATCTCGCCGCTTTTCTACATTTTCCATTGTTTTCCCGTAAACACTGTTGTTCATTAATTTGAAAAAGTCTTTTTCAAACTTACTATACGCCTTTTTCCGGCATTCGGTATTCAGGTTTATATACTTTTGTAACCATTCCGATTGAGTAAAAGACAACACTCTGTGAACTTTAGTGATATTTAATCCGTTGTTCAGACATTGCTGTAAATTTCCTAAATGAATTATATCGTTGCGGAGATGCAAGCGGACCGTTAAGTTCGAAAACTCTCTGGAAGCGGGAATTTGAATGATGTCAACTTCCAATGGAATCGTCAGAGCGTTCTAGAGATTTCCTATGGGGAACTTCCAACGGCGAACGTTCGAGATGGTGGACCGAGAGCTATATAAGCGCGAACACTCGCCCTTGACATTCATTCAGTTTGTGGTATAAAACAGCGTGTGACAAGTCGGTGTGATCAACCAAGGTGAAAAGAAAAGCTTTCAATAAAGGTTTGTGTATTGTGTAATAAAGTTTAAAGTGGATTGTACTGTGTAATAAAGTTTAAAGTGGATTGTATTGGATAATAAATAAAAGTGGTGAAGCTACACAGATAATTGATCTGTGGTGAAAGAAATAAAAGTGTGTGTGTGTTTTTAATTGGGAAAACGTAGAAAATTGTAGTTTATCGCAATCCAGTGGTGCGAACCCTATTTGGTGTGGGGATCGAATAAATTCGTAACAATATTATATAGTTTAGGAATTTTAGTTCCCGGTGTAAGCATATTTTCGGGACCAAACGGAAGATCATTGTGTACATCGTGAAGATCTGTTGGATAGGCTAAGTCTACTTCGAATACATAACCAAATTTATCGTCTTTTTCCAATTTCAAAATATATCCTCTGATATAGATTTCGGGATCATTCCATTGAATATTTCCATCAGGAAGTGGTTGAGACATTACCCAACCGTACAAGTTATTTGCATCAAAGTACATAAGGAATTCGTTTGTTTTAGTTTCGTCGAACTTATTCATGTACTAATTATTAGATATGGCATGTCGATGACTACATTGACATAGACCACCTCTGATACCTTTCTTAATGAAATTAAACATATCAATGTCGGTGAAAAGCTCTAGATTAACTTTCGTTATCTTCAACATTGCATCCCATGATAAACCAGGAGATGTATAATAGTGACATGGATCTAATTCGTATATTTTCAAGCAGACCTTACGGAAATTCTCGAATATATCAGCCAACAAGAGCACAACGCTCTTTAGATACAACAGCATGTAATCTTTTAATGATTTACAAATGAAATGCTTCCATACCTTTAGCGCATATTCATAATCTGCATCTAAGCAATCTTTACCGGTTAGTTTATTATAAAATTGGGAAATTGATGGAAGAGAACAACGATGGAAACGATTCCATGAATTGAGATAATCGTAAGGAAATACACCTTTCCTAGTCATTAATTTGAATGAGTCGTCATTTTTGTAATCTGGGGGCACGGCAGTGCCCCTGCCAAGTCGAGCAAAAAAGCGGCACGGCCGTACCATCCTTTTCTCGTAACATAATAGGCCATTTTCGACCCCCTATAACTTCGTTGTGGATAGAACTAGAAGTCTGAATTTTCAGTAACCAAGCAAGCATTGCATAGACACGGTATATTTCAAATTTCATTCAATTTGAACCAGTAGTTTAAGAATTATAACTAGTCAAAGTTTCTTAATTTTGTCACTCACTGACTGACTCACTGACTGACTGACCGATCATCAAAAGTCTAAGGCACTTCTAGCAGACGTAGAAGCTTCAAATTTGGAACACAACTAGTGTTAAGTGTATAAACCAAGGAAAAACTTAAATATTTTGCAATTTCGGTTCAGTTTTCTAGATACACCAATTTTAAGTTTTCTAGATACACCAACTGCATAAATAATCCCATAAACGTATATACATACATCAGTGAATGAATCTGTTTGCCTGGATAGATATACATAAACAATGGAATAATAAGGGTAGATAGGCTTACTGTATTCGGTATCGGCGAGTATATACATACATATGTATGTATTTACGCATCAGAAAGAATTGGTTTTACTTCAAGCATATAACCCATCTATACGTGGTGTGATTTGTTCACTAATACACTTGCACGTGCATTGCATGAATTTGAACAGTGTATATCTGGCATAGGCATTGGTATCAGCGAAATTGTGCCTACGCTGAAGAAATACATATGTATGTACATACATAACTGTATGAGGGATACATAGGACGGGTGAGAAATGGGAGATTAGACAAATTTAAGGCAGAAGGTTAACTTTATCACCCCAAATAAATAAATATAAATATAATAAAAAGTAAAAAAAGTAATAAAAAGTTTCTTTGGTTTCTTTATGTGTATGTAGTTTCTACCTTCTAGTAAAAAGAAAGTAACTCAATTTTAAAGAAAAAATAAAAATAACGATCCTCGATATATTATACATACATACGTATTTTTTTTTTTTTTTGTTTGTTGAAGGCTTCTGCTATCCGCTGGAGCACTCAGACGCAATCACTGGTCCATTGTACTCCAGGCAGACACCTTACATTACTGTATTTTCTCCGTTTTCCGGAGAAAAATTTGAAGGAGCTTCAGTGATGTAGAGCTAAGGGATTCGGCACACACCACGTCGGCTCCAAGGGTGCGCCACCGTATGCGAGCAAAGGCGGGACAATAACAGAGGAAATGCTCTGCAGTATCATCCTCCTCTTCGCCACATGCAGCACAGGTAGGCGTCTCACTGATGCCGAGCACGTAGAGATGCTTGGCAAAAGTGTAATGGCCCGTGATAACTCCCACAAGCCTTCTGCAGTCGATTCTCCTTAAAGACAGTAGGAATGCTGCAGATTTTTTGCAGACATCAGGGCATACGCGCTTAGTCATCCTGCAACCCGGACAATCCCTCCATCTACGGTTGTGTGTGTTAAATACGCAATCGTTAATGTATGAATTTACCGTGGATGTAGGTAGACCTAGAGCGGGTTCAGGTCCTGAGAAGCTCTCCTCTGAACCCATTCTAGCGAGTTCGTCAGAGGTCTCATTTCCTGGGATCCCAGAGTGGCCTGGAACCCATACAAGCCTTAATGAATTTAGTCTGCCGACTCTGTTCAAGAAGGACTTGAGTTCAAGCACTAATTTGGAGCTAGTTAAGGGGTTACACACAGCTTTTAGTGCAGCTTGGCTGTCACTACATACGCATATGCTTTCCCCCTTCCACCTGTGCTTCACAACATAGTGCATGGCCATTAGGATTGCGTATATCTCTGATTGGAAGACAGACGCATATTTTCCTAAGGAAAAGTGCAGTCGAATGTTTTCGCGCTCAAAGAAGACCCCAGCACCGGACCCCCGCCCAGATCTGGAGCCATCCGTGAAAATGCGAAGACTGTCCTTTCCAGGTTCAGTATCCGGCCATAGCCAATCCTGACGCCAAGGAAACTCGACTGTGAAATTACGACGCAATAGGATAACGGGCGTCAGTGCGTCAGAAGGCATGTCCATGAGACAGGGGTCGCAGGACAATTCTTGCGCAAGCACACCGTTATTCCTATGCGAGTTGTACCAAAAGCCATTTCTCTTCAGACGAGACATGGCTTTCAGAGCACACCCTCTGATAAATATATCAAGAGGTGGAAGGTTCATCATAACATCTAGAGCAGCGCCCGGCGTGCTGGGGAAAGCCCCCGTGCAGCTGAGACAAACCGTTCTTTGAAGTTTGGTGAAAGAGGCTTCCACGTGTTTGCGTTTTAGTCTGTTCCACCAGACAACCGATGCATATGAGATTATAGGTCTTATCATTGCCGTGTAGATCCAAAGGACCTTTGCCGGCGATAAGCCCCATGTTTTGCCAAAAGCTCCTTTGCATTGCCAGAAAGCTGACAGCGCTTTGGTGGTTTTTGACTCAACATGTTTTGACCAGAGAAGCTTACTCTCTAAGATGACTCCTAGATACTTAGCCACCTTGGATGTCGGGATGGAAGTGTCTTTTAGTACCAGCTGAGTCATGTCAGTATTTTTCCTCCTTCTCGTAAAGAGAACGACATCGGTCTTAAGAGGATTGACTGACAGCCCATTACTGGTACACCAATCATCGATCACATTTAGCGCCGCCTGTGCTTTACGACGGACAGTCGCCAAACATGAGCCGACAGAAAGAATGGCGACGTCATCCGCATAGGCCTGGGCGTAGATTCCAGAGGCATTGAGAGCATCAAGCAGGGAATCGACCACCATGCACCATAACAGCGGAGACAGGACGCCACCTTGAGGGCAGCCCCTGTTTACGCCAGATTTGACACACTGGTCGAGGCCTGCATCAGCGGTCAATGTCCTGTGCATGAGCATTGCTTTGATCCAAAGGACCAGTGCATCATCCACGCCATGATGTCTGGCAGCGTTACACATGCTGTCAAAAGTTGCGTTATCAAAAGCTCCCTCAATGTCGATGAAAAAGCCCAGCGCGTACTCTTTCCTTTCGAGCGCGCACTCAATACGCCCAACTAGGTTCTGAAGCGCAGTCTCGCAAGATTTTCCGCGCTGGTAAGCATGTTGCATCTCCGAAAGTGGGGTGCATTCGAAGGGCAACTTTTCGCACGTGCAACTCTACCAGTCTCTCCATGCTTTTCAGCAGGAAAGATGTTAGACTAATTGGTCTGAAGCTCTTGGCAAGTGAGTAGTCCTCTTTTCCTATTTTGGGAATGAAGACCACTTTCACTGTGCGCCAAGGAATGGGTATGTGAGCAAGTGCTAGACTAGCAGTGAAAATTCTTTTCAGAGTAGGAAGCAGCTGCCTTATACCTTTTTGCAGCATAACAGGATATATCCCGTCGGTGCCCGGCGATTTGAAGCCATCGAAGGACGCCACAGCAAATTCAATAGCTTCAGTCGTAACCACGCGCGACACAATATACCAGCTACGCCGAGTTATTTTCATCGTTTCAGTTGCAGTTTCCCTTGAAGGAGTGTGCAACGAGCCGATGTCGATCTTATTTCCCGGGAAATGAGTCGCAAGCAGTAAACTGAGAGTTTCCGCTTTAGACTCAGTAAAGGTACCATCAGATTTTCTGAGTGCGTCTAGCCTAGTCGGTTTTCCCCGTTTGAGGACTTTAACCAACTTGCTAGTCGCACACAGAGACTTGATCTCTTCGCAGAAGGTCCTATAAGAATCGTTCTTCGATTTACGAATAAGTTTCTTATATTCTTTCTGCTTCGACCGATACTTGTTCCAGTCATCTTCCGAATTTGATTTGAGCGATCTATTCAGAAGAATTCTGGCTTCCCTGCGAAGACCTTGGAGCTCGGCATTCCACCAGGGGACCAATTTCCTGCTGGGAGGTTTGCTGACAGGACATGCGAGTTCAAAACAACTGGTGATGACGCTATTCAGGTTATGAACAGCGTTCTCTACCAATTGTTTCGTTCTTAGCTTAGGTAGGGCCTGAGTGGATTTCTCAAGCTCCTCTCTAAACCGTACCCAGTCCATCCTTCTCGGATTCCGTCTAGGCTGCAAGGAAGAAATCTCACAACCCATTCGGAATTCGATATATTTATGGTCCGACAGCGTAGCATTAGGCAAGACTCGCCAGTTAGTGATGTCCTTCACATATCTGTTGGATAGGGTCAGGTCAAACACCTCCTGTCGTCTTGTCGTAACAAACGTTGGTTGAGAGCCAACATTGTTGATGGTAAGGTCAGACGAGGGAATGAAGTCCAACAGACGGTCCCCCCTTGTGTTACACTTGCTGCTGCCCGAAGCAGTGTTTTGGGCATTAGCATCGCAACACAAGATGAGACCAATCTTTTTGGCTTCACAGTACTCTGCGAGTTCAGAGACTTCCTTCGGTGGTGGAGGTAGTAACGAATCGTAGGGAAAGTAGGCAGACGCAACGACGAAGTGTTCTATTGCTCCGTGCGTTTTGTAGCTTACTCGAGCAGCCACCAGATCTTGTCCACAAAAGTGTCCAAGTTTGGTTGCCGATAGTGAATTCGATATGATGAGGCCGACCCTAGGCCTTTCGGATCGCTCATCATAAAGAATCATAGCATCACGTATACCACCAAGGCCACATAGGCGATTATTCCACACCCACGGTTCCTGAATGGATACAATGTGATGATTTGTTCTACTACATGCAATTCTACTACTTAAAAGAGCAGTAGCGGCCTTGCAATGCTGTAGATTGATCTGGATAAAAGCTATCCTGACCTTTTCAGAGGAGATGGCCGCCTCTTTATAAGAGAGCTGCTTCTCTCGACTCTTTACGGTCATTTGGATCTCCTTCTGGGAGGAAGGGGTTTTGTTGTGTGATGTGCCCGCCTCCGAGGAGTGGTTCTTGGCTATCTTCGCCTTCTGGCCTATGCTTTGATCCTTCTGGGTCGCCACATCTGCCATTTGACTCCGATTTCCCACCGCCCCATCGGAGAGGGAGGCATCGCACACTCTCTCCCTAGCGAGGCTATCCCCAGCGGCGGTCTTCCGTTTGCGGGATCCTTTACCTTTTTCGGTTGAAGCACCTGCTCCCTTCGGACGTCGGTTCGGGACAGCCTTACCAGTTCGAGGATTGCTAGGACCCGTAACGACTTCGCCTTCTGCGTTCGGAGTCTGCCTGTCAGCCCCACCACCTTTTTCGGCGGCAACGCTGGCCATAGCATAAACTTGACAGCTTCCGGCTCCGTCATTACGGGAACTGATCACGCTCTTACTGGGTAGTTGAACCTTCCCAGTAAGAGGAAGAGAGTTGGAGGCGCATGCCGAAAGTGCAGACATGCTTATGCCTCCTTCAGCAGCCTTTCCCAATCGCCGACGCTTTCCGCGCTGCGCACCTTTGAGAGAGGGGTGGAGCTCAGGAAGGAGGGTCGGATCAATTTCAGTACGAGATACCTCCGTCGACCTAACCCTCTTAACTGGTTCCCCCAGAGGTTTAGCCTCGACCATTCTGCCTTCGGCTTTGTCAGCCTCTTTGCACAATTTTCGGGCACGCCTCTTACCTCTGCTTTTTGGGCACTTAGCAGTGCATTCAGCAGTACGTCCCAATTCAGGAGCGCGTTCCACCTTTGCGGTTTCCCGTGCCGCGCCATCATTGGTGTCGCCTCCGCTGGATGCACCGCTCATGCTCAGTCGGACCAGGTGGTCAGACAGTGAGCCGCTGGGGCCGGTGTCGTTCCGGGCTGCCGTAGGGTTAAAAATGAATGTTGGGGCCTCCAGAATCCTTGCCCCGGCCGCGATCAAAGACCATACCAATATCAAAATATTTTATGTTTTAAGTAAATAGATTGACTTGGAAATCGCACTAAATAATCTAATTTAATATAATATGTATTACTTGTGAGATATATTGTGTTTTCATGCGATGGCCAGGCCAATCTATTTACTTAAAACATAAAAGATTTTGATATTGGTATGGTCACTATAAGATGTTGTTAGGTTAGCTAATTACGTAATCAATCAAGGCAGAAGGTCCCTTAAGTAGGGACTGAATAAATTAACTGACTTGGTAATACATTGATCTTACAACTTTTTACGGTAAAAGATCTGAGTTGCGAGACTTGGTTTTTTTACAAGTTATGTTTTTCATGGCATACCTTTTGCTTATAATGAAATCATCTTCAGATAAATTATTTGCTAACGAGTCTATACTCGACTGAAGGAATCGTAATGAATCTAAAAACCTAATTTCAAAGGTGTTATTTGCGTCTAAACGCACTCGCTTGGAAAGTGATATATAAGTTTCTTTATTTAATGGAATAATTGTTATTGCACCATCAATATTACTTAAACTTTTCACAAAAAGATGGCAGTCGTAGCCCGAAAAAGTATGTAAAAGTATTGGGAAAAAATTTGGCTGTTGAAAATCTAAATTACACTGTCTATGTGCAGTTCCTCTATATGCACCCGTGAAGTGGCAATGATCTTTTACTCTTATATCGGTCTGACTAAAACTACGATTACATATACAACTATTGAAGCACTATGATGGTTGTAGTTCTCAACATCTGTCAATTGATTCATCCCTTTTGGTTTCCGCATGTACTCCCTATATAGGTATTTTTACTTTACAAATTCATCAGATGAAATTTCTCCTATAAAAATACAAAGGAGACAAAGTTTTTTTTTTTTTTTTGTTGTTCTTGATACCATGTAACTAAATGTAATTTCTCACCAACAAATGTTCTGTGTCTATTTACATTATCATCAAATGAGCACTTAATGAAATACGAAAACGCACAGGGTATGTGTTGTGGTACATTAGTTGTTGACGAAGATCCTGGATTCGGTTTGCAATGACTCACAGGTAATAGAATAGACTCAAAGTCGGCATACACAACAAATGGAACTCGTTGCTTTCGATTGTGTTTGACAAACTTGAGTATTTTGTTTCCTTCATCCGGCATAATCGAAATCAGCTTCCGACATTCACTTTTGTGTTGCAGCAGACGGGATTCATAAGGGAATCGTTGTAGGCACCCATTACAAAGATGCATTCGATTTTTACTCTTAGTTATTTGACTTCTCATTAAACGCGACATATTTTTGATGTACACATAATGCGTTAGATCGCTATCAGAACTTTCACAATAAAGCAAGTTAATATGTTTTGTCTTTTCCTCGGCCGTATGATAGTAGGGCCCAATTAAATAACATTCATTCTTATTGTTGATTTCATAACCGAACACGTTTACACTGATTGTTGGATTATTCAACTCGAATATATGAAGATCTTTGATCGCAAGGAAATTGCATATTTCTAAGACAAAGAATTTTATCATTAACTTGTATTATGTCACTAGTTATATCGCGAATTGCATATGATGATGGTCTCTCACGATTATATATAACTTTGCTATCCAAAGCCGATATAACAGACCATTTGAAACAGTATTTATCGGTGTTTTTTACATTTATACAAGCATGTTTGCTCAATAACTGAGGTGGTAGATTAAGATAGGTAGAAGCCCGAAGCGGATCGTATTTATTAATATTTATTTCGATTCTCAGGAATGACAACAAAGCCCATCCGCTATCTCTTTCCTGGAATTCCTCTAGTTTAACCTTGATGTCATTGATGTATGTATGTATGCTGGCGTTACAGTCCATGAAGGACCTGAGCCGAGCTTCTCTCAATCACCCATGTTGTGTGTGATTTCATTCTCCCAGGACCTACAGTTTATTGCCGGTTCCGAACGGCGAATTTCGAGAAGCTTTTCATGACAATTTTACTACAGGGGGTTTTGTCAGAACCGCGCTGAGGAAAAACGCCGTGAAAAACACGTTCGATGACATGGCTGTGTCGGGATTTGATCCCGTCTCATCGGCGTCAGAGGCCAACACACTACCCACTGCGCCACGGTGCTCTCTGATGTCATTGATAGTAGTGTTTAATTTTTCAGATAAATCGCCTTTTTCTAGGATCGTATACATCTTGGTCTGCATACTTTTAATATCCTGGGTCATATCGTCATTTTCTTTTATATGCTTCACGAACACTGTAAATAGTTCCATGTTAAATTTAAAAGCATACGAAACTTCCAATTCGTTTTCCAACAGCTCGGTAATCAAATACATGTTTCTTTTTCATATAGAACTTCTACATTCAATATGTTCTCATCATTATTAGAAATATGAAATGTCTTAATGCGATTTTTGAAAGCGCTTGTAATACTGTAGACACTCTCTCCTAGAATCTGCTTAGCCTTTGTTTTATGTGAGTTTTTCCGCTGATGTTGAGACCATAACCTCTCCTCAACATCCTCTTCACAAAACAAACATCTTTTGTAAATAGTCTGCTTAAGTTCTGACTTTTGGATTGCACACCTAACATCAGTGACGTCTCCTGTGGCAGCTGTCGACATTCACTCAATTCACAATCATTTATTTTAACATCATTTATTTTCGATGACGGACAAAAGAAGATCTATCCCAAAACCGTCTTTGACACTTTTCACATTGAAACATTTGCTTCTTCTTTTTTTATCTGTACTATAGATATACACTGTACTGAAACGAATGATACCGATAAATGTAACACTTTTTGATATATACTTATAACTAAAAGTGAATGGGGGGGGTATTATTATGGTATTATATAATACCATACCTGAAACTAATTTACACTAGTCGTTGACACTTTTAATATTCACTAATAAATTATATGCCGTATCTTAAGTCGGGTTCGTTATTACTATCACAATGTCACATTGAACAGGTACTCCCCTATTTATATACATAAGTTGCCGTCAATTTTGTTTAGCGTTTTTTCGTTTTTTGGCGGTTGTCAATAGCTTTTTTCTTTTTTTTTGGCGGTTGTCATTTCACAATATCCGTTTTACATCTTCCCACAGTAAATATTCATATGTCCAAGATTTTTTACTTTTTTGGGCTACACATAACCCACAGGAATGTCCGTTTTACATTTTCCCCGTTTTACATTTTCCCACACTAAATATTCATATGTCCAAGCCCATTTCTTTTTTTTTGGGGCTACACATAACCCACAGAAATATCCGCTTTACATTTTCCCACACTAAATATTCATATGTCCAAGCCCATTTCTTTTTTTTGGAAACCACAACTCTGCAAAATATTAACAAAATACTACGATCCGCTTAACAAAATACTACGATCCGCTTATTTGGAACTACTACGCTTGATAACGCGACGCTATCACCCATAACAAACAACTGGGCCCCCGGTTACTAACCTTCCACACAACTCACAAAAACCACAACTCTGCAAAATATTAACAAAATACTACGATCCACGCTTATTTCGAACTACTACGCATGATAACGACGCTATCACCCATAACAACAACTGGGCCGGTCACTATCGCCAGGCGACAAAACAACAACTCGGCACGCTTTGTGTAATTGTGAAACTCGACACAACTCGGCACGCTTTTTGCGTACCAATATGTAGATATCTATTGCCATTCTAAATTCGGCACATGATAACCACCTTATCACACATAGCAAACAATTTGGCCGGTCACTAACCTTACATTTCATGGTGGTGTCATTTGTGGAATTTACGTTTGCCCCGAGGTAGACAAACTCCTTAACTACCTCGAAATTATAGCTGTCGATTGTTATGTTTTGTCCCAGGTGGTGAGCGACGGATTGGTTTTTGCTTGACAGCATGTATTTCGTTTTGTCCTCATTGATCTTAAGGCCAATTCGTTTCGCCTGTTCTTCAATCGCCGTGAATGCTTCCACAATGCCACGGCGAGAACACGCGATGATGTCGATATCATCCGCGTATCCTAGCAGCTGGATGGACTTGTAAAAGATAGTGCCTTCCCTGTTGACGCCTGCCCGTCGCACTATCTGCTCCAGCACCAGGTTGAAGAAGTCACATGACAGCGCATCTCCTTGCCGAAATCCGGTGCATGTTTCGAATGGTTCCGAGGTCCTAGAACCGAGTTGCACGGTGCATCGCGTGTTTTTTAGCGTGGCGCGACACAACTGGATCAGTTTTACCGGGATCCCGAATTCGGCCATCGCCCCAAACAGTGCTTCACGATGAATGCTGTCGTATGCGGCTTTGAAATCGATGAAAAGATGGTGTGTATCGATTTGAAATTCGTTGGTCTTTTCCAGGATTTGTCGAAGTGTGAAAATTTGGTCAATAGTTGATTTGCCGGGCCGGAAGCCGCACTGGTAGCTGCCGATTAGTGCGATGCAAAATGGTTTTAGACGTTCACACAATACGCTGGACAGGATCTTGTATGCGACATTGAGCAGGGATATACCTCTATAGTTCTTACAAGAGGTAGGATCGCCTTTTTTATGGATGGGGCATATAGAGCTGGTATTCCAGTCGTCGGGCATGCTCTCATCTTCCCATTTTCTGCAGATGATCTGGTGCATGCTCCCTACCAGAACATCGCCGCCAGCCTTGAAGAGCTCTGATGGCAGGCCATCTGAGCCTGCGGCCTTGTTGTTCTTCAGCTTCTGAATAGCTGTGCCGACTTCTTCTATGCTGGGTGGTAGGACTACTTCAGCGGCTGGAGTTGGGATTTCCTCAGTCCCTACCACTCTCTCTTGGTCATGCTCGTTAAGCAGCTGCTGGAAGTGCTGCTTAAATACATCCACTATTCCCTGCGGGTCGGTGAAGAGATTACCCTCGCAGTTTCGAAGAGCCAGGGTGCCCTTTTTGAAGCCTCCTGCAAGGCCTTTGGCTTTCTTGTAAAAGCCTCGTATTTTATGTCTATCCCTAGACTCCTCGATATCCTTGAGCTGGGAGGCTGCGAAGATTCTTTTCTTTTGTCGCAGTAGTTTCTTCTCCTCCCTTCTTCTGGCTCGGTCCTCTTTTCGCGCTGCCCTGGTTTTCCTCTGCAGCGCCTTTTCGTACGCCTTGTCGGTTGCTGCCTTTTTCTGCTCACACTCGCCATCATACCACGGGTTTCTTGTCGGGGGTGGTAGGTATCCTAAGGTGGTTTCGGCTACTTCCTGAATGGCTGAGCGGCAATGCAGCCACATATTATTGGCATTTGTGTTCGACGTAGGCATACCGTAGAGTCTTTCGCTCAGCTGCTCCCTGTAGACTCTGGCAACCTCCGGTGTGCTCAGGCGCCCAATGTCGAACCTCCTCCTGATGGGCTGGTGCAGCTTTCTGACATTGGACAGTCGAGCTCTGAATCTTGCTGCTATGAGGAAGTGGTCAGAGTCGACATTTGCCCCTCTGAATGTTCGCACATCCAGGATGTTTGACGCGTGCCTTGCGTCAATGAGCACATGGTCGATTTGGTTGGCGGTTCGACCGTCCTGAGATCGCCAGGTTGCTGTGTGGATTCGCTTGCGAGGGAATCTTGTGCTACTTATCACCGCATTACGAGCTGTCGCAAAGTCAGCGAGTCGGAAGCCGTTATCAGTTGTTGTATCGTGGAGGCTGTGCTTTCCGATCACTCCGCCAAGGGTGTTTTCCTTTCCGATTTTGGCGTTGAAGTCCCCAAGCACGATTTTTACATCGTACTCCGGACAAGCTCTGTAGGCGTTGTCCAGGAGGTCATAGAAGTCCTCCTTGATAGGGTCTTCAGCCTCGTCGGTAGGGGCGTGTGCACATATAAGGCTGATGTTATAAAATCTGCCTCTGATGCGGATCACAGCCAGGCGATCACTTATAGGTCGATGACCTTCGACCTTAACCGCTTTCCCACGACAAATCCGCATCCCAGTAAGTGCAACCTTTTGTGACAGCTGTAATAAATGTCGCAATTTTTCTTCCTAATCACACCGTTTCCTATCCAGCGTATTTCCTGGACCGCAGTAATATCCGCCTTGTACTGCGTGAGGATTCCTTCTAGCTTATGAGCAGCTCCGGGAGTGTACAGGGTTCTGACATTCCAGGAGCATACTCGCAAATCGTGTTCCTTTTTCGTGCGTTGTCGTCGTCGAGTATCCGTCCGTGTATCGGATGCGTCTTGCTCATTCATAACTTAATGTTTTGTGTACGTGGGCGGATTGTTAGCCCGCCGTACAACCGCTCTTCTGGTCGGGGTTTTATTCGCTGCATACGTTTGTTCACCTCCCAACGGTTGTTGAAGAGGCTATCCAGAGGGCGCCGCGAGGAAGCCGTATGTCAACTTGACCCGGGCATTTTAACAGGGATCGTTCTGGCATCTCGCCAGGTTGAGAGCAATCAACAACTTTACCCTGTATGTCCGAGCCTATGCCCTCTTAAGATCCAGTCGTTGAAAAACCACTCGGTGAAGAGCCAGTAACTGAAGAACCAGTCGCTGAAGAACCCGTCGCTGAATAACCAGCCGCAGAAGAACCAGTCGCTGAAGAACCAGTCGCTGAAGAACCAGTCGCTGAAGAACCGGTCGCTGAAGAACCAGTCTCTGAAGAACCAGTCGCTGAAGAACCAGTCGTTGGAGAACCAGTCGCCATAAAACTAATCGCTGAAAAACCAGTCGCTGAAGAGCCAGTAGCTGAAGAACCAGTCGCTGAAAAACCAGTCGCTGGAGAACTGGTCGCTGAAGAACCAGTCTCTGAAGAACCAGTCGCTGAAGAACCAGTCGTTGGAGAACCAGTCGCCAAAAAACTAATCGCTGAAGAAGCAGTCACTGAAGAGCCAGTAGCTGAAGGACCAGTCACTGAAGAACCAGTCGCTGAAGAACTAATCGCTGAAGAACCAGTCGCGGAGGAACCAGTCGCTGAAGAACCAGTCGTTGAAGAACCAGTCGCTGAAGAACCAGTCGCTGTAGAACCATGTCGTTGAAAAACCAGTGGCTGAAGAACCAGTCGCTGAAAACCAGTCGCTGAAGGACCAGTCACTGAAGTACCAGTCGCTGAAGAACTAATCGCTGAAGAACCAGTCGCGGAGGAACCAGTCGCTGAAGAACCAGTCGCTGAAAAGCCAGTCATGGAAGAACCAGTCGTTGAAAAACCAGTGGCTGAAGAACCAGTCGCTGAAGAACCAGTTGTTGAAAGACCAGCCACTGAGAACCAGTCCCTGAAGAACCAGTCGCTGAAGAACTAATCGCTGAAGAGCCAGTCACTGAAGAACCAGTCGCTGAAGAACCAGTCGTTGAAAAACCAGTGGCTGAAGAACCAGTCGCTGAAAAACCAGTCGCTGAAGGACCAGTCAATGAAGAACCAGTCGCTGAAGAGCTAATCGCTGAAGAACCAGTCTTTAAAGAACCAGTGGCTGAAGCACCAGTCGCAGAAAAACCAGTCGTTGAAGAACCAGTAGTTGAAGAACTAGTCGCTGAAGAACGAGTCGTTAGAGAATCAGTCGCTTAAGAAGCAGTCGCTGAAGAACCAGTCGCCGAAGCACCAGTCGCTGAAAAACCAGTCGTTGAAGAACCAGTCGCCGAAGAACAGGTCGCTAAAGAACCATTCGCTGAAGAACCTGTCGCAGAGAACCAGTAGTTGAAGAGCCCGTCGCTCGAGGACCTGTCGTTGAAGAACCAGTCGTTGAGGAACCAGTTGCTTAAGATCCAGAAGTTGAAGAACAGGTTGCTGAAGGACCTGTCGCTGAGGAACCAGTCATTGAAGAACCAGTTGCTGAAAACCAGTTGCTGAGAAGCCAGTTGCTGAAGAACCAGTAGTTGAAGAACCAGTCGCTGAAGAACCAGTCGCTGAAGGACCAGTCACTGAAGAACCAGTCGCCGAAGAACTAATCGCTGAAGAACCAGTTGCCGAAGAACCCGTCGCTGAATAACCAGTCGCAGAAGAACCAGTCGCTAAAGACCCAGTCGTTGAAGAACCAGTCGCTGAAGAACCAGTCGCGGAAGAATCAGTCGCTGAAGAACCAGTCGCTGAAGAACCAGTTGTTGAAAAACCAGTGGCTGAAGAACCAGTCGCTGAAAAACCAGTCGCTGAAGGACCAGTCACTGAAGAACCAGTCGCTGAGGAACGAGTCGCTTAAGATCTTGTGGCTGAAGAACCACTCGTTGAAGAACCGGTCGCTGAAGAACCAGTTGTTGAAAGACCAGTCGCTGAAGAACCTGTCGCTGAAGAACCAGTCGCTGAAGAACCAGTCGCTGAAGAACCAGTCGTTGAAAAACCAGTGGCTGAAGAACCAGTCGCTGAAAAACCAGTCGCTGAAGGACCAGTCACTGAAGAACCAGTCGCTGAAGAACTAATCGCTGACGAACCAGCCGCGGAGGATCCAGGCGCTGAAGAACCAGTCGTTGAAAAACCAGTGGCTGAAGAACCAGTCGCTGAAAGACCAGTCGCTGAAGGACCAGTCACTGAAGAACCAGTCGCCGAAGAACTAATCGCTGAAGAACCAGTTACCGAAGAACCCGTCGCTGAATAACCAGTCGCAGAAGAACCAGTCGCTAAAGACCCAGTCGTTGAAGAACCAGTCGCTGAAGAACCAGCCGTTGAAAAACCAGCCGCTGAAGAACCAGTCGCTGATAAGCCAGTCGCTGAAGAATCAGTCGCTGCAGAACCAGTCGCAGAAGAACCAGTCGCTCAAGACCCAGTCGCTGAAGAACCAGTCGTTGAAGAACTAGTCGCTAATGAACCATTCGCTGACGAACCAGTCGCAGAAGAACCAGTCGTTGAAGAACCAGTCGCTGAAGAACCAGCCGTTGAAGAACTAGTCGCTGAAGAATCAGTAGTTGAAGAACCAGTTGCTGAAGAAGCAGTTGTTGAACGACCAGTCGCTGAAGAACCAGTCGCTGAAGAACCAGTCGCTGAAGAACCAGTCGTTGAAAAACCAGTGGCTGAAGAACCAGTCGCTGAAAAACCAGTCGCTGAAGGACCAGTCACTGAAGAACCAGTCGCTGAGGAACGAGTCGCTTAAGATCTAGTGGCTGAAGAACCACTCGTTGAAGAACCGGTCGCTGAAGAACCAGTTGTTGAAAGACCAGTCGCTGAAGAACCTGTCGCTGAAGAACCAGTCGCTGAAGAACCAGTCGCTGAAGAACCAGTCGTTGAAAAACCAGTGGCTGAAGAACCAGTCGCTGAAAAACCAGTCGCTGAAGGACCAGTCACTGAAGAACCAGTCGCTGAAGAACTAATCGCTGAAGAACCAGCCGCGGAGGATCCAGGCGCTGAAGAACCAGTCGTTGAAGAACCAGTCGCTGAAGAGCTAATCGCTGAAGAACTAGTCACTAAAGAACCAGTCGCTGAAGAACCAGTCGCTGAAAAGCCAGTCATGGAAGAACCAATCGTTGAAAAACAAGTCGCTAAGAACTAATAGCTGAAAAACCAGTTGCGGAAGAACCAGTTGTTGAAAGATCAGCCACTGAGAACCAGTGCCTGAAGGACCAGTCGCTGAAGAACTAATCGCAGAAGGGCCAGTCACTGAAGAACCAGTCGCTGAAGAACCAGCCGCTGAAGGACCAGTCGCTGAAAACCCAGTCGTTTGAAGAACCAGTGGTTGAGGAACCAGTCGCTGAAGGACCTGTGGCGGTGAGGAATCAGTCGATGAAGAATCAGTCGCTAAAGAAACAGTCGCTGAAAAACCAGTCCCAGAGGAACCCGTCACTGAAGAACCAGTCGTTGAAGAACCAGTCGCTGAAGGACCAGTCGCTGAAGAACCAGTCGCTGAAGAAACAGTCGCTGAAGAACCAGTTGTTGAAGAACCAGTCGCTGAAGGACCTGTCGCTGAAGACCAGTCGTTGAAGAACCAGTCGCTGAAGAACCCGTCGCTTAAGAACCAGTCGTAGACGAACCCGTCGCAGACGAACCCGTCGCTGAAGAACCAGTCGCTGAAGAGCCAGTCGCTGAAGAACCTGTCGCTGTAGAACCATCCGCTCAAGAACCAGTCATTGAAAATCCAGTCGCTGAAGAACCAGTCGCTGAAGAACCAGTCCAGAAGAACCAGTAGCTGAAGAACCAGTAGCTGAAGAACCAGTCGCTGAAGAACCAGTCAGCGTGGTGGTGCAATGGTTAACATCATCGACCGCCGAACGGAAGGTCTATGGTTCAAGTTCGCTTCATAGCCAAGAAAAAAAAAATCCTAAAAGTATGCAACGCAGTTGTGAAGGGAAAGTGACCAGACGTACTGCCGCAGGCATAACACTCACAGTATATGGTCACCCGATATTCATTCATTATCTGCGTATGCTCGTACGAATTATTACGGACTATACCCAACGCGGAATTTGGTCGGCTCTCGTCCTATCTAGGACAACCACCCCTGAGAGTAGTGAACGAACTTCAAAGACCCACACCACTGCACTCCGTTCAGGTTGTGTGTGCAACAACACATCATAAGAGAATAAAAAAACTCTTGAACCTGCGCGAGACTCCAAAAAAAAACCCCAGTCGTTGAAGAATCAGTCGTTGAAAAACCAGTCGCTGAAGAACCAGTAGTTGATGCAATACTTTGACAGTTCTCTTTTTCTTTTTCTCTTATTTTGCGAGTGTTGGTGCGGTGTCTCTCAGCATAACGTAAAATTCACACACACAAAGACAAAATGCGGGCTAAGTGTCAGTTTGTGGAGAGCTCTCTATTGAATCGTATAATGATTCGTATTCAACGGACAGAAAACACAAAAGAGAATAGACAAGAATTGAATCAAAGAATTGAATCGTATAATATCCGACTAAGATTATAATAAATTAACATTTTAATACTTGTGCTTAAATTTGACATTCAATTGCTAGGGTGTTGATTTAAAAGAAAGTTTTCTTATGCGTTTTTTCCTAGTTTTAACATATCTAATGGTTTTGAGTTCTTGCGGAATTGTGTTGAGAGCTTCAGGTTCACTGCATTTCAACTGTCTTCTTCCATAGGTGTTGTATAAACGCGGTTCTTGTAGCATACCTTGTGCGCGTCTTCTTGTGTTTATTCCATGGTTAATTGGAATGATGAATCGTGGGTCGTCATAGTACTCTAATGTAAGCGCCATCTTGAAGAGGTCTTCCACTTGAAGGACATTAAACCTTACTCGCTCAGCAACATTTCTATGAGTACATACGTTTATCTTTTTCAGTGCTGCAGTTTGTAATTTTTTGAGTTTCTTTATATGTGTTACTGATGCATTGCCCCAGGCAAGTATTCCATAACTTAGCTTGGATTCCACTAACGCAAAGTACACTTGCCTTAGCACAGATGTTGTAGCATAATACTGCAGATGAGTTGGCGCGTATAGTGCTCTTTTAAGACTCGTACGCAACTCATCGATATGTATATTCCATAGGGAATTACTGTCGATTATGACTCCTAGATATGTATTTGTATGTTTCTACTATATTTATAGGAGAGTTATTAGATGTAGGGCAGGAATTATTCCTAAAGTTTATTTGTTGTTCGGTGGCCTTGAATTGCGGGTTTCTTATGAGCATCATTTCTGTATTGGCTGCGTTGATTATTAAGCCAGCCATGGTCATGAAACCATTTTACTGCTTCGTCGAACTCCTCCTGAATTATCGTCGTTGCTGTCTGCAGGGATCTGTGACTTACCACTAACGCTGTATCGTCGGCATATGCAAATAGTTTGGCTCGCTTGAAGGTGCGAAGAAGCTCATTGGCGTATAATGTAAACAGTATTGGGCCCAGTTTCGATCCTTGCGGGACTCCATACAGTACTTGTTCTTTATGGCTATAGGTCTCGCTGATTTTGACATAAAAAGCCTGTTGTGTAGGAATTCCTTTAGCCAATCAGCCATCAATCCTCGTATTTCAATACGTTCCAGAGCATCTATTAGCTTTGAATGGTTCAGAGTATCAAAAGCTTTATTAAAGTCCATAAATAGGACCAAAACGTGGTAACTTTTGTTTAGACACATTTGACTAGAGAAATTCTTAATTATAGTTTTATCAACGCTAAGCTTTTTCTTTCCCATTATCTCATTTATTAGACTCCATGTTTTACGGGGATCTGATTTTATTTGGTTGAATTTAGTTTTATAAAAGAAGCCTTTTTGCGGTGTTATTTCTCTGTTTAGTTTGTTTCAAAAAGTCTTATACTCCAGTTCATAAGTTCTTTTCAATCTGTTATTTTTCCACCTTTTATACAGCTCATCCCTTTTTTTACATTTAGCGATTTAGTCATGAGTAATCCATGGGTTATGTTTTCTTTAATTTTTTATTGTTCTTACAACCGTCGACTGTTCATATATGCTTTTCATTTTATCAGCAAGTTCCTGATAAAGAGAAATCGCATCATTTTCACTAATCACTTCTTCCCAGTTTGTTTCGTCGATAAACTCATTTACCTTAATGTTACATATAAAAGACATGCTGATCGGTTGTTCTTTTACAGCTGATTGTTGCGAATATATGAAATATAGGGTGGGGTAATTATCTGTGATACGGCTTTCGATCTGATCGGCTGAGCTGATTTGGCAATCCGTTACATTAGTTACGATATGATCAATTGTTGATTTTGTTCCCGTTTTCGGAACTACCCTTGTACATTCTGTTATTATATTCATTAACCCCAGTGACGCCGGCACCTCTAAATATTCTTTCACCCCGTATAAACCCGGATCATTCACATCACCCATTACTACAATCTCGTCTTATTAACCCAATTGTTCAATATTATTTCCGAATTTTCCATTAACGCTTTTTTGCTATAACCCGGTGGTCTATATATCCCAAATACATATTTATATTTATTGTTTTCTACAATTCGTATTTGAATATTTTCGTATGACATGCTTTCAGATGTAAGTCGTATGTATTCTTAGTCATTTCGAATTAACATTAAAATTCTACCACCTCTGCGTTTATCTCTGTTCAAGAACTCAGTTTGAAAGCCATCTAGACTATAAAACCCTTTTTCTTCTTCCTTTATATTTGTTTCGACTAAGACTATAATTTTTAATACATTAATAAGGCCGACTATATTCAAACGGAAGTCATTCCAATTCTTACGCAAAGATCTAATGTTAAAGCTAATACAACACCATTTATTTATTCCTAATTCTTTTGTGTGGATGGCAAAGGGCTAACAAAGGCCTCGTAGGGGCAGCATCTATCCGACGGATGCTGGCCTGCTAAAAAGCGAGCAGAGACACCGCAGTCGAACATCTTGCGGCACTGTTGGTAAGTCCGATCACCACCTCCTCGTGGTGCCATCTGGAGATTTCCTATGGAAATTGCAGACGGGGAAGGGCGAATGGCGAGCCTCCTGCGCCAAAAAAACAGGATAAGTCGGTTGGGTTACGGCCTAGTAAGCCGTAACCGTAAAAAAAAACACAAACTCCGAAACAACCACAAGCCTCAGATATAACGGACCGGATTTATGTTGACGACCCTTGCAAAAAACGAAAAAAGGACAATGATCTTCGGCTTTGTACGTGGAACGTTAGGTCCCTAAACAGGCCACGTGCAGCCGAACAACTTGCGGACGCCCTAGTCCGCTATAAAGCGGACATCACCGCCATCCAGGAAATGCGATGGAATGGACCGGGTATAAGGCGGATGTAAAACTGCGATATTTACTACGGCGACTGCTATAGGGAGAGAGGGCAACGATTATTTGGATGTTCGATTTGTTGTTCGAGGTGGACTAAGGCAAAAAGTCCTAAGCTTTCGGCATGTGAGCGAACGCCTCATAACAATCCGTGTCAAGGCTAAATTTTTTAACATCAGCCTGATCTGCGTCCACGCCCGCACGGAAGACAAGGATGACTCTGCCAAAGATGAGTTCTACGATCTCCTAGATAGAACGTATGCCCAATGTCCCCGCTATGACATCAAAATTGTACTAGGAGACTTCAATGCTAAGCTGGGTAAGGAAAGCATCTTTGAACGAGTCACCGTCAAACATAGCCTACACGACACCACGTCCGATAACGGACACAGGCTGATTGATCTTGCTCCGGGGCGAAATCTCCTTCTAGCCAGTACGCGCTTCCCGCACCTCGATATACACAAAGGCACCTGGCGGCCTTTTGATCAATCGACTACCAACCAGATTGATCACATCGCGATCGACGTCAGACACTCCTCCACTATTCTTGATGTTCGAACTTTTCGAGGGGCTAACATCGACTCGGACCACTATCTTGTAGTAGCCAAGATGCGTTTACGGATATCACGAGCGCAACGGAGTAGAGTAAGAATACAAAGTTATGACGTCGGAAAGCTACTATCGCCAGAAACCGCTCGTGCTTTTACCGATCGCGTCTCCCTTAAACTCTCCAATACACCTGAATCCTCTACACTATCAATAAAACAGCAGTGGAGCCTTTGCAAACAAGCCCCGAAAAGCTCTGCATCCGAAGTTTTGGGTTTCAAGGCTCCACCACGAAAAAACACCTGGTTCGATGACGAGCTCAGGAGGATTCATACAGCGAAGCAGGATGCATATAAGGCCTCACTGTATAAAAGAACAAGAGCAGCTCGTGAGCTCTACGAGTTAAAAGAAAGGGGGGAGCATAAGTTTCTTAGAAGAAAGAAGAAAGAGCACGAGAAGCGCGCGATTGAGGATATGGAGAGGTGTTACTGCAGGCGTGACGTTCGAAAGTTTTATCAACAGATAAAGCGAACATGCCAAGGCTATAAAGCCAGAACGGAAGCCTGCTGGGATGAAAACGGACACATAGTAGTAGAACCGCAGTCGATGCTGAGAATATGGAAAAACCACTTCTGCAGACTGTATAACGGCGATGTTAGTCAATATACCGCTGTCAGGCAGAATGGTCCATTTCTAATCGACGGAGACCGCAGAGAATTCTGTCCCCCTGACCTCGACGAAGTTAAGATTGCCATATCGAAACTCAAGTCGAATAAAGCTGCTGGCGCAGACGGACTGTCTGCTGAGCTCTTCAAGGCAGGTGGGGATGACCTGGTTGGGAGCATGCACCAGCTCATCCGTAAGATAGGGTTAGAGGAAAGCATGCCCGAGGAATGGAGTCTCAGCATTGTATGCCCGATCCACAAGAAGGGAGACCCCTCTGGTTGCGCCAACTATAGAGGAATAAGTCTCCTTAACATCGCCTACAAAATCATCTCTGCCGTTTTGTGTGAACGCCTGAAGCCTTTTGTATATAAGCTGATAGGTCCTTATTAGTGCGGATTCAGGCCAGGGAAGTCCACCATCGACCAAATCTTCACACTACGGCAGATTCTGGAAAAAACCAATGAATTTCAAGTCGACACTCACCACCTATTTGTCGACTTCAAAGCCGCATACGACAGCGTAACTAGAGACGAGCTATACAACGCTATGACTAGCTTTGACTATGCAGGATGACTTTGGAGAATGCTCGCTGCTCCATCCGAATCGGTGAACACCTTACCGATAGTTTTGATGTCAAAAAAGGATTTAGGCTGGGCGATGCGCTGTCGTGTGATTTCCTCAACATCAAAAATCACTGGCCAATACAAGAGGCACAATTTATTTCAAATCCTCGCAACTCCTTGCATACGCCGACGATATTGACATAATAGGTAGATCACAGCAATGTCAATGAGGCGTCAATGTCATTGACAGCAATGTCAATGAGGCGTTTGCGAGTATTGAGATGGAGACGGCGAAAATTGGTTTGACGGTAAACGAGGGCAAAACTAAATATATGCTGTCATCAAAATAGAACACTCACCACCGACGGCCAGAACGTTTGTATAGGCAGATATAAGTTCGAGGTAGTTATGGACTTCGTCTACCTTGGCTCTGCAGTGACCTGGAACAACGACATCAGTTCCGAAATCAAACGCAGAATCACTCTTGCCAATCGCTGTTTCCTTGGGCTCAGGAGGCAACTGAGTAATAGAGCCCTCTCCCGAACGACAAAGTGGACTCTATATAAGACCCATATCATCCCGGTCCTATTGCACGGCGCAGAAGCATGGGCACTATCAAAAGCGGATGAGGAGGCCATTGGTCGGTTCGAGAGAAAGATTTTGGCCGTGATTTTTGGGCCTATAAACGCAGACGGGGGATGGAGGAGAAGATTCAACCACGAACTTTACGGGCTGTACAGCGACATGAGCCTAGTCAGGCGTCTACGGATTCAACGCCTAGGATGGCTGGGCCATGTAGAGCGAATGGACACCACAGCTCCAGCCCGGAGAGTCTTTGAATCCAACCCCGAGGGACGAAGAAGCAGAGGACGGCCGCACTTAAGATGGTGCACACAGGTGGAAGGCGACTTCAGCCAACTGGGTGTGCGGCAATGGAAAAGGCTAGCGAAAGATCGTGCTGTTGGTTGAGGCCCAGGTTCACCCCGAACTGCAGCGCCCTCTAAGAAGAAGAAGAAGAATTCCTTTATGTTATTGTCGCTAAAACCATTAATTACCCTACAATTCAAATTAACATGTATGCAATTGTTTCTATTTGTATTCTCCATATTGATATAGAAGTTTTCTGTGTTTCTTTTTGTTTACAGACACTGTGATTATTGTGAGCGTGTAATTTTGGTCATATCATCAACGGAGTTTATTAATATTGGCTGGGTTCTCTCATTTTGTCCGACCAATCTTTTTCCCGCACTCTCCCACACAAATCGCCAGTTTTCTTTTCTCGCTTTCTCCTTTGCCAACCACATCAAGTGTTTGTAATGTTTAGTCAGCTGATTGTTGACTGTTGGTATTTTTCATTACAGCTGTTAGTTTGATGGAGCGAGTGGAGTGAGTTCGTTTGATGAATTGCATTCTCTTTAGATGGGATGCAAATGTTGCAATTATTGTGGATTTTTATGGGTTATTGAGAACCAGTTGCTGAGGAACCAGTCGCTGAAGAACCAGTCGCTGAAGAACCAGTCGCTGAAGAACCAGTCGCTGAAGAACCAGTCGCTGAAGAACCAGTCGCTGAAGAACCAGTCGCTGAAGAACCAGTCGCTGAAGAACCAGTCGCTGAAGAACCAGTCGCAGAAGAACCAGTCCCTGAAGAACCAGTAGTTGAAGAACAGGTTTTTTTTTTTTTTAGATTAGTTTAAATTTTATTATTCGCGACATCTTAACAACTTATACTTATACAGATTTCTGCGAACCATTTACTTGTCTGCAGAACAATTTTGACTAACAATTTGGAATAATATTGTTACGTATCGTAACGTCACAGCCCCGAGAGGAGTACATCTCTGCAGAGGACGATACTCGAATCCCGTTTCTTGCTATGTCTTTATTTTTGTTTTGTTTTTGACACTTTGGGAATAAAGCACAGACAGCGTGATCGACACTTATAGGAACCGCCTTTTTTTTTTGTAACACCTTTTTTTATAATCCAGATTTTTCCTGCCCATCGCCCACCTGAACCACCCCAGAAAATTCGCATTCACATACCGCTGGTGTCAGAAATGGGATTGGAACCCACGCCTACATAAGTAGACTGCGGGGAAATAACACCGCCTAGGCGCAACAGTGGTCGTTCGCATCGAAGCAGACTTACCGATGCGGTAACATTGGATGGATCGGGCAACGACCAAAAGTCAGTGGTGAGGGGTCAACACTGATGGCTTTAAACCGATCCCAAATTTATAATGTTCACACAGAAAACTATCACCGCGGGTTTGTCATCCCCATAATTCTCGGCCAAATGTCATGTCAGTTGCTAGTCGATACCGGATCATCTATGTCACTGGTCGATCTTTTATTCCTGCCAGTGTCCAGCTACGTCCTGGGAACCTAAGACTGCAAACCCTATGTGGAAATTCAATTCAAACCACACACATCTGGCCCACAATAATTCAAATTGGTTGATTCAAACGCCGTTTTTTTGCATTTTAAATTCATTTTATTTCAAAAATCTTATAACTATCTTACATGCTAGACAAAATGAGTAAAACTAGCTTATAACATAACTACATTCTATGCCTTACTGACCCTAAGCGGGCGCTCTAAAACAATCAATATTCTTACACTATGTCTTTCGACAGCTTAATATTAACAATGACTAACTTAGTTTAATTACATTTTTTGCCGAGAAAATTTTTAAACAAAAAACTCAGCATATTATCGGGTTTTTGTGGGTTATATGTATAAAACTTAAAACTAACTAAAACTAACTAGCTCTACCTTAACCTATCTTAATTAAAATGTATATACAAGATTATATACTTTATATATAATATGTATATACATCTTTTTTTGATTTTGATTTTATGATTTTTTTTGTTGTTTTTTGGTTTTATAGTTTTTTTTTTTTGTTTTTATTGTTTTTATTAAAAGGAGCCCAACACTTATACTACCTTATGGCCTACCTTAACCTACCCTAGCCTACGCTAGCCTACCCTACCCTATCGGAGTCCGCCAATGGCGTTCGGCGAACCTGCCCTGAAGAGGCTGTATTAACTGATTCCACGACGGAGTTCGTTAGCCACCAAAAGCGTTGAAGCTGTCGGACAACGTCTTCTCTATCTCGGCGAGAAACCGATCTACTGAACCTGATCTACTGAACGCCGTGTGAAGCTGGTTGTGGCGGATCAAATTTCTCTTCCCGCTGGTTCCCACGGTAATCTGGGTGTGGATATACTCCAAGCCTCCGAGTGCATTTTAGATTTCAATTCTTGCTTACTAAGAATAGGTGGAGATCGCGTTGACTGACACCTGAGAATAGAGAAGGAACTTCTGGAGTGTCTGATGAGTGTCCCGCAGAAGGATCTGTTCGTGCTGTCTACCTCCAACCCTCTCAGGATGTTACTATACCACCCCGAACTGAAGCCATGATCTCGACAACTGCATCCGCTAATGCTCTCTCAGAAGGCATAGTGACCCCCATGGGACATTATCTTCCAAAAGGACATTTAATCGCTAAATCAATCAATAGAAATCACAATGGAACTGTGTTTGTGCGGGTCGCTAATATTGTTGATCATCCTATCGTTCTTCGTGGTAATACCTCCGTTGCACTTTTTGAAGAAGCCGAGTGTCTAAACGAACACACACATAGGAGCGTGGTGCTCCCGGTTTGTGGCAATTTACTGTTATGAGGTTTGGGCTCACAAACGCTCCTGACACCTTTGAGCGCCTTATGTCCACGGTGCTAAGAGGACTACCTATGGAAAAATGTCTTGTTTATTTGGACGATATACTTGTCGGATATGTTATCTAATTTGCGTTCTATTTTCCGTCATTTAAGAATATCAGGCCTAAAGTTAAATCCAACCAAGTGCAATTTATTTCAAAAAGAGGTCAAGTTCCTTGGACACGTATTGAATGGAGACGGCACCTCTCCAGATCCTACGAAAATTGAAGCGGTCAGCAATTGGCCAACCCCTACGAATTTAACGGATGTACGTAGTTTTATTGGGCTGTGCACATACTATCGACAGTTCATTCCTTAATTTGCGGATATTGCTCGTCCTTTACACAGATTAACGGAAAAGAATGTCGCCTTCGAATGTGTTGCAAACTTGTTATTCCTTTTACTATTCATTACGACAAACTTATTTATTACTGTACTATTCTGATGTTAGACTTATACCTTACTGTATTGCTATAGTCAATGTAACAAACAATATCGTACGCCAATTTTTTTTCGTGTGAGTCGTTAATAAACTGTCGACGGGGTCACACCGCAAAAAGAGCACGCTGTGTTGTTTTTTCCCTTAACGATACATCCAAGTTGGATGCAAGTCTGGTAGCAGGGCGTAGTTGTTGGTGCTTTATCGTTTTTCTCCGCGCCGCGGTCGATTAAATAAAGCAAAGACGCAGTCGGCGTCTCCGTTTGTGCGATCGGTTCGGTGAAGTGTTCGAAGCGCATATCGAGTTATTTTCAGGGAAATCGAATTTCCCCGCTGATTTGTTGCTGCTGAGCACAGTTGCAGTGAAGTGAAAATGTTCGTAAATTGTGCAATTCCCTCGCTTTGATCCCCGCGGAAAACCTTAATCGGTAGTACTGTTAGTACGAAAGCGTGGGTAAGAACACAAATAACGGGATCGGTTCGGTGGAGTGTTCGAAACGCATATCGAGTGGTTTTCAGGGAAATCGAGTTTCCCCGCTGATTTGTTGCTGCTGAGCACAGTTGCAGTGAAGTGAAAATATTCGTAAATTGTGCAATTCCCTCGCTTTGATCCCCGCGGAAAATCCTAATTGGTAGTATTGTTAGTCGACTAACAGTAAGAACGCGTGGGTAGGAACAAACAACGGGATCGTTTCGGCGGAGTGTTCGAATCGCACATCGAGCTGTCCTCAGGGAAATCGAATTTCCCCGCTGATTTGTTGTTGCTGAGCACAGTTGCAGTGAAAGTGAAAGTATTCGTAAATTGTGCAATTTCCTCTCTTTGATTCCCCGGAAAACCTTAATCGGTAGTATTGTTAGTCGACTAACAGTACGAACGCGTGAGTAAGAACAGAAGATAACGGTACGGGTCGGGAGAGTGATCGGCTTGTTGTTAGGTCTGTGCCGTTATAAAATCACGCGATGAGCAGCGAGAAGCCGGAATTAAGTGTCACGCAAGGCAAACAAGCGCAAGATCTACGATTAATTTCGAACTTCATCGCGAACACGTTAAAGATGGGAGCAAATAATCTAACGCGAAGTGTGTGGGAGACGCGAAGAGAGTTATTGGTTTCGTATTGGACTCGGTTCATGAAAACGAATAGTGATTTAGTTGCTTGGTCGGGGGATGAAGAGTACGAGAGCTCCGAGTATGTCCTCGAGGACTACTTCGGCATAGTCCAAGTTGTCACCGTCTGAAAACGTAACATCCGAACTGCCCGGGCAGAGTCACGATATCTCCGGAACGGTTGAGCAGCAATTACCACGCGAATCATATCGCGGCTTACCCGTAATAAAGCTCCCAAAATTCAGTGGCGACATCTTCGAATGGCCAACGTTCAAGGAGGTGTTTACTTCGCTTTTGTACAGCGAGTCGGTCAATAAGCTCCAGTACCTCCTTGCCAGTTTAGAGGGCGAAGCGGCCCAACGGGTGAAAAACACAAGCATTACCGGCGCGAGTCTCGTTGCCACTTGGAATGCATTACTGCGTAAGTACGATAACAAACCATTGTTTTTTCAAGCCCAGCTCGAGCGCCTGCTGTCTTTACCTGTGGTCAAATCTCGGAACAGGGACGAGATCCAACACCTCCTGGACACCGTAGAAGAGGCTAGACGAGTTTCCCCTAACCTTGGTCGATCGGTGGATTCCTGGGATGACTGGTATGTTGGCATTTTAGTTTTCAAGTTGGACCCGAAAACCAGAGAGGCTTGGCAAACGTCGCGGAACAATTCGAGCGACTTTCTTAAGTCGGACGAACTAGTCAACTTTCTGGAGATACTATTGCGGTCCCTAAATAATACCAGAAACTTGAACTGTCCCCGGTCAGAAAAAAACCTAGGATCAAGCACAAGTCTCCTCTTATGACCGCGGCAAACGTTGCGACAGGGAAAACCTGTCGGTATCGTGAACCGTGTCCATAATGTCAAGGCGGACATAACTTAGCCTTCTGTGACAAATTCAAAACGCTTTCGGTTTCGGATTGTAAAGATCGGGTAAAAAGGCTAGGATTGTGTTTTACCTGTCTCCGGTCAGGGCATTCGGCGTCAGCGTGCTCATCCTCCTCTTGTATTGTGTGCGGTAGTAAACATAACACTGTTCTGCATAGTGACGTGGCCACCGTAAACGCTCAGGAACAGACGGTAGTGCATTCTTCATCCGTTTCTCACACCTCGATTAGTGGTCGAACAGTTTTATTTGCCACCGCGTTGATGATTTTTCGCGGCGCGAATGGTGGTACGATGGCGGTCAGGACACTTCTCGATGCTGCTTCCGAGGAGTCGTACATAAGCGATCATGTGGCCCAAACCTTGCGACTGAGACGCTGTCCAGCTGCACTCAGTATTTGTGGGGTGGTGGACTATCCGCTACGGCTTTTTCAGAAGTCGATATAACAGTGGAATCATCTACAGATCGATCATTTGAACATAAAACTACCGCGTTTGTTCTAAAACGAGTAACCAATCTTTTACCGTCGAGACAGGTGTGCACCAAATCGTGTTCTATATTACCTGGTTGTGTCCTCGCGGAGCCGAATTTTGATTGCCCCGGAAGAATAGAGTGCATTTTGGGCGTAGACGTGCATGCATCGATTTTACGTGAAGGGACACGAATCGGGATGCCAGGGTCACCGTCGGCAATAAAGACTGTCTTCGGATGGGTCGTGGTTGGATCTGTACCAGACTGCGATATGTCGGCGGGTAAAAGACGCGTTAGTACATAATTCATTGCGACTAAATTAGAAACAATCTCTGACCAGATACGTCGGTTTTGGGAAGTCGAAAGTGTTGAGCGCTGCTCTGAACTAAGCCATGAAGATCGTCGGGTTGTTGAACTGTACGAAAAAGAGTACACGCAAGACGCGAGTGGTAGATTCAAAGTACCTATATTCCTGTGCGTCAGTGAACCGAAGTTTCCGGGTGCCTTAGAGATCGCGATTCGTCGATTCCACTCCGCGGAAAGGAAATTCGCTAAAAATGACTCGTTAGCCAAAGTGTATAAGAAATTCTTACACGAGTATGAATCGTTGGGCCACATGGAGAGAATTTAGGACGTAAGTACCATAAGTGGTCAAAAGTGATGGTTCGGGTGCCATACGGGTCGTGTTCAATGCGTCTGTTTGAATCTCAAACACTCTTTATTTTATTCATGTTAATGTTATAATAAATATAAATGTTAACCATTAGTCAATTAGTAATTGATGGTAACACTGTATTAAATAATGTTACGAATTATTCGATCCCACACCGAATAGGGCTCGCACCACTGGATTGCGATAAACTACAATTGTCTTTTTATCCGAATAAAAACACACACACACTTTTATTTCTTTCACCACAGATCAATTATCTGTGCAGCTTCACCACTTTTCTTTATTATCCAATACTATCCACTTTAAACTTTATTACACAAACAAACCTTTATTGAGGGCTTTTATTTTCACACTGTTTGATCACACTGACTTGTCACACGCTGTTTAATACCACAAGCTGAATGCATCCCGAGGGCGAGTGTTCGCGCTTATATAGCTCTCGGTGCATTTTCTCGAATGTTCGCCGTCGGAAGTTCCCCTTTGGAAATCTCTAGAATGCTCTGACATTCGGCATTATGCCGTTGGAAGTTTCGATCATTCCAATTTCCCCTTCACCAGAGCTTTCGAACTTCGACAGCGAAATTCGAACTTAACCGTCGGTTTGTGTCTCCGCAACATTATTGTTGCGCAACATTATCAAACTACGGCGCATATCCCAAGACCAGGGTAGTTCCAGAACAACAACGGCGAGTAGGAGTGGTTCATTCCCGGGTAGATGCTACATCTACATCTGCCGCCTGCGAAGAAAGCGTTCGAGGTCTAGTTCGCCAAAAAGAGACCATGGGAGTGAACGCGACCGTGGAGGTGCAAAAGGTGCACCTAACAAACCGTTAAACTAAAACGAGTCAGTGCAGAGGGGCATGCGCTGGCTCCCACATTGGAGTGCCCCAGCATCCTCGTATCCCGAATCTGTAGAGGTGCAACCAGCCTAGTCATCGAGGGAACGATGGACGGGCGACGATATCTGCTGACGTTGGACACGGGCGCAACTCATTCAGTCATCCGAAGCGGATTGGTTTCTGACATCGATCCATTTTCCGAGGTAAGGCTTCGTACAGTAACTGGTGAGAAGGCGTAAGTTAAGGGAAAGGTCCAGAAAAGAATTACGATGGGTACCGTCGAGTTTCAGCATGATTTCATCGTTGCGGACATTACTGATGACATCATAATCGGCGTCGACTTCATTATTAGGCATGGCTTCACATTGGACCTCAACCAAAAAGTGATGAAGTATGGTAACTTGGAGCTCCCATTAACAATGGATAATGGACAGGGTAACAAGGTCAGGCGAATAGTCGTGCAAGCGCGCCAAACAGTTCCCCCGAATGCAGAAGCTGTTGTTTGGGCAAAGATAGAAGAGGATGCGGGGACAAGCCGAATGTGGGTGGTCGAACCCGACAAAAGAAATCGACCCAGCGATATAGTTGTCGGAAGGGCTCTCGTGGAACCCCGACAAGGCCAATTGGTTCCAGTACGAGTCCTGAATCCTGCCAGTACACCTAAGACAATACACAAGGGAACAACGATCGCTCAATGCCAAGAAGCTGCCGCCGTTATGAACTGCGAAGATAAGAAACACCGGGAAATCCAGAAAAACAAACCGTTCTTGAAAACAATGGCCAGAGAGTGGACGCAACATCTAGTGGAGAGGCAGAAAAGTAAAGCACTCTCCCTGCTTCGTAAATATTGGACAGTTTTTGCAAATGGTAAGAACTGTGGAAGAACATCAATTGTGAAGCACAGAATAGACACAGGTGACTCTAGACCGATCCGGCAACCACCGAGGAGGGTACCTTTGCCGAAAGAAGGCGAGATGATCAAACTAATCGACGAGATGGAAAAAGAGGGCGTGATCAAACCATCTGCGAGCCCATGGAGTTGGCCAGTAGTGCTTGTTAAGAAGAAGGATGGAAGCACCCGACAGCTATCCTCTACCGAGAATCGACGACACCTTGGACACACTATCTGGTGCTAAGTGGTTCTCGATGCTGGATTTGGAAAGTGGATACTGGCAAATAGAGCTTGACCAGCAAGACAAGGAAAAGACCGCGTTCACCACCGGGGGAGAGTTGTGGCAATTCTCTGTGATGCCCTTCGGTCTTTGCAATGCGCCAGCCACATTCGAAAGACTTATGAACCGGGTGCTAGGAGGACTTCACTGGAGGACTGCCCAATGTCCCAGCTATGACATCAGAATTGTACTAGGAGACTTCAATGCTAAGCTGGGTAAGGAAAGCATCTTTGAACGAGTCATCGGCAAACATAGGCTACACGACACCACGTCCGATAACGGACACAGGCTGATTGGTCTTGCTACGGGGCGAAATCTCCTTCTAGCCAGTACGCGCTTCCCGCACCTCGATATACACAAAGGCACCTGGCGGTCTTTCGATCAATCGACTACCAACCAGATTGATCACATCGCGATCGACGTCGGACACTCCTCCACTATTCTTGATGTTCGAACTTTTCTAGGGGCTAACATCGACTCGGACCACTATCTTGTAGTAGCCAAGATGCGTTTACGGATATCACGAGCGCAACGGAGTAGAGTAAGAATACAAAGTTATGACGTCGGAAAGCTACTATCGCCAGAAACCGCTCGTGCTGAATCCTCCACACTATCAATAGAACAGCAGTGGAGCCTTGGCGCACACAGGTGGAAGGCGACCTGAGCCAACTGGGTGTGCGGCAATGGAAAAGGCTTGCGAAAGATCGTGCTAGATAGAGGGGCATGTTGGTTGAGGCTCAGGTTCACCCCGAACTGTAGCGCCCACTAAAAAGAAGAAGGATTCCTTTATGTTGATGTCGCTAAAACCATTCATTACCCTACAATTCAAATTAACATATATGCAATTGTTTCTATTTGTATTCTCCATATTGATATAGAAGTTTTTTGTGTTTCTTTTTGTTTACAGACACTGTGATTATTGTGGGCGTGTAATTTTGGTCATATCATCAACGGAGTTTATTAATATTGGCTGGGTTCTCTCATTTTGTCCGACCAATCTTTTTCCCGCACTCTCCCACACAAATCGCCAGTTTTCTTTTCTCGCTTTCTCCTTTGCCAACCACATCAAGTGTTTGTAATGTTTAGTCAGCTGATTGTTGACTGTTGGTATTTTTCATTACAGCTGTTAGTTTGATGGAGCGAGTGGAGTGAGTTCGTTTGATGAATTGCATTCTCTTTAGATGGGATACAAATGTTGCAGTTATTGTGGATTTTTCTGGGTTATTGAGAACCAGTTGCTGAGGAACCAGTCGCTGAAGAGCCAGTCGCAGAAGAACCAGTCGCTGAAGAACCAGTAGCTGATGAACCAGCGGTTGAACAACCAGTCGTTGAAGAACCAGTCGCTGAAGAACCAGTCGCTGAAGAACTAATCGCTGAAGAACCAGCCGCTGAAGAACCAGTCGCTGAAGAACAAGTTGCTGAAGATCCAGTCGCTGAAGAACCAGTCGCTGACGAACCGAACCTGTTGTTGAAAAACCATCCGCTGAAGAACCAATCTCTGAAGAACCAGTCTCTGAGGAACAAGCCGCTGAAAAACCAGTCGCTGAAGAACCAGTCGCTGAAGCACCAGTCGCTGAAAAAACCAGTCGTTGAAGAACCAGTTATTGAAGAACCGGTCGCTGAAGAACCAGCTGCAGAAGAACCAGTCGCTGGAGAACCATTCGCAGAATAACCGGTCGCTCAAGAACCAGTCGCTGAAGAACCAGTCGCTGAAAAACTAATCACTGAAGAACCAGTCGCTGAAGAACCAGTCGCTGAAGAACCAGTCGCTGAAGAACCAGTCGCAGAAGAACCAGTCCCTGAAGAACCAGTAGTTGAAGAACAGGTTTTTTTTTTTTTTTTTTTAGATTAGTTTAAATTTTATTATTCGCGACATCTTAACAACTTATACTTATACAGATTTCTGCGAAGCATTTACTTGTCTGCAGAACAATTTTGACTAACAATTTGGAATAATATTGTTACGTATCGTAACGTCACAGCCCCGAGAGGAGTACATCTCTGCAGAGGACGATACTCGAATCCCGTTTCTTGCTATGTCTTTATTTTTGTTTTGTTTTTGACACTTTGGGAATAAAGCACAGACAGCGTGATCGACACTTATAGGAACCGCCTTTTTTTTTTGTAACACCTTTTTTTATAATCCAGATTTTTCCTGCCCATCGCCCACCTGAACCACCCCAGAAAATTCGCATTCACATACCGCTGGTGTCAGAAATGGGATTGGAACCCACGCCTACATAAGTAGACTGCGGGGAAATAACACCGCCTAGGCGCAACAGTGGTCGTTCGCATCGAAGCAGACTTACCGATGCGGTAACATTGGATGGATCGGGCAACGACCAAAAGTCAGTGGTGAGGGGTCAACACTGATGGCTTTAAACCGATCCCAAATTTATAATGTTCACACAGAAAACTATCACCGCGGGTTTGTCATCCCCATAATTCTCGGCCAAATGTCATGTCAGTTGCTAGTCGATACCGGATCATCTATGTCACTGGTCGATCTTTTATTCCTGCCAGTGTCCAGCTACGTCCTGGGAACCTAAGACTGCAAACCCTATGTGGAAATTCAATTCAAACCACACACATCTGGCCCACAATAATTCAAATTGGTTGATTCAAACGCCGTTTTTTTGCATTTTAAATTCATTTTATTTCAAAAATCTTATAACTGCACGTATCCCCGATGTTGCTGGTCATACCGCCAACACGCTGGACTTGTTTCTTACCTCTCAGCCTGACAAATACACGATCGATGTATAGGAACCCCTAGGCTTGTCTGACCACTGCATGATATCAGCGAAATTCTCGAACTCCCACCATCCAGTTAAAGAAAAAGCTCCTAAGAGAACACTATGGCTATACGAGAAAGCCAACTGGTGCGGCCTTAACAACTTCTTTCGGATCTTTAACTGGTCGTTGTGCTTCCTCGACAACGACGTCGACGCCGCAACTGATATTATCGTAAACGTTATCCGAATCGGCATGGCAAATTTTATTCCCAGCAAGATTAAAAGCACCAGGCCTAAGGATAATACGTGGTTCGACTCGAGCTGCAAAGAGGCTATTAGGCTCAGGGAGCTAAGTTTTCGGGCCTACAAGGCAAACAGTTCTGAGGAAAACCGAAAAAAGTACATACGAGCCAGAAATGACTGCAACTCCCACATTCGACGGATTAAATTCCAATCCGACCAAAAATTAAGGCGTAAAATCCTTCAATGTCCCAAAGGTAGCAAAAGTTTCTGGTCGTTTGTAAAAAACGTAAAAAACTCAACTAAGTCGTCTATACCGACGCTCATCCACAATGACATCCCACCTGTCACCCCCTTAGACAAAGCTAACCTACTTGCTGCCCATTTCGCAACCAGTTCTCAGCTGCCAGCTTGTACTTTGCCTCCGCTTGTACTAGAGTGCGTCAATTCCACCATGGGGCTAATCCACTTCCGCACTCGTACAGTCGCAAGGGTTCTTAAAGACCTCGACATACACAAATCCGCTGGTCCAGATAGTATTGCCTCAATAGTTCTGAAGAGGTGTTCTTCTACGCTGGCAAAACCACTGCGTAAGCTTTTTCACCTTTCCTACACCTCTGGGCTCTTTCCGAGTAGGTGGAAAACAGCATTTGTCCAGCCTATACCCAAAAAAGGCGAATCATCTTCTCCCTCCAACTACCGACCCATTGCACTAACGTCCCTTCTTTCCAAGGTCATGGAAACGCTGATTAACCGTCAGCTTATGAAATATCTTGAATCACGGAAACTCCTCAATGACCGCCAATACGGTTTCCGCAGCAACAGATCCACTGGTGATATGATGGCATATCTCGCTGAAGAGTGGAATCACTCCCTTCACCAAGCAGGTGAAAGCAAAATTGTTGCACTGGATATTTCGAAAGCGTTTGACAGGGTTTGGCATCAAGCCCTTTTGTCGAAAATGCGTGCTTTTGGGATCGATGAGTCTCTCTTTCAATGGATTAGAAGCTACCTTTCGAATCGTTCAATTCAAGTTGTTTTGGACGGATTCAAGTCTGATACTCACTTTGTAAATGCCAGTGTTCCCCAGGGCTCCGTTTTGTCTCCGACACTCTTTCTTATTTTTATAAATGATCTCTTGTCTGTTACTTCTAATCCAATTCACTCCTTCGCTGACGACAGTACCCCCAGCTTCTCATATTCGTTCACCAGTTTACGACCCTGCACTTCGGTTGTAGGTAATGAGCGGCAGCGTATTAAATCCCGATATCGCCAGCATCATCCAATGGGGTATAAACAATAGAGTGGAATTTAATGCTTCCAAAACACAATGCTATCTCTTGTCGTTAAAGCGTATAAATAACCCGCAGCCATTATCCATGAATGGCACTTGCATCTCAGAAACTGAAAAGCTTTCTATCCTGGGTATGAGTGTTGCTCACAATCTTAACTGGAGCGACCATATATTCAGTGTCGCCAAGAATGCTGCGAAATGCCCAGGATTCTTATACAGATGCAAGAAATATTTCTCACCCTTAGATCTGGCTACAATCTATAAGGCGTTCATTCGCCCCAAATTAGAGTTTAACGCTCACGTCTGGTCCGGTGCTTCCAAGACCTCACTGCACCTACTAGACAGAATACAAAAACGAGCCATAAAACTGATAGGTGACTCCAGCATTACCAAAACATTAGACTCGCTGGAACACCGCAGGAATGTTACCTGCCTCTCCCTGTTTTATCGTTACTACCACCAAAAATGCTCTGATGAAATAGCCAGTTGCATTCCGCCCCTTCAACACTTCTCCCGCAATACACGTCTCTCTAGGAATGCTCACCAATATACTCTGAAGCCCGCTTTCGGACGTACTGTCAAATATAGAGAATCTTTCATTAACCGAACAACACGAATCTGGAACTCCCTGCCGGATTCGGTTTTCCCCCCTCAATGCAACATGCAAGCATTTAAGATCAATGTCCATCGGCATCTCCTCTGTTCCTCTTCCTCTCTACCTTCTGCCCGCACTGTGTCACCGACATAATAAGGTTATTAGACCTTGAGTGCGCGCAAATTATTAAAAAAAAAAAAAAAAAATAACTATCTTACATGCTAGACAAAATGAGTAAAACTAGCTTATAACATAACTACATTCTATGCCTTACTGACCCTAAGCGGGCGCTCTAAAACAATCAATATTCTTACACTATGTCTTTCGACAGCTTAATATTAACAATGACTAACTTAGTTTAATTACATTTTTTGCCGAGAAAATTTTTAATCAAAAAACTCAGCATATTATCGGGTTTTTGTGGGTTATATGTATAAAACTTAAAACTAACTAGCTCTACCTTATGTATGTATGTTGGCGTTACAGTCCATGAAGAACCTGAGCCGAGCTTCTCTCAATCACCCATGTTGTGTGTGATTTCATTTTCCCATAGGTGAAAGGGACCTACAGTTTATTGCCGGTTCCGAACGGCGAATTTCGAGAAGCTTTTCATGACAATTTTACTGCAGGGGGTTTGTCAGAACCCCGCTGAGGAGAAACACCGTGAAAAACACGTTCGATGACATGGTTGTGTCAGGATTCGATCCCGTGTCATCGGCGTCAGAGGCCAACACACTACCCACTGCGCCACGGTGCTCTCAGCTCTACCTTAACCTATCTTAATTAAAATGTATATACAAGATTATATACTTTATATATAATATGTATATACATCTTTTTTTGATTTTGATTTTATGATTTTTTTTGTTGTTTTTTGGTTTTATAGTTTTTTTTTTTGTTTTTATTGTTTTTATTAAAAGGAGCCCAACACTTATACTACCTTATGGCCTACCTTAACCTACCCTAGCCTACCCTAGCCTACCCTACCCTATCGGAGTCCGCCAATGGCGTTCGGCGAACCTGCCCTGAAGAGGCTGTATTAACTGATTCCACGACGGAGTCCGTTAGCCACCAAAAGCGTTGAAGCTGTCGGACAACGTCTTCTCTATCTCGGCGAGAAACCGATCTAATGAACGCCGTGTGAAGCTGGTTGTGGCGGATCAAATTTCTCTTCCCGCTGGTTCCCACGGTAATCTGGGTGTGGATATACTCCAAGCCTCCGAGTGCATTTTAGATTTCAATTCTTGCTTACTAAGAATAGGTGGAGATCGCGTTGACTGACACCTGAGAATAGAGAAGGAACTTCTGGAGTGTCTGATGAGTGTCCCGCAGAAGGACCTGTTCGTGCTGTCTACCTCCAACCCTCTCAGGATGTTACTATACCACCCCGAACTGAAGCCATGATCTCGATAACTGCATCCGCTAATGCCCTCTCAGAAGGCATAGTGACCCCCATGGGACATTATCTTCCAAAAGGACATTTAATCGCTAAATCAATCAATAGAAATCACAATGGAACTGTGTTTGTGCGGGTCGCTAATATTGTTGATCATCCTATCGTTCTTCGTGGTAATACCTCCGTTGCACTTTTTGAAGAAGCCGAGTGTCTAAACGAACACACACATAGGAGCGTGGTGCTCCCGGTTTGTGGCAATTTACTGTTATGAGGTTTGGGCTCACAAACGCGAACCAGTCGCAGAAGAACCAGTCGTTGAAGAACCAGTCGCTGAAGAACCTGTCGCTGAAGAACCAGTCGCTGAAGAACCAGTCGCTGAAGAACCAGTCTTTGAAAAACCAGTGGCTGAAGAACCAGTCGCTGAAAAACCAGTCGCTGAAGGACCAGTCACTGAAGAACCAGTCGCTGAAGAACTAATCGCTGAAGAACCAGCCGCGGAGGATCCAGGCGCTGAAGAACCAGTCGTTGAAAAACCAGTGGCTGAAGAACCAGTCGCTGAAAGACCAGTCGCTGAAGGACCAGTCACTGAAGAACCAGTCGCCGAAGAACTAATCGCTGAAGAACCAGTTGCCGAAGAACCCGTCGCTGAATAACCAGTCGCAGAAGAACCAGTCGCTTAAGACCCAGTCCTTGAAGAACCAGTCGCTGAAGAACCAGCCGTTGAAAAACCAGCCGCTGAAGAACCAGTCGCTGATAAGCCAGTCGCTGAAGAATCAGTCGCTGCAGAACCAGTCGCAGAAGAACCAGTCGCTCAAGACCCAGTCGCTGAAGAACCAGTCGTTGAAGAACTAGTCGCTAATGAACCATTCGCTGACGAACCAGTCGCAGAAGAACCAGTCGTTGAAGAACCAGTCGCTGAAGAACCAGCCGTTGAAGAACTAGTCGCTGAAGAATCAGTAGTTGAAGAACCAGTTGCTGAAGAAGCAGTTGTTGAAAGACCAGTCGCTGAAGAACCAGTCGCGGAAGAATCAGTCGCTGAAGAACCAGTCGCTGAAGAACCAGTCGTTGAAAAACAAGTGGCTGAAGAACCAGTCGCTGAAAAACCAGTCGCTGAAGGACCAGTCACTGAAGAACCAGTCGCTGAAGAACTAATCGCTGAAGAACCAGCCGCGGAGGATCCAGGCGCTGAAGAACCAGTCGTTGAAGAACCAGTCGCTGAAGAGCTAATCGCTGAAGAACCAGTCACTAAAGAACCAGTCGCTGAAGAACCAGTCGCTGAAAAGCCAGTCATGGAAGAACCAATCGTTGAAAAACAAGTCGCTAAGAACTAATAGCTGAAAAACCAGTCGCGGAAGAATCAGTCGTTGAAGAACCAGTTGTTGAAAGATCAGCCACTGAGAACCAGTGCCTGAAGGACCAGTCGCTGAAGAACTAATCGCAGAAGGGCCAGTCACTGAAGAACCAGTCGCTGAAGAACCAGCCGCTGAAGGACCAGTCGCTGAAAACCCAGTCGTTTGAAGAACCAGTGGTTGAGGAACCAGTCGCTGAAGGACCTGTGGCGGTGAGGAATCAGTCGATGAAGAATCAGTCGCTAAAGAAACAGTCGCTGAAAAACCAGTCCCAGAAGAACCCGTCACTGAAGAACCAGTCGTTGAAGAACCAGTCGCTGAAGGACCAGTCGCTGAAGAACCAGTCGCTGAAGAAACAGTCGCTGAAGAACCAGTTGTTGAAGAACCAGTCGCTGAAGGACCTGTCGCTGAAGACCAGTCGTTGAAGAACCAGTCGCTGAAGAACCCGTCGCTTAAGAACCAGTCGTAGACGAACCCGTCGCAGACGAACCCGTCGCTGAAGAACCAGTCGCTGAAGAGCCAGTCGCTGAAGAACCTGTCGCTGTAGAACCAGTCGCTCAAGAACCAGTCATTGAAAATCCAGTCGCTGAAGAACCAGTCGCTGAAGAACCAGTCCAGAAGAACCAGTAGCTGAAGAACCAGTCGCTGAAGAACCAGTCAGCGTGGTGGTGCAATGGTTAACATCATCGACCGCCGAACGGAAGGTCTATGGTTCAAGTTCGCTTCATAGCCAAGAAAAAAAAATCCTAAAAGTATGCAACGCAGTTGTGAATGGAAAGTGACCAGACGTACTGCCGCAGGCATAACACTCACAGTATATGGTCACCCGATATTCATTCATTATCTGCGTATGCTCGTACGAATTATTACGGACTATACCCAACGCGGAATTTGGTCGGCTCTCGTCCTATCTAGGACAACCACCCCTGAGAGTAGTGAACGAACTTCAAAGACCCACACCACTGCACTCCGTTCAGGTTGTGTGTGCAACAACACATCATAAGAGAATAAAAAAACTCTTGAACCTGCGCGAGACTCCAAAAAAAAAAACCCAGTCGTTGAAGAATCAGTCGTTGAAAAACCAGTCGCTGAAGAACCAGTCGCTAAAGAACCATTCTCTGAAGAACCAGTAGTTGATGCAATACTTTGACAGTTCTCTTTTTCTTTTTCTCTTATTTTGCGAGTGTTGGTGCGGTGTCTCTCAGCATAACGTAAAATTCACACACACAAAGACAAAATGCGGGCTAAGTGTCAGTTTGTGGAGAGCTCTCTATTGAATCGTATAATGATTCGTATTCAACGGACAGAAAACACAAAAGAGAATAGACAAGAATTGAATCAAAGAATTGAATCGTATAATATCCGACTAAGATTATAATAAATTAACATTTTAATACTTGTGCTTAAATTTGACATTCAATTGCTAGGGTGTTGATTTAAAAGAAAGTTTTTTATGCGTTTTTTCCTAGTTTTAACATATCTAATGGTTTTAAGTTCTTGCGGAATTGTGTTGAGAGCTTCAGGTTCACTGCATTTCAACTGTCTTCTTCCATAGATGTTGTATAAACGCGAGTTACACCCACACGCCAACGATCGCCATAACACCTCGACACCCCCCACCGCACCGATGCCCATCATCATAGACGACATCAACAGAAATTGCCCCACACAATGTACCCCAACGCGGATACACTCTGTCATTTTAGCCATCACTGTAATTGCACTAGTGACCCAGGAAAGTTGCCTAGCAACCTTCTACAATTCACCTGTGCAAAATAGTTTTCTTGAAGAATAAAAATTGTGAATGAGTTTAGTAAAAATTATAACGTTGAGCCGAAGGGTAGAGTCAAAAATAAAGTAGTTTTACTGTAACCCCTCGACCCCTTAACTTAACTGGCGCAGTCTTCGGGAGTGGTGAACGGACTGAAGCGGACTGAACCGTTGGGTTTTAACCCTTTGTCACCATAGAACCAGCAACCCCTCCACAAAGGAACAAGGGCGCTAATACTTTGTGTTATATCATCATCCATAAGTGCAACATTTGTGCTAGGCAAAAAGTGTGATATGAAACACGTGCAAATTTGATTTATAGATGTCATCTTTGTTGTGTCATTACTGAGATGATGGTTTTATTGGATTAGAACGTGGATTCGTCAAGCTTTTAGTTCGGGAATATCTGTGTTAAAAAAAAAAAAAAAAAAAAAAAAAAAGGGAACGAGGGCGCTAGTGATTTGTATTATATCATCACCCATATCCATAAGTGCAACATTTGTGCTCGGCAAATAGTGTGATATAAAGCACGTGCAAATTTGAATTATAGATGTCATCATTGGTTAGAACGTAGTTTCGTCAAGCTTTTAGTGCCGGAATATCTGTGATCTGTGTAAAAAAAAAAAAAAAAAAAAAAAAAAAATTTATTACTTGTAATAATTAATTTTATAGCTTATCCCATAAAATATTATCTTATAAGATTTAAAAAATTATTTAATTTAAATTTTTAAATTTTATAAAACTAAATTAAATTTATTTCTTAATAATCTAGATCTAAATAATACCTTTATTACAATAACTTTTGTAATTTATTAACTCTTTTAAGATCGAAAAAAATAAATATAAATATTTTTATTTAATAAACCCTGTTACACAAGATACATTACATTAAATTTTCTTTTTTTTATACAAAAATTTCATATTATTTCAATATTCTTTTCCAATACTAATAAGCTATTATTAGGCCAAGAAAGGCGTTATTCAAAAAAAAAAAAAAAAAAGAATCCTATAAACAAATATATATTCTCTCCTAAAGGATTTTTTACATATAATCTAAGGCGTTTATCAAAAAGCCTAAATCCTGTACCTGAAGATAGCGATCTCGGAATCCTTGACAGCCTTCATCTTTCTTTCCTAATTTGACAAATATGCCAGCCGAAAAAAGCAATTCGGCGCCACCTCCATCCCCATCGCATAACTCAACTATGAACACAGATGTTCAAATGACAAACCAAAATGACATTTTCAATTCCTTGAGGATCCCCGACGCCATCAAGGACCTCCCGACATTTGAAGGCAACCCTCGACTCTTGAATGAATTTTTAAACAATGTGGAAGAAATATTGCTCTACATAAGGGGAGCGGACAATACTCCATACGGACTAATCCTTTTAAGGGCCATACGAAATAAAGTCATAGGACAAGCTAATGAAGTCCTAAATATGTACGGTACGCCTTTAATATGGGACGAAATAAAAAAGAATCTAATTCTTCACTATTCGGATAAGCGTACGGAAACGTCGCTTATTAGAGACCTGCACGGTGTGCGGCAATACACAAAGAATGTAGAATCATTCTACAGTTCAATAGTCGAACTACAATCCGCCCTCTGCAATATTACACTTATCCACGAACAAAACCAGTATGTTATCACGGCAAAGAAGGATTTATATGCCGAAATGTGTCTTAACGCATTCTTGAGTGGCCTAAATGAACCTCTTGGTTCAAGAGTCAGGGCAATGCAGCCTGACTCACTAGCCAAAGCTCTTACCTGTTGCATTAAGGAGCAAAACATCTCATACCAGAAATTGTCACAAGTTCCAAGGTTCAGACCCTATAACTTTACTACCCACCAAAATCAACCTAAAACTAACAATCCACCTACTCAGCAATGGCATACACCACACAATAGGTACCCTCGGTCACTAACCAATGGTGATTTCCAGCCAAAATCTCAGAGACAAGTAAATGAAAACAATAACCTACAGTATAATAAACCCCAAAACTTTGAACATACACCCCGTTCTCAACGAAACTTTAATACTAACAATCATACACACCCCACATTTAAAACTAGTCAGCAAACACGGAATACCAATTTCAACTTCAATGATGTTAATAATTTTAACACGGAAAACTTTCAACAATTGGATCATTACTTTGATATTGATAAAACTAACATCCAAGACACACCAAATTTTTTAACACAAGCCTCGAGCAATCAACCGGATTCATAGACCCAACTAGACACCCCATCAACCTACCATATATTACTATCTCCTCACCTTTTGGTAGACCGCTTCGATTCTTGTTAGACACAGGCGCATCAGCCTCTTTTATTAATCCAGCCTCTTTTATTAATCCAGAAACAAGAACACTGCAAAACAGTCACCATCACTACTGTATTCAAAAGCTACCAATTAAAAGAACAAGCGATTTTACCCATTTTCTGTGAATTTAATCAAGTAGGATGGTTTAAATTCCTCATATTTAAGTTCCACAATTTTTCTGACGGTCTCTTGGGTATAGATACTCTTCTCTCTTTACATGCAAAAATTGACTTAAAAAAGAATGTTTTAGTAACAAAAAATGCAACAAATCCTATAAATATAAAACCGAACCCCGCAAAAATTCACGCAATAAAGAACTTTCCCATTCCAAAAACTCGCACAGGAATTAAGGCATTCTTAGGGCTAATAGGCTATTATAGGAGATTTATAAAGGATGTGGCAAAATTAACCAAACCATTAACAAACTGCCTAAAAAAGGGCTCAGAAATTAAAATAGACCAAAATTATAGAGATGCCTTTGAAACCTGCAAAAACCTACTAATTAATGACCCGATCCTCCAATACCCAAATTTCACCAAGCCTTTTGTCCTTACAACGGACGCAAGTAACTACGCGCTGGGAGCCGTCTTATCTCAAGGGCCAGTAGGAAACGATAAACCAATAAGCTTTGCAAGTCGCACACTTTCCACCACGGAATGTAATTACTCCACAATTGAAAAAGAGCTCTTGGCCATCGTTTGGGCAACCCGATACTTCCGGCCATACTTATTTGGAAGAAAATTCAAAATAATAACAGACCATAGGCCACTGTTGTGGCTTATGAGCCTGAAAGAGCCAAACTCTAAGCTCGTAAGATGGCGCCTTAAGCTGGAAGAATTTGACTACGAGATTGTCTACAAAAAGGGGACAACAAATACCAACGCGGACGCCCTAAGTCGTATCAAAATCAATAACCCAAACGAAGAAAGACAAATCTATCAAAACGACGATAATATAGACACCGCTCGCAGTGCAGAGGAAAACCTAAACGAATACGCATATCCGAAAAACCCCTGAATGACTTTAATATCCAAATCATATTAGAAGCTAAAGATACAGGTTGTCCAATGACAACTGAAAACATTTTTAGACACAAACACAGAAAAGTGATCCGTAGAGCAACCTTCAATGAACAAGTTATGACCAACATCTTCAAAAAATTTTTCGCACCAAACAAATTAATCGCCATATACACCACTGACGAAATTTTCCACATAGTTCAATTAACCTTTTCTGCATATTTCTCACAAAGTAAGTTATTTAGGATAGTACGATGTACAGAAATTCTAACAGACATAAGAAATGAGGACGAACAAAAAAGAACAATCCGCGATTATCACGAACAATCGAACCACCGAGGTATAAATGAAATATACCTCCATTTAAAACGCGAATTTTTCTTTCCCAACATGAAGTACAAAATCACTAAAACTATTAACAACTGTGAGAAATGTAAATTGTTAAAATATGACAGAAATCCACCTAAACCACAATACGTTATACCCGAAAACCCTTTAAAACCACTAGAAATAATTCACATAGATATCTACAGCATAAATCATAACCAAATTCTTACACTAATAGATAAATTTTCCCGTTTCGCCTATGGATACACCTTACCATGTAGAAGCAGCATAACAATCCTAAAATCCCTCAAAAACTACATTAGCCTCTACGGCACACCCAAGAAAATTATGTGCGACCAAGGATCCGAATTCACAGCAAACATATTTAAAGATTTCTGTAAGCAACTAAACATAACCTTACACTTCACTTCATTCCAACAAACCAGCAGTAACTCCCCTGTAGAAAGATTACACTCCACACTAACAGAGATCTATAGACTTATTCTATCCAAAAGAAAAGAACAAAAACTTACCACAGAACATGAGGAAATACTGTCTGAAACCCTTATTACTTATAACAACGCCATTCATTCGATCACGAAACACACTCCATACGAACTTTTCTTCGGTAGACCATACAAATTCTGTAAAATTTTAGATTTCTCGAACGAACATGAATACCTAGCCAAATTGAACGAATTTCTTAATGAAATATATCCCAAAATTCAGAAAAGGATGGACAATGTATCCACCACCAGAATCGAAAAATTAAATGCATCTAGGGAAGAACCGGTGGAGGTTAAGGATAACGAGGTTGTTTTCCGAAAAGAGGCCAGAAGGGATAAGCTTACACCTCGATTTTCTAAACATATAACCCAAAAAAACAATAAATGTACGATTCTAACAAAAGACAATAAAAAGATCCACAAAAGCAGGTTAAGAAGGAAACATAAAATCAAATAAACACAACAAAAACCATATGTACTTTTAAATATGAAATTCAAATGTAATGTAATGATGTAATGCATTCAATGTATACGAGCATACATATGTACATAAGGAATACAAATTATTCAATATTGTTATATTGTTTTATTATATGTACTTCAAAAAAAAAAAAAAGGTAGGCCATAAGGTAGTATAAGTGTTAGGCTCCTTTTAATAAAAACAATAAAAAAAAAAAAAAAAAAAAAAAAAAAACCAGTATAATAAATAAACATTACGGTGCGCCACGCAATTATTACAAGAGTGTAATAACACATACCTACATTTATGATTTTTTTTGTTGTTTTTCGGTTTTATAGTTTTTTTTTTTTGTTTTTATTGTTTTTATTAAAAGGAGCCCAACACTTATACTACCTTATGGCCTACCTTAACCTACCCTAGCCTACCCTAGCCTACCCTACCCTATCGGAGTCCGCCAATGGCGTTCGGCGAACCTGCCCTGAAGAGGCTGTATTAACTGATTCCACGACGGAGTCCGTTAGCCACCAAAAGCGTTGAAGCTGTCGGACAACGTCTTCTCTATCTCGGCGAGAAACCGATCTAATGAACGCCGTGTGAAGCTGGTTGTGGCGGATCAAATTTCTCTTCCCGCTGGTTCCCACGGTAATCTGGGTGTGGATATACTCCAAGCCTCCGAGTGCATTTTAGATTTCAATTCTTGCTTACTAAGAATAGGTGGAGATCGCGTTGACTGACACCTGAGAATAGAGAAGGAACTTCTGGAGTGTCTGATGAGTGTCCCGCAGAAGGACCTGTTCGTGCTGTCTACCTCCAACCCTCTCAGGATGTTACTATACCACCCCGAACTGAAGCCATGATCTCGATAACTGCATCCGCTAATGCCCTCTCAGAAGGCATAGTGACCCCCATGGGACATTATCTTCCAAAAGGACATTTAATCGCTAAATCAATCAATAGAAATCACAATGGAACTGTGTTTGTGCGGGTCGCTAATATTGTTGATCATCCTATCGTTCTTCGTGGTAATACCTCCGTTGCACTTTTTGAAGAAGCCGAGTGTCTAAACGAACACACACATAGGAGCGTGGTGCTCCCGGTTTGTGGCAATTTACTGTTATGAGGTTTGGGCTCACAAACGCGAACCAGTCGCAGAAGAACCAGTCGTTGAAGAACCAGTCGCTGAAGAACCTGTCGCTGAAGAACCAGTCGCTGAAGAACCAGTCGCTGAAGAACCAGTCGTTGAAAAACCAGTGGCTGAAGAACCAGTCGCTGAAAAACCAGTCGCTGAAGGACCAGTCACTGAAGAACCAGTCGCTGAAGAACTAATCGCTGAAGAACCAGCCGCGGAGGATCCAGGCGCTGAAGAACCAGTCGTTGAAAAACCAATGGCTGAAGAACCAGTCGCTGAAAGACCAGTCGCTGAAGGACCAGTCACTGAAGAACCAGTCGCCGAAGAACTAATCGCTGAAGAACCAGTTGCCGAAGAACCCGTCGCTGAATAACCAGTCGCAGAAGAACCAGTCGCTAAAGACCCAGTCGTTGAAGAACCAGTCGCTGAAGAACCAGCCGTTGAAAAACCAGCCGCTGAAGAACCAGTCGCTGATAAGCCAGTCGCTGAAGAATCAGTCGCTGCAGAACCAGTCGCAGAAGAACCAGTCGCTCAAGACCCAGTCGCTGAAGAACCAGTCGTTGAAGAACTAGTCGCTAATGAACCATTCGCTGACGAACCAGTCGCAGAAGAACCAGTCGTTGAAGAACCAGTCGCTGAAGAACCAGCCGTTGAAGAACTAGTCGCTGAAGAATCAGTAGTTGAAGAACCAGTTGCTGAAGAAGCAGTTGTGGAAAGACCAGTCGCTGAAGAACCAGTCGCGGAAGAATCAGTCGCTGAAAAACCAGTCGCTGAAGGACCAGTCACTGAAGAACCAGTCGCTGAGGAACGAGTCGCTTAAGATCTAGTGGCTGAAGAACCACTCGTTGAAGAACCGGTCGCTGAAGAGCCAGTTGTTGAAAGACCAGTCGCTGAAGAACCTGTCGCTGAAGAACCAGTCGCTGAAGAACCAGTCGCTGAAGAACCAGTCGTTGAAAAACCAGTGGCTGAAGAACCAGTCGCTGAAAAACCAGTCGCTGAAGGACCAGTCACTGAAGAACCAGTCGCTGAAGAACTAATCGCTGAAGAACCAGCCGCGGAGGATCCAGGCGCTGAAGAACCAGTCGTTGAAGAACCAGTCGCTGAAGAGCTAATCGCTGAAGAACCAGTCACTAAAGAACCAGTCGCTGAAGAACCAGTCGCTGAAAAGCCAGTCATGGAAGAACCAATCGTTGAAAAACAAGTCGCTAAGAACTAATAGCTGAAAAACCAGTCGCGGAAGAATCAGTCGCTGAAGAACCAGTTGTTGAAAGATCAGCCACTGAGAACCAGTGCCTGAAGGACCAGTCGCTGAAGAACTAATCGCAGAAGGGCTAGTCACTGAAGAACCAGTCGCTGAAGAACCAGCCGCTGAAGGACCAGTCGCTGAAAACCCAGTCGTTTGAAGAACCAGTGGTTGAGGAACCAGTCGCTGAAGGACCTGTGGCGGTGAGGAATCAGTCGATGAAGAATCAGTCGCTAAAGAAACAGTCGCTGAAAAACCAGTCCCAGAAGAACCCGTCACTGAAGAACCAGTCGTTGAAGAACCAGTCGCTGAAGGACCAGTCGCTGAGGAACCGGTCGCTGAAGAAACAGTCGCTGAAGAACCAGTTGTTGAAGAACCAGTCGCTGAAGGACCTGTCGCTGAAGACCAGTCGTTGAAGAACCAGTCGCTGAAGAACCCGTCGCTTAAGAACCAGTCGTAGACGAACCCGTCGCAGACGAACCCGTCGCTGAAGAACCAGTCGCTGAAGAGCCAGTCGCTGAAGAACCTGTCGCTGTAGAACCAGTCGCTCAAGAACCAGTCATTGAAAATCCAGTCGCTGAAGAACCAGTCGCTGAAGAACCAGTCCAGAAGAACCAGTAGCTGAAGAACCAGTCGCTGAAGAACCAGTCGCTGAAGAACCAGTCAGCGTGGTGGTGCAATGGTTAACATCATCGACCGCCGAACGGAAGGTCTATGGTTCAAGTTCGCTTCATAGCCAAGAAAAAAAAATCCTAAAAGTATGCAACGCAGTTGTGAATGGAAAGTGACCAGACGTACTGCCGCAGGCATAACACTCACAGTATATGGTCACCCGATATTCATTCATTATCTGCGTATGCTCGTACGAATTATTACGGACTATACCCAACGCGGAATTTGGTCGGCTCTCGTCCTATCTAGGACAACCACCCCTGAGAGTAGTGAACGAACTTCAAAGACCCACACCACTGCACTCCGTTCAGGTTGTGTGTGCAACAACACATCATAAGAGAATAAAAAAACTCTTGAACCTGCGCGAGACTCCAAAAAAAAAAACCCAGTCGTTGAAGAATCAGTCGTTGAAAAACCAGTCGCTGAAGAACCAGTCGCTAAAGAACCATTCTCTGAAGAACCAGTAGTTGATGCAATACTTTGACAGTTCTCTTTTTCTTTTTCTCTTATTTTGCGAGTGTTGGTGCGGTGTCTCTCAGCATAACGTAAAATTCACACACACAAAGACAAACGGCGGGCTAAGTGTCAGTTTGTGGAGAGCTCTCTATTGAATCGTATAATGATTCGTATTCAACGGACAGAAAACACAAAAGAGAATAGACAAGAATTGAATCAAAGAATTGAATCGTATAATATCCGACTAAGATTATAATAAATTAACATTTTAATACTTGTGCTTAAATTTGACATTCAATTGCTAGGGTGTTGATTTAAAAGAAAGTTTTTTATGCGTTTTTTCCTAGTTTTAACATATCTAATGGTTTTAAGTTCTTGCGGAATTGTGTTGAGAGCTTCAGGTTCACTGCATTTCAACTGTCTTCTTCCATAGATGTTGTATAAACGCGAGTTACACCCACACGCCAACGATCGCCATAACACCTCGACACCCCCCACCGCACCGATGCCCATCATCATAGACGACATCAACAGAAATTGCCCCACACAATGTACCCCAACGCGGATACACTCTGTCATTTTAGCCATCACTGTAATTGCACAAGTGACCCAGGAAAGTTGCCTAGCAACCTTCTACAATTCACCTGTGCAAAATAGTTTTCTTGAAGAATAAAAATTGTGAATGAGTTTAGTAAAAATTATAACGTTGAGCCGAAGGGTAGAGTCAAAAATAAAGTAGTTTTACTGTAACCCCTCGACCCCTTAACTTAACTGGCGCAGTCTTCGGGAGTGGTGAACGGACTGAAGCGGACTGAACCGTTGGGTTTTAACCCTTTGTCACCATAGAACCAGCAACCCCTCCACAAAGGAACAAGGGCGCTAATACTTTGTGTTATATCATCATCCATAAGTGCAACATTTGTGCTAGGCAAAAAGTGTGATATGAAACACGTGCAAATTTGATTTATAGATGTCATCTTTGTTGTGTCATTACTGAGATGATGGTTTTATTGGATTAGAACGTGGATTCGTCAAGCTTTTAGTTCGGGAATATCTGTGTTAAAAAAAAAAAAAAAAAAAAAAAAAAGGGAACGAGGGCGCTAGTGCTTTGTATTATATCATCACCCATATCCATAAGTGCAACATTTGTGCTCGGCAAATAGTGTGATATAAAGCACGTGCAAATTTGAATTATAGATGTCATCATTGGTTAGAACGTAGTTTCGTCAAGCTTTTAGTGCCGGAATATCTGTGATCTGTGTAAAAAAAAAAAAAAAAAAAAAAAAAAATTTATTACTTGTAATAATTAATTTTATAGCTTATCCCATAAAATATTATCTCATAAGATTTAAAAAATTATTTAATTTAAATTTTTAAATTTTATAAAACTAAATTAAATTTATTTCTTAATAATCTAGATCTAAATAATACCTTTATTACAATAACTTTTGTAATTTATTAACTCTTTTAAGATCGAAAAAAATAAATATAAATATTTTTATTTAATAAACCCTGTTACACAAGATACATTACATTAAATTTTCTTTTTTTTATACAAAAATTTCATATTATTTCAATATTCTTTTCCAATACTAATAAGCTATTATTAGGCCAAGAAAGGCGTTATTCAAAAAAAAAAAAAAAAAAAAGAATCCTATGAACAAATATATATTCTCCTTCTCTGTAACCTTGTGGATCTCTGATGTCCAACAAACGGAAATCTAAAGGATTTTTTTACATATAATCTAAGGCGTTTATCAAAAAGCCTAAATCCTGTACCTGAAGATAGCGATCTCGGAATCCTTGACAGCCTTCATCTTTCTTTCCTAATTTGACAAATATGCCAGCCGAAAAAAGCAATTCGGCGCCACCTCCATCCCCATCGCATAACTCAACTATGAACACAGATGTTCAAATGACAAACCAAAATGACATTTTCAATTCCTTGAGGATCCCCGACGCCATCAAGGACCTCCCGACATTTGAAGGCAACCCTCGACTCTTGAATGAATTTTTAAACAATGTGGAAGAAATATTGCTCTACATAAGGGGAGCGGACAATACTCCATACGGACTAATCCTTTTAAGGGCCATACGAAATAAAGTCATAGGACAAGCTAATGAAGTCCTAAATATGTACGGTACGCCTTTAATATGGGACGAAATAAAAAAGAATCTAATTCTTCACTATTCGGATAAGCGTACGGAAACGTCGCTTATTAGAGACCTGCACGGTGTGCGGCAATACACAAAGAATGTAGAATCATTCTACAGTTCAATAGTCGAACTACAATCCGCCCTCTGCAATATTACACTTATCCACGAACAAAACCAGTATGTTATCACGGCAAAGAAGGATTTATATGCCGAAATGTGTCTTAACGCATTCTTGAGTGGCCTAAATGAACCTCTTGGTTCAAGAGTCAGGGCAATGCAGCCTGACTCACTAGCCAAAGCTCTTACCTGTTGCATTAAGGAGCAAAACATCTCCTACCAGAAATTGTCACAAGTTCCAAGGTTCAGACCCTATAACTTTACTACCCACCAAAATCAACCTAAAACTAACAATCCACCTACTCAGCAATGGCATACACCACACAATAGGTACCCTCGGTCACTAACCAATGGTGATTTCCAGCCAAAATCTCAGAGACAAGTAAATGAAAACAATAACCTACAGTATAATAAACCCCAAAACTTTGAACATACACCCCGTTCTCAACGAAACTTTAATACTAACAATCATACACACCCCACATTTAAAACTAGTCAGCAAACACGGAATACCAATTTCAACTTCAATGATGTTAATAATTTTAACACGGAAAACTTTCAACAATTGGATCATTACTTTGATATTGATAAAACTAACATCCAAGACACACCAAATTTTTTAACACAAGCCTCGAGCAATCAACCGGATTCATAGACCCAACTAGACACCCCATCAACCTACCATATATTACTATCTCCTCACCTTTTGGTAGACCGCTTCGATTCTTGTTAGACACAGGCGCATCAGCCTCTTTTATTAATCCAGCCTCTTTTATTAATCCAGAAACAAGAACACTGCAAAACAGTCACCATCACTACTGTATTCAAAAGCTACCAATTAAAAGAACAAGCGATTTTACCCATTTTCTGTGAATTTAATCAAGTAGGATGGTTTAAATTCCTCATATTTAAGTTCCACAATTTTTCTGACGGTCTCTTGGGTATAGATACTCTTCTCTCTTTACATGCAAAAATTGACTTAAAAAAGAATGTTTTAGTAACAAAAAATGCAACAAATCCTATAAATATAAAACCGAACCCCGCAAAAATTCACGCAATAAAGAACTTTCCCATTCCAAAAACTCGCACAGGAATTAAGGCATTCTTAGGGCTAATAGGCTATTATAGGAGATTTATAAAGGATGTGGCAAAATTAACCAAACCATTAACAAACTGCCTAAAAAAGGGCTCAGAAATTAAAATAGACCAAAATTATAGAGATGCCTTTGAAACCTAAAAACCTACTAATTAATGACCCGATCCTCCAATACCCAAATTTCACCAAGCCTTTTGTCCTTACAACGGACGCAAGTAACTACGCGCTGGGAGCCGTCTTATCTCAAGGGCCAGTAGGAAACGATAAACCAATAAGCTTTGCAAGTCGCACACTTTCCACCACGGAATGTAATTACTCCACAATTGAAAAAGAGCTCTTGGCCATCGTTTGGGCAACCCGATACTTCCGGCCATACTTATTTGGAAGAAAATTCAAAATAATAACAGACCATAGGCCACTGTTGTGGCTTATGAGCCTGAAAGAGCCAAACTCTAAGCTCGTAAGATGGCGCCTTAAGCTGGAAGAATTTGACTACGAGATTGTCTACAAAAAGGGGACAACAAATACCAACGCGGACGCCCTAAGTCGTATCAAAATCAATAACCCAAACGAAGAAAGACAAATCTATCAAAACGACGATAATATAGACACCGCTCGCAGTGCAGAGGAAAACCTTAACGAATACGCATATCCGAAAAACCCCTGAATGACTTTAATATCCAAATCATATTAGAAGCTAAAGATACAGGTTGTCCAATGACAACTGAAAACATTTTTAGACACAAACACAGAAAAGTGATCCGTAGAGCAACCTTCAATGAACAAGTTATGACCAACATCTTCAAAAAATTTTTCGCACCAAACAAATTAATCGCCATATACACCACTGACGAAATTTTCCACATAGTTCAATTAACCTTTTCTGCATATTTCTCACAAAGTAAGTTATTTAGGATAGTACGATGTACAGAAATTCTAACAGACATAAGAAATGAGGACGAACAAAAAAGAACAATCCGCGATTATCACGAACAATCGAACCACCGAGGTATAAATGAAATATACCTCCATTTAAAACGCGAATTTTTCTTTCCCAACATGAAGTACAAAATCACTAAAACTATTAACAACTGTGAGAAATGTAAATTGTTAAAATATGACAGAAATCCACCTAAACCACAATACGTTATACCCGAAAACCCTTTAAAACCACTAGAAATAATTCACATAGATATCTACAGCATAAATCATAACCAAATTCTTACACTAATAGATAAATTTTCCCGTTTCGCCTATGGATACACCTTACCATGTAGAAGCAGCATAACAATCCTAAAATCCCTCAAAAACTACATTAGCCTCTACGGCACACCCAAGAAAATTATGTGCGACCAAGGATCCGAATTCACAGCAAACATATTTAAAGATTTCTGTAAGCAACTAAACATAACCTTACACTTCACTTCATTCCAACAAACCAGCAGTAACTCCCCTGTAGAAAGATTACACTCCACACTAACAGAGATCTATAGACTTATTCTATCCAAAAGAAAAGAACAAAAACTTACCACAGAACATGAGGAAATACTGTCTGAAACCCTTATTACTTATAACAACGCCATTCATTCGATCACGAAACACACTCCATACGAACTTTTCTTCGGTAGACCATACAAATTCTGTAAAATTTTAGATTTCTCGAACGAACATGAATACCTAGCCAAATTGAACGAATTTCTTAATGAAATATATCCCAAAATTCAGAAAAGGATGGACAATGTATCCACCACCAGAATCGAAAAATTAAATGCATCTAGGGAAGAACCGGTGGAGGTTAAGGATAACGAGGTTGTTTTCCGAAAAGAGGCCAGAAGGGATAAGCTTACACCTCGATTTTCTAAACATATAACCCAAAAAAACAATAAATGTACGATTCTAACAAAAGACAATAAAAAGATCCACAAAAGCAGGTTAAGAAGGAAACATAAAATCAAATAAACACAACAAAAACCATATGTACTTTTAAATATGAAATTCAAATGTAATGTAATGATTTTTTTTTTTTTTTAGGATGGAAGGTGAAAATCTCGAAAGAGACACTCCCGCGGCTGGCGTTGCGGAGTAGTGTGGGACTCTAACACCACTAAAAACACCTCCATCGCATGTATTGCGATTTAGTCTCCTGGACCAATTAGCAATTTTATTCTAACCTAACCTACTACTTTCTCTTTTGTGAAAATTCTGCCTATCGGCATCCCTAAATAAAAGATAATGTCGGTAAATGTAACTAAGGGGCGCATGGAACATAAGTGGGATTTAATCCACTCAGGACCGTTGGGGGATAAATTCGCTCCGAGCGCCCCGACGCTCGTTGTTGGCGTTCCATTACACCCCTAAATACATTCTCTAGCGTGTGGTAATCTACCTATTATATCTAGTCTATAATCTAATATATAATCTATAATCTGTCGAGTAGTAATTTAACTCCATATATCTATACCAGTTCGTGTGGTTTTGTTCTTTTAAGTCTTCGTACAGTATTCATATTGTCTAAAAGTTTTCTTGCCTCAGCATTTATGTGCTGTTGAAGCCTTAACTCATGCCTGAGTGCATTTTTCTTTATTTCTTGGGCTACGCTTTCCACCCCTAAATCTTTGTGGAGATCTGAATTTCTGACGTACCACGGTGCGTTGACGATGTTTCTTAACACCTTGTTCTGGAATCTTTGAATAATGTCAGCATTACTCTTTTTGGTACAGCCCCATAACTGAATACCGTATGTCCATATTGGCTTTAACGATTGCTTATACAGCAGAATCTTGTTATAAATTGATAGTTGGGAGTTTCTTCCTATCAGCCAATACATTTGTCTGTATTTCAATTCCATTTCTGCTTTTTTCTTCTTCACGTGCTCTTTCCATTTTAATTTGGCATCCAGGGTCATTCCTAGATATTTGGCTGTATTTGCGTAAGGTATTGCATTCTGATTTATTATGACTGGAATATGATTATATTTTTTGTTGGTGAAGTTTACGTGTGCTGATTTGGTTTCATTTAATTTTATTCGCCATTTAGCTGTCCAATTAAGAATTTTGTTAACGTCTGTTTGAAGCTTATGCGTTGAAATCTCATTGTTTTCCCCTACCGCTAATATTGCAGTATCATCTGCAAATGTTGCCAACATACTATTTTCTAGTTTAGGGAGATCACTCGTGAATAGGAGATAGAGAATAGGACCTAAGACGCTGCCTTGTGGAACACCGGCTTTGACTTCCGTAAGCTCTGAGTAAGAGTCTTCTTGTTTTATTCTAAAGAATCTTTCCTCTAAATATGATGCTAGAATAGCAGCAAATTGTTTTGTTAGAAGAAGTCTTAATTTATAATTCAGTCCTTCATGCCAAACTTTGTCAAAGGCCTGTGCAATATCAAGAAATATCGCAGAGCAAACCCTTTTCTCCTCTAATGCCTTTTCGATAATATCAGTTATTCTGTGAACTTGATCTATAGTTGAATGAAGCCTCCTGAACCCGAATTGGTGGTTTGGAATGAGGTTTTTTCGATTAATAATATCATTTAGTCTTTTAGCGAGTAGTATTTCGAATAGTTTAGATATTATTGGCAGCAGTGAAATTGGCCTGTAAGATGAAGCCTCATTTGGTGGCTTTCCGGGTTTTGGAATCATTATTACTTCAGCCACTTTCCACAAACTCGGAACGTATTTCATTTTGAAACAAGCGTTGAAGAGGTTCGTGAGTTTAACAATAGCTTTTTTTGGTAGTTGCTTCAGAATTTCTCCGGTAATGAGGTCAAAACCAGGAGCCTTTTTTGAGTTTATGCTATTTTTTATTTCATATTTTACTTCATTATATGTAGTTAAACTTATATTTTCTTCATATTCATTTTCATTTATTTCTAAAGGTATGACAACTTCTTGCTCTTTGTGTGGTTGGAACACATTTTTTAAATATTCTGCGAATGTTCTAGCCTTGTCTTCATCACTTCTAGCCCATTTTCCATCACTTGTTTTAATAGGTGGTATATGTACAACTGGTCGTTTGATATTTTTAGTGATTTTCCATAGCGAATAATTGGTTGATTTGTCATCGGTCAATCCTCTAAGGAAATATTTGATCGAAGAATCCTTAAACATCTTAATTTTCCGTTTCAACTGTTGGGAGAGTTTGTTCAGCTTTGTTTTGTTTTGGGGAGCTCGGGTCTGCTGCCAAACTTTTCTTGCTCGTCTTCTTTCCGAAATGAGTTGTATAATTTCCCTGGGATAAGTGTTTCCTTTAGTTTTCTTTCTTATTTCCGGTGTATTTTCCCACGCTGATTGCTGTATATCCACAACAAATTTTTCGACTTCCTTTTCCAGTTGCTCGATATTGTCAAGAGCTGCGCCTAGGACAATTCTGTCCTTTAGAGTCTTTTTAAAACTTTCCCAATCAGTGCGTTTGTTAGTTAATGTAGGTCTCCCTTCCTTATGGATAATTTTATCACTCAACGTAAGGAGAACAGCCGAATGATCAGAATTTAGTCCATTAAATTCCTTTACTTGGATGTTAGTATCAGATATGTTTTTAACTATAAAAAAATCGATTAGATCTGGGATTTTGCCTGTATCAGTAGGCCAATATGTCGGTTTTCCGGTAGACAGAACCTTACATCCGCTAATACTTATTGCTTTGAGTAATTCTTTTCCCTTGGTTGTTGTTATTCTTGATCCCCAAAGTAAGTGTTTCGCGTTAAGGTCACCTCCAATTATGAATCTATTTCCCAATTTTTTTAGTAATTCCTGGTATTCGTTAGCTTTAATTACATTATTTGGTGGGCAGTAAATTGCTGCTATATTGAATGAATAGTTTTTGGCTTTTATGTTTACAACTGTTGCCTGGATTTCCTTAGTTGATTGTTTTAATTCTTCATAATGTTGGATATTGTTCCTAATTATGACTGCACTTCCTCCTCTAGGTGTGTTTTCAGGATGCGTCGTATGATAAGTAGTGAAATTTTTAAACTTTATATACGACTGGTTAGTAAAGTGCGTTTCGGATATCAGGCAGACATCTATTTTTTCTATATCAAGGATAGCTTGTAACTCTTCTTTGTGCTGGAATAATCCGTTGGCATTCCACGCTAATATTTTAAGATCGCTGGCCATTTTTTGGTTTGTGAGTTGTTGCTTTATTGTTCGATTTGCGTTCTAGTGTGAGTAGTCGCTCGTCTAAAGCATTCAATTTATTTATAATGCGATTTAATATTTCTTTAAGATCATCTTTTTTATCTTCTTGCTTGTCTTCTTGTTGCATCATTTTTACCTGACCGGCTTGTTGTGGGTTCTTCTTCTTTGGTGGCGCTACGGCCCATGAAGGACCAGAGCCAAGCTTCTCTTGTTGTGAGTTCTTCTTTGATGGCGTTACAGCCCATGAAGGACCAGAGCCAAGCTTCTCTTGTTGTGAGTTCTTCTTCTTTGGTGGCATTACAGCCCCTGAAGGACCAGAGCCAAGCTTCTCTTGTTGTGAGTTGCTTGCTGCTATTTTAGCGTAGGATTTGATATTACTATTCTTATCCGGTTCTGTGCTTCTCTTAGGAATTTCGGCACCTTTTTCCAATTGGTCATTTTTTTTGGGTACTTGCTGCTGTTGGCCTTTGTTTTGTGATTTCGCAATATTTTTCTTATTTTTAATTTTTTGCAATTCAATGGCGACGATGCATCCTCTATAACTTGCTGGGTGGTTTCCACCACAGTGTACGCATTTCGGCTGCAAATCTTTCGGTTTGGTGCAATCAACAGTCAAGTGCTTTCCCGCGCATTTAACACATCTAGGTGTTCTGTTGCAATATTTGTGAGTATGTCCATAAGCCTGACATTGTTTGCATTGTGGTATTAACTGTGATTTTTTTAACGGCTGAATTTCGACTACACAGCCAAGAATATTTTTTATTTGGTAAATTTTGTCGAGTTCTTCCTCAGCTCTGAATGTTAATGTAAACATGTTTAGTGGCTCCTTAGTTTTCCACTTAAGTTTAATTGTGGCGCCTACTGCTTTCAAGCCTTTTGAATTTAGATCGGCGACAATTTTTTCTGGTTTGCAAGAATGGTGCAAATTTATGGCCACAACTCTTATTGGACGCGTTTGTTTATTTTCATAGGAGTACCAGGCGTAATTTGCTTCGTTCAACATTTTCGTAACCATTATATAGGCTTCGCTATTTTCTAAATTTAGTTTGAGGTTGTTCTTATTAATTACCTTTAGAGTAAATTTATCTTTTTGGGCAATTTTTTGTATTTCCTCATGAAGGCTATCGAAGCTAGTGATATCTTCAATAATAATTGGTGGTGGTGGTAGAATTTTCCTTGAGTTTTTTTGATTTGTTTCCAATCTGGCTTCTTTAAATTGAGGTGGAGTAGCAGTGTTGTTTAACTTTCTTTTCTTTCCTTTCTGCATATTTCTTACCCACTCGGTTTCTAGAGCTAGCTCTTCTTCGTCAGTGGAGTAGACGGTTTGAGTCTCTTGTTTGTTAGGAGTGCTTACTTTCTCCTTTGTTTGTTTAAAATTCAATTCGAGTTCAAGATTTTTAATGCGTTCCTGCATTTTTATGATAGTATCATTCAATTGTTTATTTAATTTATTTGACTCTATTAATGCATTATTAGCTTTTAGAAGCTCCTTCTTAAGCATTACTGATTGAGAGTCTTGATCTTCAACTATTGGAGACCTTTCTGTACGGATTGATGGTGTTTGGTTTCCATTTTTTACTATTTTGGCTGAATTCGTAGCTTCTGCTGCATAAGTTACTTTTTGTGTTCGTGCTTCCCCAGGAGGAGAGCGCAACATTTTGGGCATTACTGTAATGTATGATTTCTTTTGTTTTATTTTGTTAAAAGAAGTGCATACATTTAGGCGCAGTATTGTCTATGTAATTCATCTAAATACCCTAGGAAAAGATGTTATGGGTTCATGTACAGAATAAGATGGCTTAAAAAGCCCTGATTGAGTACACTCACCCAGCAGTAGGATTTTTTTTTGTTTTTGGTTTCTGTTTCTTATTATATAAATTAGAGCACAAAGTCCACTATACACATAGATGTCCACAGAAGCACCTACCTTTTGAAAAATTTAGTGAAACTAAATAATCGGATAGGAACAGCTGCAATCCAGTGTTCGATGATGTGGAATACACAAACTTACTATTTGGTTTAAAGCGCGAGATGTTATACGCACTTATTACCCTGAATTTGGATATTTTTTGATATTTAGACACGGATCACTGTTTTATTTAACTTCTCTTGCACAGAGTTGCCAGAGAGTCGTAATGTAATGATGTAATGCATTCAATGTATACGAGCATACATATGTACATAAGGAATACAAATTATTCAATATTGTTATATTGTTTTATTATATGTACTTCAAAAAAAAAAAAAAAAAAAAAAAAAAACAGTATAATAAATAAACATTACGGTGCGCCACGCAATTATTACAAGAGTGTAATAACACATACCTACATTTAAAGCACGTTCACGGCACATGAACGATGAACTTTAAATTATCGTAATCATGGCATACGATTGCCATACATATTTAAAAAAAAAAAAAAAAAAAAAAAAAAAAAAAAAGATAGCTAAATTCACGGCATATGAGTTTTGGCACACCTTACTGAGCAAAAAAAAAAAAAAAATAAAAAAAAAAAATAATAAAACCGCCACCGTGCAAAAACTACCATCGTGCTAACGTGGTAGTAAAATCAGGGCACATGATTTAAAAACTACCCACCTATGTCTAGATGACAATAGTACATCACGGCATATGATTACTACCTGGCATCTACCAAATCCTAAAAAAAAAAAAAAAATGTTTTCCTCATTTTCAAAAAAAAAAAAAATTTTTCACCTTTCTCTCACTCATAATAGTAATAGTAGCGGTCATCCACCTCAGAAGAGAAGAGAGAACCTGGCAGAGTTTCACCCCCGTGTGCAGTTCTTCGCTCCAGGCCCATCGCTTTCGCTGTGGTCGTCACTTTGCTCTAGGTGGGGAGGAGTTACACCCACACGCCAACGATCGCCATAACACCTCGACACCCCCCACCGCACCGATGCCCATCATCATAGACGACATCAACAGAAATTGCCCCACACAATGTACCCCAACGCGGATACACTCTGTCATTTTAGCCATCACTGTAATTGCACAAGTGACCCAGGAAAGTTGCCTAGCAACCTTCTACAATTCACCTGTGCAAAATAGTTTTCTTGAAGAATAAAAATTGTGAATGAGTTTAGTAAAAATTATAACGTTGAGCCGAAAGGCAGAGTCAAAAATAAAGTAGTTTTACTGTAACCCCTCGACCCCTTAACTTAACTCGCGGTTCTTGTAGCATACCTTGTGCGCGTCTTCTTGTGTTTATTCCATGGTTAATTGGAATGATGAATCGTGGGTCGTCATAGTACTCTAATGTAAGCGCCATCTTGAAGAGGTCTTCCACTTGAAGGACATTAAACCTTACTCGCTCAGCAACATTTCTATGAGTACATACGTTTATCTTTTTCAGTGCTGCAGTTTGTAATTTTTTGAGTTTCTTTATATGTGTTACTGATGCATTGCCCCAGGCAAGTATTCCATAACTTAGCTTGGATTCCACTAACGCAAAGTACACTTGCCTTAGCACAGATGTTGTAGCATAATACTGCAGATGAGTTGGCGCGTATAGTGCTCTTTTAAGACTCGTACGCAACTCATCGATATGTATATTCCATAGGAAATTACTGTCGATTATGACTCCTAGATATGTATTTGTATGTTTCTACTATATTTATAGGACAGTTATTAGATGTAGGGCAGGAATTATTCCTAAAGTTTATTTGTTGTTCGGTGGCCTTGAACTGCGGGTTTCTTATGAGCATCATTTCTGTATTGGCTGTGTTGATTATTAAGCCAGCCATGGTCATGAAACCATTTTACTGCTTCGTCGAACTCCTCCTGAATTATCGTCGTTGCTGTCTGCAGGGATCTGTGACTTACCACTAACGCTGTATCGTCGGCATATGCAAATAGTTTGGCTCGCTTGAAGGTGCGAAGAAGCTCATTGGCGTATAATGTAAACAGTATTGGGCCCAGTTTCGATCCTTGCGGGACTCCATACAGTACTTGTTCTTTATGGCTATAGGTCTCGCTGATTTTGACACAAAAAAGCCTGTTGTGTAGGAATTCCTTTAGCCAATCAGCCATCAATCCTCGTATTTCAATACGTTCCAGAGCATCTATTAGCTTTGAATGGTTCAGAGTATCAAAAGCTTTATTAAAGTCCATAAATAGGACCAAAACGTGGTAACTTTTGTTTAGGGTTTCATTAATATGATTTGCAAACGCCCCTAATAATTTACCCGTACTTTTCTTTTTCTGGAAACCGTATTGACTTTCGTGGATTATGGAGTGTTTTTCAATAAAATTCCGCATTCTGTTTGTTATAACTTCTTCAAGGCACTTTTCGACTTCTGGTAATACTGATGAAGTTTTTTGCACATTCGCTAGCGAGATTATTTAGACACATTTGACTAGAGAAATTCTTAATTATAGTTTTATCAACGCTAAGCTTTTTCTTTCCCATTATCTCATTTATTAGACTCCATGTTTTACGGGGATCTGATTTTATTTGGTTGAATTTAGTTTTATAAAAGAAGCCTTTTTGCGGTGTTATTTCTCTGTTTAGTTTGTTTCAAAAAGTCTTATACTCCAGTTCATAAGTTCTTTTCAATCTGTTATTTTTCCACCTTTTATACAGCTCATCCCTTTTTTTACATTTAGCGATTTAGTCATGAGTAATCCATGGGTTATGTTTTCTTTAATTTTTTATTGTTCTTACAACCGTCGACTGTTCATATATGCTTTTCATTTTATCAGCAAGTTCCTGATAAAGAGAAATCGCATCATTTTCACTAATCACTTCTTCCCAGTTTGTTTCGTCGATAAACTCATTTACCTTAATGTTACATATAAAAGACATGCTGATCGGTTGTTCTTTTACAGCTGATTGTTGCGAATATATGAAATATAGGGTGGGGTAATTATCTGTGATACGGCTTTCGATCTGATCGGCTGAGCTGATTTGGCAATCCGTTACATTAGTTACGATATGATCAATTGTTGATTTTGTTCCCGTTTTCGGAACTACCCTTGTACATTCTGTTATTATATTCATTAACCCCAGTGACGCCGGCACCTCTAAATATTCTTTCACCCCGTATAAACCCGGATCATTCACATCACCCATTACTACAATCTCGTCTTATTAACCCAATTGTTCAATATTATTTCCGAATTTTCCATTAACGCTTTTTTGCTATAACCCGGTGGTCTATATATCCCAAATACATATTTATATTTATTGTTTTCTACAATTCGTATTTGAATATTTTCGTATGACATGCTTTCAGATGTAAGTCGTATGTATTCTTAGTCATTTCGAATTAACATTAAAATTCTACCACCTCTGCGTTTATCTCTGTTCAAGAACTCAGTTTGAAAGCCATCTAGACTATAAAACCCTTTTTCTTCTTCCTTTATATTTGTTTCGACTAAGACTATAATTTTTAATACATTAATAAGGCCGACTATATTCAAACGGAAGTCATTCCAATTCTTACGCAAAGATCTAATGTTAAAGCTAATACAACACCATTTATTTATTCCTAATTCTTTTGTGTGGATGGCAAAGGGCTAACAAAGGCCTCGTAGGGCAGCATCTATCCGACGGATGCTGGCCTGCTAAAAAGCGAGCAGAGACACCGCAGTCGAACATCTTGCGGCACTGTTGGTAAGTCCGATCACCACCTCCTCGTGGTGCCATCTGGAGATTTCCTATGGAAATTGCAGACGGGGAAGGGCGAATGGCGAGCCTCCTGCGCCAAAAAAACAGGATAAGTCGGTTGGGTTACGGCCTAGTAAGCCGTAACCGTAAAAAAAAACACAAACTCCGAAACAACCACAAGCCTCAGATATAACGGACCGGATTTATGTTGACGACCCTTGCAAAAAACGAAAAAAGGACAATGATCTTCGGCTTTGTACGTGGAACGTTAGGTCCCTAAACAGGCCACGTGCAGCCGAACAACTTGCGGACGCCCTAGTCCGCTATAAAGCGGACATCACCGCCATCCAGGAAATGCGATGGAATGGACCGGGTATAAGGCGGATGTAAAACTGCGATATTTACTACGGCGACTGCTATAGGGAGAGAGGGCAACGATTATTTGGATGTTCGATTTGTTGTTCGAGGTGGACTAAGGCAAAAAGTCCTAAGCTTTCGGCATGTGAGCGAACGCCTCATAACAATCCGTGTCAAGGCTAAATTTTTTAACATCAGCCTGATCTGCGTCCACGCCCGCACGGAAGACAAGGATGACTCTGCCAAAGATGAGTTCTACGATCTCCTAGATAGAACGTATGCCCAATGTCCCCGCTATGACATCAAAATTGTACTAGGAGACTTCAATGCTAAGCTGGGTAAGGAAAGCATCTTTGAACGAGTCACCGTCAAACATAGCCTACACGACACCACGTCCGATAACGGACACAGGCTGATTGATCTTGCTCCGGGGCGAAATCTCCTTCTAGCCAGTACGCGCTTCCCGCACCTCGATATACACAAAGGCACCTGGCGGCCTTTTGATCAATCGACTACCAACCAGATTGATCACATCGCGATCGACGTCAGACACTCCTCCACTATTCTTGATGTTCGAACTTTTCGAGGGGCTAACATCGACTCGGACCACTATCTTGTAGTAGCCAAGATGCGTTTACGGATATCACGAGCGCAACGGAGTAGAGTAAGAATACAAAGTTATGACGTCGGAAAGCTACTATCGCCAGAAACCGCTCGTGCTTTTACCGATCGCGTCTCCCTTAAACTCTCCAATACACCTGAATCCTCTACACTATCAATAAAACAGCAGTGGAGCCTTTGCAAACAAGCCCCGAAAAGCTCTGCATCCGAAGTTTTGGGTTTCAAGGCTCCACCACGAAAAAACACCTGGTTCGATGACGAGCTCAGGAGGATTCATACAGCGAAGCAGGATGCATATAAGGCCTCACTGTATAAAAGAACAAGAGCAGCTCGTGAGCTCTACGAGTTAAAAGAAAGGGGGGAGCATAAGTTTCTTAGAAGAAAGAAGAAAGAGCACGAGAAGCGCGCGATTGAGGATATGGAGAGGTGTTACTGCAGGCGTGACGTTCGAAAGTTTTATCAACAGATAAAGCGAACATGCCAAGGTTATAAAGCCAGAACGGAAGCCTGCTGGGATGAAAACGGACACATAGTAGTAGAACCGCAGTCGATGCTGAGAATATGGAAAAACCACTTCTGCAGACTGTATAACGGCGATGTTAGTCAATATACCGCTGTCAGGCAGAATGGTCCATTTCTAATCGACGGAGACCGCAGAGAATTCTGTCCCCCTGACCTCGACGAAGTTAAGATTGCCATATCGAAACTCAAGTCGAATAAAGCTGCTGGCGCAGACGGACTGTCTGCTGAGCTCTTCAAGGCAGGTGGGGATGACCTGGTTGGGAGCATGCACCAGCTCATCCGTAAGATAGGGTTAGAGGAAAGCATGCCCGAGGAATGGAGTCTCAGCATTGTATGCCCGATCCACAAGAAGGGAGACCCCTCTGGTTGCGCCAACTATAGAGGAATAAGTCTCCTTAACATCGCCTACAAAATCATCTCTGCCGTTTTGTGTGAACGCCTGAAGCCTTTTGTATATAAGCTGATAGGTCCTTATTAGTGCGGATTCAGGCCAGGGAAGTCCACCATCGACCAAATCTTCACACTACGGCAGATTCTGGAAAAAACCAATGAATTTCAAGTCGACACTCACCACCTATTTGTCGACTTCAAAGCCGCATACGACAGCGTAACTAGAGACGAGCTATACAACGCTATGACTAGCTTTGACTATGCAGGATGACTTTGGAGAATGCTCGCTGCTCCATCCGAATCGGTGAACACCTTACCGATAGTTTTGATGTCAAAAAAGGATTTAGGCTGGGCGATGCGCTGTCGTGTGATTTCCTCAACATCAAAAATCACTGGCCAATACAAGAGGCACAATTTATTTCAAATCCTCGCAACTCCTTGCATACGCCGACGATATTGACATAATAGGTAGATCACAGCAATGTCAATGAGGCGTCAATGTCATTGACAGCAATGTCAATGAGGCGTTTGCGAGTATTGAGATGGAGACGGCGAAAATTGGTTTGACGGTAAACGAGGGCAAAACTAAATATATGCTGTCATCAAAATAGAACACTCACCACCGACGGCCAGAACGTTTGTATAGGCAGATATAAGTTCGAGGTAGTTATGGACTTCGTCTACCTTGGCTCTGCAGTGACCTGGAACAACGACATCAGTTCCGAAATCAAACGCAGAATCACTCTTGCCAATCGCTGTTTCCTTGGGCTCAGGAGGCAACTGAGTAATAGAGCCCTCTCCCGAACGACAAAGTGGACTCTATATAAGACCCATATCATCCCGGTCCTATTGCACGGCGCAGAAGCATGGGCACTATCAAAAGCGGATGAGGAGGCCATTGGTCGGTTCGAGAGAAAGATTTTGGCCGTGATTTTTGGGCCTATAAACGCAGACGGGGGATGGAGGAGAAGATTCAACCACGAACTTTACGGGCTGTACAGCGACATGAGCCTAGTCAGGCGTCTACGGATTCAACGCCTAGGATGGCTGGGCCATGTAGAGCGAATGGACACCACAGCTCCAGCCCGGAGAGTCTTTGAATCCAACCCCGAGGGACGAAGAAGCAGAGGACGGCCGCACTTAAGATGGTGCACACAGGTGGAAGGCGACTTCAGCCAACTGGGTGTGCGGCAATGGAAAAGGCTAGCGAAAGATCGTGCTGTTGGTTGAGGCCCAGGTTCACCCCGAACTGCAGCGCCCTCTAAGAAGAAGAAGAAGAATTCCTTTATGTTATTGTCGCTAAAACCATTAATTACCCTACAATTCAAATTAACATGTATGCAATTGTTTCTATTTGTATTCTCCATATTGATATAGAAGTTTTCTGTGTTTCTTTTTGTTTACAGACACTGTGATTATTGTGAGCGTGTAATTTTGGTCATATCATCAACGGAGTTTATTAATATTGGCTGGGTTCTCTCATTTTGTCCGACCAATCTTTTTCCCGCACTCTCCCACACAAATCGCCAGTTTTCTTTTCTCGCTTTCTCCTTTGCCAACCACATCAAGTGTTTGTAATGTTTAGTCAGCTGATTGTTGACTGTTGGTATTTTTCATTACAGCTGTTAGTTTGATGGAGCGAGTGGAGTGAGTTCGTTTGATGAATTGCATTCTCTTTAGATGGGATGCAAATGTTGCAATTATTGTGGATTTTTATGGGTTATTGAGAACCAGTTGCTGAGGAACCAGTCGCTGAAGAACCAGTCGCTGAAGAACCAGTCGCTGAAGAACCAGTCGCTGAAGAACCAGTCGCTGAAGAACCAGTCGCTGAAGAACCAGTCGCTGAAGAACCAGTCGCTGAAGAACCAGTCGCTGAAGAACCAGTCGCAGAAGAACCAGTCCCTGAAGAACCAGTAGTTGAAGAACAGGTTTTTTTTTTTTTTAGATTAGTTTAAATTTTATTATTCGCGACATCTTAACAACTTATACTTATACAGATTTCTGCGAAGCATTTACTTGTCTGCAGAACAATTTTGACTAACAATTTGGAATAATATTGTTACGTATCGTAACGTCACAGCCCCGAGAGGAGTACATCTCTGCAGAGGACGATACTCGAATCCCGTTTCTTGCTATGTCTTTATTTTTGTTTTGTTTTTGACACTTTGGGAATAAAGCACAGACAGCGTGATCGACACTTATAGGAACCGCCTTTTTTTTTTGTAACACCTTTTTTTATAATCCAGATTTTTCCTGCCCATCGCCCACCTGAACCACCCCAGAAAATTCGCATTCACATACCGCTGGTGTCAGAAATGGGATTGGAACCCACGCCTACATAAGTAGACTGCGGGGAAATAACACCGCCTAGGCGCAACAGTGGTCGTTCGCATCGAAGCAGACTTACCGATGCGGTAACATTGGATGGATCGGGCAACGACCAAAAGTCAGTGGTGAGGGGTCAACACTGATGGCTTTAAACCGATCCCAAATTTATAATGTTCACACAGAAAACTATCACCGCGGGTTTGTCATCCCCATAATTCTCGGCCAAATGTCATGTCAGTTGCTAGTCGATACCGGATCATCTATGTCACTGGTCGATCTTTTATTCCTGCCAGTGTCCAGCTACGTCCTGGGAACCTAAGACTGCAAACCCTATGTGGAAATTCAATTCAAACCACACACATCTGGCCCACAATAATTCAAATTGGTTGATTCAAACGCCGTTTTTTTGCATTTTAAATTCATTTTATTTCAAAAATCTTATAACTATCTTACATGCTAGACAAAATGAGTAAAACTAGCTTATAACATAACTACATTCTATGCCTTACTGACCCTAAGCGGGCGCTCTAAAACAATCAATATTCTTACACTATGTCTTTCGACAGCTTAATATTAACAATGACTAACTTAGTTTAATTACATTTTTTGCCGAGAAAATTTTTAAACAAAAAACTCAGCATATTATCGGGTTTTTGTGGGTTATATGTATAAAACTTAAAACTAACTAAAACTAACTAGCTCTACCTTAACCTATCTTAATTAAAATGTATATACAAGATTATATACTTTATATATAATATGTATATACATCTTTTTTTGATTTTGATTTTATGATTTTTTTTGTTGTTTTTTGGTTTTATAGTTTTTTTTTTTTGTTTTTATTGTTTTTATTAAAAGGAGCCCAACACTTATACTACCTTATGGCCTACCTTAACCTACCCTAGCCTACGCTAGCCTACCCTACCCTATCGGAGTCCGCCAATGGCGTTCGGCGAACCTGCCCTGAAGAGGCTGTATTAACTGATTCCACGACGGAGTTCGTTAGCCACCAAAAGCGTTGAAGCTGTCGGACAACGTCTTCTCTATCTCGGCGAGAAACCGATCTACTGAACCTGATCTACTGAACGCCGTGTGAAGCTGGTTGTGGCGGATCAAATTTCTCTTCCCGCTGGTTCCCACGGTAATCTGGGTGTGGATATACTCCAAGCCTCCGAGTGCATTTTAGATTTCAATTCTTGCTTACTAAGAATAGGTGGAGATCGCGTTGACTGACACCTGAGAATAGAGAAGGAACTTCTGGAGTGTCTGATGAGTGTCCCGCAGAAGGATCTGTTCGTGCTGTCTACCTCCAACCCTCTCAGGATGTTACTATACCACCCCGAACTGAAGCCATGATCTCGACAACTGCATCCGCTAATGCTCTCTCAGAAGGCATAGTGACCCCCATGGGACATTATCTTCCAAAAGGACATTTAATCGCTAAATCAATCAATAGAAATCACAATGGAACTGTGTTTGTGCGGGTCGCTAATATTGTTGATCATCCTATCGTTCTTCGTGGTAATACCTCCGTTGCACTTTTTGAAGAAGCCGAGTGTCTAAACGAACACACACATAGGAGCGTGGTGCTCCCGGTTTGTGGCAATTTACTGTTATGAGGTTTGGGCTCACAAACGCTCCTGACACCTTTGAGCGCCTTATGTCCACGGTGCTAAGAGGACTACCTATGGAAAAATGTCTTGTTTATTTGGACGATATACTTGTCGGATATGTTATCTAATTTGCGTTCTATTTTCCGTCATTTAAGAATATCAGGCCTAAAGTTAAATCCAACCAAGTGCAATTTATTTCAAAAAGAGGTCAAGTTCCTTGGACACGTATTGAATGGAGACGGCACCTCTCCAGATCCTACGAAAATTGAAGCGGTCAGCAATTGGCCAACCCCTACGAATTTAACGGATGTACGTAGTTTTATTGGGCTGTGCACATACTATCGACAGTTCATTCCTTAATTTGCGGATATTGCTCGTCCTTTACACAGATTAACGGAAAAGAATGTCGCCTTCGAATGTGTTGCAAACTTGTTATTCCTTTTACTATTCATTACGACAAACTTATTTATTACTGTACTATTCTGATGTTAGACTTATACCTTACTGTATTGCTATAGTCAATGTAACAAACAATATCGTACGCCAATTTTTTTTCGTGTGAGTCGTTAATAAACTGTCGACGGGGTCACACCGCAAAAAGAGCACGCTGTGTTGTTTTTTCCCTTAACGATACATCCAAGTTGGATGCAAGTCTGGTAGCAGGGCGTAGTTGTTGGTGCTTTATCGTTTTTCTCCGCGCCGCGGTCGATTAAATAAAGCAAAGACGCAGTCGGCGTCTCCGTTTGTGCGATCGGTTCGGTGAAGTGTTCGAAGCGCATATCGAGTTATTTTCAGGGAAATCGAATTTCCCCGCTGATTTGTTGCTGCTGAGCACAGTTGCAGTGAAGTGAAAATGTTCGTAAATTGTGCAATTCCCTCGCTTTGATCCCCGCGGAAAACCTTAATCGGTAGTACTGTTAGTACGAAAGCGTGGGTAAGAACACAAATAACGGGATCGGTTCGGTGGAGTGTTCGAAACGCATATCGAGTGGTTTTCAGGGAAATCGAGTTTCCCCGCTGATTTGTTGCTGCTGAGCACAGTTGCAGTGAAGTGAAAATATTCGTAAATTGTGCAATTCCCTCGCTTTGATCCCCGCGGAAAATCCTAATTGGTAGTATTGTTAGTCGACTAACAGTAAGAACGCGTGGGTAGGAACAAACAACGGGATCGTTTCGGCGGAGTGTTCGAATCGCACATCGAGCTGTCCTCAGGGAAATCGAATTTCCCCGCTGATTTGTTGTTGCTGAGCACAGTTGCAGTGAAAGTGAAAGTATTCGTAAATTGTGCAATTTCCTCTCTTTGATTCCCCGGAAAACCTTAATCGGTAGTATTGTTAGTCGACTAACAGTACGAACGCGTGAGTAAGAACAGAAGATAACGGTACCGGTTCGGTAGAGTGATCGGCTTGTTGTTAGGTCTGTGCCGTTATAAAATCACGCGATGAGCAGCGAGAAGCCGGAATTAAGTGTCACGCAAGGCAAACAAGCGCAAGATCTACGATTAATTTCGAACTTCATCGCGAACACGTTAAAGATGGGAGCAAATAATCTAACGCGAAGTGTGTGGGAGACGCGAAGAGAGTTATTGGTTTCGTATTGGACTCGGTTCATGAAAACGAATAGTGATTTAGTTGCTTGGTCGGGGGATGAAGAGTACGAGAGCTCCGAGTATGTCCTCGAGGACTACTTCGGCATAGTCCAAGTTGTCACCGTCTGAAAACGTAACATCCGAACTGCCCGGGCAGAGTCACGATATCTCCGGAACGGTTGAGCAGCAATTACCACGCGAATCATATCGCGGCTTACCCGTAATAAAGCTCCCAAAATTCAGTGGCGACATCTTCGAATGGCCAACGTTCAAGGAGGTGTTTACTTCGCTTTTGTACAGCGAGTCGGTCAATAAGCTCCAGTACCTCCTTGCCAGTTTAGAGGGCGAAGCGGCCCAACGGGTGAAAAACACAAGCATTACCGGCGCGAGTCTCGTTGCCACTTGGAATGCATTACTGCGTAAGTACGATAACAAACCATTGTTTTTTCAAGCCCAGCTCGAGCGCCTGCTGTCTTTACCTGTGGTCAAATCTCGGAACAGGGACGAGATCCAACACCTCCTGGACACCGTAGAAGAGGCTAGACGAGTTTCCCCTAACCTTGGTCGATCGGTGGATTCCTGGGATGACTGGTATGTTGGCATTTTAGTTTTCAAGTTGGACCCGAAAACCAGAGAGGCTTGGCAAACGTCGCGGAACAATTCGAGCGACTTTCTTAAGTCGGACGAACTAGTCAACTTTCTGGAGATACTATTGCGGTCCCTAAATAATACCAGAAACTTGAACTGTCCCCGGTCAGAAAAAAACCTAGGATCAAGCACAAGTCTCCTCTTATGACCGCGGCAAACGTTGCGACAGGGAAAACCTGTCGGTATCGTGAACCGTGTCCATAATGTCAAGGCGGACATAACTTAGCCTTCTGTGACAAATTCAAAACGCTTTCGGTTTCGGATTGTAAAGATCGGGTAAAAAGGCTAGGATTGTGTTTTACCTGTCTCCGGTCAGGGCATTCGGCGTCAGCGTGCTCATCCTCCTCTTGTATTGTGTGCGGTAGTAAACATAACACTGTTCTGCATAGTGACGTGGCCACCGTAAACGCTCAGGAACAGACGGTAGTGCATTCTTCATCCGTTTCTCACACCTCGATTAGTGGTCGAACAGTTTTATTTGCCACCGCGTTGATGATTTTTCGCGGCGCGAATGGTGGTACGATGGCGGTCAGGACACTTCTCGATGCTGCTTCCGAGGAGTCGTACATAAGCGATCATGTGGCCCAAACCTTGCGACTGAGACGCTGTCCAGCTGCACTCAGTATTTGTGGGGTGGTGGACTATCCGCTACGGCTTTTTCAGAAGTCGATATAACAGTGGAATCATCTACAGATCGTTCATTTGAACATAAAACTACCGCGTTTGTTCTAAAACGAGTAACCAATCTTTTACCGTCGAGACAGGTGTGCACCAAATCGTGTTCTATATTACCTGGTTGTGTCCTCGCGGAGCCGAATTTTGATTGCCCCGGAAGAATAGAGTGCATTTTGGGCGTAGACGTGCATGCATCGATTTTACGTGAAGGGACACGAATCGGGATGCCAGGGTCACCGTCGGCAATAAAGACTGTCTTCGGATGGGTCGTGGTTGGATCTGTACCAGACTGCGATATGTCGGCGGGTAAAAGACGCGTTAGTACATAATTCATTGCGACTAAATTAGAAACAATCTCTGACCAGATACGTCGGTTTTGGGAAGTCGAAAGTGTTGAGCGCTGCTCTGAACTAAGCCATGAAGATCGTCGGGTTGTTGAACTGTACGAAAAAGAGTACACGCAAGACGCGAGTGGTAGATTCAAAGTACCTATATTCCTGTGCGTCAGTGAACCGAAGTTTCCGGGTGCCTTAGAGATCGCGATTCGTCGATTCCACTCCGCGGAAAGGAAATTCGCTAAAAATGACTCGTTAGCCAAAGTGTATAAGAAATTCTTACACGAGTATGAATCGTTGGGCCACATGGAGAGAATTTAGGACGTAAGTACCATAAGTGGTCAAAAGTGATGGTTCGGGTGCCATACGGGTCGTGTTCAATGCGTCTGTTTGAATCTCAAACACTCTTTATTTTATTCATGTTAATGTTATAATAAATATAAATGTTAACCATTAGTCAATTAGTAATTGATGGTAACACTGTATTAAATAATGTTACGAATTATTCGATCCCACACCGAATAGGGCTCGCACCACTGGATTGCGATAAACTACAATTGTCTTTTTATCCGAATAAAAACACACACACACTTTTATTTCTTTCACCACAGATCAATTATCTGTGCAGCTTCACCACTTTTCTTTATTATCCAATACTATCCACTTTAAACTTTATTACACAAACAAACCTTTATTGAGGGCTTTTATTTTCACACTGTTTGATCACACTGACTTGTCACACGCTGTTTAATACCACAAGCTGAATGCATCCCGAGGGCGAGTGTTCGCGCTTATATAGCTCTCGGTGCATTTTCTCGAATGTTCGCCGTCGGAAGTTCCCCTTTGGAAATCTCTAGAATGCTCTGACATTCGGCATTATGCCGTTGGAAGTTTCGATCATTCCAATTTCCCCTTCACCAGAGCTTTCGAACTTCGACAGCGAAATTCGAACTTAACCGTCGGTTTGTGTCTCCGCAACATTATTGTTGCGCAACATTATCAAACTACGGCGCATATCCCAAGACCAGGGTAGTTCCAGAACAACAACGGCGAGTAGGAGTGGTTCATTCCCGGGTAGATGCTACATCTACATCTGCCGCCTGCGAAGAAAGCGTTCGAGGTCTAGTTCGCCAAAAAGAGACCATGGGAGTGAACGCGACCGTGGAGGTGCAAAAGGTGCACCTAACAAACCGTTAAACTAAAACGAGTCAGTGCAGAGGGGCATGCGCTGGCTCCCACATTGGAGTGCCCCAGCATCCTCGTATCCCGAATCTGTAGAGGTGCAACCAGCCTAGTCATCGAGGGAACGATGGACGGGCGACGATATCTGCTGACGTTGGACACGGGCGCAACTCATTCAGTCATCCGAAGCGGATTGGTTTCTGACATCGATCCATTTTCCGAGGTAAGGCTTCGTACAGTAACTGGTGAGAAGGCGTAAGTTAAGGGAAAGGTCCAGAAAAGAATTACGATGGGTACCGTCGAGTTTCAGCATGATTTCATCGTTGCGGACATTACTGATGACATCATAATCGGCGTCGACTTCATTATTAGGCATGGCTTCACATTGGACCTCAACCAAAAAGTGATGAAGTATGGTAACTTGGAGCTCCCATTAACAATGGATAATGGACAGGGTAACAAGGTCAGGCGAATAGTCGTGCAAGCGCGCCAAACAGTTCCCCCGAATGCAGAAGCTGTTGTTTGGGCAAAGATAGAAGAGGATGCGGGGACAAGCCGAATGTGGGTGGTCGAACCCGACAAAAGAAATCGACCCAGCGATATAGTTGTCGGAAGGGCTCTCGTGGAACCCCGACAAGGCCAATTGGTTCCAGTACGAGTCCTGAATCCTGCCAGTACACCTAAGACAATACACAAGGGAACAACGATCGCTCAATGCCAAGAAGCTGCCGCCGTTATGAACTGCGAAGATAAGAAACACCGGGAAATCCAGAAAAACAAACCGTTCTTGAAAACAATGGCCAGAGAGTGGACGCAACATCTAGTGGAGAGGCAGAAAAGTAAAGCACTCTCCCTGCTTCGTAAATATTGGACAGTTTTTGCAAATGGTAAGAACTGTGGAAGAACATCAATTGTGAAGCACAGAATAGACACAGGTGACTCTAGACCGATCCGGCAACCACCGAGGAGGGTACCTTTGCCGAAAGAAGGCGAGATGATCAAACTAATCGACGAGATGGAAAAAGAGGGCGTGATCAAACCATCTGCGAGCCCATGGAGTTGGCCAGTAGTGCTTGTTAAGAAGAAGGATGGAAGCACCCGACAGCTATCCTCTACCGAGAATCGACGACACCTTGGACACACTATCTGGTGCTAAGTGGTTCTCGACGCTGGATTTGGAAAGTGGATACTGGCAAATAGAGCTTGACCAGCAAGACAAGGAAAAGACCGCGTTCACCACCGGGGGAGAGTTGTGGCAATTCTCTGTGATGCCCTTCGGTCTTTGCAATGCGCCAGCCACATTCGAAAGACTTATGAACCGGGTGCTAGGAGGACTTCACTGGAGGACTGCCCAATGTCCCAGCTATGACATCAGAATTGTACTAGGAGACTTCAATGCTAAGCTGGGTAAGGAAAGCATCTTTGAACGAGTCATCGGCAAACATAGGCTACACGACACCACGTCCGATAACGGACACAGGCTGATTGGTCTTGCTACGGGGCGAAATCTCCTTCTAGCCAGTACGCGCTTCCCGCACCTCGATATACACAAAGGCACCTGGCGGTCTTTCGATCAATCGACTACCAACCAGATTGATCACATCGCGATCGACGTCGGACACTCCTCCACTATTCTTGATGTTCGAACTTTTCTAGGGGCTAACATCGACTCGGACCACTATCTTGTAGTAGCCAAGATGCGTTTACGGATATCACGAGCGCAACGGAGTAGAGTAAGAATACAAAGTTATGACGTCGGAAAGCTACTATCGCCAGAAACCGCTCGTGCTGAATCCTCCACACTATCAATAGAACAGCAGTGGAGCCTTGGCGCACACAGGTGGAAGGCGACCTGAGCCAACTGGGTGTGCGGCAATGGAAAAGGCTTGCGAAAGATCGTGCTAGATAGAGGGGCATGTTGGTTGAGGCTCAGGTTCACCCCGAACTGTAGCGCCCACTAAAAAGAAGAAGGATTCCTTTATGTTGATGTCGCTAAAACCATTCATTACCCTACAATTCAAATTAACATATATGCAATTGTTTCTATTTGTATTCTCCATATTGATATAGAAGTTTTTTGTGTTTCTTTTTGTTTACAGACACTGTGATTATTGTGGGCGTGTAATTTTGGTCATATCATCAACGGAGTTTATTAATATTGGCTGGGTTCTCTCATTTTGTCCGACCAATCTTTTTCCCGCACTCTCCCACACAAATCGCCAGTTTTCTTTTCTCGCTTTCTCCTTTGCCAACCACATCAAGTGTTTGTAATGTTTAGTCAGCTGATTGTTGACTGTTGGTATTTTTCATTACAGCTGTTAGTTTGATGGAGCGAGTGGAGTGAGTTCGTTTGATGAATTGCATTCTCTTTAGATGGGATACAAATGTTGCAGTTATTGTGGATTTTTCTGGGTTATTGAGAACCAGTTGCTGAGGAACCAGTCGCTGAAGAGCCAGTCGCAGAAGAACCAGTCGCTGAAGAACCAGTAGCTGATGAACCAGCGGTTGAACAACCAGTCGTTGAAGAACCAGTCGCTGAAGAACCAGTCGCTGAAGAACTAATCGCTGAAGAACCAGCCGCTGAAGAACCAGTCGCTGAAGAACAAGTTGCTGAAGATCCAGTCGCTGAAGAACCAGTCGCTGACGAACCGAACCTGTTGTTGAAAAACCATCCGCTGAAGAACCAATCTCTGAAGAACCAGTCTCTGAGGAACAAGCCGCTGAAAAACCAGTCGCTGAAGAACCAGTCGCTGAAGCACCAGTCGCTGAAAAAACCAGTCGTTGAAGAACCAGTTATTGAAGAACCGGTCGCTGAAGAACCAGCTGCAGAAGAACCAGTCGCTGGAGAACCATTCGCAGAATAACCGGTCGCTCAAGAACCAGTCGCTGAAGAACCAGTCGCTGAAAAACTAATCACTGAAGAACCAGTCGCTGAAGAACCAGTCGCTGAAGAACCAGTCGCTGAAGAACCAGTCGCAGAAGAACCAGTCCCTGAAGAACCAGTAGTTGAAGAACAGGTTTTTTTTTTTTTTTTTTTAGATTAGTTTAAATTTTATTATTCGCGACATCTTAACAACTTATACTTATACAGATTTCTGCGAAGCATTTACTTGTCTGCAGAACAATTTTGACTAACAATTTGGAATAATATTGTTACGTATCGTAACGTCACAGCCCCGAGAGGAGTACATCTCTGCAGAGGACGATACTCGAATCCCGTTTCTTGCTATGTCTTTATTTTTGTTTTGTTTTTGACACTTTGGGAATAAAGCACAGACAGCGTGATCGACACTTATAGGAACCGCCTTTTTTTTTTGTAACACCTTTTTTTATAATCCAGATTTTTCCTGCCCATCGCCCACCTGAACCACCCCAGAAAATTCGCATTCACATACCGCTGGTGTCAGAAATGGGATTGGAACCCACGCCTACATAAGTAGACTGCGGGGAAATAACACCGCCTAGGCGCAACAGTGGTCGTTCGCATCGAAGCAGACTTACCGATGCGGTAACATTGGATGGATCGGGCAACGACCAAAAGTCAGTGGTGAGGGGTCAACACTGATGGCTTTAAACCGATCCCAAATTTATAATGTTCACACAGAAAACTATCACCGCGGGTTTGTCATCCCCATAATTCTCGGCCAAATGTCATGTCAGTTGCTAGTCGATACCGGATCATCTATGTCACTGGTCGATCTTTTATTCCTGCCAGTGTCCAGCTACGTCCTGGGAACCTAAGACTGCAAACCCTATGTGGAAATTCAATTCAAACCACACACATCTGGCCCACAATAATTCAAATTGGTTGATTCAAACGCCGTTTTTTTGCATTTTAAATTCATTTTATTTCAAAAATCTTATAACTGCACGTATCCCCGATGTTGCTGGTCATACCGCCAACACGCTGGACTTGTTTCTTACCTCTCAGCCTGACAAATACACGATCGATGTATAGGAACCCCTAGGCTTGTCTGACCACTGCATGATATCAGCGAAATTCTCGAACTCCCACCATCCAGTTAAAGAAAAAGCTCCTAAGAGAACACTATGGCTATACGAGAAAGCCAACTGGTGCGGCCTTAACAACTTCTTTCGGATCTTTAACTGGTCGTTGTGCTTCCTCGACAACGACGTCGACGCCGCAACTGATATTATCGTAAACGTTATCCGAATCGGCATGGCAAATTTTATTCCCAGCAAGATTAAAAGCACCAGGCCTAAGGATAATACGTGGTTCGACTCGAGCTGCAAAGAGGCTATTAGGCTCAGGGAGCTAAGTTTTCGGGCCTACAAGGCAAACAGTTCTGAGGAAAACCGAAAAAAGTACATACGAGCCAGAAATGACTGCAACTCCCACATTCGACGGATTAAATTCCAATCCGACCAAAAATTAAGGCGTAAAATCCTTCAATGTCCCAAAGGTAGCAAAAGTTTCTGGTCGTTTGTAAAAAACGTAAAAAACTCAACTAAGTCGTCTATACCGACGCTCATCCACAATGACATCCCACCTGTCACCCCCTTAGACAAAGCTAACCTACTTGCTGCCCATTTCGCAACCAGTTCTCAGCTGCCAGCTTGTACTTTGCCTCCGCTTGTACTAGAGTGCGTCAATTCCACCATGGGGCTAATCCACTTCCGCACTCGTACAGTCGCAAGGGTTCTTAAAGACCTCGACATACACAAATCCGCTGGTCCAGATAGTATTGCCTCAATAGTTCTGAAGAGGTGTTCTTCTACGCTGGCAAAACCACTGCGTAAGCTTTTTCACCTTTCCTACACCTCTGGGCTCTTTCCGAGTAGGTGGAAAACAGCATTTGTCCAGCCTATACCCAAAAAAGGCGAATCATCTTCTCCCTCCAACTACCGACCCATTGCACTAACGTCCCTTCTTTCCAAGGTCATGGAAACGCTGATTAACCGTCAGCTTATGAAATATCTTGAATCACGGAAACTCCTCAATGACCGCCAATACGGTTTCCGCAGCAACAGATCCACTGGTGATATGATGGCATATCTCGCTGAAGAGTGGAATCACTCCCTTCACCAAGCAGGTGAAAGCAAAATTGTTGCACTGGATATTTCGAAAGCGTTTGACAGGGTTTGGCATCAAGCCCTTTTGTCGAAAATGCGTGCTTTTGGGATCGATGAGTCTCTCTTTCAATGGATTAGAAGCTACCTTTCGAATCGTTCAATTCAAGTTGTTTTGGACGGATTCAAGTCTGATACTCACTTTGTAAATGCCAGTGTTCCCCAGGGCTCCGTTTTGTCTCCGACACTCTTTCTTATTTTTATAAATGATCTCTTGTCTGTTACTTCTAATCCAATTCACTCCTTCGCTGACGACAGTACCCCCAGCTTCTCATATTCGTTCACCAGTTTACGACCCTGCACTTCGGTTGTAGGTAATGAGCGGCAGCGTATTAAATCCCGATATCGCCAGCATCATCCAATGGGGTATAAACAATAGAGTGGAATTTAATGCTTCCAAAACACAATGCTATCTCTTGTCGTTAAAGCGTATAAATAACCCGCAGCCATTATCCATGAATGGCACTTGCATCTCAGAAACTGAAAAGCTTTCTATCCTGGGTATGAGTGTTGCTCACAATCTTAACTGGAGCGACCATATATTCAGTGTCGCCAAGAATGCTGCGAAATGCCCAGGATTCTTATACAGATGCAAGAAATATTTCTCACCCTTAGATCTGGCTACAATCTATAAGGCGTTCATTCGCCCCAAATTAGAGTTTAACGCTCACGTCTGGTCCGGTGCTTCCAAGACCTCACTGCACCTACTAGACAGAATACAAAAACGAGCCATAAAACTGATAGGTGACTCCAGCATTACCAAAACATTAGACTCGCTGGAACACCGCAGGAATGTTACCTGCCTCTCCCTGTTTTATCGTTACTACCACCAAAAATGCTCTGATGAAATAGCCAGTTGCATTCCGCCCCTTCAACACTTCTCCCGCAATACACGTCTCTCTAGGAATGCTCACCAATATACTCTGAAGCCCGCTTTCGGACGTACTGTCAAATATAGAGAATCTTTCATTAACCGAACAACACGAATCTGGAACTCCCTGCCGGATTCGGTTTTCCCCCCTCAATGCAACATGCAAGCATTTAAGATCAATGTCCATCGGCATCTCCTCTGTTCCTCTTCCTCTCTACCTTCTGCCCGCACTGTGTCACCGACATAATAAGGTTATTAGACCTTGAGTGCGCGCAAATTATTAAAAAAAAAAAAAAAAAATAACTATCTTACATGCTAGACAAAATGAGTAAAACTAGCTTATAACATAACTACATTCTATGCCTTACTGACCCTAAGCGGGCGCTCTAAAACAATCAATATTCTTACACTATGTCTTTCGACAGCTTAATATTAACAATGACTAACTTAGTTTAATTACATTTTTTGCCGAGAAAATTTTTAATCAAAAAACTCAGCATATTATCGGGTTTTTGTGGGTTATATGTATAAAACTTAAAACTAACTAGCTCTACCTTATGTATGTATGTTGGCGTTACAGTCCATGAAGAACCTGAGCCGAGCTTCTCTCAATCACCCATGTTGTGTGTGATTTCATTTTCCCATAGGTGAAAGGGACCTACAGTTTATTGCCGGTTCCGAACGGCGAATTTCGAGAAGCTTTTCATGACAATTTTACTGCAGGGGGTTTGTCAGAACCCCGCTGAGGAGAAACACCGTGAAAAACACGTTCGATGACATGGTTGTGTCAGGATTCGATCCCGTGTCATCGGCGTCAGAGGCCAACACACTACCCACTGCGCCACGGTGCTCTCAGCTCTACCTTAACCTATCTTAATTAAAATGTATATACAAGATTATATACTTTATATATAATATGTATATACATCTTTTTTTGATTTTGATTTTATGATTTTTTTTGTTGTTTTTTGGTTTTATAGTTTTTTTTTTTGTTTTTATTGTTTTTATTAAAAGGAGCCCAACACTTATACTACCTTATGGCCTACCTTAACCTACCCTAGCCTACCCTAGCCTACCCTACCCTATCGGAGTCCGCCAATGGCGTTCGGCGAACCTGCCCTGAAGAGGCTGTATTAACTGATTCCACGACGGAGTCCGTTAGCCACCAAAAGCGTTGAAGCTGTCGGACAACGTCTTCTCTATCTCGGCGAGAAACCGATCTAATGAACGCCGTGTGAAGCTGGTTGTGGCGGATCAAATTTCTCTTCCCGCTGGTTCCCACGGTAATCTGGGTGTGGATATACTCCAAGCCTCCGAGTGCATTTTAGATTTCAATTCTTGCTTACTAAGAATAGGTGGAGATCGCGTTGACTGACACCTGAGAATAGAGAAGGAACTTCTGGAGTGTCTGATGAGTGTCCCGCAGAAGGACCTGTTCGTGCTGTCTACCTCCAACCCTCTCAGGATGTTACTATACCACCCCGAACTGAAGCCATGATCTCGATAACTGCATCCGCTAATGCCCTCTCAGAAGGCATAGTGACCCCCATGGGACATTATCTTCCAAAAGGACATTTAATCGCTAAATCAATCAATAGAAATCACAATGGAACTGTGTTTGTGCGGGTCGCTAATATTGTTGATCATCCTATCGTTCTTCGTGGTAATACCTCCGTTGCACTTTTTGAAGAAGCCGAGTGTCTAAACGAACACACACATAGGAGCGTGGTGCTCCCGGTTTGTGGCAATTTACTGTTATGAGGTTTGGGCTCACAAACGCGAACCAGTCGCAGAAGAACCAGTCGTTGAAGAACCAGTCGCTGAAGAACCTGTCGCTGAAGAACCAGTCGCTGAAGAACCAGTCGCTGAAGAACCAGTCTTTGAAAAACCAGTGGCTGAAGAACCAGTCGCTGAAAAACCAGTCGCTGAAGGACCAGTCACTGAAGAACCAGTCGCTGAAGAACTAATCGCTGAAGAACCAGCCGCGGAGGATCCAGGCGCTGAAGAACCAGTCGTTGAAAAACCAGTGGCTGAAGAACCAGTCGCTGAAAGACCAGTCGCTGAAGGACCAGTCACTGAAGAACCAGTCGCCGAAGAACTAATCGCTGAAGAACCAGTTGCCGAAGAACCCGTCGCTGAATAACCAGTCGCAGAAGAACCAGTCGCTTAAGACCCAGTCCTTGAAGAACCAGTCGCTGAAGAACCAGCCGTTGAAAAACCAGCCGCTGAAGAACCAGTCGCTGATAAGCCAGTCGCTGAAGAATCAGTCGCTGCAGAACCAGTCGCAGAAGAACCAGTCGCTCAAGACCCAGTCGCTGAAGAACCAGTCGTTGAAGAACTAGTCGCTAATGAACCATTCGCTGACGAACCAGTCGCAGAAGAACCAGTCGTTGAAGAACCAGTCGCTGAAGAACCAGCCGTTGAAGAACTAGTCGCTGAAGAATCAGTAGTTGAAGAACCAGTTGCTGAAGAAGCAGTTGTTGAAAGACCAGTCGCTGAAGAACCAGTCGCGGAAGAATCAGTCGCTGAAGAACCAGTCGCTGAAGAACCAGTCGTTGAAAAACAAGTGGCTGAAGAACCAGTCGCTGAAAAACCAGTCGCTGAAGGACCAGTCACTGAAGAACCAGTCGCTGAAGAACTAATCGCTGAAGAACCAGCCGCGGAGGATCCAGGCGCTGAAGAACCAGTCGTTGAAGAACCAGTCGCTGAAGAGCTAATCGCTGAAGAACCAGTCACTAAAGAACCAGTCGCTGAAGAACCAGTCGCTGAAAAGCCAGTCATGGAAGAACCAATCGTTGAAAAACAAGTCGCTAAGAACTAATAGCTGAAAAACCAGTCGCGGAAGAATCAGTCGTTGAAGAACCAGTTGTTGAAAGATCAGCCACTGAGAACCAGTGCCTGAAGGACCAGTCGCTGAAGAACTAATCGCAGAAGGGCCAGTCACTGAAGAACCAGTCGCTGAAGAACCAGCCGCTGAAGGACCAGTCGCTGAAAACCCAGTCGTTTGAAGAACCAGTGGTTGAGGAACCAGTCGCTGAAGGACCTGTGGCGGTGAGGAATCAGTCGATGAAGAATCAGTCGCTAAAGAAACAGTCGCTGAAAAACCAGTCCCAGAAGAACCCGTCACTGAAGAACCAGTCGTTGAAGAACCAGTCGCTGAAGGACCAGTCGCTGAAGAACCAGTCGCTGAAGAAACAGTCGCTGAAGAACCAGTTGTTGAAGAACCAGTCGCTGAAGGACCTGTCGCTGAAGACCAGTCGTTGAAGAACCAGTCGCTGAAGAACCCGTCGCTTAAGAACCAGTCGTAGACGAACCCGTCGCAGACGAACCCGTCGCTGAAGAACCAGTCGCTGAAGAGCCAGTCGCTGAAGAACCTGTCGCTGTAGAACCAGTCGCTCAAGAACCAGTCATTGAAAATCCAGTCGCTGAAGAACCAGTCGCTGAAGAACCAGTCCAGAAGAACCAGTAGCTGAAGAACCAGTCGCTGAAGAACCAGTCAGCGTGGTGGTGCAATGGTTAACATCATCGACCGCCGAACGGAAGGTCTATGGTTCAAGTTCGCTTCATAGCCAAGAAAAAAAAATCCTAAAAGTATGCAACGCAGTTGTGAATGGAAAGTGACCAGACGTACTGCCGCAGGCATAACACTCACAGTATATGGTCACCCGATATTCATTCATTATCTGCGTATGCTCGTACGAATTATTACGGACTATACCCAACGCGGAATTTGGTCGGCTCTCGTCCTATCTAGGACAACCACCCCTGAGAGTAGTGAACGAACTTCAAAGACCCACACCACTGCACTCCGTTCAGGTTGTGTGTGCAACAACACATCATAAGAGAATAAAAAAACTCTTGAACCTGCGCGAGACTCCAAAAAAAAAAACCCAGTCGTTGAAGAATCAGTCGTTGAAAAACCAGTCGCTGAAGAACCAGTCGCTAAAGAACCATTCTCTGAAGAACCAGTAGTTGATGCAATACTTTGACAGTTCTCTTTTTCTTTTTCTCTTATTTTGCGAGTGTTGGTGCGGTGTCTCTCAGCATAACGTAAAATTCACACACACAAAGACAAAATGCGGGCTAAGTGTCAGTTTGTGGAGAGCTCTCTATTGAATCGTATAATGATTCGTATTCAACGGACAGAAAACACAAAAGAGAATAGACAAGAATTGAATCAAAGAATTGAATCGTATAATATCCGACTAAGATTATAATAAATTAACATTTTAATACTTGTGCTTAAATTTGACATTCAATTGCTAGGGTGTTGATTTAAAAGAAAGTTTTTTATGCGTTTTTTCCTAGTTTTAACATATCTAATGGTTTTAAGTTCTTGCGGAATTGTGTTGAGAGCTTCAGGTTCACTGCATTTCAACTGTCTTCTTCCATAGATGTTGTATAAACGCGAGTTACACCCACACGCCAACGATCGCCATAACACCTCGACACCCCCCACCGCACCGATGCCCATCATCATAGACGACATCAACAGAAATTGCCCCACACAATGTACCCCAACGCGGATACACTCTGTCATTTTAGCCATCACTGTAATTGCACTAGTGACCCAGGAAAGTTGCCTAGCAACCTTCTACAATTCACCTGTGCAAAATAGTTTTCTTGAAGAATAAAAATTGTGAATGAGTTTAGTAAAAATTATAACGTTGAGCCGAAGGGTAGAGTCAAAAATAAAGTAGTTTTACTGTAACCCCTCGACCCCTTAACTTAACTGGCGCAGTCTTCGGGAGTGGTGAACGGACTGAAGCGGACTGAACCGTTGGGTTTTAACCCTTTGTCACCATAGAACCAGCAACCCCTCCACAAAGGAACAAGGGCGCTAATACTTTGTGTTATATCATCATCCATAAGTGCAACATTTGTGCTAGGCAAAAAGTGTGATATGAAACACGTGCAAATTTGATTTATAGATGTCATCTTTGTTGTGTCATTACTGAGATGATGGTTTTATTGGATTAGAACGTGGATTCGTCAAGCTTTTAGTTCGGGAATATCTGTGTTAAAAAAAAAAAAAAAAAAAAAAAAAAAGGGAACGAGGGCGCTAGTGATTTGTATTATATCATCACCCATATCCATAAGTGCAACATTTGTGCTCGGCAAATAGTGTGATATAAAGCACGTGCAAATTTGAATTATAGATGTCATCATTGGTTAGAACGTAGTTTCGTCAAGCTTTTAGTGCCGGAATATCTGTGATCTGTGTAAAAAAAAAAAAAAAAAAAAAAAAAAAATTTATTACTTGTAATAATTAATTTTATAGCTTATCCCATAAAATATTATCTTATAAGATTTAAAAAATTATTTAATTTAAATTTTTAAATTTTATAAAACTAAATTAAATTTATTTCTTAATAATCTAGATCTAAATAATACCTTTATTACAATAACTTTTGTAATTTATTAACTCTTTTAAGATCGAAAAAAATAAATATAAATATTTTTATTTAATAAACCCTGTTACACAAGATACATTACATTAAATTTTCTTTTTTTTATACAAAAATTTCATATTATTTCAATATTCTTTTCCAATACTAATAAGCTATTATTAGGCCAAGAAAGGCGTTATTCAAAAAAAAAAAAAAAAAAGAATCCTATAAACAAATATATATTCTCCTTCTCTGTAACCTTGTGGATCTCTGATGTCCAACAAACGGAAATCTAAAGGATTTTTTACATATAATCTAAGGCGTTTATCAAAAAGCCTAAATCCTGTACCTGAAGATAGCGATCTCGGAATCCTTGACAGCCTTCATCTTTCTTTCCTAATTTGACAAATATGCCAGCCGAAAAAAGCAATTCGGCGCCACCTCCATCCCCATCGCATAACTCAACTATGAACACAGATGTTCAAATGACAAACCAAAATGACATTTTCAATTCCTTGAGGATCCCCGACGCCATCAAGGACCTCCCGACATTTGAAGGCAACCCTCGACTCTTGAATGAATTTTTAAACAATGTGGAAGAAATATTGCTCTACATAAGGGGAGCGGACAATACTCCATACGGACTAATCCTTTTAAGGGCCATACGAAATAAAGTCATAGGACAAGCTAATGAAGTCCTAAATATGTACGGTACGCCTTTAATATGGGACGAAATAAAAAAGAATCTAATTCTTCACTATTCGGATAAGCGTACGGAAACGTCGCTTATTAGAGACCTGCACGGTGTGCGGCAATACACAAAGAATGTAGAATCATTCTACAGTTCAATAGTCGAACTACAATCCGCCCTCTGCAATATTACACTTATCCACGAACAAAACCAGTATGTTATCACGGCAAAGAAGGATTTATATGCCGAAATGTGTCTTAACGCATTCTTGAGTGGCCTAAATGAACCTCTTGGTTCAAGAGTCAGGGCAATGCAGCCTGACTCACTAGCCAAAGCTCTTACCTGTTGCATTAAGGAGCAAAACATCTCATACCAGAAATTGTCACAAGTTCCAAGGTTCAGACCCTATAACTTTACTACCCACCAAAATCAACCTAAAACTAACAATCCACCTACTCAGCAATGGCATACACCACACAATAGGTACCCTCGGTCACTAACCAATGGTGATTTCCAGCCAAAATCTCAGAGACAAGTAAATGAAAACAATAACCTACAGTATAATAAACCCCAAAACTTTGAACATACACCCCGTTCTCAACGAAACTTTAATACTAACAATCATACACACCCCACATTTAAAACTAGTCAGCAAACACGGAATACCAATTTCAACTTCAATGATGTTAATAATTTTAACACGGAAAACTTTCAACAATTGGATCATTACTTTGATATTGATAAAACTAACATCCAAGACACACCAAATTTTTTAACACAAGCCTCGAGCAATCAACCGGATTCATAGACCCAACTAGACACCCCATCAACCTACCATATATTACTATCTCCTCACCTTTTGGTAGACCGCTTCGATTCTTGTTAGACACAGGCGCATCAGCCTCTTTTATTAATCCAGCCTCTTTTATTAATCCAGAAACAAGAACACTGCAAAACAGTCACCATCACTACTGTATTCAAAAGCTACCAATTAAAAGAACAAGCGATTTTACCCATTTTCTGTGAATTTAATCAAGTAGGATGGTTTAAATTCCTCATATTTAAGTTCCACAATTTTTCTGACGGTCTCTTGGGTATAGATACTCTTCTCTCTTTACATGCAAAAATTGACTTAAAAAAGAATGTTTTAGTAACAAAAAATGCAACAAATCCTATAAATATAAAACCGAACCCCGCAAAAATTCACGCAATAAAGAACTTTCCCATTCCAAAAACTCGCACAGGAATTAAGGCATTCTTAGGGCTAATAGGCTATTATAGGAGATTTATAAAGGATGTGGCAAAATTAACCAAACCATTAACAAACTGCCTAAAAAAGGGCTCAGAAATTAAAATAGACCAAAATTATAGAGATGCCTTTGAAACCTGCAAAAACCTACTAATTAATGACCCGATCCTCCAATACCCAAATTTCACCAAGCCTTTTGTCCTTACAACGGACGCAAGTAACTACGCGCTGGGAGCCGTCTTATCTCAAGGGCCAGTAGGAAACGATAAACCAATAAGCTTTGCAAGTCGCACACTTTCCACCACGGAATGTAATTACTCCACAATTGAAAAAGAGCTCTTGGCCATCGTTTGGGCAACCCGATACTTCCGGCCATACTTATTTGGAAGAAAATTCAAAATAATAACAGACCATAGGCCACTGTTGTGGCTTATGAGCCTGAAAGAGCCAAACTCTAAGCTCGTAAGATGGCGCCTTAAGCTGGAAGAATTTGACTACGAGATTGTCTACAAAAAGGGGACAACAAATACCAACGCGGACGCCCTAAGTCGTATCAAAATCAATAACCCAAACGAAGAAAGACAAATCTATCAAAACGACGATAATATAGACACCGCTCGCAGTGCAGAGGAAAACCTAAACGAATACGCATATCCGAAAAACCCCTGAATGACTTTAATATCCAAATCATATTAGAAGCTAAAGATACAGGTTGTCCAATGACAACTGAAAACATTTTTAGACACAAACACAGAAAAGTGATCCGTAGAGCAACCTTCAATGAACAAGTTATGACCAACATCTTCAAAAAATTTTTCGCACCAAACAAATTAATCGCCATATACACCACTGACGAAATTTTCCACATAGTTCAATTAACCTTTTCTGCATATTTCTCACAAAGTAAGTTATTTAGGATAGTACGATGTACAGAAATTCTAACAGACATAAGAAATGAGGACGAACAAAAAAGAACAATCCGCGATTATCACGAACAATCGAACCACCGAGGTATAAATGAAATATACCTCCATTTAAAACGCGAATTTTTCTTTCCCAACATGAAGTACAAAATCACTAAAACTATTAACAACTGTGAGAAATGTAAATTGTTAAAATATGACAGAAATCCACCTAAACCACAATACGTTATACCCGAAAACCCTTTAAAACCACTAGAAATAATTCACATAGATATCTACAGCATAAATCATAACCAAATTCTTACACTAATAGATAAATTTTCCCGTTTCGCCTATGGATACACCTTACCATGTAGAAGCAGCATAACAATCCTAAAATCCCTCAAAAACTACATTAGCCTCTACGGCACACCCAAGAAAATTATGTGCGACCAAGGATCCGAATTCACAGCAAACATATTTAAAGATTTCTGTAAGCAACTAAACATAACCTTACACTTCACTTCATTCCAACAAACCAGCAGTAACTCCCCTGTAGAAAGATTACACTCCACACTAACAGAGATCTATAGACTTATTCTATCCAAAAGAAAAGAACAAAAACTTACCACAGAACATGAGGAAATACTGTCTGAAACCCTTATTACTTATAACAACGCCATTCATTCGATCACGAAACACACTCCATACGAACTTTTCTTCGGTAGACCATACAAATTCTGTAAAATTTTAGATTTCTCGAACGAACATGAATACCTAGCCAAATTGAACGAATTTCTTAATGAAATATATCCCAAAATTCAGAAAAGGATGGACAATGTATCCACCACCAGAATCGAAAAATTAAATGCATCTAGGGAAGAACCGGTGGAGGTTAAGGATAACGAGGTTGTTTTCCGAAAAGAGGCCAGAAGGGATAAGCTTACACCTCGATTTTCTAAACATATAACCCAAAAAAACAATAAATGTACGATTCTAACAAAAGACAATAAAAAGATCCACAAAAGCAGGTTAAGAAGGAAACATAAAATCAAATAAACACAACAAAAACCATATGTACTTTTAAATATGAAATTCAAATGTAATGTAATGATGTAATGCATTCAATGTATACGAGCATACATATGTACATAAGGAATACAAATTATTCAATATTGTTATATTGTTTTATTATATGTACTTCAAAAAAAAAAAAAAGGTAGGCCATAAGGTAGTATAAGTGTTAGGCTCCTTTTAATAAAAACAATAAAAAAAAAAAAAAAAAAAAAAAAAAAACCAGTATAATAAATAAACATTACGGTGCGCCACGCAATTATTACAAGAGTGTAATAACACATACCTACATTTATGATTTTTTTTGTTGTTTTTCGGTTTTATAGTTTTTTTTTTTTGTTTTTATTGTTTTTATTAAAAGGAGCCCAACACTTATACTACCTTATGGCCTACCTTAACCTACCCTAGCCTACCCTAGCCTACCCTACCCTATCGGAGTCCGCCAATGGCGTTCGGCGAACCTGCCCTGAAGAGGCTGTATTAACTGATTCCACGACGGAGTCCGTTAGCCACCAAAAGCGTTGAAGCTGTCGGACAACGTCTTCTCTATCTCGGCGAGAAACCGATCTAATGAACGCCGTGTGAAGCTGGTTGTGGCGGATCAAATTTCTCTTCCCGCTGGTTCCCACGGTAATCTGGGTGTGGATATACTCCAAGCCTCCGAGTGCATTTTAGATTTCAATTCTTGCTTACTAAGAATAGGTGGAGATCGCGTTGACTGACACCTGAGAATAGAGAAGGAACTTCTGGAGTGTCTGATGAGTGTCCCGCAGAAGGACCTGTTCGTGCTGTCTACCTCCAACCCTCTCAGGATGTTACTATACCACCCCGAACTGAAGCCATGATCTCGATAACTGCATCCGCTAATGCCCTCTCAGAAGGCATAGTGACCCCCATGGGACATTATCTTCCAAAAGGACATTTAATCGCTAAATCAATCAATAGAAATCACAATGGAACTGTGTTTGTGCGGGTCGCTAATATTGTTGATCATCCTATCGTTCTTCGTGGTAATACCTCCGTTGCACTTTTTGAAGAAGCCGAGTGTCTAAACGAACACACACATAGGAGCGTGGTGCTCCCGGTTTGTGGCAATTTACTGTTATGAGGTTTGGGCTCACAAACGCGAACCAGTCGCAGAAGAACCAGTCGTTGAAGAACCAGTCGCTGAAGAACCTGTCGCTGAAGAACCAGTCGCTGAAGAACCAGTCGCTGAAGAACCAGTCGTTGAAAAACAAGTGGCTGAAGAACCAGTCGCTGAAAAACCAGTCGCTGAAGGACCAGTCACTGAAGAACCAGTCGCTGAAGAACTAATCGCTGAAGAACCAGCCGCGGAGGATCCAGGCGCTGAAGAACCAGTCGTTGAAAAACCAATGGCTGAAGAACCAGTCGCTGAAAGACCAGTCGCTGAAGGACCAGTCACTGAAGAACCAGTCGCCGAAGAACTAATCGCTGAAGAACCAGTTGCCGAAGAACCCGTCGCTGAATAACCAGTCGCAGAAGAACCAGTCGCTAAAGACCCAGTCGTTGAAGAACCAGTCGCTGAAGAACCAGCCGTTGAAAAACCAGCCGCTGAAGAACCAGTCGCTGATAAGCCAGTCGCTGAAGAATCAGTCGCTGCAGAACCAGTCGCAGAAGAACCAGTCGCTCAAGACCCAGTCGCTGAAGAACCAGTCGTTGAAGAACTAGTCGCTAATGAACCATTCGCTGACGAACCAGTCGCAGAAGAACCAGTCGTTGAAGAACCAGTCGCTGAAGAACCAGCCGTTGAAGAACTAGTCGCTGAAGAATCAGTAGTTGAAGAACCAGTTGCTGAAGAAGCAGTTGTGGAAAGACCAGTCGCTGAAGAACCAGTCGCGGAAGAATCAGTCGCTGAAAAACCAGTCGCTGAAGGACCAGTCACTGAAGAACCAGTCGCTGAGGAACGAGTCGCTTAAGATCTAGTGGCTGAAGAACCACTCGTTGAAGAACCGGTCGCTGAAGAGCCAGTTGTTGAAAGACCAGTCGCTGAAGAACCTGTCGCTGAAGAACCAGTCGCTGAAGAACCAGTCGCTGAAGAACCAGTCGTTGAAAAACCAGTGGCTGAAGAACCAGTCGCTGAAAAACCAGTCGCTGAAGGACCAGTCACTGAAGAACCAGTCGCTGAAGAACTAATCGCTGAAGAACCAGCCGCGGAGGATCCAGGCGCTGAAGAACCAGTCGTTGAAGAACCAGTCGCTGAAGAGCTAATCGCTGAAGAACCAGTCACTAAAGAACCAGTCGCTGAAGAACCAGTCGCTGAAAAGCCAGTCATGGAAGAACCAATCGTTGAAAAACAAGTCGCTAAGAACTAATAGCTGAAAAACCAGTCGCGGAAGAATCAGTCGCTGAAGAACCAGTTGTTGAAAGATCAGCCACTGAGAACCAGTGCCTGAAGGACCAGTCGCTGAAGAACTAATCGCAGAAGGGCTAGTCACTGAAGAACCAGTCGCTGAAGAACCAGCCGCTGAAGGACCAGTCGCTGAAAACCCAGTCGTTTGAAGAACCAGTGGTTGAGGAACCAGTCGCTGAAGGACCTGTGGCGGTGAGGAATCAGTCGATGAAGAATCAGTCGCTAAAGAAACAGTCGCTGAAAAACCAGTCCCAGAAGAACCCGTCACTGAAGAACCAGTCGTTGAAGAACCAGTCGCTGAAGGACCAGTCGCTGAGGAACCGGTCGCTGAAGAAACAGTCGCTGAAGAACCAGTTGTTGAAGAACCAGTCGCTGAAGGACCTGTCGCTGAAGACCAGTCGTTGAAGAACCAGTCGCTGAAGAACCCGTCGCTTAAGAACCAGTCGTAGACGAACCCGTCGCAGACGAACCCGTCGCTGAAGAACCAGTCGCTGAAGAGCCAGTCGCTGAAGAACCTGTCGCTGTAGAACCAGTCGCTCAAGAACCAGTCATTGAAAATCCAGTCGCTGAAGAACCAGTCGCTGAAGAACCAGTCCAGAAGAACCAGTAGCTGAAGAACCAGTCGCTGAAGAACCAGTCGCTGAAGAACCAGTCAGCGTGGTGGTGCAATGGTTAACATCATCGACCGCCGAACGGAAGGTCTATGGTTCAAGTTCGCTTCATAGCCAAGAAAAAAAAATCCTAAAAGTATGCAACGCAGTTGTGAATGGAAAGTGACCAGACGTACTGCCGCAGGCATAACACTCACAGTATATGGTCACCCGATATTCATTCATTATCTGCGTATGCTCGTACGAATTATTACGGACTATACCCAACGCGGAATTTGGTCGGCTCTCGTCCTATCTAGGACAACCACCCCTGAGAGTAGTGAACGAACTTCAAAGACCCACACCACTGCACTCCGTTCAGGTTGTGTGTGCAACAACACATCATAAGAGAATAAAAAAACTCTTGAACCTGCGCGAGACTCCAAAAAAAAAAACCCAGTCGTTGAAGAATCAGTCGTTGAAAAACCAGTCGCTGAAGAACCAGTCGCTAAAGAACCATTCTCTGAAGAACCAGTAGTTGATGCAATACTTTGACAGTTCTCTTTTTCTTTTTCTCTTATTTTGCGAGTGTTGGTGCGGTGTCTCTCAGCATAACGTAAAATTCACACACACAAAGACAAACGGCGGGCTAAGTGTCAGTTTGTGGAGAGCTCTCTATTGAATCGTATAATGATTCGTATTCAACGGACAGAAAACACAAAAGAGAATAGACAAGAATTGAATCAAAGAATTGAATCGTATAATATCCGACTAAGATTATAATAAATTAACATTTTAATACTTGTGCTTAAATTTGACATTCAATTGCTAGGGTGTTGATTTAAAAGAAAGTTTTTTATGCGTTTTTTCCTAGTTTTAACATATCTAATGGTTTTAAGTTCTTGCGGAATTGTGTTGAGAGCTTCAGGTTCACTGCATTTCAACTGTCTTCTTCCATAGATGTTGTATAAACGCGAGTTACACCCACACGCCAACGATCGCCATAACACCTCGACACCCCCCACCGCACCGATGCCCATCATCATAGACGACATCAACAGAAATTGCCCCACACAATGTACCCCAACGCGGATACACTCTGTCATTTTAGCCATCACTGTAATTGCACAAGTGACCCAGGAAAGTTGCCTAGCAACCTTCTACAATTCACCTGTGCAAAATAGTTTTCTTGAAGAATAAAAATTGTGAATGAGTTTAGTAAAAATTATAACGTTGAGCCGAAGGGTAGAGTCAAAAATAAAGTAGTTTTACTGTAACCCCTCGACCCCTTAACTTAACTGGCGCAGTCTTCGGGAGTGGTGAACGGACTGAAGCGGACTGAACCGTTGGGTTTTAACCCTTTGTCACCATAGAACCAGCAACCCCTCCACAAAGGAACAAGGGCGCTAATACTTTGTGTTATATCATCATCCATAAGTGCAACATTTGTGCTAGGCAAAAAGTGTGATATGAAACACGTGCAAATTTGATTTATAGATGTCATCTTTGTTGTGTCATTACTGAGATGATGGTTTTATTGGATTAGAACGTGGATTCGTCAAGCTTTTAGTTCGGGAATATCTGTGTTAAAAAAAAAAAAAAAAAAAAAAAAAAGGGAACGAGGGCGCTAGTGCTTTGTATTATATCATCACCCATATCCATAAGTGCAACATTTGTGCTCGGCAAATAGTGTGATATAAAGCACGTGCAAATTTGAATTATAGATGTCATCATTGGTTAGAACGTAGTTTCGTCAAGCTTTTAGTGCCGGAATATCTGTGATCTGTGTAAAAAAAAAAAAAAAAAAAAAAAAAAAAAAAAATTTATTACTTGTAATAATTAATTTTATAGCTTATCCCATAAAATATTATCTCATAAGATTTAAAAAATTATTTAATTTAAATTTTTAAATTTTATAAAACTAAATTAAATTTATTTCTTAATAATCTAGATCTAAATAATACCTTTATTACAATAACTTTTGTAATTTATTAACTCTTTTAAGATCGAAAAAAATAAATATAAATATTTTTATTTAATAAACCCTGTTACACAAGATACATTACATTAAATTTTCTTTTTTTTATACAAAAATTTCATATTATTTCAATATTCTTTTCCAATACTAATAAGCTATTATTAGGCCAAGAAAGGCGTTATTCAAAAAAAAAAAAAAAAAAAAGAATCCTATGAACAAATATATATTCTCCTTCTCTGTAACCTTGTGGATCTCTGATGTCCAACAAACGGAAATCTAAAGGATTTTTTTACATATAATCTAAGGCGTTTATCAAAAAGCCTAAATCCTGTACCTGAAGATAGCGATCTCGGAATCCTTGACAGCCTTCATCTTTCTTTCCTAATTTGACAAATATGCCAGCCGAAAAAAGCAATTCGGCGCCACCTCCATCCCCATCGCATAACTCAACTATGAACACAGATGTTCAAATGACAAACCAAAATGACATTTTCAATTCCTTGAGGATCCCCGACGCCATCAAGGACCTCCCGACATTTGAAGGCAACCCTCGACTCTTGAATGAATTTTTAAACAATGTGGAAGAAATATTGCTCTACATAAGGGGAGCGGACAATACTCCATACGGACTAATCCTTTTAAGGGCCATACGAAATAAAGTCATAGGACAAGCTAATGAAGTCCTAAATATGTACGGTACGCCTTTAATATGGGACGAAATAAAAAAGAATCTAATTCTTCACTATTCGGATAAGCGTACGGAAACGTCGCTTATTAGAGACCTGCACGGTGTGCGGCAATACACAAAGAATGTAGAATCATTCTATAGTTCAATAGTCGAACTACAATCCGCCCTCTGCAATATTACACTTATCCACGAACAAAACCAGTATGTTATCACGGCAAAGAAGGATTTATATGCCGAAATGTGTCTTAACGCATTCTTGAGTGGCCTAAATGAACCTCTTGGTTCAAGAGTCAGGGCAATGCAGCCTGACTCACTAGCCAAAGCTCTTACCTGTTGCATTAAGGAGCAAAACATCTCCTACCAGAAATTGTCACAAGTTCCAAGGTTCAGACCCTATAACTTTACTACCCACCAAAATCAACCTAAAACTAACAATCCACCTACTCAGCAATGGCATACACCACACAATAGGTACCCTCGGTCACTAACCAATGGTGATTTCCAGCCAAAATCTCAGAGACAAGTAAATGAAAACAATAACCTACAGTATAATAAACCCCAAAACTTTGAACATACACCCCGTTCTCAACGAAACTTTAATACTAACAATCATACACACCCCACATTTAAAACTAGTCAGCAAACACGGAATACCAATTTCAACTTCAATGATGTTAATAATTTTAACACGGAAAACTTTCAACAATTGGATCATTACTTTGATATTGATAAAACTAACATCCAAGACACACCAAATTTTTTAACACAAGCCTCGAGCAATCAACCGGATTCATAGACCCAACTAGACACCCCATCAACCTACCATATATTACTATCTCCTCACCTTTTGGTAGACCGCTTCGATTCTTGTTAGACACAGGCGCATCAGCCTCTTTTATTAATCCAGCCTCTTTTATTAATCCAGAAACAAGAACACTGCAAAACAGTCACCATCACTACTGTATTCAAAAGCTACCAATTAAAAGAACAAGCGATTTTACCCATTTTCTGTGAATTTAATCAAGTAGGATGGTTTAAATTCCTCATATTTAAGTTCCACAATTTTTCTGACGGTCTCTTGGGTATAGATACTCTTCTCTCTTTACATGCAAAAATTGACTTAAAAAAGAATGTTTTAGTAACAAAAAATGCAACAAATCCTATAAATATAAAACCGAACCCCGCAAAAATTCACGCAATAAAGAACTTTCCCATTCCAAAAACTCGCACAGGAATTAAGGCATTCTTAGGGCTAATAGGCTATTATAGGAGATTTATAAAGGATGTGGCAAAATTAACCAAACCATTAACAAACTGCCTAAAAAAGGGCTCAGAAATTAAAATAGACCAAAATTATAGAGATGCCTTTGAAACCTAAAAACCTACTAATTAATGACCCGATCCTCCAATACCCAAATTTCACCAAGCCTTTTGTCCTTACAACGGACGCAAGTAACTACGCGCTGGGAGCCGTCTTATCTCAAGGGCCAGTAGGAAACGATAAACCAATAAGCTTTGCAAGTCGCACACTTTCCACCACGGAATGTAATTACTCCACAATTGAAAAAGAGCTCTTGGCCATCGTTTGGGCAACCCGATACTTCCGGCCATACTTATTTGGAAGAAAATTCAAAATAATAACAGACCATAGGCCACTGTTGTGGCTTATGAGCCTGAAAGAGCCAAACTCTAAGCTCGTAAGATGGCGCCTTAAGCTGGAAGAATTTGACTACGAGATTGTCTACAAAAAGGGGACAACAAATACCAACGCGGACGCCCTAAGTCGTATCAAAATCAATAACCCAAACGAAGAAAGACAAATCTATCAAAACGACGATAATATAGACACCGCTCGCAGTGCAGAGGAAAACCTTAACGAATACGCATATCCGAAAAACCCCTGAATGACTTTAATATCCAAATCATATTAGAAGCTAAAGATACAGGTTGTCCAATGACAACTGAAAACATTTTTAGACACAAACACAGAAAAGTGATCCGTAGAGCAACCTTCAATGAACAAGTTATGACCAACATCTTCAAAAAATTTTTCGCACCAAACAAATTAATCGCCATATACACCACTGACGAAATTTTCCACATAGTTCAATTAACCTTTTCTGCATATTTCTCACAAAGTAAGTTATTTAGGATAGTACGATGTACAGAAATTCTAACAGACATAAGAAATGAGGACGAACAAAAAAGAACAATCCGCGATTATCACGAACAATCGAACCACCGAGGTATAAATGAAATATACCTCCATTTAAAACGCGAATTTTTCTTTCCCAACATGAAGTACAAAATCACTAAAACTATTAACAACTGTGAGAAATGTAAATTGTTAAAATATGACAGAAATCCACCTAAACCACAATACGTTATACCCGAAAACCCTTTAAAACCACTAGAAATAATTCACATAGATATCTACAGCATAAATCATAACCAAATTCTTACACTAATAGATAAATTTTCCCGTTTCGCCTATGGATACACCTTACCATGTAGAAGCAGCATAACAATCCTAAAATCCCTCAAAAACTACATTAGCCTCTACGGCACACCCAAGAAAATTATGTGCGACCAAGGATCCGAATTCACAGCAAACATATTTAAAGATTTCTGTAAGCAACTAAACATAACCTTACACTTCACTTCATTCCAACAAACCAGCAGTAACTCCCCTGTAGAAAGATTACACTCCACACTAACAGAGATCTATAGACTTATTCTATCCAAAAGAAAAGAACAAAAACTTACCACAGAACATGAGGAAATACTGTCTGAAACCCTTATTACTTATAACAACGCCATTCATTCGATCACGAAACACACTCCATACGAACTTTTCTTCGGTAGACCATACAAATTCTGTAAAATTTTAGATTTCTCGAACGAACATGAATACCTAGCCAAATTGAACGAATTTCTTAATGAAATATATCCCAAAATTCAGAAAAGGATGGACAATGTATCCACCACCAGAATCGAAAAATTAAATGCATCTAGGGAAGAACCGGTGGAGGTTAAGGATAACGAGGTTGTTTTCCGAAAAGAGGCCAGAAGGGATAAGCTTACACCTCGATTTTCTAAACATATAACCCAAAAAAACAATAAATGTACGATTCTAACAAAAGACAATAAAAAGATCCACAAAAGCAGGTTAAGAAGGAAACATAAAATCAAATAAACACAACAAAAACCATATGTACTTTTAAATATGAAATTCAAATGTAATGTAATGATTTTTTTTTTTTTTAGGATGGAAGGTGAAAATCTCGAAAGAGACACTCCCGCGGCTGGCGTTGCGGAGTAGTGTGGGACTCTAACACCACTAAAAACACCTCCATCGCATGTATTGCGATTTAGTCTCCTGGACCAATTAGCAATTTTATTCTAACCTAACCTACTACTTTCTCTTTTGTGAAAATTCTGCCTATCGGCATCCCTAAATAAAAGATAATGTCGGTAAATGTAACTAAGGGGCGCATGGAACATAAGTGGGATTTAATCCACTCAGGACCGTTGGGGGATAAATTCGCTCCGAGCGCCCCGACGCTCGTTGTTGGCGTTCCATTACACCCCTAAATACATTCTCTAGCGTGTGGTAATCTACCTATTATATCTAGTCTATAATCTAATATATAATCTATAATCTGTCGAGTAGTAATTTAACTCCATATATCTATACCAGTTCGTGTGGTTTTGTTCTTTTAAGTCTTCGTACAGTATTCATATTGTCTAAAAGTTTTCTTGCCTCAGCATTTATGTGCTGTTGAAGCCTTAACTCATGCCTGAGTGCATTTTTCTTTATTTCTTGGGCTACGCTTTCCACCCCTAAATCTTTGTGGAGATCTGAATTTCTGACGTACCACGGTGCGTTGACGATGTTTCTTAACACCTTGTTCTGGAATCTTTGAATAATGTCAGCATTACTCTTTTTGGTACAGCCCCATAACTGAATACCGTATGTCCATATTGGCTTTAACGATTGCTTATACAGCAGAATCTTGTTATAAATTGATAGTTGGGAGTTTCTTCCTATCAGCCAATACATTTGTCTGTATTTCAATTCCATTTCTGCTTTTTTCTTCTTCACGTGCTCTTTCCATTTTAATTTGGCATCCAGGGTCATTCCTAGATATTTGGCTGTATTTGCGTAAGGTATTGCATTCTGATTTATTATGACTGGAATATGATTATATTTTTTGTTGGTGAAGTTTACGTGTGCTGATTTGGTTTCATTTAATTTTATTCGCCATTTAGCTGTCCAATTAAGAATTTTGTTAACGTCTGTTTGAAGCTTATGCGTTGAAATCTCATTGTTTTCCCCTACCGCTAATATTGCAGTATCATCTGCAAATGTTGCCAACATACTATTTTCTAGTTTAGGGAGATCACTCGTGAATAGGAGATAGAGAATAGGACCTAAGACGCTGCCTTGTGGAACACCGGCTTTGACTTCCGTAAGCTCTGAGTAAGAGTCTTCTTGTTTTATTCTAAAGAATCTTTCCTCTAAATATGATGCTAGAATAGCAGCAAATTGTTTTGTTAGAAGAAGTCTTAATTTATAATTCAGTCCTTCATGCCAAACTTTGTCAAAGGCCTGTGCAATATCAAGAAATATCGCAGAGCAAACCCTTTTCTCCTCTAATGCCTTTTCGATAATATCAGTTATTCTGTGAACTTGATCTATAGTTGAATGAAGCCTCCTGAACCCGAATTGGTGGTTTGGAATGAGGTTTTTTCGATTAATAATATCATTTAGTCTTTTAGCGAGTAGTATTTCGAATAGTTTAGATATTATTGGCAGCAGTGAAATTGGCCTGTAAGATGAAGCCTCATTTGGTGGCTTTCCGGGTTTTGGAATCATTATTACTTCAGCCACTTTCCACAAACTCGGAACGTATTTCATTTTGAAACAAGCGTTGAAGAGGTTCGTGAGTTTAACAATAGCTTTTTTTGGTAGTTGCTTCAGAATTTCTCCGGTAATGAGGTCAAAACCAGGAGCCTTTTTTGAGTTTATGCTATTTTTTATTTCATATTTTACTTCATTATATGTAGTTAAACTTATATTTTCTTCATATTCATTTTCATTTATTTCTAAAGGTATGACAACTTCTTGCTCTTTGTGTGGTTGGAACACATTTTTTAAATATTCTGCGAATGTTCTAGCCTTGTCTTCATCACTTCTAGCCCATTTTCCATCACTTGTTTTAATAGGTGGTATATGTACAACTGGTCGTTTGATATTTTTAGTGATTTTCCATAGCGAATAATTGGTTGATTTGTCATCGGTCAATCCTCTAAGGAAATATTTGATCGAAGAATCCTTAAACATCTTAATTTTCCGTTTCAACTGTTGGGAGAGTTTGTTCAGCTTTGTTTTGTTTTGGGGAGCTCGGGTCTGCTGCCAAACTTTTCTTGCTCGTCTTCTTTCCGAAATGAGTTGTATAATTTCCCTGGGATAAGTGTTTCCTTTAGTTTTCTTTCTTATTTCCGGTGTATTTTCCCACGCTGATTGCTGTATATCCACAACAAATTTTTCGACTTCCTTTTCCAGTTGCTCGATATTGTCAAGAGCTGCGCCTAGGACAATTCTGTCCTTTAGAGTCTTTTTAAAACTTTCCCAATCAGTGCGTTTGTTAGTTAATGTAGGTCTCCCTTCCTTATGGATAATTTTATCACTCAACGTAAGGAGAACAGCCGAATGATCAGAATTTAGTCCATTAAATTCCTTTACTTGGATGTTAGTATCAGATATGTTTTTAACTATAAAAAAATCGATTAGATCTGGGATTTTGCCTGTATCAGTAGGCCAATATGTCGGTTTTCCGGTAGACAGAACCTTACATCCGCTAATACTTATTGCTTTGAGTAATTCTTTTCCCTTGGTTGTTGTTATTCTTGATCCCCAAAGTAAGTGTTTCGCGTTAAGGTCACCTCCAATTATGAATCTATTTCCCAATTTTTTTAGTAATTCCTGGTATTCGTTAGCTTTAATTACATTATTTGGTGGGCAGTAAATTGCTGCTATATTGAATGAATAGTTTTTGGCTTTTATGTTTACAACTGTTGCCTGGATTTCCTTAGTTGATTGTTTTAATTCTTCATAATGTTGGATATTGTTCCTAATTATGACTGCACTTCCTCCTCTAGGTGTGTTTTCAGGATGCGTCGTATGATAAGTAGTGAAATTTTTAAACTTTATATACGACTGGTTAGTAAAGTGCGTTTCGGATATCAGGCAGACATCTATTTTTTCTATATCAAGGATAGCTTGTAACTCTTCTTTGTGCTGGAATAATCCGTTGGCATTCCACGCTAATATTTTAAGATCGCTGGCCATTTTTTGGTTTGTGAGTTGTTGCTTTATTGTTCGATTTGCGTTCTAGTGTGAGTAGTCGCTCGTCTAAAGCATTCAATTTATTTATAATGCGATTTAATATTTCTTTAAGATCATCTTTTTTATCTTCTTGCTTGTCTTCTTGTTGCATCATTTTTACCTGACCGGCTTGTTGTGGGTTCTTCTTCTTTGGTGGCGCTACGGCCCATGAAGGACCAGAGCCAAGCTTCTCTTGTTGTGAGTTCTTCTTTGATGGCGTTACAGCCCATGAAGGACCAGAGCCAAGCTTCTCTTGTTGTGAGTTCTTCTTCTTTGGTGGCATTACAGCCCCTGAAGGACCAGAGCCAAGCTTCTCTTGTTGTGAGTTGCTTGCTGCTATTTTAGCGTAGGATTTGATATTACTATTCTTATCCGGTTCTGTGCTTCTCTTAGGAATTTCGGCACCTTTTTCCAATTGGTCATTTTTTTTGGGTACTTGCTGCTGTTGGCCTTTGTTTTGTGATTTCGCAATATTTTTCTTATTTTTAATTTTTTGCAATTCAATGGCGACGATGCATCCTCTATAACTTGCTGGGTGGTTTCCACCACAGTGTACGCATTTCGGCTGCAAATCTTTCGGTTTGGTGCAATCAACAGTCAAGTGCTTTCCCGCGCATTTAACACATCTAGGTGTTCTGTTGCAATATTTGTGAGTATGTCCATAAGCCTGACATTGTTTGCATTGTGGTATTAACTGTGATTTTTTTAACGGCTGAATTTCGACTACACAGCCAAGAATATTTTTTATTTGGTAAATTTTGTCGAGTTCTTCCTCAGCTCTGAATGTTAATGTAAACATGTTTAGTGGCTCCTTAGTTTTCCACTTAAGTTTAATTGTGGCGCCTACTGCTTTCAAGCCTTTTGAATTTAGATCGGCGACAATTTTTTCTGGTTTGCAAGAATGGTGCAAATTTATGGCCACAACTCTTATTGGACGCGTTTGTTTATTTTCATAGGAGTACCAGGCGTAATTTGCTTCGTTCAACATTTTCGTAACCATTATATAGGCTTCGCTATTTTCTAAATTTAGTTTGAGGTTGTTCTTATTAATTACCTTTAGAGTAAATTTATCTTTTTGGGCAATTTTTTGTATTTCCTCATGAAGGCTATCGAAGCTAGTGATATCTTCAATAATAATTGGTGGTGGTGGTAGAATTTTCCTTGAGTTTTTTTGATTTGTTTCCAATCTGGCTTCTTTAAATTGAGGTGGAGTAGCAGTGTTGTTTAACTTTCTTTTCTTTCCTTTCTGCATATTTCTTACCCACTCGGTTTCTAGAGCTAGCTCTTCTTCGTCAGTGGAGTAGACGGTTTGAGTCTCTTGTTTGTTAGGAGTGCTTACTTTCTCCTTTGTTTGTTTAAAATTCAATTCGAGTTCAAGATTTTTAATGCGTTCCTGCATTTTTATGATAGTATCATTCAATTGTTTATTTAATTTATTTGACTCTATTAATGCATTATTAGCTTTTAGAAGCTCCTTCTTAAGCATTACTGATTGAGAGTCTTGATCTTCAACTATTGGAGACCTTTCTGTACGGATTGATGGTGTTTGGTTTCCATTTTTTACTATTTTGGCTGAATTCGTAGCTTCTGCTGCATAAGTTACTTTTTGTGTTCGTGCTTCCCCAGGAGGAGAGCGCAACATTTTGGGCATTACTGTAATGTATGATTTCTTTTGTTTTATTTTGTTAAAAGAAGTGCATACATTTAGGCGCAGTATTGTCTATGTAATTCATCTAAATACCCTAGGAAAAGATGTTATGGGTTCATGTACAGAATAAGATGGCTTAAAAAGCCCTGATTGAGTACACTCACCCAGCAGTAGGATTTTTTTTTGTTTTTGGTTTCTGTTTCTTATTATATAAATTAGAGCACAAAGTCCACTATACACATAGATGTCCACAGAAGCACCTACCTTTTGAAAAATTTAGTGAAACTAAATAATCGGATAGGAACAGCTGCAATCCAGTGTTCGATGATGTGGAATACACAAACTTACTATTTGGTTTAAAGCGCGAGATGTTATACGCACTTATTACCCTGAATTTGGATATTTTTTGATATTTAGACACGGATCACTGTTTTATTTAACTTCTCTTGCACAGAGTTGCCAGAGAGTCGTAATGTAATGATGTAATGCATTCAATGTATACGAGCATACATATGTACATAAGGAATACAAATTATTCAATATTGTTATATTGTTTTATTATATGTACTTCAAAAAAAAAAAAAAAAAAAAAAAAAACAGTATAATAAATAAACATTACGGTGCGCCACGCAATTATTACAAGAGTGTAATAACACATACCTACATTTAAAGCACGTTCACGGCACATGAACGATGAACTTTAAATTATCGTAATCATGGCATACGATTGCTATACATATTTAAAAAAAAAAAAAAAAAAAAAAAAAAAAAAAGATAGCTAAATTCACGGCATATGAGTTTTGGCACACCTTACTGAGCAAAAAAAAAAAAAAAAATAAAAAAAAAAAAAAATAAAACCGCCACCGTGCAAAAACTACCATCGTGCTAACGTGGTAGTAAAATCAGGGCACATGATTTAAAAACTACCCACCTATGTCTAGATGACAATAGTACATCACGGCATATGATTACTACCTGGCATCTACCAAATCCTAAAAAAAAAAAAAAAAATGTTTTCCTCATTTTCAAAAAAAAAAAAAATTTTTCACCTTTCTCTCACTCATAATAGTAATAGTAGCGGTCATCCACCTCAGAAGAGAAGAGAGAACCTGGCAGAGTTTCACCCCCGTGTGCAGTTCTTCGCTCCAGGCCCATCGCTTTCGCTGTGGTCGTCACTTTGCTCTAGGTGGGGAGGAGTTACACCCACACGCCAACGATCGCCATAACACCTCGACACCCCCCACCGCACCGATGCCCATCATCATAGACGACATCAACAGAAATTGCCCCACACAATGTACCCCAACGCGGATACACTCTGTCATTTTAGCCATCACTGTAATTGCACAAGTGACCCAGGAAAGTTGCCTAGCAACCTTCTACAATTCACCTGTGCAAAATAGTTTTCTTGAAGAATAAAAATTGTGAATGAGTTTAGTAAAAATTATAACGTTGAGCCGAAAGGCAGAGTCAAAAATAAAGTAGTTTTACTGTAACCCCTCGACCCCTTAACTTAACTCGCGGTTCTTGTAGCATACCTTGTGCGCGTCTTCTTGTGTTTATTCCATGGTTAATTGGAATGATGAATCGTGGGTCGTCATAGTACTCTAATGTAAGCGCCATCTTGAAGAGGTCTTCCACTTGAAGGACATTAAACCTTACTCGCTCAGCAACATTTCTATGAGTACATACGTTTATCTTTTTCAGTGCTGCAGTTTGTAATTTTTTGAGTTTCTTTATATGTGTTACTGATGCATTGCCCCAGGCAAGTATTCCATAACTTAGCTTGGATTCCACTAACGCAAAGTACACTTGCCTTAGCACAGATGTTGTAGCATAATACTGCAGATGAGTTGGCGCGTATAGTGCTCTTTTAAGACTCGTACGCAACTCATCGATATGTATATTCCATAGGAAATTACTGTCGATTATGACTCCTAGATATGTATTTGTATGTTTCTACTATATTTATAGGACAGTTATTAGATGTAGGGCAGGAATTATTCCTAAAGTTTATTTGTTGTTCGGTGGCCTTGAACTGCGGGTTTCTTATGAGCATCATTTCTGTATTGGCTGTGTTGATTATTAAGCCAGCCATGGTCATGAAACCATTTTACTGCTTCGTCGAACTCCTCCTGAATTATCGTCGTTGCTGTCTGCAGGGATCTGTGACTTACCACTAACGCTGTATCGTCGGCATATGCAAATAGTTTGGCTCGCTTGAAGGTGCGAAGAAGCTCATTGGCGTATAATGTAAACAGTATTGGGCCCAGTTTCGATCCTTGCGGGACTCCATACAGTACTTGTTCTTTATGGCTATAGGTCTCGCTGATTTTGACACAAAAAAGCCTGTTGTGTAGGAATTCCTTTAGCCAATCAGCCATCAATCCTCGTATTTCAATACGTTCCAGAGCATCTATTAGCTTTGAATGGTTCAGAGTATCAAAAGCTTTATTAAAGTCCATAAATAGGACCAAAACGTGGTAACTTTTGTTTAGGGTTTCATTAATATGATTTGCAAACGCCCCTAATAATTTACCCGTACTTTTCTTTTTCTGGAAACCGTATTGACTTTCGTGGATTATGGAGTGTTTTTCAATAAAATTCCGCATTCTGTTTGTTATAACTTCTTCAAGGCACTTTTCGACTTCTGGTAATACTGATGAAGTTTTTTGCACATTCGCTAGCGAGATTATTTAGACACATTTGACTAGAGAAATTCTTAATTATAGTTTTATCAACGCTAAGCTTTTTCTTTCCCATTATCTCATTTATTAGACTCCATGTTTTACGGGGATCTGATTTTATTTGGTTGAATTTAGTTTTATAAAAGAAGCCTTTTTGCGGTGTTATTTCTCTGTTTAGTTTGTTTCAAAAAGTCTTATACTCCAGTTCATAAGTTCTTTTCAATCTGTTATTTTTCCACCTTTTATACAGCTCATCCCTTTTTTTACATTTAGCGATTTAGTCATGAGTAATCCATGGGTTATGTTTTCTTTAATTTTTTATTGTTCTTACAACCGTCGACTGTTCATATATGCTTTTCATTTTATCAGCAAGTTCCTGATAAAGAGAAATCGCATCATTTTCACTAATCACTTCTTCCCAGTTTGTTTCGTCGATAAACTCATTTACCTTAATGTTACATATAAAAGACATGCTGATCGGTTGTTCTTTTACAGCTGATTGTTGCGAATATATGAAATATAGGGTGGGGTAATTATCTGTGATACGGCTTTCGATCTGATCGGCTGAGCTGATTTGGCAATCCGTTACATTAGTTACGATATGATCAATTGTTGATTTTGTTCCCGTTTTCGGAACTACCCTTGTACATTCTGTTATTATATTCATTAACCCCAGTGACGCCGGCACCTCTAAATATTCTTTCACCCCGTATAAACCCGGATCATTCACATCACCCATTACTACAATCTCGTCTTATTAACCCAATTGTTCAATATTATTTCCGAATTTTCCATTAACGCTTTTTTGCTATAACCCGGTGGTCTATATATCCCAAATACATATTTATATTATATTATATTTTCTACAATTTGTATTTGAATATTTTCGTATGACATGCTTTCAGATGTAAGTCGTATGTATTCTTAGTCATTTCGAATTAACATTAAAATTCTACCACCTCTGCGTTTATCTCTGTTCAAGAACTCAGTTTGAAAGCCATCTAGACTATAAAACCCTTTTTCTTCTTCCTTTATATTTGTTTCGACTAAGACTATAATTTTTAATACATTAATAAGGCCGACTATATTCAAACGGAAGTCATTCCAATTCTTACGCAAAGATCTAATGTTAAAGCTAATACAACACCATTTATTTATTCCTAATTCTTTTGTGTGGATGGCAAAGGGCTAACAAAGGCCTCGTAGGGCAGCATCTATCCGACGGATGCTGGCCTGCTAAAAAGCGAGCAGAGACACCGCAGTCGAACATCTTGCGGCACTGTTGGTAAGTCCGATCACCACCTCCTCGTGGTGCCATCTGGAGATTTCCTATGGAAATTGCAGACGGGGAAGGGCGAATGGCGAGCCTCCTGCGCCAAAAAAACAGGATAAGTCGGTTGGGTTACGGCCTAGTAAGCCGTAACCGTAAAAAAAAACACAAACTCCGAAACAACAACAAGCCTCAGATATAACGGACCGGATTTATGTTGACGACCCTTGCAAAAAACGAAAAAAGGACAATGATCTTCGGCTTTGTACGTGGAACGTTAGGTCCCTAAACAGGCCACGTGCAGCCGAACAACTTGCGGACGCCCTAGTCCGCTATAAAGCGGACATCACCGCCATCCAGGAAATGCGATGGAATGGACCGGGTATAAGGCGGATGTAAAACTGCGATATTTACTACGGCGACTGCTATAGGGAGAGAGGGCAACGATTATTTGGATGTTCGATTTGTTGTTCGAGGTGGACTAAGGCAAAAAGTCCTAAGCTTTCGGCATGTGAGCGAACGCCTCATAACAATCCGTGTCAAGGCTAAATTTTTTAACATCAGCCTGATCTGCGTCCACGCCCGCACGGAAGACAAGGATGACTCTGCCAAAGATGAGTTCTACGATCTCCTAGATAGAACGTATGCCCAATGTCCCCGCTATGACATCAAAATTGTACTAGGAGACTTCAATGCTAAGCTGGGTAAGGAAAGCATCTTTGAACGAGTCACCGTCAAACATAGCCTACACGACACCACGTCCGATAACGGACACAGGCTGATTGATCTTGCTCCGGGGCGAAATCTCCTTCTAGCCAGTACGCGCTTCCCGCACCTCGATATACACAAAGGCACCTGGCGGCCTTTTGATCAATCGACTACCAACCAGATTGATCACATCGCGATCGACGTCAGACACTCCTCCACTATTCTTGATGTTCGAACTTTTCGAGGGGCTAACATCGACTCGGACCACTATCTTGTAGTAGCCAAGATGCGTTTACGGATATCACGAGCGCAACGGAGTAGAGTAAGAATACAAAGTTATGACGTCGGAAAGCTACTATCGCCAGAAACCGCTCGTGCTTTTACCGATCGCGTCTCCCTTAAACTCTCCAATACACCTGAATCCTCTACACTATCAATAAAACAGCAGTGGAGCCTTTGCAAACAAGCCCCGAAAAGCTCTGCATCCGAAGTTTTGGGTTTCAAGGCTCCACCACGAAAAAACACCTGGTTCGATGACGAGCTCAGGAGGATTCATACAGCGAAGCAGGATGCATATAAGGCCTCACTGTATAAAAGAACAAGAGCAGCTCGTGAGCTCTACGAGTTAAAAGAAAGGGGGGAGCATAAGTTTCTTAGAAGAAAGAAGAAAGAGCACGAGAAGCGCGCGATTGAGGATATGGAGAGGTGTTACTGCAGGCGTGACGTTCGAAAGTTTTATCAACAGATAAAGCGAACATGCCAAGGTTATAAAGCCAGAACGGAAGCCTGCTGGGATGAAAACGGACACATAGTAGTAGAACCGCAGTCGATGCTGAGAATATGGAAAAACCACTTCTGCAGACTGTATAACGGCGATGTTAGTCAATATACCGCTGTCAGGCAGAATGGTCCATTTCTAATCGACGGAGACCGCAGAGAATTCTGTCCCCCTGACCTCGACGAAGTTAAGATTGCCATATCGAAACTCAAGTCGAATAAAGCTGCTGGCGCAGACGGACTGTCTGCTGAGCTCTTCAAGGCAGGTGGGGATGACCTGGTTGGGAGCATGCACCAGCTCATCCGTAAGATAGGGTTAGAGGAAAGCATGCCCGAGGAATGGAGTCTCAGCATTGTATGCCCGATCCACAAGAAGGGAGACCCCTCTGGTTGCGCCAACTATAGAGGAATAAGTCTCCTTAACATCGCCTACAAAATCATCTCTGCCGTTTTGTGTGAACGCCTGAAGCCTTTTGTATATAAGCTGATAGGTCCTTATTAGTGCGGATTCAGGCCAGGGAAGTCCACCATCGACCAAATCTTCACACTACGGCAGATTCTGGAAAAAACCAATGAATTTCAAGTCGACACTCACCACCTATTTGTCGACTTCAAAGCCGCATACGACAGCGTAACTAGAGACGAGCTATACAACGCTATGACTAGCTTTGACTATGCAGGATGACTTTGGAGAATGCTCGCTGCTCCATCCGAATCGGTGAACACCTTACCGATAGTTTTGATGTCAAAAAAGGATTTAGGCTGGGCGATGCGCTGTCGTGTGATTTCCTCAACATCAAAAATCACTGGCCAATACAAGAGGCACAATTTATTTCAAATCCTCGCAACTCCTTGCATACGCCGACGATATTGACATAATAGGTAGATCACAGCAATGTCAATGAGGCGTCAATGTCATTGACAGCAATGTCAATGAGGCGTTTGCGAGTATTGAGATGGAGACGGCGAAAATTGGTTTGACGGTAAACGAGGGCAAAACTAAATATATGCTGTCATCAAAATAGAACACTCACCACCGACGGCCAGAACGTTTGTATAGGCAGATATAAGTTCGAGGTAGTTATGGACTTCGTCTACCTTGGCTCTGCAGTGACCTGGAACAACGACATCAGTTCCGAAATCAAACGCAGAATCACTCTTGCCAATCGCTGTTTCCTTGGGCTCAGGAGGCAACTGAGTAATAGAGCCCTCTCCCGAACGACAAAGTGGACTCTATATAAGACCCATATCATCCCGGTCCTATTGCACGGCGCAGAAGCATGGGCACTATCAAAAGCGGATGAGGAGGCCATTGGTCGGTTCGAGAGAAAGATTTTGGCCGTGATTTTTGGGCCTATAAACGCAGACGGGGGATGGAGGAGAAGATTCAACCACGAACTTTACGGGCTGTACAGCGACATGAGCCTAGTCAGGCGTCTACGGATTCAACGCCTAGGATGGCTGGGCCATGTAGAGCGAATGGACACCACAGCTCCAGCCCGGAGAGTCTTTGAATCCAACCCCGAGGGACGAAGAAGCAGAGGACGGCCGCACTTAAGATGGTGCACACAGGTGGAAGGCGACTTCAGCCAACTGGGTGTGCGGCAATGGAAAAGGCTAGCGAAAGATCGTGCTGTTGGTTGAGGCCCAGGTTCACCCCGAACTGCAGCGCCCTCTAAGAAGAAGAAGAAGAATTCCTTTATGTTATTGTCGCTAAAACCATTAATTACCCTACAATTCAAATTAACATGTATGCAATTGTTTCTATTTGTATTCTCCATATTGATATAGAAGTTTTCTGTGTTTCTTTTTGTTTACAGACACTGTGATTATTGTGAGCGTGTAATTTTGGTCATATCATCAACGGAGTTTATTAATATTGGCTGGGTTCTCTCATTTTGTCCGACCAATCTTTTTCCCGCACTCTCCCACACAAATCGCCAGTTTTCTTTTCTCGCTTTCTCCTTTGCCAACCACATCAAGTGTTTGTAATGTTTAGTCAGCTGATTGTTGACTGTTGGTATTTTTCATTACAGCTGTTAGTTTGATGGAGCGAGTGGAGTGAGTTCGTTTGATGAATTGCATTCTCTTTAGATGGGATGCAAATGTTGCAATTATTGTGGATTTTTATGGGTTATTGAGAACCAGTTGCTGAGGAACCAGTCGCTGAAGAACCAGTCGCTGAAGAACCAGTCGCTGAAGAACCAGTCGCTGAAGAACCAGTCGCTGAAGAACCAGTCGCTGAAGAACCAGTCGCTGAAGAACCAGTCGCTGAAGAACCAGTCGCTGAAGAACCAGTCGCTGAAGAACCAGTCGCAGAAGAACCAGTCCCTGAAGAACCAGTAGTTGAAGAACAGGTTTTTTTTTTTTTTAGATTAGTTTAAATTTTATTATTCGCGACATCTTAACAACTTATACTTATACAGATTTCTGCGAAGCATTTACTTGTCTGCAGAACAATTTTGACTAACAATTTGGAATAATATTGTTACGTATCGTAACGTCACAGCCCCGAGAGGAGTACATCTCTGCAGAGGACGATACTCGAATCCCGTTTCTTGCTATGTCTTTATTTTTGTTTTGTTTTTGACACTTTGGGAATAAAGCACAGACAGCGTGATCGACACTTATAGGAACCGCCTTTTTTTTTTGTAACACCTTTTTTTATAATCCAGATTTTTCCTGCCCATCGCCCACCTGAACCACCCCAGAAAATTCGCATTCACATACCGCTGGTGTCAGAAATGGGATTGGAACCCACGCCTACATAAGTAGACTGCGGGGAAATAACACCGCCTAGGCGCAACAGTGGTCGTTCGCATCGAAGCAGACTTACCGATGCGGTAACATTGGATGGATCGGGCAACGACCAAAAGTCAGTGGTGAGGGGTCAACACTGATGGCTTTAAACCGATCCCAAATTTATAATGTTCACACAGAAAACTATCACCGCGGGTTTGTCATCCCCATAATTCTCGGCCAAATGTCATGTCAGTTGCTAGTCGATACCGGATCATCTATGTCACTGGTCGATCTTTTATTCCTGCCAGTGTCCAGCTACGTCCTGGGAACCTAAGACTGCAAACCCTATGTGGAAATTCAATTCAAACCACACACATCTGGCCCACAATAATTCAAATTGGTTGATTCAAACGCCGTTTTTTTGCATTTTAAATTCATTTTATTTCAAAAATCTTATAACTATCTTACATGCTAGACAAAATGAGTAAAACTAGCTTATAACATAACTACATTCTATGCCTTACTGACCCTAAGCGGGCGCTCTAAAACAATCAATATTCTTACACTATGTCTTTCGACAGCTTAATATTAACAATGACTAACTTAGTTTAATTACATTTTTTGCCGAGAAAATTTTTAAACAAAAAACTCAGCATATTATCGGGTTTTTGTGGGTTATATGTATAAAACTTAAAACTAACTAAAACTAACTAGCTCTACCTTAACCTATCTTAATTAAAATGTATATACAAGATTATATACTTTATATATAATATGTATATACATCTTTTTTTGATTTTGATTTTATGATTTTTTTTGTTGTTTTTTGGTTTTATAGTTTTTTTTTTTTGTTTTTATTGTTTTTATTAAAAGGAGCCCAACACTTATACTACCTTATGGCCTACCTTAACCTACCCTAGCCTACGCTAGCCTACCCTACCCTATCGGAGTCCGCCAATGGCGTTCGGCGAACCTGCCCTGAAGAGGCTGTATTAACTGATTCCACGACGGAGTTCGTTAGCCACCAAAAGCGTTGAAGCTGTCGGACAACGTCTTCTCTATCTCGGCGAGAAACCGATCTACTGAACCTGATCTACTGAACGCCGTGTGAAGCTGGTTGTGGCGGATCAAATTTCTCTTCCCGCTGGTTCCCACGGTAATCTGGGTGTGGATATACTCCAAGCCTCCGAGTGCATTTTAGATTTCAATTCTTGCTTACTAAGAATAGGTGGAGATCGCGTTGACTGACACCTGAGAATAGAGAAGGAACTTCTGGAGTGTCTGATGAGTGTCCCGCAGAAGGATCTGTTCGTGCTGTCTACCTCCAACCCTCTCAGGATGTTACTATACCACCCCGAACTGAAGCCATGATCTCGACAACTGCATCCGCTAATGCTCTCTCAGAAGGCATAGTGACCCCCATGGGACATTATCTTCCAAAAGGACATTTAATCGCTAAATCAATCAATAGAAATCACAATGGAACTGTGTTTGTGCGGGTCGCTAATATTGTTGATCATCCTATCGTTCTTCGTGGTAATACCTCCGTTGCACTTTTTGAAGAAGCCGAGTGTCTAAACGAACACACACATAGGAGCGTGGTGCTCCCGGTTTGTGGCAATTTACTGTTATGAGGTTTGGGCTCACAAACGCTCCTGACACCTTTGAGCGCCTTATGTCCACGGTGCTAAGAGGACTACCTATGGAAAAATGTCTTGTTTATTTGGACGATATACTTGTCGGATATGTTATCTAATTTGCGTTCTATTTTCCGTCATTTAAGAATATCAGGCCTAAAGTTAAATCCAACCAAGTGCAATTTATTTCAAAAAGAGGTCAAGTTCCTTGGACACGTATTGAATGGAGACGGCACCTCTCCAGATCCTACGAAAATTGAAGCGGTCAGCAATTGGCCAACCCCTACGAATTTAACGGATGTACGTAGTTTTATTGGGCTGTGCACATACTATCGACAGTTCATTCCTTAATTTGCGGATATTGCTCGTCCTTTACACAGATTAACGGAAAAGAATGTCGCCTTCGAATGTGTTGCAAACTTGTTATTCCTTTTACTATTCATTACGACAAACTTATTTATTACTGTACTATTCTGATGTTAGACTTATACCTTACTGTATTGCTATAGTCAATGTAACAAACAATATCGTACGCCAATTTTTTTTCGTGTGAGTCGTTAATAAACTGTCGACGGGGTCACACCGCAAAAAGAGCACGCTGTGTTGTTTTTTCCCTTAACGATACATCCAAGTTGGATGCAAGTCTGGTAGCAGGGCGTAGTTGTTGGTGCTTTATCGTTTTTCTCCGCGCCGCGGTCGATTAAATAAAGCAAAGACGCAGTCGGCGTCTCCGTTTGTGCGATCGGTTCGGTGAAGTGTTCGAAGCGCATATCGAGTTATTTTCAGGGAAATCGAATTTCCCCGCTGATTTGTTGCTGCTGAGCACAGTTGCAGTGAAGTGAAAATGTTCGTAAATTGTGCAATTCCCTCGCTTTGATCCCCGCGGAAAACCTTAATCGGTAGTACTGTTAGTACGAAAGCGTGGGTAAGAACACAAATAACGGGATCGGTTCGGTGGAGTGTTCGAAACGCATATCGAGTGGTTTTCAGGGAAATCGAGTTTCCCCGCTGATTTGTTGCTGCTGAGCACAGTTGCAGTGAAGTGAAAATATTCGTAAATTGTGCAATTCCCTCGCTTTGATCCCCGCGGAAAATCCTAATTGGTAGTATTGTTAGTCGACTAACAGTAAGAACGCGTGGGTAGGAACAAACAACGGGATCGTTTCGGCGGAGTGTTCGAATCGCACATCGAGCTGTCCTCAGGGAAATCGAATTTCCCCGCTGATTTGTTGTTGCTGAGCACAGTTGCAGTGAAAGTGAAAGTATTCGTAAATTGTGCAATTTCCTCTCTTTGATTCCCCGGAAAACCTTAATCGGTAGTATTGTTAGTCGACTAACAGTACGAACGCGTGAGTAAGAACAGAAGATAACGGTACCGGTTCGGTAGAGTGATCGGCTTGTTGTTAGGTCTGTGCCGTTATAAAATCACGCGATGAGCAGCGAGAAGCCGGAATTAAGTGTCACGCAAGGCAAACAAGCGCAAGATCTACGATTAATTTCGAACTTCATCGCGAACACGTTAAAGATGGGAGCAAATAATCTAACGCGAAGTGTGTGGGAGACGCGAAGAGAGTTATTGGTTTCGTATTGGACTCGGTTCATGAAAACGAATAGTGATTTAGTTGCTTGGTCGGGGGATGAAGAGTACGAGAGCTCCGAGTATGTCCTCGAGGACTACTTCGGCATAGTCCAAGTTGTCACCGTCTGAAAACGTAACATCCGAACTGCCCGGGCAGAGTCACGATATCTCCGGAACGGTTGAGCAGCAATTACCACGCGAATCATATCGCGGCTTACCCGTAATAAAGCTCCCAAAATTCAGTGGCGACATCTTCGAATGGCCAACGTTCAAGGAGGTGTTTACTTCGCTTTTGTACAGCGAGTCGGTCAATAAGCTCCAGTACCTCCTTGCCAGTTTAGAGGGCGAAGCGGCCCAACGGGTGAAAAACACAAGCATTACCGGCGCGAGTCTCGTTGCCACTTGGAATGCATTACTGCGTAAGTACGATAACAAACCATTGTTTTTTCAAGCCCAGCTCGAGCGCCTGCTGTCTTTACCTGTGGTCAAATCTCGGAACAGGGACGAGATCCAACACCTCCTGGACACCGTAGAAGAGGCTAGACGAGTTTCCCCTAACCTTGGTCGATCGGTGGATTCCTGGGATGACTGGTATGTTGGCATTTTAGTTTTCAAGTTGGACCCGAAAACCAGAGAGGCTTGGCAAACGTCGCGGAACAATTCGAGCGACTTTCTTAAGTCGGACGAACTAGTCAACTTTCTGGAGATACTATTGCGGTCCCTAAATAATACCAGAAACTTGAACTGTCCCCGGTCAGAAAAAAACCTAGGATCAAGCACAAGTCTCCTCTTATGACCGCGGCAAACGTTGCGACAGGGAAAACCTGTCGGTATCGTGAACCGTGTCCATAATGTCAAGGCGGACATAACTTAGCCTTCTGTGACAAATTCAAAACGCTTTCGGTTTCGGATTGTAAAGATCGGGTAAAAAGGCTAGGATTGTGTTTTACCTGTCTCCGGTCAGGGCATTCGGCGTCAGCGTGCTCATCCTCCTCTTGTATTGTGTGCGGTAGTAAACATAACACTGTTCTGCATAGTGACGTGGCCACCGTAAACGCTCAGGAACAGACGGTAGTGCATTCTTCATCCGTTTCTCACACCTCGATTAGTGGTCGAACAGTTTTATTTGCCACCGCGTTGATGATTTTTCGCGGCGCGAATGGTGGTACGATGGCGGTCAGGACACTTCTCAATGCTGCTTCCGAGGAGTCGTACATAAGCGATCATGTGGCCCAAACCTTGCGACTGAGACGCTGTCCAGCTGCACTCAGTATTTGTGGGGTGGTGGACTATCCGCTACGGCTTTTTCAGAAGTCGATATAACAGTGGAATCATCTACAGATCGATCATTTGAACATAAAACTACCGCGTTTGTTCTAAAACGAGTAACCAATCTTTTACCGTCGAGACAGGTGTGCACCAAATCGTGTTCTATATTACCTGGTTGTGTCCTCGCGGAGCCGAATTTTGATTGCCCCGGAAGAATAGAGTGCATTTTGGGCGTAGACGTGCATGCATCGATTTTACGTGAAGGGACACGAATCGGGATGCCAGGGTCACCGTCGGCAATAAAGACTGTCTTCGGATGGGTCGTGGTTGGATCTGTACCAGACTGCGATATGTCGGCGGGTAAAAGACGCGTTAGTACATAATTCATTGCGACTAAATTAGAAACAATCTCTGACCAGATACGTCGGTTTTGGGAAGTCGAAAGTGTTGAGCGCTGCTCTGAACTAAGCCATGAAGATCGTCGGGTTGTTGAACTGTACGAAAAAGAGTACACGCAAGACGCGAGTGGTAGATTCAAAGTACCTATATTCCTGTGCGTCAGTGAACCGAAGTTTCCGGGTGCCTTAGAGATCGCGATTCGTCGATTCCACTCCGCGGAAAGGAAATTCGCTAAAAATGACTCGTTAGCCAAAGTGTATAAGAAATTCTTACACGAGTATGAATCGTTGGGCCACATGGAGAGAATTTAGGACGTAAGTACCATAAGTGGTCAAAAGTGATGGTTCGGGTGCCATACGGGTCGTGTTCAATGCGTCTGTTTGAATCTCAAACACTCTTTATTTTATTCATGTTAATGTTATAATAAATATAAATGTTAACCATTAGTCAATTAGTAATTGATGGTAACACTGTATTAAATAATGTTACGAATTATTCGATCCCACACCGAATAGGGCTCGCACCACTGGATTGCGATAAACTACAATTGTCTTTTTATCCGAATAAAAACACACACACACTTTTATTTCTTTCACCACAGATCAATTATCTGTGCAGCTTCACCACTTTTCTTTATTATCCAATACTATCCACTTTAAACTTTATTACACAAACAAACCTTTATTGAGGGCTTTTATTTTCACACTGTTTGATCACACTGACTTGTCACACGCTGTTTAATACCACAAGCTGAATGCATCCCGAGGGCGAGTGTTCGCGCTTATATAGCTCTCGGTGCATTTTCTCGAATGTTCGCCGTCGGAAGTTCCCCTTTGGAAATCTCTAGAATGCTCTGACATTCGGCATTATGCCGTTGGAAGTTTCGATCATTCCAATTTCCCCTTCACCAGAGCTTTCGAACTTCGACAGCGAAATTCGAACTTAACCGTCGGTTTGTGTCTCCGCAACATTATTGTTGCGCAACATTATCAAACTACGGCGCATATCCCAAGACCAGGGTAGTTCCAGAACAACAACGGCGAGTAGGAGTGGTTCATTCCCGGGTAGATGCTACATCTACATCTGCCGCCTGCGAAGAAAGCGTTCGAGGTCTAGTTCGCCAAAAAGAGACCATGGGAGTGAACGCGACCGTGGAGGTGCAAAAGGTGCACCTAACAAACCGTTAAACTAAAACGAGTCAGTGCAGAGGGGCATGCGCTGGCTCCCACATTGGAGTGCCCCAGCATCCTCGTATCCCGAATCTGTAGAGGTGCAACCAGCCTAGTCATCGAGGGAACGATGGACGGGCGACGATATCTGCTGACGTTGGACACGGGCGCAACTCATTCAGTCATCCGAAGCGGATTGGTTTCTGACATCGATCCATTTTCCGAGGTAAGGCTTCGTACAGTAACTGGTGAGAAGGCGTAAGTTAAGGGAAAGGTCCAGAAAAGAATTACGATGGGTACCGTCGAGTTTCAGCATGATTTCATCGTTGCGGACATTACTGATGACATCATAATCGGCGTCGACTTCATTATTAGGCATGGCTTCACATTGGACCTCAACCAAAAAGTGATGAAGTATGGTAACTTGGAGCTCCCATTAACAATGGATAATGGACAGGGTAACAAGGTCAGGCGAATAGTCGTGCAAGCGCGCCAAACAGTTCCCCCGAATGCAGAAGCTGTTGTTTGGGCAAAGATAGAAGAGGATGCGGGGACAAGCCGAATGTGGGTGGTCGAACCCGACAAAAGAAATCGACCCAGCGATATAGTTGTCGGAAGGGCTCTCGTGGAACCCCGACAAGGCCAATTGGTTCCAGTACGAGTCCTGAATCCTGCCAGTACACCTAAGACAATACACAAGGGAACAACGATCGCTCAATGCCAAGAAGCTGCCGCCGTTATGAACTGCGAAGATAAGAAACACCGGGAAATCCAGAAAAACAAACCGTTCTTGAAAACAATGGCCAGAGAGTGGACGCAACATCTAGTGGAGAGGCAGAAAAGTAAAGCACTCTCCCTGCTTCGTAAATATTGGACAGTTTTTGCAAATGGTAAGAACTGTGGAAGAACATCAATTGTGAAGCACAGAATAGACACAGGTGACTCTAGACCGATCCGGCAACCACCGAGGAGGGTACCTTTGCCGAAAGAAGGCGAGATGATCAAACTAATCGACGAGATGGAAAAAGAGGGCGTGATCAAACCATCTGCGAGCCCATGGAGTTGGCCAGTAGTGCTTGTTAAGAAGAAGGATGGAAGCACCCGACAGCTATCCTCTACCGAGAATCGACGACACCTTGGACACACTATCTGGTGCTAAGTGGTTCTCGACGCTGGATTTGGAAAGTGGATACTGGCAAATAGAGCTTGACCAGCAAGACAAGGAAAAGACCGCGTTCACCACCGGGGGAGAGTTGTGGCAATTCTCTGTGATGCCCTTCGGTCTTTGCAATGCGCCAGCCACATTCGAAAGACTTATGAACCGGGTGCTAGGAGGACTTCACTGGAGGACTGCCCAATGTCCCAGCTATGACATCAGAATTGTACTAGGAGACTTCAATGCTAAGCTGGGTAAGGAAAGCATCTTTGAACGAGTCATCGGCAAACATAGGCTACACGACACCACATCCGATAACGGACACAGGCTGATTGGTCTTGCTACGGGGCGAAATCTCCTTCTAGCCAGTACGCGCTTCCCGCACCTCGATATACACAAAGGCACCTGGCGGTCTTTCGATCAATCGACTACCAACCAGATTGATCACATCGCGATCGACGTCGGACACTCCTCCACTATTCTTGATGTTCGAACTTTTCTAGGGGCTAACATCGACTCGGACCACTATCTTGTAGTAGCCAAGATGCGTTTACGGATATCACGAGCGCAACGGAGTAGAGTAAGAATACAAAGTTATGACGTCGGAAAGCTACTATCGCCAGAAACCGCTCGTGCTGAATCCTCCACACTATCAATAGAACAGCAGTGGAGCCTTGGCGCACACAGGTGGAAGGCGACCTGAGCCAACTGGGTGTGCGGCAATGGAAAAGGCTTGCGAAAGATCGTGCTAGATAGAGGGGCATGTTGGTTGAGGCTCAGGTTCACCCCGAACTGTAGCGCCCACTAAAAAGAAGAAGGATTCCTTTATGTTGATGTCGCTAAAACCATTCATTACCCTACAATTCAAATTAACATATATGCAATTGTTTCTATTTGTATTCTCCATATTGATATAGAAGTTTTTTGTGTTTCTTTTTGTTTACAGACACTGTGATTATTGTGGGCGTGTAATTTTGGTCATATCATCAACGGAGTTTATTAATATTGGCTGGGTTCTCTCATTTTGTCCGACCAATCTTTTTCCCGCACTCTCCCACACAAATCGCCAGTTTTCTTTTCTCGCTTTCTCCTTTGCCAACCACATCAAGTGTTTGTAATGTTTAGTCAGCTGATTGTTGACTGTTGGTATTTTTCATTACAGCTGTTAGTTTGATGGAGCGAGTGGAGTGAGTTCGTTTGATGAATTGCATTCTCTTTAGATGGGATACAAATGTTGCAGTTATTGTGGATTTTTCTGGGTTATTGAGAACCAGTTGCTGAGGAACCAGTCGCTGAAGAGCCAGTCGCAGAAGAACCAGTCGCTGAAGAACCAGTAGCTGATGAACCAGCGGTTGAACAACCAGTCGTTGAAGAACCAGTCGCTGAAGAACCAGTCGCTGAAGAACTAATCGCTGAAGAACCAGCCGCTGAAGAACCAGTCGCTGAAGAACAAGTTGCTGAAGATCCAGTCGCTGAAGAACCAGTCGCTGACGAACCGAACCTGTTGTTGAAAAACCATCCGCTGAAGAACCAATCTCTGAAGAACCAGTCTCTGAGGAACAAGCCGCTGAAAAACCAGTCGCTGAAGAACCAGTCGCTGAAGCACCAGTCGCTGAAAAAACCAGTCGTTGAAGAACCAGTTATTGAAGAACCGGTCGCTGAAGAACCAGCTGCAGAAGAACCAGTCGCTGGAGAACCATTCGCAGAATAACCGGTCGCTCAAGAACCAGTCGCTGAAGAACCAGTCGCTGAAAAACTAATCACTGAAGAACCAGTCGCTGAAGAACCAGTCGCTGAAGAACCAGTCGCTGAAGAACCAGTCGCAGAAGAACCAGTCCCTGAAGAACCAGTAGTTGAAGAACAGGTTTTTTTTTTTTTTTTTTTAGATTAGTTTAAATTTTATTATTCGCGACATCTTAACAACTTATACTTATACAGATTTCTGCGAAGCATTTACTTGTCTGCAGAACAATTTTGACTAACAATTTGGAATAATATTGTTACGTATCGTAACGTCACAGCCCCGAGAGGAGTACATCTCTGCAGACGATACTCGAATCCCGTTTCTTGCTATGTCTTTATTTTTGTTTTGTTTTTGACACTTTGGGAATAAAGCACAGACAGCGTGATCGACACTTATAGGAACCGCCTTTTTTTTTTGTAACACCTTTTTTTATAATCCAGATTTTTCCTGCCCATCGCCCACCTGAACCACCCCAGAAAATTCGCATTCACATACCGCTGGTGTCAGAAATGGGATTGGAACCCACGCCTACATAAGTAGACTGCGGGGAAATAACACCGCCTAGGCGCAACAGTGGTCGTTCGCATCGAAGCAGACTTACCGATGCGGTAACATTGGATGGATCGGGCAACGACCAAAAGTCAGTGGTGAGGGGTCAACACTGATGGCTTTAAACCGATCCCAAATTTATAATGTTCACACAGAAAACTATCACCGCGGGTTTGTCATCCCCATAATTCTCGGCCAAATGTCATGTCAGTTGCTAGTCGATACCGGATCATCTATGTCACTGGTCGATCTTTTATTCCTGCCAGTGTCCAGCTACGTCCTGGGAACCTAAGACTGCAAACCCTATGTGGAAATTCAATTCAAACCACACACATCTGGCTCACAATAATTCAAATTGGTTGATTCAAACGCCGTTTTTTTGCATTTTAAATTCATTTTATTTCAAAAATCTTATAACTATCTTACATGCTAGACAAAATGAGTAAAACTAGCTTATAACATAACTACATTCTATGCCTTACTGACCCTAAGCGGGCGCTCTAAAACAATCAATATTCTTACACTATGTCTTTCGACAGCTTAATATTAACAATGACTAACTTAGTTTAATTACATTTTTTGCCGAGAAAATTTTTAAACAAAAAACTCAGCATATTATCGGGTTTTTGTGGGTTATATGTATAAAACTTAAAACTAACTAAAACTAACTAGCTCTACCTTAACCTATCTTAATTAAAATGTATATACAAGATTATATACTTTATATATAATATGTATATACATCTTTTTTTGATTTTGATTTTATGATTTTTTTTTGTTGTTTTTTGGTTTTATAGTTTTTTTTTTTTTGTTTTTATTGTTTTTATTAAAAGGAGCCCAACACTTATACTACCTTATGGCCTACCTTAACCTACCCTAGCCTACGCTAGCCTACCCTACCCTATCGGAGTCCGCCAATGGCGTTCGGCGAACCTGCCCTGAAGAGGCTGTATTAACTGATTCCACGACGGAGTTCGTTAGCCACCAAAAGCGTTGAAGCTGTCGGACAACGTCTTCTCTATCTCGGCGAGAAACCGATCTACTGAACCTGATCTACTGAACGCCGTGTGAAGCTGGTTGTGGCGGATCAAATTTCTCTTCCCGCTGGTTCCCACGGTAATCTGGGTGTGGATATACTCCAAGCCTCCGAGTGCATTTTAGATTTCAATTCTTGCTTACTAAGAATAGGTGGAGATCGCGTTGACTGACACCTGAGAATAGAGAAGGAACTTCTGGAGTGTCTGATGAGTGTCCCGCAGAAGGATCTGTTCGTGCTGTCTACCTCCAACCCTCTCAGGATGTTACTATACCACCCCGAACTGAAGCCATGATCTCGACAACTGCATCCGCTAATGCTCTCTCAGAAGGCATAGTGACCCCCATGGGACATTATCTTCCAAAAGGACATTTAATCGCCAAATCAATCAATAGAAATCACAATGGAACTGTGTTTGTGCGGGTCGCTAATATTGTTGATCATCCTATCGTTCTTCGTGGTAATACCTCCGTTGCACTTTTTGAAGAAGCCGAGTGTCTAAACGAACACACACATAGGAGCGTGGTGCTCCCGGTTTGTGGCAATTTACTGTTATGAGGTTTGGGCTCACAAACGCTCCTGACACCTTTGAGCGCCTTATGTCCACGGTGCTAAGAGGACTACCTATGGAAAAATGTCTTGTTTATTTGGACGATATACTTGTCGGATATGTTATCTAATTTGCGTTCTATTTTCCGTCATTTAAGAATATCAGGCCTAAAGTTAAATCCAACCAAGTGCAATTTATTTCAAAAAGAGGTCAAGTTCCTTGGACACGTATTGAATGGAGACGGCACCTCTCCAGATCCTACGAAAATTGAAGCGGTCAGCAATTGGCCAACCCCTACGAATTTAACGGATGTACGTAGTTTTATTGGGCTGTGCACATACTATCGACAGTTCATTCCTTAATTTGCGGATATTGCTCGTCCTTTACACAGATTAACGGAAAAGAATGTCGCCTTCGAATGTGTTGCAAACTTGTTATTCCTTTTACTATTCATTACGACAAACTTATTTATTACTGTACTATTCTGATGTTAGACTTATACCTTACTGTATTGCTATAGTCAATGTAACAAACAATATCGTACGCCAATTTTTTTTCGTGTGAGTCGTTAATAAACTGTCGACGGGGTCACACCGCAAAAAGAGCACGCTGTGTTGTTTTTTCCCTTAACGATACATCCAAGTTGGATGCAAGTCTGGTAGCAGGGCGTAGTTGTTGGTGCTTTATCGTTTTTCTCCGCGCCGCGGTCGATTAAATAAAGCAAAGACGCAGTCGGCGTCTCCGTTTGTGCGATCGGTTCGGTGAAGTGTTCGAAGCGCATATCGAGTTATTTTCAGGGAAATCGAATTTCCCCGCTGATTTGTTGCTGCTGAGCACAGTTGCAGTGAAGCGAAAATGTTCGTAAATTGTGCAATTCCCTCGCTTTGATCCCCGCGGAAAACCTTAATCGGTAGTACTGTTAGTACGAAAGCGTGGGTAAGAACACAAATAACGGGATCGGTTCGGTGGAGTGTTCGAAATGCATATCGAGTGGTTTTCAGGGAAATCGAGTTTCCCCGCTGATTTGTTGCTGCTGAGCACAGTTGCAGTGAAGTGAAAATATTCGTAAATTGTGCAATTCCCTCGCTTTGATCCCCGCGGAAAATCCTAATTGGTAGTATTGTTAGTCGACTAACAGTAAGAACGCGTGGGTAGGAACAAACAACGGGATCGTTTCGGCGGAGTGTTCGAATCGCACATCGAGCTGTCCTCAGGGAAATCGAATTTCCCCGCTGATTTGTTGTTGCTGAGCACAGTTGCAGTGAAAGTGAAAGTATTCGTAAATTGTGCAATTTCCTCTCTTTGATTCCCCGGAAAACCTTAATCGGTAGTATTGTTAGTCGACTAACAGTACGAACGCGTGAGTAAGAACAGAAGATAACGGTACCGGTTCGGTAGAGTGATCGGCTTGTTGTTAGGTCTGTGCCGTTATAAAATCACGCGATGAGCAGCGAGAAGCCGGAATTAAGTGTCACGCAAGGCAAACAAGCGCAAGATTTACGATTAATTTCGAACTTCATCGCGAACACGTTAAAGATGGGAGCAAATAATCTAACGCGAAGTGTGTGGGAGACGCGAAGAGAGTTATTGGTTTCGTATTGGACTCGGTTCATGAAAACGAATAGTGATTTAGTTGCTTGGTCGGGGGATGAAGAGTACGAGAGCTCCGAGTATGTCCTCGAGGACTACTTCGGCATAGTCCAAGTTGTCACCGTCTGAAAACGTAACATCCGAACTGCCCGGGCAGAGTCACGATATCTCCGGAACGGTTGAGCAGCAATTACCACGCGAATCATATCGCGGCTTACCCGTAATAAAGCTCCCAAAATTCAGTGGCGACATATTCGAATGGCCAACGTTCAAGGAGGTGTTTACTTCGCTTTTGTACAGCGAGTCGGTCAATAAGCTCCAGTACCTCCTTGCCAGTTTAGAGGCGAAGCGGCCCAACGGGTGAAAAACACAAGCATTACCGGCGCGAGTCTCGTTGCCACTTGGAATGCATTACTGCGTAAGTACGATAACAAACCATTGTTTTTTCAAGCCCAGCTCGAGCGCCTGCTGTCTTTACCTGTGGTCAAATCTCGGAACAGGGACGAGATCCAACACCTCCTGGACACCGTAGAAGAGGCTAGACGAGTTTCCCCTAACCTTGGTCGATCGGTGGATTCCTGGGATGACTGGTATGTTGGCATTTTAGTTTTCAAGTTGGACCCGAAAACCAGAGAGGCTTGGCAAACGTCGCGGAACAATTCGAGCGACTTTCTTAAGTCGGACGAACTAGTCAACTTTCTGGAGATACTATTGCGGTCCCTAAATAATACCAGAAACTTGAACTGTCCCCGGTCAGAAAAAAACCTAGGATCAAGCACAAGTCTCCTCTTATGACCGCGGCAAACGTTGCGACAGGGAAAACCTGTCGGTATCGTGAACCGTGTCCATAATGTCAAGGCGGACATAACTTAGCCTTCTGTGACAAATTCAAAACGCTTTCGGTTTCGGATTGTAAAGATCGGGTAAAAAGGCTAGGATTGTGTTTTACCTGTCTCCGGTCAGGGCATTCGGCGTCAGCGTGCTCATCCTCCTCTTGTATTGTGTGCGGTAGTAAACATAACACTGTTCTGCATAGTGACGTGGCCACCGTAAACGCTCAGGAACAGACGGTAGTGCATTCTTCATCCGTTTCTCACACCTCGATTAGTGGTCGAACAGTTTTATTTGCCACCGCGTTGATGATTTTTCGCGGCGCGAATGGTGGTACGATGGCGGTCAGGACACTTCTCGATGCTGCTTCCGAGGAGTCGTACATAAGCGATCATGTGGCCCAAACCTTGCGACTGAGACGCTGTCCAGCTGCACTCAGTATTTGTGGGGTGGTGGACTATCCGCTACGGCTTTTTCAGAAGTCGATATAACAGTGGAATCATCTACAGATCGATCATTTGAACATAAAACTACCGCGTTTGTTCTAAAACGAGTAACCAATCTTTTACCGTCGAGACAGGTGTGCACCAAATCGTGTTCTATATTACCTGGTTGTGTCCTCGCGGAGCCGAATTTTGATTGCCCCGGAAGAATAGAGTGCATTTTGGGCGTAGACGTGCATGCATCGATTTTACGTGAAGGGACACGAATCGGGATGCCAGGGTCACCGTCGGCAATAAAGACTGTCTTCGGATGGGTCGTGGTTGGATCTGTACCAGACTGCGATATGTCGGCGGGTAAAAGACGCGTTAGTACATAATTCATTGCGACTAAATTAGAAACAATCTCTGACCAGATACGTCGGTTTTGGGAAGTCGAAAGTGTTGAGCGCTGCTCTGAACTAAGCCATGAAGATCGTCGGGTTGTTGAACTGTACGAAAAAGAGTACACGCAAGACGCGAGTGGTAGATTCAAAGTACCTATATTCCTGTGCGTCAGTGAACCGAAGTTTCCGGGTGCCTTAGAGATCGCGATTCGTCGATTCCACTCCGCGGAAAGGAAATTCGCTAAAAATGACTCGTTAGCCAAAGTGTATAAGAAATTCTTACACGAGTATGAATCGTTGGGCCACATGGAGAGAATTTAGGACGTAAGTACCATAAGTGGTCAAAAGTGATGGTTCGGGTGCCATACGGGTCGTGTTCAATGCGTCTGTTTGAATCTCAAACACTCTTTATTTTATTCATGTTAATGTTATAATAAATATAAATGTTAACCATTAGTCAATTAGTAATTGATGGTAACACTGTATTAAATAATGTTACGAATTATTCGATCCCACACCGAATAGGGCTCGCACCACTGGATTGCGATAAACTACAATTGTCTTTTTATCCGAATAAAAACACACACACACTTTTATTTCTTTCACCACAGATCAATTATCTGTGCAGCTTCACCACTTTTCTTTATTATCCAATACTATCCACTTTAAACTTTATTACACAAACAAACCTTTATTGAGGGCTTTTATTTTCACACTGTTTGATCACACTGACTTGTCACACGCTGTTTAATACCACAAGCTGAATGCATCCCGAGGGCGAGTGTTCGCGCTTATATAGCTCTCGGTGCATTTTCTCGAATGTTCGCCGTCGGAAGTTCCCCTTTGGAAATCTCTAGAATGCTCTGACATTCGGCATTATGCCGTTGGAAGTTTCGATCATTCCAATTTCCCCTTCACCAGAGCTTTCGAACTTCGACAGCGAAATTCGAACTTAACCGTCGGTTTGTGTCTCCGCAACATTATTGTTGCGCAACATTATCAAACTACGGCGCATATCCCAAGACCAGGGTAGTTCCAGAACAACAACGGCGAGTAGGAGTGGTTCATTCCCGGGTAGATGCTACATCTACATCTGCCGCCTGCGAAGAAAGCGTTCGAGGTCTAGTTCGCCAAAAAGAGACCATGGGAGTGAACGCGACCGTGGAGGTGCAAAAGGTGCACCTAACAAACCGTTAAACTAAAACGAGTCAGTGCAGAGGGGCATGCGCTGGCTCCCACATTGGAGTGCCCCAGCATCCTCGTATCCCGAATCTGTAGAGGTGCAACCAGCCTAGTCATCGAGGGAACGATGGACGGGCGACGATATCTGCTGACGTTGGACACGGGCGCAACTCATTCAGTCATCCGAAGCGGATTGGTTTCTGACATCGATCCATTTTCCGAGGTAAGGCTTCGTACAGTAACTGGTGAGAAGGCGTAAGTTAAGGGAAAGGTCCAGAAAAGAATTACGATGGGTACCGTCGAGTTTCAGCATGATTTCATCGTTGCGGACATTACTGATGACATCATAATCGGCGTCGACTTCATTATTAGGCATGGCTTCACATTGGACCTCAACCAAAAAGTGATGAAGTATGGTAACTTGGAGCTCCCATTAACAATGGATAATGGACAGGGTAACAAGGTCAGGCGAATAGTCGTGCAAGCGCGCCAAACAGTTCCCCCGAATGCAGAAGCTGTTGTTTGGGCAAAGATAGAAGAGGATGCGGGGACAAGCCGAATGTGGGTGGTCGAACCCGACAAAAGAAATCGACCCAGCGATATAGTTGTTGGAAGGGCTCTCGTGGAACCCCGACAAGGCCAATTGGTTCCAGTACGAGTCCTGAATCCTGCCAGTACACCTAAGACAATACACAAGGGAACAACGATCGCTCAATGCCAAGAAGCTGCCGCCGTTATGAACTGCGAAGATAAGAAACACCGGGAAATCCAGAAAAACAAACCGTTCTTGAAAACAATGGCCAGAGAGTGGACGCAACATCTAGTGGAGAGGCAGAAAAGTAAAGCACTCTCCCTGCTTCGTAAATATTGGACAGTTTTTGCAAATGGTAAGAACTGTGGAAGAACATCAATTGTGAAGCACAGAATAGACACAGGTGACTCTAGACCGATCCGGCAACCACCGAGGAGGGTACCTTTGCCGAAAGAAGGCGAGATGATCAAACTAATCGACGAGATGGAAAAGGAGGGCGTGATCAAACCATCTGCGAGCCCATGGAGTTCGCCAGTAGTGCTTGTTAAGAAGAAGGATGGAAGCACCCGACAGCTATCCTCTACCGACAATCGACGACACCTTGGACACACTATCTGGTGCTAAGTGGTTCTCGACGCTGGATTTGGAAAGTGGATACTGGCAAATAGAGCTTGACCAGCAAGACAAGGAAAAGACCGCGTTCACCACCGGGGGAGAGTTGTGGCAATTCTCTGTGATGCCCTTCGGTCTTTGCAATGCGCCAGCCACATTCGAAAGACTTATGAACCGGGTGCTAGGAGGACTTCACTGGAGGACTTGCCTTGTCTATCTGGATGACATAATTGTCATGGGCAAGGATTTCGACGATCACCTTAAGAAGCTTGAAGAGGTATTGGAACGTATTCAAGCAGCAGGACTGAAATTGAGCCCGAAGAAATGTTCGCTCTTCCAGAACGAGGTGAGGTACGTGGGACATGTGGTGACTGCAGAAGGAGTCCGTACAGATGAAGAGAAAATCTCGGCGGTTAAAGAATGGCCGCGGTCGAAGAATCTTCATGAGTTAAGGTCATTCCTGGGACTTTGCACATATTACAGGCGATTCGTCCCAGGATTTGCAAACGTTGCCAGCAGTTTGCACGAGCTCACCAAAAAGAATCGGCCATTCAAGTGGGAGAAGCCGCAGGAGGAAGCGTTCATTCATCTGAAGGAATTGCTCTGCAGTGCGCAGATTCTTGCATATCCTGTCCCGGGAGAAAAGTTTATTTTGGACACAGATGCGAGCGGACATGGAATCGGAGGAGTACTCTCTCAAATGACTGACGGGCGAGAGCGGGTCATCGCTTACTACAGTAGGATCCTATCGAAGCCGGAAAGGAACTACTGTGTAGCTAGGAGGGAGCTTTTAGCCGTGGTTGACTGTGTCAAGCATTTACACAAATGTCTCTATGGCCAGGCTTTTCATCTTAGGACGGACCACGCAGCGTTGAGGTGGCTGCTGCAGTTCAAAAACCCGGAAGGCCAGCTTGCTAGATGGATAGAGAGAATCCAGAGTTATGACTTCAGTATCGAACACCGGAAGGGAAGCAGTCATGGAAATGCGGATGCATTATCGAGGCGACCTTGCGATGTCGAATGTAAACATTGTTCATTTGCCGAAACCAAGGAACAGGTTACCGACATCCGTCGTTTCCATGTGCTGCCAGAAGATTCCTGGACTGTTGAGAAGGTCGGAAGGAAGCAGCGAGAAGATGCCGATCTGGCAGTCATCATCGACTACCAAGAACGAGGTTTTCGACCAAGTTGGCAGCAAATATCCAGTGAAAGCCCAATCGTGAAAGCTTACTGGGCTCAATAGCAGAGTTTTAAGCTGAAGAACGGTTGCCTCTACCGCAGTTGGGAAAGTGAGGACGGGAACATTGTAAACGATCTGCTGGTAATTCCAAAGGGACAAATCGACGAGGTCATCCGAGAACACCACGGGGGACCAAGCGGGGGTCAACCTGGTGTTAACAAGACTGTAGAAAAGATAAAGAAACGTTTCTACTGGGTAGGATGCCATGAGTCGGTTACGCGTTTCGTTCGCAGGTGTGAACAGTGTGCGAAGGCAAAGGGTCCAGTTAGGAAAACTCGAGGAAATATGCAGCAGTACAATGTTGGAGCACCGTTCGAACGTATCGCCATGGACATCGCAGGCCCATTCCCAACGAGCAACGCTGGAAACAAGTACGCGCTGGTGGTGATCGATTACTTCAGCAAGTGGCCTGAGGTGTTTTGCATCCCGGATGCATTCGTGAACAACTGGGTTGCGCGGTACGGAGTACCGCTGGAACTGCACTCAGACCAAGGAAGGAACTTCGAGTCGTCGGTGTTCAAAGAACTCTGCGACATGCTAGGTATCAGAAAGACGCGGACAACACCATTACACCCACAATCTGATGGCATGGTCGAAAGGTTCAACCGGACGATGGAGGAATACTTGAGAAAAGTCGTCGTCGGAGATCAGAAGGACTGGGATGAACATCTTCCCCTTTTCTTAATGGCATACCGTTCGGCACAGCACAATTCAACGGCAACAACACCCGCCGAAGCCATTTTTGGAACTGATCTCCGACTTCCATCGGACTTGAAGTTCGGCGTGGTACTACCGACAACTAGCGGCAGGGAGGACTTCGTAACCGAAAAGAAAGAACAGCTGAACTCCATCCATCAGTTCTTCCGGGAGCGACTGAATTTGATCAGCGATAAGATGAAGGCGAGATACGACTTAAGGGCGAACTCTTCTGGATTCGAGACAGGACAATTGGTATTGCTGTACAACCCACAACGAATAAAAGGCTTGTGACCCAAATTGCAATCAGCCTGGGACGGACCATATGAGGTCATCAAGAAACTTAACGACGTGGTGTACCGAATACAGCAGACGGGAAGCAGACGGGCGAAGTATAAGATTGTCCACGTAGAGAGGTTAGCGCCATATTACGGAGAAGGATCCAATCGCTTGTTCGAGGACGAACAAGTTTAGGAGGAGGGCAGTGTTGCGGAGACCCAAACCGACGGTTAAGTTCGAATTTCGCTGTCGAAGTTCGAAAGCTCTGGTGAAGGGGAAATTGGAATGATCGAAACTTCCAACGGCGTAATGCCGAATGTCAGAGCATTCTAGAGATTTCCGAAGGGGAACTTCCGACGGCGAACATTCGAGAAGATGCACCGAGAGCTATATAAGCGCGAACACTCGCCCTCGGGATGCATTCAGTTTGTGGTATTGAACAGCGTGTGACAAGTCAGTGTGATCAAACAGCGTGAAAATAAAAGCTCTCAATAAAGGTTTGTTTGTGTAATAAGGTTTAAAGTGGATAGTATTGGATAATAAAGAAAAGTGGTGAAGCTGCACAGATAATTGATCAGTGGTGAAAGAAATAAAAGTGTGTGTTTTTTTCGGATAAAAAGGCCAATTGTAGTTTATCGCAATCCAGTGGTGCGAACCCTATTTGGTTTGGGGATTGAATATTTCGTAACAATAATTTATGAAGTAACAACACTAAAGGGAAATTTTTTACAATAACAATTCATTATATATACTGATGTGAACAATAAAAACGTCACTTCTTCTTGTACACACCCTGACAACTGAGTCTTCTTTTTTACCAGCGTATGGAGAATTACATTTTGGTCCTTCGAGCCTCTATTAAGTGCGAATAAAATAAAATAAAAAAACATTGAAGTGTGAATTATAGTGTGGAACAGATGAACAATATATTTTGTACTTGAACGCTTGAACGCATTGAACGCTGTGACTTTTAGTTCTCAAGTGCAAAACGGGATCTCGCGCCGTGAAACTTACATACAGCCACATACATATATACATATAAAACAATTTCATAAAAAAAAAAAAATCTTTCGGTAAATACCATAAACGGTTTCACGCGTCGTGTAACATTCATACACATATATAAAAAAAAACCGCTCCTCAAGTACCGTACACCAACCCGCTTTAGAAACCGTTGGATAGTACAAACCGGACCCTACATTACGGTGCTTAGTACCGCAGACATTTACACAGATACATATATACATCTATACTAAAAAAGGCATCTTTAAGTACAAAATTAATATATTTACGACTAGTACTTCCCTGTAAATTTTCTATTTTTCGGTGTCACGATGAGTAACCCGGGAAAGCTATTAAAAAACATACTTACTCAAATTACCAAGGATGCGGTAAATTTCAGCAAAAGGCCTGAACACCAACGTACGAAAAATTACCTCAACGGACGGCTGGATATTTTGGAAACCAACTTTAAGAACAGCACGTCATACAATGAGAAAGCTATTTCTACGTTGGAACAATCTACGATCGAATTAAGGAGGCTTACCTGGAGTATCGCGCGGAGTTACTGGACAGCCTTGCAAAGGTCAGCAAACCAGAAGATGCGGTAAGTGCAGTACAAAATAAAAATAAGAGAGAATTAAGATTACCAAAAATAAATATTCCGAATTTCTCGGGGAATTATGAGGAGTGGAGATCTTTTCACGACTTGTTTGCCTCCCTTATCCACAACAATACGTCGTTGTCGGAAATTGAGAAGATGCACTACCTCAAATCGAGTGCTTCTGACGAAGCTGAGCGACTGTTGCAGCGTTTGAGGGTTGATGAGGGCAATTATAGTCAGGCGTGGGAATAGTTGAAATCCCGCTACGACCATAAGCGCATACTCGTCAATGCACAATTCAAACTTTTTTTCGGGAAACCAATTCTAAGCCAAGAATCCTCAACAGGAATCAAGAATCTGCTCGATACGTCTATGGAATGTCGACATTCCTTGTCGAATTTAAACCTTCCTGTAGAAAAGTGGGATGCAATATTAATTTTCTGTATGTTGCAAAAACTCCCATCAGTAACACAACTATTATGGGAAGAAAAATTGGGAGCTAAAAAGGATTTGCCGGCAATGAAAGAATTTTCTGAATTTTTGGAAGCTAGATTTAGAACGTTAGGGGTGTTCGACCAACAATCAGCCTTGAAGGGTAACGTGAAAAAGCCTAGCAAATCCAATGCCTTCCACATACAGCCGAAGCAAAAAGCACATCAATGCAAGGTTTGCAACAAGGCATCACATTCCCCTCGGACGTGCAAACAGTTTTTAAGGATGGACGTTGCCACAAGAGCTGCTGCCGTCGACAGAATAGGAGTTTGTGGAAACTGTCTAGCATATAGCCATGCAAGTAGACAATGTCCTAGCAACTCCCGTTGCTATTTCTGTCAACAACCACACCATTCCCTGTTGCAAAACGGCTTTCGCGCACACATCCGCAAGGAAATCCCTCACATTTGCCCAGCCACTTGAACTCACATTTCCACCCCACACCAATTTCTAACACAACGCAATATACCCACACTTCATCCAATGCACAACACTATAACCAACACAATACTTCACACAATACCCAACACAACCCTAATCCATACAATCATACTCAACACAACACTAACCCATATAACAATAATCAGCACAACACTATTCCTTACAATAATACTCAAAACAATAGATCCCTAACTCATACATTTCAGGCATCCGTTATCAATCCAGACGCACCTATTTACCAAATAGTTTCCACACCCACTCTAATAATTCAAGCACACAAGTCCTGTTGGCTACGGCCATGGTCAAAATCGAAGACGCATCTGGAGTTCTTCAAACCATAAGAGCCCTTATTGATCCAGGTTCGGAAGCGACTTTCATAACGAAATCCCCGGTTCAATTACTTGGGCTACGTCCACAGAAGACAAATGTTGTCATTTCGGGGTTGGGGAAGGTCAGCAGTGGAACTTGCTGCAATTATGTGGAATTCACATTTCATTCGCTAGACTCCACATTCGCTTGGCATACCCGCGTACTCATCTTCAATGCGCTAACTGGCCTTCTTCCGGCCCAAAAAATCGACAAAGACAAGTGGCCACACCTAAGATCGCTCAACCTGGTCGACCCTTCCTACTACCATCCAAGTAAGGTTGATATACTTTTTGGAAGCGATGTATATGCCGACATCCTCCTTGCGGATATTATTCGTGACCCAAGGGGCCAGGCACCACTGGCTCAAAAGACACAACTCGGATGGATTCTCGGTACTCGGTACACACAGGGAAAAGCAGGTCAATAAGCGTCTTGAACACCTTATGTGACCTAAACGACCAACTGCGCAAATTTTGGGAAGTTGGAGAAACACCGTTTCAAGGTTCAGACTCCAAGGAGAACGTTTGTGAAAAACACTACACTACAACAACAAAGCGGTTGTCTGACGGACGCTACGAAGTGTCATTGCCATTTAAAGAGAGAAGATACCCTGCGCTTGGATCCTCGAGGTCAGGAGCCTTGCGTAGGTATCTTCAGCTGGAAAAACGATTCCGCCAAAACCCAAGGCTGCACAAGGACTTCAAACAATGCATGCAAGAATACTTACAATGCCATCACATGGTTGAAGGGAAGGAAACGTGAAAGAAACTGACGGAAACTCCGTTCCATTACTTCGTGCCACACCACGCAGTATTCAAGAACTCCAGTTCAACAACAAAACGCCGAGTAGTCTTTGATGCATCAGCCAAGACATCCGACGGAACATCGTTGAACGATCACTTGTTAGTATATGTATATCATAACATATTATTATTGACATTTTTCTTTGTGATCCTAACCCAGCACACTAACCTAGAACGGTACAATCTAAAGCTAGAGTTTGTAGCAAAAAGCACATGTGCTCATACTCTCTCTCTCACACACACACACACAGTCTCTCTTATACTCTCTCAGTCATGGTATGCGAATAGAACAGAAGAACAAATTCAGAACAAAAGACAGAAGATAGTTGAAAGAAGACAAGAAGAGAAAAGAATTAGAACAGAAAAAAATAGACAAAGAAATCAAAGAAGAATAAATGAAGAAACTGAAGAACCAAAGAAGAATAAGAACAGAAAAAGATAATAACAGACATAAATAGAGTGTTTCACTAGGCCCAGCAAGAGGACGAAGAATTCCATGGCATAATCTGCTGCTTACTCGTATCTAGTATAATTCAATCGAAGAAGCATTGTTACGTCGTGATCAAGTCAAGGATTTACTCGCTTCTGCAGGGTTTCGTCTCCGAAAATGGATAAGCAATAGCCCACAAATCCTACACGACATACCACCAGAGGAACGGGAATTTGACTTCTCTTTGTCACTCGACTCAGGTATTCAGATTAAGGACCTAGGTATTTAATGGTTCCCATTGGATGATGCATTTTCCTTTGAAACCTCCTTGACTCCAGTCCAGAATGAGACAAAAAGGACCATGCTATCAACCATTTCCCAACTTTTCGATCCTTTGGGATGGATATCGCCTTGCGTCGTTAAGGCAATAATAATAATGCAGCAACTGTGGCGGGATGGTCACATTGGGATGATCCTATTCCGGAAGCCCTAAAAGGAGATTGGTTAATATTTTGTAAGGAATTGCCTGGAACAATTAAGGATACCTCGATGGATTCATTCCCATATCACCCAAGGGGACCTGGAGATACACGGTTTCAGTGATGCATCCCAAAGAGCATATGGCGCCGCCCTCTACCTAAGCGTTCACAGCGAAGACGGCAATGTACAAATGAATTTATTGATGTCTAAAACAAGGGTACCACCACTAAAACAGATCAGTCTTCCACGTCTTGAATTATGTGGAGCTGTCATACTCGCAACCCTTCTCCAGTACACAACACATGTCTTAGGACTCCATAATGTGAAATGTTACGCCTGGACAGACTCAGAAATCGTGCCTGCTTGGATAACTGCATCGCCCTCTAAATGGAAAACATTCGTCAGCAACAGGGTAGCTGAAATCAAGAGATTATCTAAGGGAGTAACTTGGAGGCACATCTCAACAAAGTCGAACCCCGCAGATCTGTTGTCACGAGGAGTTTTACCCTCAACTCTAAAGGGAAACCGTTTGTGGTGGAATGGGCCCGAATTTCTCCACCATAATTGGACTGTCGTTTCTCCATCACAACCTTCGAACATAAGAACAGAGGAAGAAATACGTTTGATCAGGTCACATTTCTGTAATATGGAATCTCATCCAATTAGTTCATTAATACACAAAACATCGAAATTAACAAGGTTGATTAGAATTATAGCTTACTTAGGTTCACCAACAACTGCAAAAAGCCTCCTGTCGAAAGGGACTATTCTGTCTTAGGTCCTCTCGAAATTGAAGCTGCTTCTCAATTAGCTATACGGGTAGTCCAAGAAGAATCTTTTTCCGAGGAAATCCAAGCATTAAAAAAGGAACGAATGCCAAAGGGCATCCAATCTCTTAATCCGTTTCTAGACTCGAGCGGCATTTTGCATGGGGGGGGAAGAATGCAAGCCTCGACTTTACCTTATAATCAACAACACCCTATCATTTTAAATTCCAGTCACCATTTCGTGAAAATACTGCTGCGAGACGCACACGAAAGAACAATCCACGGAGGGATCCAACAAATGGCATCTTTTTTACGCCAAAAATATTGGATCTTAAAAATGAAAAGCAGCATAAGGTGGTGCATCCACAAATGCAATATTTGCTTCCGCTTCAGAGCAAAACCAGCGACACAGCTAATGTAGAGTTGGGTAGTTCCGGACATGTTTAGTTCACGGAACTATGTCCTCTCTCGGACACATGTCCTCTCGTTCCGCAAATTGAACGAAAATAGTTCCATAGTTCCATTCAACCCTTATTCATCAATCACATATGTCAAGACGAAAAAAAAAAACGTAAATGCAACGAACATGCTTCTCATACGGTATGAGTTATACCCCGTAGTTTTCACGAAACCCAAAAGTATGGAGATGTGGCGATAAAGCTCGAACAGTTGGTGTACACTGTATAGCACACTGGAACTGAAATGCCCGCACCGCATTTCGTGAACGAATGTCATACATGTATGTATGCATTCAGGTCCGGACATGGACATGGTTTGCTAGTTCAATATCGGTGCGAGTACGCATACAGGTTCGGGCATGGACATGGTTTGCTAGTTCCATATCGGTGCGATAATACATTTAGTTCCGGACATGGACATGTTTTTGATAGTTCCGATAGGTCCGAGTATACATTTAGCTCCGGACATGGACATGTTTTTGCTAGTTCCATATCGGTCCGAGTATACATTTAGTTCCGGACATGGACATGTTTTTGCTAGTTCCATATCGGTCCGAGTATACATTTAGTTCCGGACATGTTTTTGATAGTTCCGATAGGTCCGAGTATACATTTAGTTCCGGACATGGACAAGTTTTTGATATTTCCGATAGGTCCGAGTATACATTTAGTTCCGGACATGGGCATGTTTTTGCTAGTTCCATATCGGTGCGAGTAATGAGTATGCATTCAGGTCCGGACATGGACATGGTTTGCTAGTTCCATATCGGTGCGAGTATGCATGCATGATTTATGTACATATTTTATTTGTTATTTTCTCAGTTTCTGAAACAAATAAATAAAATGAATAAATGAAATAAACTAAACTAATTTTTTATGGTTGCTTTTGGTTTGAAATGATAATAAAACATGTTTTTAAAAAATCTATCGTAACTTTTCATTTTGCCATTGAATTCAGTAACAAAAAAGCTAAATACATATGTACATACATGTGTATTGTAGTTCCGAGGAACTACAATACACATGTATGTACATATGTATCATATGATCAGGAAAAGAACGGTTCCATGTTCGTTCCGCGGTTGGAACTATTTTGCGCATCTCTAAGCTAATGGGCAACTTGCCCGCGCCAAGAGTCCGAATATCACGACCATTCTCCATTACCGGAGTCGAATATGCTGGACCCATTGATGCGAAAACCTGGAAGGGACGCAACGCGAAATCCTATAAGGCATATTTCGCCATATTTATATGTCTTGCGACGAAGGCGATACACATCGAGCTGGTCAGCGATTTAACCACCCAGGGCTTCATCGCGGCACTGAGACGATTCATCGCGAGAAGAGAGTTGTTTCACAACTGGTGAGTGATTGCGGTACAAATTTTGTCGGCGCTAACACGGAATTAAAAAGGAAAGCGATCGCCGAAAGGCTCGCAATGGATGGAATTGCATGGAAATTCATTCCACCGTCATCTCCCCATTTTGGCGGATTATGGGAGGCAGTAGTGAAGTTCGGTAAATACCATCTTAAACGGATAACCGGCACGCAAGCTTACACGTATGAAGAACTCACCACATTACTTGTTCAAATTGAAGCGTGCCTGAATTCGCGACCACTCTGTCCTCTATCCAGTGACCCAGATGACTTCAGAGGCTTAACCCCAGGACACTTCCTGATCGGAGAGTCTTTCAACAATATTCCGCAGCAAGATCTAATAGAAGAAAAAATAAATTATATTGACCATTGGAAACGAGCGCAAAGATTATACCAATCCTTTTGGGACCAATGGAGCTCGGAATATCTCGCGCGGCTACAACGAAGACCCAAATGGCAAAACCGTGCCCCTGAAGTCAATATAGGGGACCTAGTCCTAATGAAAGATGAACGGCAGTAGTATGTTTTAGGGGGTTCAAGCGCTTTTTAAGTTGTGGGGAGTATTTTTATGGCGGTTCAAGCGCTTTTTAAGTTGTGGTGAGTATTTTTATGGCGGTTCAGGCGCTTTTTAAGTCGAGTGTGTTCGTGAAGTCGTGTACTTTTTAAGCTGTGGTGAGTATTTTTATGGCGGTTCAAGCGCTTTTTAAGTTGTGGTGAGTATTTTTATGGCGGTTCAGGCGCTTTTTAAGTCGAGTGTGTTCGTGAAGTCGTGTACTTTTTAAGTTGTGGTGAGTATTTTTATGGCGGTTCAAGCGCTTTTTAAGTTGTGGTGAGTATTTTTACGGCGGTTCAAGTGCTTTATGTGTTGCGGTGAGTATATTTATTGTGTGCGTGCAAGGTCGTTATCATGTGACGTAGTATTATGTTATGGCCGGAGCAATAGATATGTACATATTGTTACGCATTAAAGAGATAGGTATAGAAGTATTTATTACAAGACAACATAAATATGGGGAATCGCGCTGTCATCTGTAGTGATTTACATATATATATATATTTTGCGGAAATATATGGGGGTTCTGGCGCTATTTAATTTGTTCATTTAAGTTGTGAATTTGCGTTGGGGTTAGGAAATGTATGGGGATTTAGGCGCTATCTGTGTTGTGTGAATCAACGTGGAAATACTTTCGCATATTAAAAGTGGATGTGATTGATTCATTCTTGACAGTATATGTTACATATCTATGTATCTATAAATATTTCTTAGCGTTTCAAATACATATACATACATACACACACATATAAATATTACTGGAATAGTATAAACAAATGACCCGTTACATTAAATTGTTCTGTAAGCAACAATTAATCAGTGCGAACAGCGCTATTTAATTTGTTTATTTAAGTTGTGAATTTGCGTTGGGGTTAGGAAATGTATGGGGATTCTGGCGCTATCTGTGTTGTGGTTTTGTGTGCGTGCAAGGTCGTTATCATGTGACGTATTTAGAAGGTGGTGAGTATATTTAGGGGGATTCAAGCGCTATTTATGTTGTGGTGAGTATGTTTAGGGGGATTCAGGCGCTATTTAATTTGTTTATTTAAGTTGCGAATTTGCGCTGCGGTTAGGATATGTATGGGGACTTAGTCGCTATCTGTGTTGTGTGAATCAACGTGGAAATACGTTCGCATATTAAGAGTGGATGTGATTGATTCATTCTTGACAGTATATGTTACATATCTATGTATCTATAAATATTTCTTAGCGTTTCAAATACATATGCATACATACACACGCACATATATATAAATATTACTGGAATAGTATAAACAAATGACCCATTACATTAAATTGTTCTGTAAGCAACAATTAATCAGTGCGAACAGCGCTATTTAGTTTGTTTATTTAAGTTGTGAATTTGCGTTGGGGTTAGGAAATGTATGGGGATCTAGTCGCTATCTGTGTTGTGTGAATCAACGTGGAAATACTTTCGCATATTAAAAGTGGATGTGATTGATTCATTCTTGGCAGTATATGTTACATATCTATGTATCTATAAATATGTCCTAGCGTTTCAAATACATATACATACATACACACACACATATATATATAAATATTACTGGAATAGTATAAACAAATGACCCGCTACGTTAAATTGTTCTGTAAGCAACAATTAATCAGTGCGAACAGCGCTATTTAATTTGTTTATTTAAGTTGTGAATTTGCGTTGGGGTTAGGAAATGTATGGGGATTCTGGCGCTTTCTGTGTTGTGGTTTTGTGTGCGTGCAAGGTCGTTATCATGTGACGTATTTAGAAGGTGGTGAGTATATTTAGGGGGATTCAAGCGCTATTTATGTTGTGGTGAGTATGTTTAGCGGGATTCAGGCGCTATTTAATTTGTTTATTTAAGTTGTGAATTTGCGCTGCGGTTAGGAAATGTATGGGGACTTAGTCGCTATCTGTGTTGTGGGAATCAACGTGGAAATACTTTCGCATATTGGATGTGACTGATTCATTCTTGGCAGTATATGTTACATATCTATGTATCTATAAATATTTCTTAGCGTTTCAAATACATATACATACATACACACATACATATATATAAATATTACTGGAATAGTATAAACAAATGACCCATTACATTAAATTGTTCTGTAAGCAACAATTAATCAGTGCGAACAGCGCTATTTAGTTTGTTTATTTAAGTTGTGAATTTGCGTTGGGGTTAGGAAATGTATGGGGATTTAGTCGCTATCTGTGTTGTGTGAATCAACGTGGAAATACTTTCGCATATTAAAAGTGGATGTGATTGATTCATTCTTGACAGTATATGTTACATATCTATGTATCTATAAATATTTCTTAGCGTTTAAAATACATATACATACATACACACACAGGTTGAGAGCAATCTCAACTGGAAGCAGCGTGCCCGGGACCGTCAAGGATGGAAGGCAGCTATAGCTCAGGCTCAGATCCTCCATGGATCGCAGGCCTGATAAGTAAGTAAGTAACATACACACACATATATATATATAAATATTGTTGGAATAGTATAAACAAATGACCCATTATATTAAATTGTTCTGTAAGCAACAATTAATCAGTGCGAACAGCGCTATTTAATTTGTTTATTTAAGTTGTTTTTGCGGAAATATATGGGGATTGGGGCGCTATTTAATTTGTTTATTGCAAGGTCGTTATCATGTGACGTATTTAGAATAGCAATAGCAATAGATATGTATATATTGTTACGCAAGGCGATGGTATGAAGGGATTTGGTATGAAGCGGCTGAGGCGCTTTTTGGTATGAAGGGTTTTGGTATGAAGGGATTCAGGCGCTTTTTGGTATGAAGGGAAAAATTTTGCGATCGACATGCTTTCGCGACACGACATGCAGCATACAAAAATAAAATTTTGGTCAGAAAAATATATCAACTGGACTCTCGTAATCGACCAACTCGACATACGAGCTCGGATCGAAGAGAGAAATAGTATTTTGTATAAACGCTAGTGGACTCTCGTGATCGACCAACACGACATACGAGTTCGAATCGAAGAGAAAATTTTATATAAACGCTAGCAGACTCTCGTGATCGACCAACACGACATACGAGCTCAGATCGAAGAGAAAATTTTATATAAACGCTAGCAGACTCTCGTGATCGAACAACACGACATACGAGCGATGGTATGAGGGGTTTTGGTATGAAGCGATTCAAGCGCTTTTTGGTATGAAGCGATCGTATGACGCGATGGTATGAAGGGGTTCTGGCGCTATTTAATTTGTTTATTTAAGTTGTGACTTTGCGTTGTGGTTAGGAAATGTATGGCGGTTCAGGCGCTATCTGTGTTGTGGTTTTGTGTGCGTGCAAGGTCGTTATCATCTGACGTATTTAGAATAGCAATAGATATGTACATATTGTTACGCGCAAAGCGTGCCGAGTTTCACTATGCCGAGTAGCGTGTGCCGAGTTTGGATTCACTCTTCTCTCTCTCTCTATGCTTCGCTGATTTCATGGGGGGACAAGTTTAATCATGTTCTGTGTTTTTTTTTTCCTCCCCCGTAGAATTTAAGATAGGTATGTTCATTTGGTAAGTTTGTTTATACTTCTTAACATCGATCAATTCTATTGGCAATTAGCTTAGGAATTTTAGTTCCCGGCGTAAACATATTTTCGGGACAAAACGGAAGATCATTATGTATATCGTGAAGATCCGTGCCAGCATTTTTCGTTATCATGCGTAGTAGTTCCAATTGTGTGGAATAGTATTGTTGCGGAGATGCAAACGGACCGTTAAGTTCGAATTTCGCTGTCGAAGTTCGAAAACTCTCTGGAAGCGGGGATTGGAATGATGTCAACTTCCAATGGAATTGTCAGAGCGTTCTAGAGATTTCCGAAGGGGAACTTCCAACGGCGAACGTTCGAGATGGTGGACCGAGAGCTATACAAGCGCGAACACTCGCCCTCGACATTCATTCAGTTTGTGGTATAAAACAGCGTGTGACAAGTCGGTGAGATCAACCAAGGTGAAAAGAAAAGCTTTCAATAAAGGCTTGTGTATTGTGTAATAAAGTTTAAAGTGGATAGTATTGGGTAATAAAGTTTAAAGTGGATAGTATTGGATAATAAAGAAAAGTGGTGAAGCTACACAGATAATTGATCTGTGGTGAAAGAATTAAAAGTGTGTGTGTTTCAATTTAAATAAACAGGACAATTGTAGTTTATCGCAATCCAGTGGTGCGAACCCTATTTGGTGTGGGGATCGAATAATTCGTAACATTTGGTGTCAGAAGTGGGATTGCGAGTAAACGAGTGGAACTTTATTTGAGTTGTGAAGTGAATTATTTCAAAAGTGAGATAATGGTAAAATTGGAAAAGTTGACAATTGAACAACTGAAAAAAGAGCTGGATGCCCGGGAATTATCCACAGTGGGAAGTAAAGCCAACCTGGTGGAGAGACTGCGATCGGCGTTGCAGGAAGAAGGTGACGACTGGGAGAGTTATGAATTCGGGGTGGAGAAGCCGTCAACATCCACTGAGCCAGCGTTCGATATGCAGCAAATTCTCGCGGCTATGAATGCTATGAGTGCTTCTCTGAGACAGAAACCGATGGAAAATTCCACTTCTCTGAGTCAGAAACTGGAGGAAAATTCTACTTCCCTGAGCCAGAAGTTGGAGACGGTAGAAGAGATGCTAGAGAACAATCGAGAAAGCTTGAGAGACATCCAGCAAGCCGTTAACGATCGATTCCAGAATGTCGAAGAGAAAATCGAGACACTGGACAAGAAGGTTCTAGATCTCGAGAATAGTCAAGAAAAGAGAATCGAGTCACTAGGTTCGACATGAAGGTTCTGGAACTCGAGAAAACTATCCAGAACGTACAGCATCAAGGAATCGTCGTACCGACTGCAGCATCAAAATTCACAGCTCCCAACTTCGACGGCAAGAGCGCTTTTAACATCTTTAAGCTCCAGTTCGAGACAACAGCGGAATGGAATCAATGGGGAGAGGAAGATCGTGTGGCTGCCCTAGTAACTTCCCTTAAAGGTGAAGCAGCTGACGTTCTACAGACCATCCCGGAGACCCAGAGAAGGAACTACACAGCCATATGGGATGCTCTTCATCGAAGATACGGCAGTGAGCACATGCAGGGGATGCACAAGCTGGAACTTAAAGGCCGCAAGCAGCGTGGAAACGAGACCATCCAGCAGTACGCTGCCGACATCGAGAGGCTGTCTCATCTAGCCTACACGGATGTTCCAGTTGATGTGGTGGAGAAACTAAAAACGGATTCCTTCATCCAAGGGCTAAGGGATCCCGATACGCAACGAAGCCTGATTCTCCTGCCGAAGACATCTTTCAAGGAGACAGTTGCCAGCGCTCACGCATGTGAAACATCGCTCTTGATATGCCGACCTTCCATCAAATTACGGCGCATATCTCAAGACCAGGATAGTTCCAGAACAACAACGGCGAGGAAGAGTGGTTCATTCCCTGGTAGATGCTACATCTGCGACCAGCGGGGCCACATCGCGAGAAACTGCCGTCTGCGGAGAAAGCGTTCATCCAGCAAATTGCGGCGTAGTTCCAGAGCAACGACAGTGAGTAGGAGTCGCTCGTTCCCAGGTAGCTGCTATATCTGCGACCAGCAGGGGCACATTGCAAAAGACTGTTGTCTGCGGAGAAAGCGTTCTTCCAGCAAATTGTGGCGTAGTTCCAGTGCAACAACGGTGAGTAGGAGCCGCCCGTTCTCAGGTAGATGCTACATCTGCAACCAGCAGGGGCACATGGCGAGAAATTGCCGTCTGGGAAGAAGGAGTTCGAGGTTTGATTCGCCAAAAGGAGACCAAGTTAGAGCACGCGAATACCAGAAGGGAAGCAGCCTTAGAAATGCGGATGCGTTGACGAGGCGACCTCGCGATATTGAATGCAAACATTATTCGCGAGCCGAAACCAAGGAACAGGTCACCGACATCCGTTGTTTCCAGGTGCTGCCAGAAGATTCCTTGACTGTCGAGAAGGTCGGAAGGAAGCAGCGAGAAGATGCCGATCTGGCAGTCATCGTCGACTACCAAGAACGAGGTTTTCGACCAAGTTGGCAGCAAATATCCAGTGAAAGCCCAATCGTGAAAGCTTACTGGGTTCAATGGCAGAGTTTGAAGCTGAAGAACGGTTGCCTCTACCGCAGTTGGGAAAGTGAGGACGGGAACATTGTAAACGATCTGCTGGTAATTCCAAAAGGACAAATCGACGAGGTCATCCGAGAATACCACGAGGGACCAAGCGGGGGTCATCTTGGTGTTAACAAGACTGTGGAAAAGATCAAGAGACGTTTCTACTGGGTAGGATGCTATGAGTCGGTTACGCGTTTCATTCGCAGGTGTGAACCGTGTGCGAAGGCAAAGGGTCCAGTAAGGAAAACTCGAGGAAATATGCAGCAGTACAATGTTGGAGCACCGTTCGAACGTATCGCAATGGACATCGCAGGCCCATTCCCAACGAGCAACGCTGGAAACAAGTACGCACTAGTGGTGATCGATTACTTCAGCACGTGGCCTGAGGTGTTTTGCATCCCGAACCAGGAAGCCAAAACCATTTCGGATGCATTCGTGAATAACTGGGTTTCGCGTTATGGAGTACCAATGGAACTGCACTCAGACCAAGGGAGAAACTTCGAGTCGTCGGTGTTCAAAGAACTCTGTGACATGCTAGGTATCAGAAAGACGCGGACAACACCATTACACCCACAATCTGACGGCATGCTGGAAAGGTTCAACCGGACGATGGAGGAATACCTGAGAAAAGTCGTCGTCGGAGATCAGAAGGACTGGGATGAACATCTTCCCATTTTCTTAATGGCATACCGTTCGGCACAGCACAATTCAACGGCAACAACACCCGCCGAAGCCATTTTTGGAACTGATCTCCGACTTCCATCGGACTTGAAGTTCGGCGTGGTACTACCGACAACTAGCGGCAGGGAAGACTTCGTAACCGAAAAGAAAGAAGAGCTGAACTCTATCCATCAGTTCATCCGGGAGCGACTGAACTTGGTCAGCGATAAAATGAAGGCGCGATACGACTTGAGGGCGAATACTTCTGGATTCGAGACCGGACAATTGGTATTGCTGTACAACCCACAACGGAAAAAAGGCTTGTGCCCCAAATTGCAATCAGCCTGGGACGGACCATATGAGGTCATCAAGAAACTCAATGACGTGGTATACCGGATACAGCAGATGGGAAACAGACGGGCGAAGTATAAAATTGTCCACATAGAGAGGTTAGCACCATATTACGGAGAAGGATCCAATCGCTTGTTCGAGGACGAACAAGTTTAGGAGGAGGGCAGTGTTGCGGAGATGCAAATGGACCGTTAATTTCGAATTTCGCTGTCGAAGTTCGAAAACTCTCTGGAAGCGGGGATTGGAATGATGTCAACTTCCAATGGAATTGTCAGAGCGTTCTAGAGATTTCCGAAGGGGAACTTCCAACGGCGAACGTTCGAGATGGTGGACCGAGAGCGAGATGGTATAAAACAGCGTGTGACAAGTCGGTGTGATCAACCAAGGTGAAAAGAAAAGCTTTCAATAAAGGTTTGTGTATTGTGTAATAAAGTTTAAAGTGGATAGTATTGGGTAATAAAGTTTAAAGTGGATAGTATTGGATAATAAAGAAAAGTGGTGAAGCTACACAGATAATTGATCTGTGGTGAAAGAATTAAGAGTGTGTGTGTTTCAATTTAAATAAAAAGGACAATTGTAGTTATCGCAATCCAGTGGTGCGAACCCTATTTGGTGTGGGGATCGAATAATTCGTAACAGTATAAACAAATGACCCATTACATTAAATTGTTCTGTAAGCATCAATTAATCAGTGCGAACAGACGTCGAAGACAATGGATTCCCAGAAGGAATTAAATCAACTTGAAAACTTTGCTTATAAGCAAACCGTAAGATTTCCAGCTTTGACTATCGGCCTACCATGTAATATCGAAGGATCAAAGGTTTGCAGTACTATGTATGGAAATGCAGTTCTATGCTATCTGGAAAATTTTAAAGTAAGTAAATTACAAACATATTTATTTATTTGTCTTTTCTTATGTGTAGAGGTTTTCCTTCCATTTCGATATTCTAAAATGTCTGAGACAACAATTCAAGCAATCAACAAAAAGGGATATACATTGACATACCATGGACCTGTAAATAAAACTTCTCGCATAGAGATTTCTAAGAAAAATGTCCACACACAGATAATCAATAAATAGAAAAAAATTGTTATTCTGAAGAAAAATCAAGTGTTTTTATTTGTATTATATTTTGATTTGTTTACAACATGTCTTCCGCATTCAACATTGAATGATGCGTTAGTTCGATTACATCTTAATAGTAATTCAGCTTTTTGGAATACAGTTGTTTTCACTGGCGAGAGCAAGTTTAACATCCATGGCTCTGATGGACGTGGCAAAGCTAGGAGAAATGCAAACGAGGAGCTACATCCGAAAAATATGGTTGGCACTGTCAAACACGGCGGTGGATCGATCATCGTCTGGGGGTGCATGGCGGCTTCTGGAGTGGGTAATTTAGTTTTCATTGATGAAATTATGGACAAGTATATTTATTTAAACATTCTAAAGAGCAACCTGCACCAGAGCGTCGAAAAATTAGGCTTAGAAGGCTTCAGCAAGATAACGACCCTAAGCACACTTCGCTCTTGGTTAAGGAATGGTTGCTTTACAATGTTCGCAAACAATTAAAAACACCGCCCCAGTCGCCTGATTTGAATGCTATTGAACATCTATGGGAACATCTAGAGCGAAAAATTAGGAAGCATGAATTTAAGTCAAAGAATGACCTGAAACGTGTTTTGCAGGAAGAATGGTCGAAAATCAGCCCATATGTCGCCAAAAACCTTGTTAATTCAATGCCTTCTAGGATGTCTGCCATCATCGAGGCAAAAGGGTACTCTACTAAGTACTAATTCTTAATTAACATTTATAATTTCTTCCGTTTTTATTAAGTTTTCCTTTGATTTTCTTCTTTGTGTACTTACTTTTGTGATATATATTTTTTAATATTTTTAATTACATTTGAATTGTGCTTATATTTTCCTTTTTTTTGGGTAACTTTTTGCCCGATATGTGAAGATAATGAATTAATGAAATAAAAAACATAAAATATCTGTATCTAAATTCAGTTTGAATTGTTTTATTGTGCATTGTACAGCGAAGTATGTGCTGTGTACTTACTTTTGTGACTAACTGTATATGAAATAATAATTAATATACAGTTATATATTTAAACATAATTTTTATATTTACATACATTTTAATGAATTCAAGTATCAGTATAATTTTCATTATTTGCATTATTATTTTCATTTATTTCAACAAAACTTAAATTATTAACTTCCCAATAGGAAGTTATTGTAATGGGGCCGATTTTGCGAATTCCAAATTTTGACATATCTCCACGTTTCAAGGTCACCAGAATCCAAATCCAAGGTTTTTATAGAGATATCTGTGTGTGGGTATGAACCTATGTGCGTACGTTCGTGTCGCAATTTCCCACTCGATTATCTCGAGAACCAAAAACGGTATTGACATAAGATTGGGTTCATTCCACGCGTAATTACCCAACTTAGAATTGAGTAAGTTTTCAGCAAAATCGTTGCAGGTGTTTTTTTGTTAGAAATTAAATAACTAAAAAATAGGCAAAAAAAAAATGAACACGCGGTGTTCCCAAGCGGTCCCCCATCTAAATACTGACCGCAGCCGATGCTGGTTGATTGCGGTGATCGGACAATAACCGATAAATATTTTTTTTTTTTTTTTGTTTTGCATTTTAAATTAATTTTATTTCAGAAAAATCTTACAATTATCTTACATGCTAGAAAAAATGAGTAAAACTAGCTTACATTATAACTAACATTAATGTCTTACTGACCCTAAGCGGTCACTCTAAAACAAACAAAATACGTATACTTAATCTATGTCTTTCGACAACTTAATATCTACAGTAAATTTACACAATTTATTAATTGTGCCAAGAAAAAAGTTACAAAAACTTAGCGTACTAACAGGTTTTAGCGCGTATATATAAAGCTTATAATCTAACTAAAACTAGCTAATTCTATCTTAATCTGTCTTAACTAAAATGTATATACAGAGCTTATATACTTTATATATATAATATGTATATACATCTTTTTTTTTTCGTTTTTAGTTTTACGATTTTTTTTTATGTTTTATTAAAAAATTGCCCAACACTTAAACACTTATAAACTACCTTAGCCTACCCTAACCTACCCTACCCTATCGGAGTCCGCCAATGGCGTTCGGCGAACCTGCCTTGAGGAGGCTATATTAAAAAATAACGCTCTACTGAACCTGAGGCGCTCGGGCTCACAGAGCACGACGTCAGGTTCGTAAATGAACCACCGCTCCACAGAATTACGGGCCACATGGAAGATAAGCGGTATCGCCAATCTATCCTGGATCAGCCCACAATTATCAAAGTAAAGAAATGCTCCCGAAGGCACAAAGCCATTCAGACGCACTTTTTCAAAATACATAAAATTGGGGTAGTAAGCCCCAGAGATCAGGTTATTGGTCGAAGTCATTGCCCTTGCAACGTGACCTCGAATCAGTTTAATCAGAAAGTTATCTATCCGTAAAAACCTTCGCCCTATCGTATAGGACCCCAGTAGTATGTTTTGGGCGGTTCAAGCGCTTTTTTGTATGAAGCGATGACACGACATGTATGACACGACATGTATGAAGTTTATTTAAGTTGGGAATTTGCGTTGCGGTTAGGAAATGTATGGCGGTTCAAGTGCTTTTTGGTATGAAGCGCTGGTATGAAGGGATTTGGTATGAAGCGGTTGAGGTGCTTTATGGTATGAAGGGGTTCTGGCGCTATTTAATTTGTTTATTTAAGTTATTTTGCGTGGCGGTTTGGCACATAGCATTCAATTTTAAGGGGACCAGATAAACTATATACATATCTATGTATTAGCAATAGATATGTACATACATATTGTTACGCATTAGGGAATCGCGCTGTCATCTGTAGTGATTTACATATATAAATATGTATATTTTGCGGTAATATATGGGGGTTCTGGCGCTATGTAATTTGTTTATTTAAGTTGTTTTGCGTAACACATAGCAGTCAATTTTAAGGGGACCAGATAAACTATATACATATCTATGTATTAGCAATAGATATGTGATGGTATGAAGGGTTTTGGTATGAAGCGGTTCAGGCGTTTTTGGTATGATGATGTTCTGGCGCTATTTAATTTGTTTATTTAAGTTGTTTTTGCGGAAATATATGGGGATTCTGACGCTATCTGTGTTGTATGTGTGTGAATCAACGTGGAAATACTTTCGCATATTAAAAAGTGGATGTGATTGATTCATTCTTGACAGTATATGTTACATATCTATGTATCCATAAATATTTCTTAGCGTTTCAAATACATATACATACATACACACACGCACATATATATAAATATTACTGGAATAGTATAAACAAATGACCCAATACATTAAAATGGTTCTGTAAGCAACAATTAATCAGTGCGAACAGCGCTATTTAATTTGTTTATTTAAGTTGTTTTGCGTTGCGGTTAGGAAATGTATGGGGATTCAGGCGCTATCTCTGTTGTGTTTTTGTCGCGTGCTGGTTTTGTCGGAGGATTTAGTCGCTATCTATGTTGTGGTTTTATGTGCGTGCAAGGTCGTTATCGTAGTAGGGTGTTATGGAGGATTCAAGCGCTTTTTGGTATGAAGTGATGGTATGAAGCGATGGTATGAAGGGATTTGGTATGAAGCGATGGTATGAATCGATGGTATGAAGTGATGGTATGAGGGGATTTGGTATGAAGCGATGGTATGAAGGGATTTGGTATGAAGCGGTTGAGGTGCTTTTTGGTATGAAGGTGTTCTGGCGCTATGTAATTTGTTTATTTAAGTTGTGAATTTGCGTGGGGGTTAGGAAATGTATGGCGGTTGAGGCGCTTTTTGGTATGAAGCGATGGTATGAAGTGATGGTATGAGGGGATTTGGTATGAAGCGATGGTATGAAGGGATTTGGTATGAGCCGACCTAATCACCAGCCAGCCAACCAGGCTAAGTCATGGTATGCGAATAGAACAGAAGAACAAATTCAGAACAAAAGACAGAAGATAATTGAAAGAAGACAAGAAGAAACTGAAGAACAGAGAAGAATTAGAATAGAAAAAAATAGACAAAGAAATCAAAGAAGAATAAACGAAGAAACTGAAGAACAAAGAAGAATAAGAACAGAAAAAGATAATAACAGACATAAATTGAGTGTTTCACTAGGCCCAGCAAGAGCACGAAGAATTCCATGGCATAATCTGCTGCTTACTCGTATATATAAATAGGGGAAGTTCCTGTTCAATGTGACATTGCGTTAGTAATAACGAACCCGAAAACGCTAGCAGACTCGTGATCGACCAACACAACATACGAGCTCGGATCGAAGAGAAAATTTTATATAAACGCCAGTAGACTCTCGTGACACGATCAACCAACACGACATACCAGCAAAGAAAGAATTTCAACTACACGCAATATGAAAAGAAATATTGAAATTGATGATTCGGAGATACTTACGGAAATATCTCTGGGGAATCTACAGGAGAGTCAAAAGCGAACATCAAATGCTATACGATGTAAGTTATACAGGGAACGTCGGAAGGCACAATCTAAACCGTATGACAAAACGAATGCACAGAGATGCAAGAAGTACCGCGAGTCCAAAAAGCAAGACGTTTCCAAAGAAAAGGTATCTGCTGGTAACTCCGAGCGATGTAAGAAATTTCGAGAATTGAAGAAACAGGAAAACTTAATTAACCAAAAGCGCACGAACGATGCGGAGCGATGTAAGAATCGACAGTTGCCGCAGCAGCAGCAGGAGACTTCACTGATGTTAGGTGTGCAATCCAAAAGTAAAAAACTTAAGCAGACTATTTACAAAAGATGTTTATTTTGCGAAGAGGATGTTGAGGAGAGGCTTTGGTCTCAACATCAGCGCAAAAGCTCACATAAAACAAACGCTAAGCAGATTCTAAGAGAGAATGTCTACAGTATAACAAGCGCTTTCAAAAATCGCATTAAGACATTTCACATTTCTAATAATGATGAGAGCATATTGAATGTAGAAGTCCTATATGAAAAAAACATGTATTTGATTACCGAGCTGTTGGAAAACGAATTGGAAGTTTTGCATGCTTTTAAATTTAATATGGAATTATTTACGGTGTTCGTGAAGCATACAAAGGAAAATGACGATATGATCCAGGATATTAAAAGTATGCAGACCAAGATGTATACGATCCTAGAAAAAAGCGATTTATTTGAAAAATTAAACGCTACTATCAATGACATCAAGGTTAAACTAGAGGAATTCCAGGAAAGAGATAGCGGATGGGCTTTGTTGTCATTCCTGAGAATCGAAATAAATATTAATAAATACGATCCGCTTCGGGCTTCTACCTATCTTAATCTACCACCGCAGCTATTGATCAAACATGCTTGTATAAATGTGAAAAACACCGATGAATACTGTTTCAAATGGTCTGTTATATCGGCTTTGGATAGCAAAGTTAAATATAATCATGAGAGACCATCATCATATGCAATTCGCGATATAACTAGTGACATAATACAAGTTAATGGTGAAATTCTTTGTTTTAGGAATATGCAATTTCCTCTTGCGATCAAGGATATACATATATTTGAGTTGAATAATCCAACAATCAGTGTAAATGTGTTCGGTTATGAAATCAACGATAAGAATGAATGTTATTTAATTGGACCATACTATCATACGGCCGAGGAAAAGACAAAACATATTAACTTGCTTTATTGTGAAAGTTCTGATAGCGATCTAACGCATTATGTGTACATCAAACATATGTCGCGTTTAATGAGAAGTCAAAAAACTAAGAGGGAACAACGAATGCGTCTTTGTAATGGGTGCTTACAACGATTCCCTAATGAATCCCGTCTGCTGCAACACAAAAGTGAACGTCGGAAGCTGATTACGATTATGCCGGATGAAGGAAACAAAATACTCAAGTTTGTTAAACACAATCGAAAGCAACGAGTTCCATTTGTTGTGTATGCCGACTTTGAGTCTATTCTATTACCTGTGAGTCATTGCATGCCGAATCCAGAATCTTCGTCAACAACTAATGTACAACAACACATACCCTGTGCGTTTTCGTATTTCATTAAGTGCTCATTTGATGATAATGTAAATAGACACAGAACATTTGTTGGTGAGAAATTACATTTAGTTACATGCTATCAAAAACAAAAAATAAACAATGTCTCCTTTGTATTTTTATAGGAGAAAATTCATCTGATGAATTTGTAAAGATGCTGGTTGAAGACTTAAAATACCTATATAGGGAGTACATGGAGAAACCAAAAGCGATGAATCAATTGACAGATGTTGAGAACTACAGCCATCATAATGCTTCAATATGTTGGATATGTAATCGTAGTTTTAGTCAGACCGATATAAGAGTAAAAGATCATTGCCACTTCACGGGTACATATAGAGGAACAGCACATAGACAGTGTAATTTAGATTTTCAAAAGCCAAATTTTTTCCCAATACTTTTACATAATTTTTCGGGCTACGACTGTCATCTTTTTGTGAAAAGCTTAAGTAATATTGACGGTGAAATAACAATTATTCCATTAAATAAAGAAAATTATATATCACTTTCCAAGCGAGTGCATTTAGACGCAAATAACACCTTTGAAATTAGGTTTTTAGATTCATTTCGATTTCTTCAGTCGAGTATAGATTCGTTAGCAAATAATTTATCTGAAGATGATTTCATTATAGGCAAAAGGTATTACAAAAATGACGACTCATTAAAATTAATGACTAGGAAAGGTGTATTTCCTTACGATTATCTCAATTCATGGAATCGTTTAGATGATTGTTCTCTTCCATCAATTTCCCAATTTTATAATAAACTAACGGGTAAAGATTGTTTAGATGCAGATTATGAATATGCACTAAAGGTATGGAAGCATTTTAATTGTAAATCATTAAAAGATTACATGCTTGTGTATCTACAGAGCGATGTGCTCTTGTTGGCTGACATATTCGAGAATTTCCGTAAGGTCTGCTTAAAAATATATGAATTAGATCCATGTCATTATTATACATCTCCTGGTTTGTCATGGGATGCAATGTTGAAGATAACGGAAGTTAATCTAGAGCTTTTCACCGACATTGATATGTTTAATTTCATTAAGAAAGGTATCAGAAGTGGTCTATGTCAATGTAGTCATCGATATGCCATCTCTAATAATAAGTACATGAATAAATTCGACGAAACTAAAACAAACGAATTCCTTATGTACTTTGATGCAAATAACTTGTACGGTTGGGCAATGTCTCAACCACTTCCTAATGGAAATTTTCAATGGAATGATCCCGAAATCTATACCAGAGAATATATTTTGAAATTGGAAAAAGACGATAAATTTGGTTATGTATTCGAAGTAGATTTAGCCTATCCCACAGATCTTCACGATATACATAATGATCTTCCGTTTTGCCCCGAAAATATGCTTACGCCGGGAACTAAAATTCCTAAGCTAATTGCCAATTTAAATGCAAAGACCCATTATATAATTCATTTAAGAAATTTACAACAATGTCTGAACAACGGATTAAATATCACTAAAGTTCACAGAGTGTTGTCCTTTACTCAATCGGAATGGTTACAGAAGTATATAAATCTGAATACCGAATGCCGGAAAAAGGCGAACAGTAAGTTTGAAAAAGACTTTTTCAAATTAATGAAAAACAGTGTTTACGGTAAAACAATGGAGAATGTAGAAAAGCGTCGAGATGTGAAAATTGTAACTCAATGGAATGGTCAAGGAAAGTCATTGTGTGCTAGGAAACTAATTGCACATCCTAATTTTCACACTAGATCTATATTTACACCAGAGATGTGTGCTATTGAAATGACCAAGGGACGAGTTGTGTACGATAAACCTATTTATTTAGGTTTCATTGTATTAGAGCTTTCAAAATGGCTTATGTAGGACTTTCATTATGAGTATATGAGGAAAAAAATTGGAAAATCGATTCGATTAAACTATATGGATACGGATTCATTTATTTATTCAGTAATGACAGATGATTTCTATTCTGATATATATCAAGACGGAACCAGTTAGTTAGAACCAGTTAGTTAGAACCAGTTACTTAGAATTAGTTACTAAGCAAGGTCATCGCCAAGTAACCAAGGTCAGTGACCTTGTTGAAAAGTTCAGTGACCTTGTTGTGTTAGATCTTCGTAAGAGAAGGAGAGAGAATAATAAATCATTTTTTTCTTTTTTTGTATCAATTATCATTCATTGGTATTTTATTATGTCCCCAAGCATAAGTACTTATCCCATCATTACATATATATCTTTTAGTGTCGTTATAACTTAAAGCTAACTTATTAATAGACTGTGTATAAACATTATGTAACTTACTTCTAAATATAAACATTGATCTAAGCAACAATTTTTTATTCATTAAACAATTTCGATAATCTTTAATATCTAAGCTATTAGTAACCGACATTTTAATTCCTTTTGCCTTTTTCACCACATCATTGGTCTCTAATATAAAGGAGTACATCTTCGCTCTTAATCCAATGAATTCTAACATTTCCCGAGAGTTATTTTTATCTTTAAATTTCCCGAGAACCTTACCGTTTGTTTGGGGTAAATTATGTACATTGTCTATGTGATATTCTGAAGTTTCTTGGGATCAATAAGGTCATGATATATATCAGAATAAAAATCAACTGTCATTACTGAATAAATAAATGAATCCGTATCCATATAGTTTAATCGAATCGATTTTCCAATTTTTTTCCTCATATACTCATAATGAAAGTCCTACATAAGCCATTTTGAAAGCTCTAATACAATGAAACCTAAATAAATAGGTTTATCGTACACAACTCGTCCCTTGGTCATTTCAATAGCACACATCTCTGGTGTAAATATAGATCTAGTGTGAAAATTAGGATGTGCAATTAGTTTCCTAGCACACAATGACTTTCCTTGACCATTCCATTGAGTTACAATTTTCACATCTCGACGCTTTTCTACATTCTCCATTGTTTTACCGTAAACACTGTTTTTCATTAATTTGAAAAAGTCTTTTTCAAACTTACTGTTCGCCTTTTTCCGGCATTCGGTATTCAGATTTATATACTTCTGTAACCATTCCGATTGAGTAAAGGACAACACTCTGTGAACTTTAGTGATATTTAATCCGTTGTTCAGACATTGTTGTAAATTTCTTAAATGAATTATATAATGGGTCTTTGCATTTAAATTGGCAATTAGCTTAGGAATTTTAGTTCCCGGCGTAAGCATATTTTCGGGGCAAAACGGAAGATCATTATGTATATCGTGAAGATCTGTGGGATAGGCTAAATCTACTTCGAATACATAACCAAATTTATCGTCTTTTTCCAATTTCAAAATATATTCTCTGGTATAGATTTCGGGATCATTCCATTGAAAATTTCCATTAGGAAGTGGTTGAGACATTGCCCAACCGTACAAGTTATTTGCATCAAAGTACATAAGGAATTCGTTTGTTTTAGTTTCGTCGAATTTATTCATGTACTTATTATTAGAGATGGCATATCGATGACTACATTGACATAGACCACTTCTGATACCTTTCTTAATGAAATTAAACATATCAATGTCGGTGAAAAGCTCTAGATTAACTTCCGTTATCTTCAACATTGCATCCCATGACAAACCAGGAGATGTATAATAATGACATGGATCTAATTCATATATTTTTAAGCAGACCTTACGGAAATTCTCGAATATGTCAGCCAACAAGAGCACATCGCTCTGTAGATACACAAGCATGTAATCTTTTAATGATTTACAATTAAAATGCTTCCATACCTTTAGTGCATATTCATAATCTGCATCTAAACAATCTTTACCCGTTAGTTTATTATAAAATTGGGAAATTGATGGAAGAGAACAATCATCTAAACGATTCCATGAATTGAGATAATCGTAAGGAAATACACCTTTCCTAGTCATTAATTTTAATGAGTCGTCATTTTTGTAATATCTTTTGCCTATAATGAAATCATCTTCAGATAAATTATTTGCTAACGAATCTATACTCGACTGAAGAAATCGAAATGAATCTAAAAACCTAATTTCAAAGGTGTTATTTGCGTCTAAATGCACTCGCTTGGAAAGTGATATATAATTTTCTTTATTTAATGGAATAATTGTTATTTCACCGTCAATATTACTTAAGCTTTTCACAAAAAGATGACAGTCGTAGCCCGAAAAATTATGTAAAAGTATTGGGAAAAAATTTGGCTTTTGAAAATCTAAATTACACTGTCTATGTGCTGTTCCTCTATATGTACCCGTGAAGTGGCAATGATCTTTTACTCTTATATCGGTCTGACTAAAACTACGATTACATATCCAACATATTGAAGCATTATGATGGCTGTAGTTCTCAACATCTGTCAATTGATTCATCGCTTTTGGTTTCTCCATGTACTCCCTATATAGGTATTTTAAGTCTTCAACCAGCATCTTTACAAATTCATCAGATGAATTTTCTCCTATAAAAATACAAAGGAGACATTGTTTATTTTTTGTTTTTGATAGCATGTAACTAAATGTAATTTCTCACCAACGAATGTTCTGTGTCTATTTACATTATCATCAAATGAGCACTTAATGAAATACGAAAACGCACAGGGTATGTGTTGTTGTACATTAGTTGTTGACGAAGATTCTGGATTCGGCATGCAATGACTCACAGGTAATAGAATAGACTCAAAGTCGGCATACACAACAAATGGAACTCGTTGCTTTCGATTGTGTTTAACAAACTTGAGTATTTTGTTTCCTTCATCCGGCATAATCGTAATCAGCTTCCGACATTCACTTTTGTGTTGCAGCAGACGGGATTCATTAGGGAATCGTTGTAAGCACCCATTACAAAGATGCATTCGTTGTTCCCTCTTAGTTTTTTGACTTCTCATTAAACGCGACATATGTTTGATGTACACATAATGCGTTAGATCGCTATCAGAACTTTCACAATAAAGCAAGTTAATATGTTTTGTCTTTTCCTCGGCCGTATGATAGTATGGTCCAATTAAATAACATTCATTCTTATCGTTGATTTCATAACCGAACACATTTACACTGATTGTTGGATTATTCAACTCAAATATATGTATATCCTTGATCGCAAGAGGAAATTGCATATTCCTAAAACAAAGAATTTCACCATTAACTTGTATTATGTCACTAGTTATATCGCGAATTGCATATGATGATGGTCTCTCTTGATTATATTTAACTTTGCTATCCAAAGCCGATATAACAGACCATTTGAAACAGTATTCATCGGTGTTTTTCACATTTATACAAGCATGTTTGATCAATAGCTGCGGTGGTAGATTAAGATAGGTAGAAGCCCGAAGCGGATCGTATTTATTAATATTTATTTCGATTCTCAGGAATGACAACAAAGCCCATCCGCTATCTCTTTCCTGGAATTCCTCTAGTTTAACCTTGATGTCATTGATAGTAGCGTTTAATTTTTCAAATAAATCGCTTTTTTCTAGGATCGTATACATCTTGGTCTGCATACTTTTAATATCCTGGATCATATCGTCATTTTCCTTTGTATGCTTCACGAACACCGTAAATAATTCCATATTAAATTTAAAAGCATGCAAAACTTCCAATTCGTTTTCCAACAGCTCGGTAATCAAATACATGTTTTTTTCATATAGGACTTCTACATTCAATATGCTCTCATCATTATTAGAAATGTGAAATGTCTTAATGCGATTTTTGAAAGCGCTTGTTATACTGTAGACATTCTCTCTTAGAATCTGCTTAGCGTTTGTTTTATGTGAGCTTTTGCGCTGATGTTGAGACCAAAGCCTCTCCTCAACATCCTCTTCGCAAAATAAACATCTTTTGTAAATAGTCTGCTTAAGTTTTTTACTTTTGGATTGCACACCTAACATCAGTGAAGTCTCCTGCTGCTGCTGCGGCAACTGTCGATTCTTACATCGCTCCGCATCGTTCGTGCGCTTTTGATTAATTAAGTTTTCCTGTTTCTTCAATTCTCGAAATTTCTTACATCGCTCGGAGTTACCAGCAGATACCTTTTCTTTGGAAACGTCTTGCTTTTTGGACTCGCGGTACTTCTTGCATCTCTGTGCATTCGTTTTGTCATACGGTTTAGATTGTGCCTTCCGACGTTCCCTGTATAACTTACATCGTATAGCATTTGATGTTCGCTTTTGACTCTCCTGTAGATTCCCCAGAGATATTTCCGTAAGTATCTCCGAATCATCAATTTCAATATTTCTTTTCATATTGCGTGTAGTTGAAATTCTTTCTTTGCTGGTATGTCGTGTTGGTTGATCGTGTCACGAGAGTCTACTGGCGTTTATATAAAATTTTCTCTTCGATCCGAGCTCGTATGTTGTGTTGGTCGATCACGAGTCTGCTAGCGTTTTCGGGTTCGTTATTACTAACGCAATGTCACATTGAACAGGAACTTCCCCTATTTATATATACGAGTAAGCAGCAGATTATGCCATGGAATTCTTCGTCCTCTTGCTGGGCCTAGTGAAACACTCAATTTATGTCTGTTATTATCTTTTTCTGTTCTTATTCTTCTTTGTTCTTCAGTTTCTTCGTTTATTCTTCTTTGATTTCTTTGTCTATTTTTTTCTATTCTAATTCTTCTCTGTTCTTCAGTTTCTTCTTGTCTTCTTTCAATTATCTTCTGTCTTTTGTTCTGAATTTGTTCTTCTGTTCTATTCGCATACCATGACTTAGCCTGGTTGGCTGGCTGGTGATTAGGTCGGCTCATACCAAATCCCTTCATACCATCGCTTCATACCAAATCCCCTCATACCATCACTTCATACCATCGCTTCATACCAAAAAGCGCCTCAACCGCCATACATTTCCTAACCCCCACGCAAATTCACAACTTAAATAAACAAATTACATAGCGCCAGAACACCTTCATACCAAAAAGCACCTCAACCGCTTCATACCAAATCCCTTCATACCATCGCTTCATACCAAATCCCCTCATACCATCACTTCATACCATCGATTCATACCATCGCTTCATACCAAATCCCTTCATACCATCGCTTCATACCATCACTTCATACCAAAAAGCGCTTGAGTCCTCCATAACACCCTACTACGATAACGACCTTGCACGCACATAAAACCACAACATAGATAGCGACTAAATCCTCCGACAAAACCAGCACGCGACAAAAACACAACAGAGATAGCGCCTGAATCCCCATACATTTCCTAACCGCAACGCAAAACAACTTAAATAAACAAATTAAATAGCGCTGTTCGCACTGATTAATTGTTGCTTACAGAACCATTTTAATGTAATGGGTCATTTGTTTATACTATTCCAGTAATATTTATATATATGTGCGTGTGTGTATGTATGTATATGTATTTGAAACGCTAAGAAATATTTATAGATACATAGATATGTAACATATACTGTCAAGAATGAATCAATCACATCCACTTTTTAATATGCGAAAGTATTTCCACGTTGATTCACACACATACAACACAGATAGCGTCAGAATCCCCATATATTTCCGCAAAAACAACTTAAATAAACAAATTAAATAGCGCCAGAACATCATCATACCAAAAAGCGCCTGAACCGCTTCATACCAAAACCCTTCATACCATCACATATCTATTGCTAATACATAGATATGTATATAGTTTATCTGGTCCCCTTAAAATTGACTGCTATGTGTTACGCAAAACAACTTAAATAAACAAATTACATAGCGCCAGAACCCCCATATATTACCGCAAAATATACATATTTATATATGTAAATCACTACAGATGACAGCGCGATTCCCTAATGCGTAACAATATGTATGTACATATCTATTGCTAATACATAGATATGTATATAGTTTATCTGGTCCCCTTAAAATTGAATGCTATGTGCCAAACCGCCACGCAAAACAACTTAAATAAACAAATTAAATAGAGCCAGAACCCCTTCATACCATAAAGCACCTCAACCGCTTCATACCAAATCCCTTCATACCAGCGCTTCATACCAAAAAGCACTTGAACCGCCATACATTTCCTAACCGCAACGCAAATTCCCAACTTAAATAAACTTCATACATGTCGTGTCATACATGTCGTGTCATCGCTTCATACAAAAAAGCGCTTGAACCGCCCATAACATACTACTGACCCCGTTGGGATAGAACTTTCTGTACTCAGACTCTGGTGTTCTGTGTAATCCAAGACAAGTCCTCAGACATTGTCTCTCAAACACCCGAATCCTTTCCATTAAGCTTGCGCTCACATTAAACCATCATCCATAAGCAATCATAGGCCTGATTAAGGCCATGTAGCAGATTACCCTCACCCTAGAATCAATTTGGCTGCAGTGAAACAGCCACCTTGTCAGGGCGAAAGCGCCCCGGGCTCTTTCCAGACCAGCATCTACACTTTTATCAAAGTACAGATACTGATCTAGCCAGATCCCGAGGTATCTGACTACACTTTTACTCGCCAATGGACGCCCGTCCGGTCCGATGATTGCGAATTGTCGCCAATGTTTTCTAGTGTCCCTAAAGGCCCTAGACAAAGGCGTTCTGAATAAAATAGTCTCTGATTTCTGGAAGTTGATTTTCAACTTCCAGTCATCACAGAACTGCTGAATTTCGTCGAAGTCACGTTGCAATAAAATGCCAATGACCTCGATCGTTGGACCTGATCTGTACGCAACCAAGTCATCTGCATACGCTATTGAATGGTGAAGAGAAACTATCAGATCACTGATATAAATGCTGAAGAGGATCGGCGAATTTACCGTACCCTGTTGCAATACGTTTTTAATTTCAAATGTTTGAGCAGAAGTTACGTTGGCAATTTTCACAACGAACTTTCTACTCGCTAACATATCATGAATTGTATATAGCAATGGTTTACTTATGCCCAACCGTTTCAGCTTGTAGTAGAGTCCTTCTAACCATACGGTGTCGAAGGCTTTTTCCAAGTCAACCAGGCAGGCACCCGTGCATTGGTTCTTGTATTTATTCCATTGGATATCCGAGACGAGCTTCGACGCGGCATGTATGGTATCATGCCCCGCCCTGAAACCGAATTGGAATGATATTTTTGTCCTCAGCCCATTTGGACAGGGCTCTATAGATTACCTTCTCGAAGACCTTGCTGATACTCGGAAGGAGACTTATCGACCGGAGATTTGCCGGATTAGAGGAGTCTTTGCCCCTCTTAGGGATTGGCTGGACCACCGCCGTTTTCCAATGCACCGGATAATATGCATTATTCAGTGCATTGTTGAACAGGATGGTGTACCTCTCTATAGCCAATGGTAGAAGGTGCCTGAGCACAACATTGGATATTCCATCAATACCCGCGGATTTTCTCTTTTTTAATGACATAAAGATCAACTGGAGATCCTCCGTCGAAATGAACAGTGTATCAGCACCTTCATTGGCGATGGCATTGTTTGCCGTCATTGAACCTGGTGATACCATGGTTCTCGATTCGCCAATGTTCTTTATCATTTCGAAGGTAGAAGTGGTGAAGCAGGGCTCTATTTTCCAGGTCGTGGTTCGGGCGAATGCTTTCATTCACCTTATACACATCCTGGAAGACAGCCCACACTGCCGCCAATTTCTCCTGAGGATCCTCAATCACAAAAAAGTCGTCATCTAGGACGGCGCTCTCTGGATCGATGTTGACTGTGCATAGTAAACGTTCGTTGTCTGACGTTCTCGGGAGCTTTAGATCCTGAATGTCATTCTGATCTTTTCTCCGAAATATTTTATTTATCTGCGGGAACATATTCGCGCTGTTGGATTTTACAGCGCGAATTTTGTTGCTCCAGTGCAGACTTATGGCAATTTTATAATTCTCTTTAATTAACTGTCGGAGATTTTTAATCAGTGACTTCAGGGTCCTGACCTCCGAGTTTTGTCTGTCGGTAAGCCGCCTGTACAAGAGTTTGAGTCTTGACAGGAGTCTACTTTTCTGTCTGTGAAGTGCGTCTATGGTCGCGTTTCGGTACACCTCCGTGGTATCGTAATGCCCTTGGCATGATATCGTTCTTTCCATCGTTTGTTTGATAGTTTCGTCCATAAGTTTTAGGTGCCTATCAATTTCGTCATTTGATAGGTTCCTATTATTCGGTGGTGATGAGGCACTCGAGGTGAGTGCTCTCGTCAGGCAGTTGGCAAAGCGTGGCCAGCGTGCCCTACTATAATCGTAGGGATAGGTGTGGACGTACTCTGCCATTTCTGTGAGTTCGTCCGGTATTTTAATTACGGCACTAAGTCCGCAATGGTCACTGTCATACTCAGCGGTACGTAAACAGTTAGTAGACCATTCGTTAGTGTCTGCCAGTCTCAGTCGTGAGTCAAGCAACATTAGATCCGGATAGGCGCCGCTTCTAGGAAATGACGGACTATCCGTTGCGAGTAAATTCAGTTTATACTCAATATTATGCAGGGCCCACCAATGGCTTAGTAGGCTCCCTCTAGTGTTGGGTACATTATTGCCCCAATCACTATATTTGGCATTTAAATCTCCGGCCAAAACATAAAAGTTTTCTGCCGAGTCTAGGCGCAGAAATTGAAAAAGTATTTCGAGCTCTGCAATGAAGATATTGGGCTGAGGTGCTTCAGGTGCATAGGCCGATAATATGTATATCCTCCTTCCGTTCCGAAGGGGGATACACACAACACATGCCTCTAGCACCTGAAATCTCCGCACTTCACTGCTATATATAATTTTATATTTAATATTATTTTTAATGAAGATCGCGACACCTCCGCCTTGAGTGGCATTGGGTCGGTCTCTTCGTATTATATTGTAGGAATTGTGCCGAATTTTGTGCCTCTGGTTTAGCTTAGTTTTGATAGCCAGAAACACATCAGGGCTTTCTTCCTGCAACAGGTTAAAAAGAACGGTGCGTCGCTCGATCCTTATCAGTGAATTTACATTCACAGCCAGGATCTTCAGGAAACTCTCTACTGGTGTATCCATTAGGACTCTAAATGCGTTAAGCGCAGAAACGAGTGGAGCCTGTCCACTCGTTCCGTCTGCTTAATGATCTGCTGCTGGATCTGGCCGATCTGCCCGTGAATGGCGAGCAGAATCGGTAGCAGTTCCGCCTCGGCCCCCGGTGCCTTAGGAACGGGCACTGGGGCTTTGGCAGCAGCCTTTGGTAATTGTGCCGCTTTTCCCTGACCTGCCGCCATTTGGGCGTAAGTCAATTGGGGTGTGACGGTTGAAGAATGAATAACCCTCGCGGGAGGTATCTTCTCGACATTCTGTCGAGGTTATCTTAATTGCTTTATGTATTGGACAGCCCCGATGATTTGCAGGGTGCCCATTGTTCTCACATAGTGCGCATAAAAGTTGATCTCTTTCGAGGCCTGTGCCCCCGTCGCACTCGTCGTACCTGTGGTCCTGTGCGCACTTGACGCATCGATGCTGCATTTCGCAGTTCGCCGCGGCGTGTCCGAACCGCTGGCAGCACATTGTATCATGTTTCCGCGCCTATCTAATTTCTCCCATCGCACTCTCTGGGTGTCAAAGACTTTTATTTTCTTTAGACACTCCAGACGTGCAGTGGCCGCTTCTTCCGTTTGGCCGCAACTGTGGTAAACGGCTTAGCCCCCACGAACTTTAGGTCATCGCTCTCGAACTTTTTGAGCTCAGAGAGCAATTCCTCGGGGTCTGTGATCGACTCCAGGCCTTGGAGGAGCATTGTCTGCAACCTCTCGGCGTTCGGAGTAAACGTATAGTACTCCGTCGTGGAATCTTTTAATAAAGACCGCATTTTCTCATATATTTCCAGTGTCTTACACTGGAAAACATAGCGTCCTCCGATACTTTCTAAAATATAATTTTTCTCACCTATCTGACTTTTGCACAAATCCACTGTCTGCCTGACAGCTAGAGTATGTGCATAGATGGGCGGCACCTTCTCCTTCTTCTTGGAGCGGCGGCTTCGCTTCTGTTACGGTCAGGCACCGTGCTTCCTCGGTATATTGAGGGAAGAGTGCCGAACGGAGAGAGAAGGGAAAAAAGACAAATGGTTAATTTTTAGTTTTTATTGTTTTCTTACTTCGTTTTGCTGCTTCTGCTTCGATGTAGGGGTTCGTCCTTCACTATTTGCCGCTGCTCTCTGAATTTCAACCAAAATTACCATCCCTTTTATAGGAGGATTCTGGTTGAATCGCAATCCCCTCCAACACACCAAGTGCCAAAGGGCACTTTTGATTTAGGTCAAAAATACTTAGTGTCATCGCTATGTCGCAACCCATCCGTACCCCATACCATTAGCATAGCGCTCATAGCACTTGCCTGCATATGCATTTCTGATCACTCAGCATTTGCGCACTATTAATAGGTCATACATGTCATTCACACTTCACTAATTGGTTTTCCAATTGCGTGAAATGCTATCTCAGCATTCCACGGTGTGGAGCGGTCGTGAATGTTAGTCATGTTTAATCGGTTCGCCTTTACTCCAGTTCGATCGTGTGAAATGCATTATCGGCATTTCACGGTGTTTTGGAGTTTTCCCTTCTTCGTCACTTGTTTACGTATTGCTCGGGTTCGAGCATTATTTACGAAGTGACATATGAAGAGGGAAAAGGCGCGAGTGCCGACATTGACCTAGTGCTGACAAATTGGGGTTGATCGTATATTATGCAATTTATGTGCATTGGTTGGTGGTGGTTTAGTGGCGACAATACGACGACACGAGTCTCGATATTACAGAGTTTGCATGGTGTGTGGAATGGAGTGGAATGCGCAGAGTGTAGTGCATCGTAGTGCTATTATGCGTACGGTGGAGGATGCAGTGCAATGTAGTGCAATCACTACATCCTCCTCCCCTATGAAAAAGAAAATTGACCTTGAAGAGGTTAATTTTCTGCAGAGTAGTTACAAGTTACAAGTTTTTGTACATTCTTAATTTGGTTCTTAACATTTGTTCATTTTGTTTTTTTGACATTTTTTTTTGTTTGTTTACATATGAGTCTAAGTACTTAATTTGTACATGCTTAATTTGTGTTTTTTTTTACACATGTTTTTTTTTTTTTTTTTTTTTTTTTTTTTTTTTTTTTTTTTTTTTTTACATTTACGTATCTTACTTCTAAATATGTATCTTATTTACTACTGGGTACAATGTTGGTTTTTTTGTTTCTGGTTTTGACATACATTTGTATATATGTTTTATTTCGTATTCGCATATATATTCTCAGTTGTTATAAATAAACATTTTTTTTTTTTTTTACATGTACATTTTGTTACAAACAACATTTTTGTTTCTTAATATTAGATACATATGGTGTAAAATGTTTCGTTCTTAGAAGAAGGGATATTTGTATGGTTTTTTCTTTGTTTTTTTTTTTATATGGTTTTAATAATAATCGTTAATTTGTTTCTAAGTATATATGTATATATAATTCTTTTTTTTTTGAATAGGTATACGTATTGGACCTACTGACCGTCTGTCGAGATACTCAGTCTAAATTCAGGGGAAGTTGTTTTCTCGGGTTGAGGAGAGTGTTTAGTGTGTACGTCGTCTTTGTCGGGGGTAGTATTTTTATTAACCTTGTAACTTTGGCACCTTTTATAGAATGTTAGCGTTAAGAATAGTAAAAGGATGATGTAAATAAGGGTATAGTGATGGAGGTCATTAGTGTCTAGTGTTTTAAGTGGCTTGCCTGGGTGTGTTATTCTTGTAATAACTGTAGGTTGTCATTGTGTAATAGTTTTGACTTTTTCCCGATTTGGACGATGGTGTTCTCATCAGAGTTGATTTTGATCACTTCGTACGGTCCTTCCCATAGGGTTGAAAGTTTATTTTTTCTAGTCTGGTTCTTTACTAGTACTTTATCGCCTACGTTAAACCTTTTTGCTTTACAGCGTTTGTCGTAGTATGTCTTGGCTTTCTCTTTTTTATCAAGTAGATGCTCTCGGGCAATTTTGTAGCCATGCTGTAATCGAACCTTTAGCTCGTTTGCATAATTGTCGTAATTATACGAGACTCTTGCTGTCTGTTCGAGGATGCTAGGTATACTAGGCGGGAAACCGTAGAGGAGTTCATAAGGCGTGTAGCCGGTACTACTGTGAGGTGTAGTATTATAAACGAACATAGCATATGGGGTCCATGTATCCCATGTGAGTGTGTCTTTATTTACGTAGTGGCGGAGGTATTCAACCAGAGTTCTGTGGCTACGCTCCAGGGCTCCATTCGTTTGTGGATGATAAGGCGTAGTGTTTAGTTTTTTTATTTTCATCAGTTTGCACATTTCTTTGAACATAATGGTCAAAAAGTTCGTGCCCTGATCTGTTAAAAGGGAGTGAGGTATACCGTGTCGGCAAACAATGTTCTCCACAAATGTTCTGGCCACCGTTGAGGCTTCGGCATTTGGTAGTGGGAAAGCTTCTGAGAATTTTGTTAATTCATCCTGAAAGGTTAGTAGATATTTTTGACCATTATAGCTTGTTGGTAGGGGCCCGACTATATCTAGGGCGACCCTTTCGAATGGTTTAGAGCTAGTCGTTGTTACTTTCATGGGTATTTTCGGGTTTGCCCTACTTTTGTTTAACTGGCAGGAGGCGCACTTTCGAATGTATGCTGCGATATCTGCTGCCATAGTGGGCCAGTAGTATTTTGATTTCATTCTCTTAAGTGTTCTGGTAGTCCCTTGATGTCCACAGAATGGTGAGTCATGGTACTCGAAAAGTAGCTTTTTAATGTCTTCTGCGTCTGTCAAACGGATTCTTTCGTCAGAGTAGATATGTATGTGCATATCAAGAGTTTGGAAGGTTTTTACCAGAATATTTTTAAAGTTTTCCCTTGATTCCTCATTCATTGACGGTAAGGAAATACCGATCGATTTTAAATTATTATTGGTACACGTGGTCTTGATGTCGTTCAGACAAGACTCAGCGATATTTTCATCTCTAGGGCATCTAAATGGTACCGGTAACGTGAGGTATATACTGTTGTGTTATCATTGGGTTTATAAATATTAATTTTTCCCAACTCAGGTTTTAAAAACTCTGGAATCATTTCTTTTAATTTTTGCTCTTCTTCTGAGTCTATCAAGGGTAATATTATTATTTTATGTTGAACCCTTCTGTCGGTATGTATGGATCCTTTTTCTCCATGAATATTGAGACTAGAGAGAACCTGTATATCTTCGGCGAGGTGTGAAGGTTTCTCTGGACGGGTTTCTTTTCTTTTATTTTGGCTACGTTACCAAAACAGAACTCTTATTATGTGGTTCGGACTGCGGTATTCGACTGAGTGCGTCGGCGTTCGTGTTGAACTTGCCTTTCTTGTGGACAATAGTATATTCGTATTCTTCCAACAAGATTCTCCATCACATCAATCTGGATGTAGGGTCCTTCCGTCCTATTAGCCACTGTAGCGAACTGTGGTCCGTTACGATAGTAAATTTCCTCCCATAAATATATGGTCGGAATTGGGTCAGAGCGTATACGATGGCTAATAGTTCTTTTTCGGAAGTAGAGTAACGAGTTTCTGCGTCGTTTAGAGTTCGACTCGCAAAGAAAATTGGTTTGTCCTGACCTATTGGCCCTTGTGATAATACGGCACCTAATGCAATATCGCTGGCATCGGTAGTCACGAGAAATTCTTGAGTGAAATCCGGATATGATAGGATGGGTGGACTAATTAATTTTTCTTTCAATGATGTGAATGCTTCGTCGCAAAAAGCGTCCCAATGAAAGGTGACGTTTTTCTTTAATAGTTTTGTTAGCGGTTTAGCCAGTTCGGCAAAATTCGGTATAAATTTCCTGTAGTATCCTACAAGGCCCAGAAAAGACTTGATGTCTTTTGGTTTCTTAGGAACTGGAAAAGTTTTTACCGCCTTGGTTTTGTCAGGGTCTGGCTTTATTCCATTTTCAGAAATGACGTGCCCTAAATATGTGAGTTCTTTTCTAACAAAATGGCATTTCTCGGGTTGAAGTTTTAAATTGTGTTCTCGAAGACGATTGAGAACTTTAATAAGCCGAGTATTGTGATCGTTAAGATCGTAACCGTAGATGACTATATCATCTACATAAACAAAGCATTCGATTCCTTGAAGTCCCATGAGCACATTATTCATTAGCCTCTGAAATGTAGCCGGTGCGTTTTTTAGACCGAAAGGCATACGATTATATTCGTAGTGACCGAATGGGGTGCTAAAGGCTGTCTTGTGTTTGTCAGCTTTATCCATAAGAATTTGATGAAATCCTTTGGCTAAGTCGAGAGTACTAAAATACTTTGCTCTTCCCAATTGATCCAAAATGTCAGTAATATTGGGCAAAGGATAAGCATCACCGACTGTTAATTCATTTAACTTCCTAAAGTCGACTACTACTCTCCATCGTTTTGTGCCGTCTTGTCCTGGCTTCTTTGGGACTAGTAGCAAAGGTGAATTCCATGGGCTATAACTTGGTTGTACCACACCGTCTTGTAACATTTCATTTACCTGTTTGTGTATTTCCTCCTTTGAGCTGTCTGGGAGGCGGTAAGGTCTTGTGTAAAGGGGTGGTTTTCCTTCTTCTGTAATTATCTTATGTTGGATAGCATTGGTGAACGTAAGGTGATCGCCATCAAGGTAAAACAAATCATTGTATTCTCGACAGATGTTTAGAATTGATCTTTTTTCTTCCGGATTACAATGTTGGAATTCCAAAAGCGACTCTAATTTTTTTAGCCTGTTTTTCAGGACGTTATTTAGATTGTCTGCTTTTATTATATTGAATTCGTTCAATTTTTTCCAGTCGAAATTAATATCATCAAGATTTATTTCTTGATCAGCATCCGATATATTCATTAATAGTATTTTAATTTTCGAATTTTTAGGTTGAGTTATTGTCTCACCTATATAGATACCTGGCTTGATCTCCTTTTTTTGTATCACTACGTTTTTGTAGTTTTGATCTTTAAACGGAACTTCGAAGATCTGCTGGACTCTAGATTTTATAATTATTTTCTTTTCTTTATTTATTTTTAATACCTCAGTCTTATGGGCTGCTGAGCTTCTTTGAGTCTCAGTCTTACTGTTTGCTGGGTTTTCTTTGCTTTTTATTTCTTCAGTCTTACGGGCTGCTGAACTTCTTTGAGTCTCAGTCTTACTGCTTGCTGATTTTTCTAAGCCTTTTATTAATTCAGTCTTACGAGCTGCTGAGCTTCTTTGAGTCTCAGTCTTACTGCTTGCTGTGTATTCTTTATTATTATTTTTATTTATTATTTTCTTTCTTTCGTCCGCATTTTCTTTGTGATTACCAAACAAAGATTTGGAGAGTTGTGGAATAAGAGTTTTTAAGGAGGCTTGGTCGGTATCGATTTTTATTGAATCGTCTGATCCGGTCCGTAGACTGGCGGAATCAGATTTTGATTCCCATATCGACTTTTCATCTTCCACACTGGTGTTCAATTGACACTCAGCGTTGTTCGTGGAATCAGTTGTTTCGATGTGGTTCGACTCTTCCATAGCACATCTATTTTTCTCTTGACATTTGCTACCCGTAGGTATTACCTCGTAAGGCGTTTTGTTGTCTTCCCTCTCTGTGGTCTTATGTTTGGTGTTCACTTCTTCGGGTTCTCTGGTCGATTTCACTTTTGCCTCTAAAAATCCGATTTCATAATTTACCTTACATTGAAATTTGGTTAGGAAATCATTTCCTAAGATGCCGTCATACGAGGGGTTTATCTCATTGTCCATTATTTGGAATGGATGTTCTAATGAGATCGTATGTTCGTCAGTATCGAAGTCCAACTTTCCGACCACTTCCCCCAGGGTGCTCAAAGTGTATCCGGCTATTGTGGACACAGTGACCTTTTTCTTTTGCTGACCAATTAATGAATTATTGGCCTTTATCAGGCTTATATCTGCGCCTGTGTCTATCAGGAATGTTGCGGTATTTTTATCCGATGGTTTGAATCTGATGCGTATCACCGGTTCCGGATATTCGGGACAGAATGATACTATCATTTTCAAATTTACATCGGGGTATGGTGTACGTCGGCAGCTGCGAGGACTCGAGAGGTACTGCCGTTGTTCGCCACCCGAGTCTGGTCGTTTCCCAGGTCAATCTCATGATGGTTGCTTTGTTGCGTATACTGGTATCTTACATCGTGGGTTTTCCTACGTGGAGGTGAATTCGGGGGTCTAGAATTCGGTTCTAGACGATAAAAATTCTCTCGAAAAGAATTTTGCCTTGGAGCCCGCGATTGCGCCAACCTTAACCGACATTCGTTCTGCGAGTGGTTAGGTCTATTGCAATAGTTGCAATAAATGCGCCGGACTTCTCTTTTTATTTGAGGGGACGAAAAATGTGGGTGGTCTCTGTTACGGAAACAGGTCGCCGAGGTGTGCCCCATTTTGTTGCAGGTCTGACAAACAGGTCGGGAATTGTTTGCAGACCTTAGGGCTTGGAAGCAGGTTGTAGAGGTGTGGCCTGTTTTGTTGCAGGTCTGGCAAATGGGTCGAGGTGGATTGTTAAAGGGAGATGAGCGGAACCTAACCGAAGCGATTGATCTACCGCGTATGTTATTGCTTCTTTCAGTTGTGTGGCGTTATGAGCTTTCACTAGAAGTTTCAAGTCAGGATTTCTTATTCCATCCTCAAAAACTTGTAAGGCAAGCTTGTGGTTTTCGAGGATAAGAAAATCTCTGACTGCCTTTTCATGAGAACTGTCATATGTAGCCGTATCGAGGGAGAGAAGTAAACTTGAGAGCCTATCACCGTATTCCAGCACATTTTCTCTTGCTGTTTGCCGAGTCGACAAAAGCTGGTGTTGTACAGAACTCCGAGATCTATGTTCTTTGAACTGGGATTCCAGTTCAGCTACAAGATCTTTCCAAGTGGTCAAGTCTTTGTGCTGTATTAGCTCAAAGGCCTGGCCCTGGAGTCGAGTCCCGACAACACTGAGAAATAATTTATGTTGGGCCTCGTCTTTTACGTAGCAAAAGAGAGCGTTGCCGCATGAGATGAACTTGCTCAGTTCATCGGGTTTACCATCGAAGGTGGGAACGATCGTGTTCACGTCATTTATAGTTAATTTAATCTCCATAATGGGAGGTTTATCGTCGGGTTGGGTAGAAAAAGGTAGGGCCCTAAGAAGCGCCAAAGTTCTAAGGTTGCGTCGGGTAAGAATTGTAAGGGAGGTCAGGGGTCAGTAGTTTAATACTTAAACAATTTTTGTAATACGTAATAATTATATGGTTCGTAATAAAAAAAAAAATGGTAATTTAATTACCTGGCTGTTGGTTGTTGATGCTGGAATTTGCTGCTTATCGCTGACTGTTGGTGCTGGCTGACTGTTGGTGCTGGTTCTTGGTACTGGCTGGTGCGGCTAGTTGTTGCGGCTGGCGTATTGCTGCTGGTACTGGCTGGTGCGGCTGCTGGTGCTGGTTATTTCGGTCTTCCCCTTTTTTTGGTTATTTTATGTTATTATTATTTTTTTTTTTTTTTAACACTGTATCCGGTGTTACAGCCCCGGAGACGCTTGATCACTTTATACACACACAAAGAATTTCACTTTAAACACTTTACTTTTACTGGTGTATAGCCCCAGTAACGCCTCGAGTACTATTCAGACTCGTGTTTGGTAGCGGAATCCCTTTGTGGATCCCACCGCTGCCACCAAAATGTTACGGTCAGGCACCGTGCTTCCTCGGTATATTGAGGGAAGAGTGCCGAACGGAGAGAGAAGGGAAAAAAGACAAATGGTTAATTTTTAGTTTTTATTGTTTTCTTACTTCGTTTTGCTGCTTCTGCTTCGATGTAGGGGTTCGTCCTTCACTATTTGCCGCTGCTCTCTGAATTTCAACCAAAATTACCATCCCTTTTATAGGAGGATTCTGGTTGAATCGCAATCCCCTCCAACACACCAAGTGCCAAAGGTCACTTTTGATTTAGGTCAAAAATACTTAGTGTCATCGCTATGTCGCAACCCATCCGTACCCCATACCATTAGCATAGCGCTCATAGCACTTGCCTGCATATGCATTTCTGATCACTCAGCATTTGCACACTATTAATAGGTCATACATGTCATTCACACTTCACTAATTGGTTTTCCAATTGCGTGAAATGCTATCTCAGCATTCCACGGTGTGGAGTGGTCGTGAATGTTAGTCATGTTTAATCGGTTCGCCTTTACTCCAGTTCGATCGTGTGAAATGCATTATCGGCATTTCACGGTGTTTTGGAGTTTTCCCTTCTTCGTCACTTGTTTACGTATTGCTCGGGTTCGAGCATTATTTACGAAGTGACATATGAAGAGGGAAAAGGCGCGAGTGCCGACATTGACCTAGTGCTGACAAATTGGGGTTGATCGTATATTATGCAATTTATGTGCATTGGTTGGTGGTGGTTTAGTGGCGACAATACGACGACACGAGTCTCGATATTACAGAGTTTGCATGGTGTGTGGAATGGAGTGGAATGCGCAGAGTGTAGTGCATCGTAGTGCTATTATGCGTACGGTGGAGGATGCAGTGCAATGTAGTGCAATCACTACACTTCCTCTTCTGTTTTTGTTGTTGTTGTTGCTGCTGCTGTTCTTGCTGCTGCATTTGTTGTTTTTGCTGCTGGCTCGTTGGCTGCGGCTGTTGCTGGTTCGTTGGCTGTCTCTGCTGCTGGGGCTGGTGTTGTTGCTGCTCTCGTTGCAGTTGTTGTTGTTGCTGCTGCTTCATTGGCTGCGGCTAATTTTGTTGTTGTCTCCGCTGCTGGGGCTGCTGATGCTGCTCCCACTGCGGTTGTTGTTGTTGCTGCTGCTTCTTCGGCTGCGGCTTTTTTCATTGTTGTTTCTGCTGCTGGGGCTGCTGGTGCTGCTCTCGCTGCGATTCTTGTTTCCGCAGCTGCTTTGACTACGGCTGCTTTTGCTGTTGTTGCTGTTGTAGCTTACGCTGCTTCTCAGCCTCCTTTTGCTGCCGGATTTCGAACAGTTTGTCCCTCACGGCTTGGAGCTTCTCCTGGAGGATTTTCTCCTCGGTCTGGAGCTCATCTTCCTGTTTTTCTTCCTCCGTCTCCGAGGCAGATAGGAGAGCGAAGGAATTATTTTCCCCTGTGTAGCGACCCTCCCTACTTTCAGAGAGGTAGGCAAAATCCGCCTCCTCGGGGACATTCAACTGTCGTTGTTGAAGCTGCTGCAGAGCGGCTTTAGAAGTTGATGGCGCCCCTTCCCTCGCTTCGGCCCGCAGCTTCTCTGCCGAAGTGGAAAGGGAGGGGCGCCCCACCAAGTTAGGAGTGGGGTTTAACCTCCTCCTGCGCTTTACCACAGCGCTTTTGTTGCGAAGTCAGATGATTTCACGGAATCATCCGATTCTGACGCCGTACGATATACGGATTTCTGCCCGTCACCTGACATTTTCTCTGTTACCCCCAATTATTTTAGAAGTAACAGAAGGGAAAAAAAGTGTAATGTTATGTTACCGGGAATTGATCCGCCGAACGTTGTTATCACGACCGTGCACTTTACCTTCGTGCTACTGACGAACTTCAAAACGATTCGCCAAACCACGCACTTAAACTTACTGAACACTATTATACACTGCACTAAGTCGAAACACGTCTGACTTGCACAACTATCAGTGCTCGACTGACAACACGAAATTGCTCGGACAGTGTTGTGGTTGGATGAGGAAACGTAGACTCATAAGCTGCTCGTGAGTGTGCACTACCCAACGAACAATTATTAATCGAACGCGCTCATGAGTAATTGGCTGTGAGCATTTTTATTTTCGCTCACGAACACGAGTGTGTGTGGATTTATAGAAACTCACCCCTGTGCGTACTTCATATGTTCGAAAGGGAACGCACACTTATGTGCACTCTGTAGGGACGGTTCTGTTTAACACGCATGTGGAGTGCGTACATGGGGTGAGTTTCTAAAAATGCACACACTCGTGTTCGTGAGCCAAAATGAGTTGATTTACTGCTGGAGAGTTGTTTGCAGAATGATAAAATATGAAAACATTTCACTTGAACTTTTTTTTTTTATGTTCCATTGGGACATGGGACGGGGTTCAGTCCACGCGTTATTACACAACTTAGAACTGATGAAGTTTTCAGCAAAATCGGTCGGCCGCTTTTTGTTAGAAATTAAATAACTCAAAAATAGGCAAAAAAAAAAAAAATTAACAACACGCGGTGCTCCCAAGCGGTTCTCCATCTAAGTACTGACCGCACCCGATGCTGATTGATTGCGGTGATCGGCCGACAACCGATACATTTTTTTTTTTTGCATTTTAAATTAATTTTATTTCCAAAAATCTTATAACTATCTTACATGCTAGACAAATTGAGTAAAACTAGCTTACATTATAACTAACATTAATGTCTTACTGACCCTAAGCGGGCACTCTACAGCAGACAATATACATATACTTAATCTATGTCTTTCGACAACTTAATATCTACAGTAAACTAGTTACTTTATTTATTTACTTCTTAAGACAAGAAAATTGTTACAAAAACTTAGCGTACTAACAGGTTTTGAAGGGTATATATAAAACTTAAGTCTAACTAAAACTAGCTAATTCTAACTTAATCTATCTTAACTAAGATGTATATACAAAGATTACATACATTATATATAACATATATATAACAACTGGAATTCATCCTGTGCGTATGCAATATTAAAAAGTGCTTGAACGAACTAGTACGGACTACAACCAAAAACGCGGAATTCGGTCGGCTCTCGTCCTATCTAGGACAACCACCCCTGAGAGTTAACGAACATCAACGACCCAAAACCACTGCACTCCGTTCAGGTTGTGTGTATGACACATTATAAGAAAATATAAAAATTCTTGAACCTGCGCGAGTTTCTAAAAAAAAAAAATATATACATCCTTTTTTTTTTTGACGTGACAACGTCTATTAAATCGGTTAGCGCTGAAATATGTAAATGTAGACTAACCGTGTGAGTAGGCGTGGCCTAGCGAATGTGTAGTAGTGAGCTCGCGCGAAAATGATCAACATGTCCGATAAAAATAAAATTCGGCGTCGTTTAGTGGAATTAAATCAAATAAAATCATATCAAAGACCTATTGTTGATAGAATATTAGAAATAAAGAACACTTAAACGTTTGAGTATAAAATTGTCTTATTCAATCAAATACATGTATAATACTGTAATATGAAAATAAAACATTGAAATCAATAAAAAAATTATATGTAATTGTTGAATATATAATATTTATACCTCATTCATAAAATCGTATAATAGACGTTGTCACGAAATAATGGATTTGGCTAGTAACAGCCAATCTAATAACAGTTTTTTTAATGTTTTATTAAAACTTGCCCAACACTTATAACCTACCTTAGCCTACACTAACCTACCCTAGCCTACCCTACCCTATTGGAGTCCGCCAATGGCATTCGGCGAACCTGCCTTGAAGAGGCTATATTAAAAGATTCCACGACGGAGTCCGTTAGCCACCAAATGCGTTGATGCTGTCGGACAACGTTTTCTCTATCTCGGCGAGAAACCGCTCTACTGAACCTGAGGCGCTCGGGCTCACAGAGCACGACGTCAGGTTCGTAAAGGAGCCGCCGTTCCACAGAATTACGGGCCACATGGTAGTAAGCCCCAGAGATCAGGTTATTGGTCGAAGTCATTGCCCTTGCAATGTGACCCCGAATTAGTTTGATCAGAAAGTTATCTATCCGTAAATTCCTTGCCCTATCGTATAGGACCCCGTTGGGATAGAACTTTCTGTACTCACTTTCTGACAAGTCCTCAGACATTGTCTCTCAAACACCCGAATCCTTTCCATTAAGCTTGCGCTCACATTAAACCAGACGGGACATCCATAGGCAATCATAGGCCTGATTAAGGCCATGTAGCAGATTACCTTCACCCTAGAATCAAGTTGGCTGCAGTGAAACAGCCATCTTGTCAGGGCGAAAGCGCCCCGGGCTCTTTCCAAAGCAGCATCTACATTTTTGTTAAAATACAGATACTGATCCAGCCAGATCCCGAGGTATCTGACTACACTTTTACTCGCCAGTGGACGCCCGTCCGGTCCGATGATTGCGAATTTTCGCCAATGTTTTCTAGTGTCCCTAGAGGCCCTAGAGAAAGGCGTTCTGAATAAAATAGTCTCTGATTTCTGGAAGTTGATTTTCAACTTCCAGTCATCACAGAACTGCTGAATTTCGTCGAAGTCACGTTGCAATAAAATGCCAATGACCTCGATCGTTGGACCTGATCTGTACGCAACCAAGTCATCTGCATACGCTATTGAATGGTGAAGAGAAACTATCAGATCACTGATATAAATGCTGAAAAGGATCGGCGAATTTACCGTACCCTGTTGCAATACGTTTTTAATTTCAAATGTTTGAGCAGAAGTTACGTTGGCAATTTTCACAACGAACTTTCTACTCGCTAACATATCATGAATTGTATATAGCAATGGTTTACTTATGCCCAACCGTTTGAGCTTGTAGTAGAGTCCTTCTAACCATACGGTGTCGAAGGCCTTCTCCAAGTCAACCAGGCAGGCATTGGTTCTTGCATTTATTCCATTGGATATCCGAGACGAGTTTCGACGCGGCATGTATGGTATCATGCCCCGCCCTGAAACCGAATTCGTTATCCGGAATGATATTTTTGTCCTCAGCCCATTTGGACAGGGCTCTATGGATTACCTTCTCGAAGACCTTGCTGATACTCGGAAGGAGACTTATCGACCGGAGATTTGCCGGATTAGAGGAGTCTTTGCCCCTCTTAGGGATTGGCTGGACCACCGCCGTTTTTTTTTTTTTATTTTACGATTTATTTTTTTTTGTTAAATGTTTTATTTAAAATTTGCCCAGCACTTAAACACTTACAACCTACCTTAGCCTACCCTAACCTACCCTACCCTATCGGAGTCCGCCAATGGCGTTTGACGAACCTGCCTTGAAGAGGCTGTATTAACTGATTCCACGACGGAGTCCGTTAGCCACCAAAAGCGTTGATGCTGTCGGACAACGTCTTCTATATCTCGGCGAGAAACCGTTCTACTGAACCTGAGGCGCTCAGGCTCTCAGAGCACGACGTCAGGTTCGTAAAGGAGCCGCCGCTCCACAGAATTACGGGCCACATGGAAGATTAGCGCCGACAACCGATACATACGGGATTGCTCGGACAGTGTTGTGGTTGGATGAGGAAACGCACACTCATAAGCTGCTCGTGAGTGTGCACTACCCAACGAACAATTATTAAACGAACGCGCTCATGAGTAATTGACTGTGAGCATTTTTTATTTTTGCTCATTTAAAACGAGTGTGTGTGGATTTATGGAAACTCACCCCCTGTGCGTACTTCATATGTTCGAAAGAGAACACACACGTATGTATGTGCACTCTGTAGGGTGGGTTATGTTTAAATAAGTTGATTTACTGCTCGGAAGCTGTTTGCAGAATGATAAAACATGGAAACATATCACTTGAACATTTTTCTTCATTTTACATTTTTATAATATTTTAGTCTAAGATGGCTTCATTTTCTATAAAGTCTAGATTAGAAACTTTGAGCAATCGAAATTGCACACGCACTTGAGCAATAGATTGTTTAATGTGCGCATATGAGTGTGCGTTTCCTTACCCTGGGCTACATGGAGCGACAGCAAATTGGCGGCTTGATGCAGTGATCGGACGAGAACCGATACATTACCCATTATTTGTCTAAGAATCCCACCGCAGCTAACAAAAGAGCTAATGACCTTGAAACACCTGAACGGATCTTCACAAATTTCGATCATGTTAGCTTTCAAAAAAAAAAAAGAAAACCAAAAGGCATCGTAATCGGTCTATTCATTCAGGAGTTACGATGCCACAGACAGACAGATAGACACCACAAACTTATAACACCCCTCTTTTTGCGTCGGGGGTTAAAAATGAAAAAAAAAAATTCAATGAAATGGGTGTTTCCATTTTCAGGGTTCCGTACCGAAAGGTAAAACGGAACCCTATTACTAAGACTTCGCTGTCCGTCCGTCCGTCCGTCGGTCACCAGGCTATATCTCATAAGCCGTGATAGTAAGACTGTTGAAATGTTCACAGATGATGTATTTCTGTTGCTGCTACCACAACAAATACTAAAAACAGAACAAAATGAATATTTAAGGGGGGCTCCCATACAACAGACATGATTCTCATCCAAAAATTCCTGCCTGCAACCACGATTTGTCATTTGATGAGGTAACATACATACATAGTCTCTTTCATATTTATATATACAGATGGTACGGAACCCTTCGTGCGCGAGTCCAACTCGCACTTGGCCGTTTTTTTCTCATTGGGAAGTTAATCCTGTGGACCTTGCGGGTCGCACCTAGACCACATTTTTAATTCAATGTAATCTAAAATGGATGAATCCCTGATGAGTATAATATCTAATCTTCCAAAAGCTTTCGTAAAAAGCCAGTAATTTGTTTCAGGCGAGTGTCAATCTTTTCCAATGCCTAATTCAACAGAAACCATGCTTACTTTGTCAATAATGAAAGTCTTAATATATTTGAATAGATTTCTATATTGACTAGCTTTTTCAACATTACGAGTAAATGATAATAGCCTGAACCGTGATATGCTAAATGCACTATGAATTGTTGAACCATCTATAGCAGCAGCAGCCTTTACAGTTGATGCACATTCTAATAATGTAGGTGTTACAGTCCACGAAGGACCAAAGTCGGGCTTCTCTCAATCACCCATGTTGTGTATGATTTTAGTTTTTCATAGGTGGAAAGGATTTTCAATTTATTGCCGATTCCGATCCGATTCATGACCATTCTACTAAAGGGGATTTTGTCAGAACCCCGCTGAGGAGAAGCACCGTGGAAACACGTGTGATGACATGCTTGTTGTACGGATTCGATCCCGTGCCCTTGGCGTCAGAGGTCACACACTACCCACTGCGCCATGGCGCAGCATCTGAATATCTATTTATTATTATTCTTTTTATTACAAATGTCCTGCCGCTACTAGCTGGTCAAGTTAAATATATCAGCAATATTAGGTAATGTATATTACGATCCATAAGAAAGGAGACCCCTCTGATTGCGCCAACTATAGAGGAATAAGTCTCCTTAACATCGCCTACAAAATCTTCTCTGCCGTTTTGTGTGAACGTCTGAAGCCTTTTGTAAATAAGCTGATAGGTTCTTATCAGTGCGGATTCAGGCCAGGGAAGTCCACCATCGACCAAATCTTCACACTACGGCAGATACTGGAGAAAACCAATGAATTTCAAGTCGACACTCACCACCTATTTGTCGACTTCAAAGCCGCATACGTCAGCGTAATTAGAGCTATACAATGCTATGTCTACCTTTGACATACCTGCTAAACTCGTCAGACTATGCAGGATGACTTTGGAGAACGCTCGCTGCTCCATCCGTATCGGTGAACACCTTACGTGTATAGGCAGATATAAGTTCGAGGTAGTTAAGGACTTCGTCTACCTTGGCTCCGAAGTGACCTGGAACAACGACATCAGTTCCGAAATCAAACGCAGAATCACTCTTGCCAATCGCTGTTTCTTTGGGCTCAGGAGGCAACTGAGTAATAGAGCCCTCTCCCGAACGACATAGTTGACTCTATATAAGACCCTTATCATCCCGGTCCTGTTGTACGACGCAGAAGCAGGACACTATCAAAAGCGGATGAGGAGGCCCTTGGTCGGTTCGAGAGAAAGATTTTGCGCGTGATTTTTGGGCCTATAAACGCAGACGGGGGATGGAGGAGAAGATTCAACCACGAACTTTACGGGCTGTATAGCGACATGAGCCTAGTCAGGCGTCTACGGATTCAACGCCTAAGATGGCTGGGCCATGTAGAGCGAATGGACACCACAGCTCCAGTCCGGAGAGTCTTTGTATCCAACCCCGAGGGACAAAGAAGCAGAGGACGGCCGCCCTTAAGATGGCGCACACAGGTGGAAGGGGACCTCAGCCAACTGGGTGTGCGGCAATGGAAAAGGCTAGCGAAAGATCGTGCTAGATGGAGGGGCATGTTGGTTGAGGCCCAGGTTCACCCCGAACTGTAGCGCCCACTAAGAGAAAGAGATATCATGAAACAGAATTTTTCGCTGCTCTTCATTGGTTTGGCGCATAAGACAATACATACAACGTACACTAAAGTTATGCTTCTTCGAATCCACGAAATACATCTGAAAACCCACCTACTCTTTACCTCAGTAACCTTAATGCTGACATTTTTTTTTTTTTTTTTAATAATTTGCGCGCACTCAAGGTCTAATAACCTTATTATGTCGGCGACACAGTGCGGGCAGAAGGTAGAGAGGACATTTTCAAATAAAGTGCATAGACATGTTTTTTGATAGATAATAAATAAAATTTATTATTAGCACCGACATGCTTTCTGCACTTAAAAATAAAATGAACGCTATCAGTTAATTTTGTTACAAAAACAGTGATTGGTTTAAAAAAAAATTAAAATAGTATAATAATATCACATTAAGAAACCATTACAAAAATTAAAAGTATTAATTCGAATCAAATGTAAAAAATAAAAATAAATAAATAAAAAAAATTATACACCAGAGGCACAAGCCTCAATTTTGTGTCCACCACAGATGCTTTTTTGCACTTATAGCACGAAGATTTTGTCGTTCGCCTCTTTGAATATGGACAAAATGGGTACATTTTTTTCTGATACCGATTCTATGATATTTTCCTTATGTTTTCCTCTAACATCAGTAAAAACGTTTTCAATTTTCCTCCTAGTTGTAGCGATTAGATAAGGTGTCTGCAGTCTTAGTGACACATACTTCTCCACAAGGTCACAATGTAATTTTTTCATAAACTCTCGACGGTTTAAGGGTTTCTGTTTGCTGTCAAACGTATTGCATGTGTAGATTATGTAACTGTTAATAAATGCCATTTTTAGCATGCCATAAAACTAACACATACAGGGTTCGTTTTTCAAGATCAACTCGAGACAGCTCCCTTTGTCTGGATATAAAATTTGGCTTCTACGACAGCAGCGCCAGTTCCTTGTCGTAACAAAACATTGATGTATTATATTTGCGTTTTCGCCCTTTTTTATTAGGGTTCCGTACCCAAAGGTAAAACGGAACCCTATTACTAAGACTTCGCTGTCCGTCCGTCCGTCCGTCTGTCACCAGGCTGTATCTCATAAACCGTGACAGTTAGACAGTTGAAATTTTTACAGATGATGTATTTCTGTTGCCGCTACCACGACAAATACTAAAAACAGAACACAATAAATATTTAAGGGGGGCTCCCATACAACAGACATGATTTTCGTCCAAAGAATCCTGCCTGCAACCAAAATCTGTCATTTGATGAGGTAACATACAAGTCTCTTTCATATTTATATATACAGAGGGTACGGAACCCTTCGTGCGCGAGTCCGACTCGCACTTGGCCGGTTTTTTCACATTATATCGTTCGTTAGAAATATGTTATTGAAAACACTGTAGTGGTTCAATAATGTTTTTACATTGACTGGTTATTCTCCGGGCTGGTGAACTACATATGTATATTCAAACCATATCGATGACTTAATTTTTTTGTTGACCACTTGTAGTTGTTTCCGCCGCGACGAATAGTTTTGGTAAATTCTATTAAACGTGATTTTTCCCTGAGTAGATTGAGGGGGATGCTGTCTTCATCCGGATCAGAAATTACATCTGAAGATGAGACTTCGCTTTCAAGTTCATCGGCATCCTCCATAACAAAGTTGTCATCACTACTACTTTTTAAATCTCCTTGAATGTCATCGTCTTCTGAAATAAAATCGTCTTCGCACATTCCAAATATTATCTCGACCTCATCATCACCTAATTGCTGGCTGGAACTCATTTTATTACTCCATCGCAAAATAAACAACGAAAAACAGTCCAAATAAAACAAACACATGCAAAGAAAAAAAATATCACACAAAAGTTATCCTTCGTCGTTTCGACGAATATACATACATATGTACATACATACACACATATGTATGGATCTGTTAAAAAAACGAATTTCCATTGATCGCAGAATATCATACGTTCGTTCACTGATAGAGATCACCACCAAATGATGTACGGAGATTGAATTAAAAGGGATGAATAGCTTAAAGAAAGTCATCAAAAATAAAATAGTTGACCTGGCCATCGCATGAAAACACAATATATCTCACAAGTAATACATATTATATTAAATTAGATTATTTAGTGCGATTTCCAAGTCAATCTATTTACTTAAAACATAAAAGATTTTGATATTGGTATGGTCACTATAAGATGTTGTTAGGTTAGCTAATTAGGTAATAAATCAAGGCAGAAGGTCCCTTAAATAGGGACTGAATAAATTAACCGACTTGGTAATACATGGATCTTACAACTTTTTACGGTAGAAGATCTGAGTTGCGAGACTTGTTTTTTTTACAAGTTATGTTTTTCATGGCATCTCATTCCTTTTTGTAGATGTATGTATGTATGTTGGCGTTACAGTCCATGAAGGACCTAAGCCGAGCTTCTCTCAATCACCCATGTTGTGTGTGATTTCATTTCCCCATGGATGAAAGGGACCTATAGTTTATTGCCGGTTCCGAACGGCGAATTTAGAGAAGCTTTTCGTGACAATTTTACTACAGGGGGTTTTGTCAGAACCCCGCTGAGGAGAAACACCGTGAAAACACGTTCGATGACATGGCTGTGTCGGGATTCCATCCCGTGCCATCGGCGTCAGAGACCAACACACTTCCCACTGCGCCACGGTGCTCTCACTTCTTTCTTTACTTATTATAATATATCGAGAATCGTTATTTTTATCTTTTCTTTAAAATTGAGTTACTTTCCTTTTACTAAAAGGTAGAAACTACATGTACATACATACATGCCAAAGAAACTTTTTATTACTTTTTTAATTTTTTATTATATTTATATTAATTTATGTTGGGTAATAAAGTTAACCCTCTGCTTTGAATTTGTCTAATCTCCCATTTCTCACCCGTCCTATGTATCCCTCATACAATGTTATGTATATGCATATGTATTTCTTCATCATAATCACAACTTCGCTGATACCAATGCCTAAGCCAGATATACTCTGTTCAAATGCATGAAATGCACGTGCAAGTGTATTAGTGAACAATTCACACCACGTATAGATGGGGTGTATGCTTGAAGTAATATCAAATCTTTTTGATGCGCAAATACATACATATGTATGTACTCGCCGATACCGAATACGGTAAGCCTATCTACCACTATTATTCCGTTCTTTATACATATACAGGCAAACTCATTCATTCACTGATGCATGCATACGTTTGTAATCCCATATATTTATATGGGATTATTTATGCGGTTAGATACACCAGAAAACTTAAAATTGGTGTATCTAGAAAACTGAACCGAAATTGTAATATATTTTAGTTTTTCCTTGATTTATACCCTAAACACTAGTTGTGTTCCAAATTTGAAGCTTCTGCGTCTGCTAGAAGTGCCTTAGACTTTTGATGATCGGTCAGTCAGTCAGTGAGTCAGTCAGTGAATGACAAAATTAAGAAATTTGACTAGTTATTATTCTTAAACTACTGGTTCAAATTGAATGAAATTTGAAATATACCGTGTTTATGAAATGATTGCTTGGTTACTGAAAATTCAGACTTCTAGTTTTATCCACAACGAAGTTATAGGGGGTCGAAAATGGCCTATTATGTTACGAGAAAAGGATGGTACGGCCGTGCCGCTTTTTCGCTCGACTTGGCAGGGGCACTGCCGTGCCCCCAGATTTATCTCTGCATTCGGATCATAATATTCTTGAATTGGATTTTGATCAGGAAGTCTACCAACAACATCTCTTATTTTTTCATTATCATCTGGAACTTCTTCACGTCATAATTCTCGACAAAATTGTAATGTTCCTTCAACGTCTTGTTTGACTCAAATCTCAAACTCTTTCCTTTTCTGTAATATATGATCTACAATTTAATGAATTTCATTTCTTCAAGATTACGCCTTCTCATGGCCAAATTGAAGTACGTAGTTACAATTTCTCTCTTATATACATATGTACATTGAAACAACAGTCATTCGTAATTACGAGAACTTTTTTTTTTTGCTTCTCTTTGTAATTGGAAACATGGGCAGTGGAAGTATACATGCTCCGCGTCTTCAGGGATATTTCTGCACGTTGGGCAGAAGTTTACTTCACCATGTCTGCGGTTCATCCAAGCCTCTGTGCTCGGAATAGGGCGATAAGTCCAACGGCCCTTAGTTTGAGAGGTTCCAGCGTTGTTGCCACTCAGCTAGGCTTCTACTTCTTCCTCTTGTGTTTGCTTCAGCATGGGTTAGCCGTTCCTCCTGTCTACTCGCTACAAACTATTCCTGCTGTTCTTAAGCGAGTATATCAATAGGTAACATAACCGCTATGACGCAGGCCGCGTGTTCCGAGGTTGTGCGATAAGCGCTGCTTACTCTTGCGCACATAATCGGCTTACTGCTGAAATCCTTCTTTTGTATGCAGTCACCTTCATAGCTCCGGCCCAAACTGGCGATGCAGAAAGCACTGCGGATGTGACTACATTAGCGAAAAGTAGTCTACGGCTGTATCTTGGCCCCTCTAAATTCGGCATGATCCGCGCCATGGAGGTACTCACACGAGAGGATTTGTTGCTTACATACTCTAGGTGTTCTTTAAATGTAAGTCTTGAGTATATCATAACGCCTAGATATTTGATAGCTGGCTTAGATTTAATTTCATGCCCACCCACTGTCAGCGTGACCGTCTCTCGCTTCTTTCTGCTTGTGATGAAGACCGCTTCGGTTTTTTGTTCAGCTAGCGTAAGGCCGACTGACGTAAGCCACTGTCCAACAGTCAAAACGGGACTCCTCCAGTTACTGCATATTCCTTCACACCATCGTCTATTTCATAAAGCAACACCCTATGCCGGGAGTAATTTCTTAAAATTCCACTGATGTAACTTGGTACCCTCATATTTCGGAGTTCTTCAAGTATATGTTTCCAACTCGCCGTGTTGAACACGTTTTTAACGTCAAGTGTTATGGCGCAATAGTACTGCTTTGCGCCTCTCTTCCATCGTCTTCCTTCTATGGCCCTTTTCGCAGTGTCGACTACTTGCCTAATGGCATTCTCCGTCGAGCATGCTTTCCGGAAGCCATACTGGTGAGCTGATAGTCCGCCTGCTTCTTCAATCGCAGCTTCCAATCTGTTGCTGATGATGCGCTCCAGAATTTTTCCGGCCGTGTCCAACATACAAAGCGGGCGGTAGGCTGACGGATCGCCCGCGGGTTTACCCCCCCTTGGGTAGCAGCACGAGCCTCTACTACAACGAGCAGGCGTTGTAGATGTCAACAAATATATCCATTCTGGTTTTAATCGCCGCTTTCAGGGCGACATTGGGGATCCCATCTGGTTCAGGGGCTTTTTTGTTTCCGAAACTTTTATATGCCTCAAGAACCTCCTGTGGAGTTATCCTAGGAACTTGCTGGGCTGCTGTCGACGACTCGTCATCGAATGGAATTTCCGGCTGCCGTGGGAATAGACATTCGACTATTTGTTCCAACACATCTGTACGTGTGGGAGATGGTGCTCGAAAAACTTTCAGTTTTTTCATTACCACTTGGTACGCTCTCCCCCAGGGATCTTCATCCAACCCGTTGCATAGCTCGGCGAAGCTCCGACGTTTACTCATGACAATTACCTTTTTCAACTCTTTTCGCGCGGCTTTGTATCGATGGTGAAGTTCGGTGGTGCTGTCCCTTCCTCTGCTGCGCTGGTACTTTCTCCTTGTGCGGTGACATTTAGCGCGTAGCAGCGCGTGGGCGTAGAGGGGACTGATCTTCCATGTTGTTTTCCGAGCAAGGCTGCTGCTTACAAAAGTAAGGTCGATTATCGAACCCACCCCATTTCTGCAAAATGTGTGCTCCTTACCGCTGATTAGGAGCACTACGTCGAGGACCATTAAGGCTTCCAGTAGATTGCTTCCTCTAATGTTCGTCCTTGAGCAGCCTCATTCTCTGGACCAAGCGTTAAAGTCCCCAGCTATGAAGACCGAACTCCGTCCTCTGGCGTCCATTGGCAACCTACTAGGAAGCTGTCAAAGTCCTCGATAGTAAGGCTCGGAGGAGCATAACAGCTATAGATATGATAGCCATCAATTTAAGCCCGAACAAAAAATGTGTCAGGCAACAGTTCCGTTTCTTGGAAGGGCTGCTTACCGCAGGTCCATATTGAGGCCTTGCCTGAGGTATCCGCCGTCCACACATCTTTATCATATTGTCGATATGGTTCGCTAGGGATTGCGACATCTATCCCTATCTCTCGAATTGTTTGCGTTAGAAGAGCTTGGGCCGCTTCGCAATGCTTTAGGTTTAGCTGTAGTAATTTCATTGTTTTAGCAACAGCTCCCTTAAAGCTCGTTGGTGCGATGGGCACCTGCGGCTTCCCGTGATGTGGTTATTGTCGATGCCCGCCTTGCCTTGGCAGAGCAGACATTTGGGGTCCTTGTTACATTGTTTCGCTATATGCCCACTTTTGCCGCACCGTAAGCAGTGTTTGGACCAGTCGCTTGCGCTTTTGCAGGTTCTAGCTATATGACCGAATTCCATGCACTTGTAGCATTTGGTTGGATTAAGCTTCTCGCGTATTCGGAACATGACCCATCCTATACGCACTTTTCTAATTTGATGAGCTGCTTGGCTGCTTCTGCTGGTAAGCTCGCAGTCGCCGTTTGGTTACCTTGTATGCCTTCCTAAGAGACTTAATTGTTAGTACTTTAATTGCACTGGTACTCAACAAGCTTTCTGATAACGCATAAAATACGTCCTCTTTCGTGGTAACTTCATCAAGATTCTTGATCTCAATCAGCGTCTCCTGTGTAAGAACCTTCACTTTCGTTTGCTCAACAACAGTACTTTTGATTTTATCCTCGGATTTCGCGACCTGCGGGTTAGCGGATCTCCTAAGCTCGATGAGCAGGTCTCCTTTCGCCGTTCTTTTGATACGGTTCACATTTTCGCCAAGTTCTTTAAGTTCAGGGTTGCTCTTTACCTTCGGCAGCATGTCTGCGTACGTTAGATTGCCCTTTGCTCTTAGGACCAACGCGTCGGGGCGGTTTGGATTCAAGATGATTCCCTTTCGTTTGAGGCTGGGCGGGTATTTCGCTTTTCATGGGTGGGTCATCTTTCGTGGTGCCTTTTTCAATTGGCTTTTACTTTTTCGGTGGTGGGAGCTGTTTGGCTAACAAGTTTGGACGCGATGCACTCTTGGGTGTTGTGTCCCCTTTCCCTTTTGGTGTCTCGCCTGTTTCCTTCTCTTGGTTAGCAGGGAGTCTTGCTGCCATTGGATCGATCAGGAGTCGCGGTCACGGAAGAACGGCCACATTGGTCCCTCGTAGGTCTTGAATGTCCCACGTCTACTAGCTTGTCATAAGCTGTCCGGATCAGGCTTGTCAGTCTCCTGATCTCGTGGTGAACATTATTTTTGCCCTTATAGTAGCTCATCAGATCCTCAATTCTGTTGCCGAGGATATTCAGAGCATCACTCTCTGGTTTTCCCACGTTGGGATCCTCAATTCTCGTCCCTCCATTCATTCCTCTAGGGTTTGCGTTTCTTACCTCGAGTGGTTTCACGCTTGACGGCTCCTCAATGCTCACCTTTGGAGGCGTTCGCAGTAGCACTGAGCTCTTCCGGAATGGGTTTTACGGGGTGAATAGTTCACACTCCGCTTATTTTCCCTGAGTTTTACTTACCTCTTTTGTGTTTTCTTTATTTTGTTTGTTTGTGCTTATTGTTGTTGTGTTCATGTCGGTCCCGACTCAAAACCGCTATCACCGCCCGAGTGTGTATTCACCTTCATGATTCCATGGTTATCTATGCTAGCAGGGAGTCCATGCGAGGGTTGGCGCAGGACCTTATGGGTGTCTGTGCCAGAGCCAGATCGGAGCTAATCAGGAATGTTACATCTGAACACACACCACCAACTTAACGGCGACGAGACGGAGAACGTATTTTGAGGCCTGCCAAGGTTTTAAGGAGACGGGGGCGGTTGCAGCAAAAGCCTGAGAGCCGTTTCAACCGAATTTCGCTCTAGCTTACTAAGGTAACAGAATACTACAACCGTCAGCCCGCAGCAATCAAGCCCAATCGGTGGTCCGGTATACCGTAGTTAAGACCTTACCGGGCTCAGTCTTAAAGCCTAACCTATAGGCTTCGCCTGTATCTCTTCGTATGTTTGTGTGTTGACTTCGTGCGTTCCCTCGCTGCCACTCCTCGGAGTGGGGGGCACTTAGTTGAGGACGGTACCGACGCGTCCTGTCACAAAGAGTTCATAGGGCTTTTGAGACGTTTTTAGCCTCGCCCTCCTTCTCTGCCGCTTTTGGTCGGGGACTGCTTACTTGTTATTCGCAGCTAACCTGTATAGCACAGGCCCTTCAGCGATCCGCCATCTGCTGACCCCCACAGTGGCCTAAGCTCAGCCCTGTGATAATTACGAGAACATATGTATGTATGTATTACTTTAGGTTTCTTTCGTTCGACATGCTGTTTTTGTAGTACGAGCGAATTGCGTGAGTAAATGAATGTGTGCACAGGCCGCTGTGCATGCGGTAGCTGGTGTTTGAACAGTAGATGTTATATATTATGTGTGTATAGTCGTACTCATAGCTATAGACATACTATTAACATTAGCATGTCAGTGACGCGAACCCATACGTTTTTCGTCTACCGATTTTTGCACAATACGTCAGCTGTATAGCTACAGATATACATACTGCTATAAGCATGCCGGTGGCGCGAACACACGAGATTTCAAACATCCAAAAAGCGTATAGCGCTCACATGTATAGTATATGTATGCGAGCATGTCGGTGACGCGAACCCATAAGTTTTCCCCCTGCCAAAAAGTGCACAACGCGGCTAGAGAAGTTTTCACTTCAAAAAAAAAAAATTTATCTTGAAAGTTAATTTGATCTAAAATTGGAAATGTTTATGTATTTTTAGTTTATTTAGTTGATTTTATTTTTGTTTGCTTTAAATTTCTTAACACGTTACAGTTTGTGTTACCCGCTAAGCTTAAGGCTTGTCAGCAGGTGGTTGTACAATTACTATAGTTTGAAAGCTTTAACAAAAAATATATTTTATTTTATATTTTCTAATTCTTCCTTTACTTTTCCATAAAACTAAGTGCGGAAAAAATTGACTTTACTAAAGTACAAACATATTAACATACTTGAGACTTTCGAATTCATATGAATTTAAATTCAGAAGGTACAGTTTTATTTCTTTTTTACGTTTTTTGTAGTTATCTATAGATACTTTTTATATTGCTGGGCACTGAATTCATTATGTTGTAGATGAGCTGCCTTTTTCCGTGGTTGTTATAGATTGCAGGAGTTTCCAAAAGCTGTTGAGCTCGTCGTCCTGTGTTTAGCTTGGTTGTGCAAATCGGTGGTAGTCATAGTATTCTAGAGCCATTGTCATCTTGAATATACCTTAGACATCTAAAACTTTGAAGTTACCAATGTTGCAGTTTATGATTTTGACCAAACGTTGTTGTAGATTCAGGATGCCATCTAAATGTTTTTTGGATGCATTTCCCCATGCAAGTACGCCATATCACAGGCGAGACTCAGCAAGCGAGTAGTAGACCTGTTTTGAACATCCGTGGTAGTGTATCTTTTCAGGTATACCATTCCGAAAAAGGCGCTTTTTAGTTGTAGTCGCAATCGGTGTATATGCTCGTGCCAGAAGGGATCATCTATAATGATTCCCAAGTATTTTATGCTTTTGACAACTTGTATGGGTGTTTTTTTTTTTCGTTGTTGGACATTTTTCGTTTTTATGGTAGATATTTATATCAGTTGTTGGTTTATTTGGGGTGCGTATGTCCATAATCTTGGTCTTCTGAGTGTTGATTATCAGATTGTGATCGTGACACCATCGTGAAAGTTTATCGAACTCTTCTTGCAAAATTCGCGCAGCAGAATCAAGACATGTATGTGTCACTACAATGGCAATATCATCTGCATAAGCGAAAGCCGTACTTTCCGTAAATATACGCAATAATTCGTTGGTGAACAAAATGAACAGGATCGGGCCTAACTTCGACCCTTGTGGCACACCATAAGAATTCTGTTTTTCACTAATGGTATTGCATACTTTTACCCTAATTGTTCTGCCTGATAGGTAGTTTTCTATCCATTTCGCTATATTGCCTCTTATTCCTACCCTGTATAAACTGTCGAGAAGTTTATCGTGATCCAGAGTATCGAACGCTTTACTAAAATCTACGAACAATACTAAGATGTGGTGACTTTTATTTAGGCCTATGGCTACAAGATTCGACAGTTCTCCTAGTAGCCTTCCAGTGCTCTTTCCTTTTTGGAAACCATATTGGTTCGGTTGTAGAATTTATGAAATTGGTTAATCGTCTTACGACAATTTTCTCCATACATTTTTCCACAACAGGTAGAATTGCTATAGGCCTATAATTTTCAACTTCATCTTTCACCCCTCCTTTATATATATAATATATATATTGGTCGTATTATTGATGTTTTCAAAATACGGGGTATATAGCATTGTTCCAAACATTTATTAATAATTGTTTTGATTATAGGGGCCAGACTTCTAGCATTTAGTTTTAAGTCAATTGGTCTTATATTGTCTACACCTGAACTTTGGTTTGTTTGTAGATGGAACAATATTGCATGAATTTCTATTTCACTGGCTTCTTCTAAATTCATAGACTGTTCAACAAAGATATTGTTTTGACTTGAGGTTTTTTGATTACAGATATGCAAGATTTTGGATGCTTGGCTGGAGAATTGTTCAGCGAGTTCGTCTACAAGACTCGTTGTTTCTTTTTTTCCAGAGAAGTTGTTGACAATTACATCATCTACAGATAGTTTTCTCTTCCTTAGAATTTCGTTCAAAATAATCCAGGTTTTCCTGGGGTTGTTCTTAGCATTGGGAAATTGAGTTTTATAGTGATTTGACTTCATTGTTTGTATGATTTTGTTAACAAAATTTCTAAAATGTTTATATTCCTCCTCTTTGTTCTGGTGTAGAGGGTTGTTTTTACATCTTCTATAAAGCTCATCTCTTTTCTAACACATTTGAATTATGTCGGGAGTTATCCATGGTTTGTTGTAACGTCTCTTCCTGTTTGTTGGTAAGTTACTTGATTGGCTGTAGATTTCCACCATTTTTTCCACAAAGTTATTATAAAGTCGTTCGACATTGGTTTCTTCACATAGGCTTTGCCAGTTTGTATTTTTAATCAGTTGATTGACTTTATTTTGATTAATTTTCCAAGATAATTCTCTCGTGGCTGCATTCTTCGTGCAATCTTTTGTGGCATATAATGTGGCATAGTGATCAGAAATATGTGTTTCTATGACTGCGGACTTAATGTCTCGGTTTGTGATACTGGTGAATATGTGATATATTAGGGTAGCAGTGTTTGCCCGTATATCTACCCACGTACTTTGTTTAATAACATTTGTTAACCCTTTTGTTGCCCTTTCATTTCTAAGTACGTTATCACCTGAGAGTCATTTAAATTTTGTACATTGATATTCATGTCACCCAATACTATTATATCTTTTACGCTTTTTATATTATTTTCAAGTTCTTTTATAAATTTAGAAATACTTAGTATTGGTGGCCTATAGATTGCATGCATGTATCTTTTTACGTTTTTAGGGTTCCGTACCCAAAGGTAAAACGGAACCCTATTACTAAGACTTCGCTGTCCGTCCGTCCGTCCGTCCGTCTGTCACCAGGCTGTATCTCATAAACCGTGACAGTTAGACAGTTGAAATTTTTACAGATGATGTATTTCTGTTGCCGCTACCACGACAAATACTAAAAACAGAACACAATAAATATTTAAGGGGGGCTCCCATACAACAGACATGATTTTCGTCCAAAGAATCCTGCCTGCAACCAAAATCTGTCATTTGATGAGGTAACATACAAGTCTCTTTCATATTTATATATACAGAGGGTACGGAACCCTTCGTGCGCGAGTCCGACTCGCACTTGGCCGGTTTTTTCACATTATATCGTTCGTTAGAAATATGTTATTGAAAACACTGTAGTGGTTCAATAATGTTTTTACATTGACTGGTTATTCTCCGGGCTGGTGAACTACATATGTATATTCAAACCATATCGATGACTTAATTTTTTTGTTGACCACTTGTAGTTGTTTCCGCCGCGACGAATAGTTTTGGTAAATTCTATTAAACGTGATTTTTCCCTGAGTAGATTGAGGGGGATGCTGTCTTCATCCGGATCAGAAATTACATCTGAAGATGAGACTTCGCTTTCAAGTTCATCGGCATCCTCCATAACAAAGTTGTCATCACTACTACTTTTTAAATCTCCTTGAATGTCATCGTCTTCTGAAATAAAATCGTCTTCGCACATTCCAAATATTATCTCGACCTCATCATCACCTAATTGCTGGCTGGAACTCATTTTATTACTCCATCGCAAAATAAACAACGAAAAACAGTCCAAATAAAACAAACACATGCAAAGAAAAAAAATATCACACAAAAGTTATCCTTCGTCGTTTCGACGAATATACATACATATGTACATACATACACACATATGTATGGATCTGTTAAAAAAACGAATTTCCATTGATCGCAGAATATCATACGTTCGTTCACTGATAGAGATCACCACCAAATGATGTACGGAGATTGAATTAAAAGGGATGAATAGCTTAAAGAAAGTCATCAAAAATAAAATAGTTGACCTGGCCATCGCATGAAAACACAATATATCTCACAAGTAATACATATTATATTAAATTAGATTATTTAGTGCGATTTCCAAGTCAATCTATTTACTTAAAACATAAAAGATTTTGATATTGGTATGGTCACTATAAGATGTTGTTAGGTTAGCTAATTAGGTAATAAATCAAGGCAGAAGGTCCCTTAAATAGGGACTGAATAAATTAACCGACTTGGTAATACATGGATCTTACAACTTTTTACGGTAGAAGATCTGAGTTGCGAGACTTGTTTTTTTTACAAGTTATGTTTTTCATGGCATCTCATTCCTTTTTGTAGATGTATGTATGTATGTTGGCGTTACAGTCCATGAAGGACCTAAGCCGAGCTTCTCTCAATCACCCATGTTGTGTGTGATTTCATTTCCCCATGGATGAAAGGGACCTATAGTTTATTGCCGGTTCCGAACGGCGAATTTAGAGAAGCTTTTCGTGACAATTTTACTACAGGGGGTTTTGTCAGAACCCCGCTGAGGAGAAACACCGTGAAAACACGTTCGATGACATGGCTGTGTCGGGATTCCATCCCGTGCCATCGGCGTCAGAGACCAACACACTTCCCACTGCGCCACGGTGCTCTCACTTCTTTCTTTACTTATTATAATATATCGAGAATCGTTATTTTTATCTTTTCTTTAAAATTGAGTTACTTTCCTTTTACTAAAAGGTAGAAACTACATGTACATACATACATGCCAAAGAAACTTTTTATTACTTTTTTAATTTTTTATTATATTTATATTAATTTATGTTGGGTAATAAAGTTAACCCTCTGCTTTGAATTTGTCTAATCTCCCATTTCTCACCCGTCCTATGTATCCCTCATACAATGTTATGTATATGCATATGTATTTCTTCATCATAATCACAACTTCGCTGATACCAATGCCTAAGCCAGATATACTCTGTTCAAATGCATGAAATGCACGTGCAAGTGTATTAGTGAACAATTCACACCACGTATAGATGGGGTGTATGCTTGAAGTAATATCAAATCTTTTTGATGCGCAAATACATACATATGTATGTACTCGCCGATACCGAATACGGTAAGCCTATCTACCACTATTATTCCGTTCTTTATACATATACAGGCAAACTCATTCATTCACTGATGCATGCATACGTTTGTAATCCCATATATTTATATGGGATTATTTATGCGGTTAGATACACCAGAAAACTTAAAATTGGTGTATCTAGAAAACTGAACCGAAATTGTAATATATTTTAGTTTTTCCTTGATTTATACCCTAAACACTAGTTGTGTTCCAAATTTGAAGCTTCTGCGTCTGCTAGAAGTGCCTTAGACTTTTGATGATCGGTCAGTCAGTCAGTGAGTCAGTCAGTGAATGACAAAATTAAGAAATTTGACTAGTTATTATTCTTAAACTACTGGTTCAAATTGAATGAAATTTGAAATATACCGTGTTTATGAAATGATTGCTTGGTTACTGAAAATTCAGACTTCTAGTTTTATCCACAACGAAGTTATAGGGGGTCGAAAATGGCCTATTATGTTACGAGAAAAGGATGGTACGGCCGTGCCGCTTTTTCGCTCGACTTGGCAGGGGCACTGCCGTGCCCCCAGATTTATCTCTGCATTCGGATCATAATATTCTTGAATTGGATTTTGATCAGGAAGTCTACCAACAACATCTCTTATTTTTTCATTATCATCTGGAACTTCTTCACGTCATAATTCTCGACAAAATTGTAATGTTCCTTCAACGTCTTGTTGGACTCAAATCTCAAACTCTTTCCTTTTCTGTAATATATGATCTACAATTTAATGAATTTCATTTCTTCAAGATTACGCCTTCTCATGGCCAAATTGAAGTACGTAGTTACAATTTCTCTCTTATATACATATGTACATTGAAACAACAGTCATTCGTAATTACGAGAACTTTTTTTTTTTGCTTCTCTTTGTAATTGGAAACATGGGCAGTGGAAGTATACATGCTCCGCGTCTTCAGGGATATTTCTGCACGTTGGGCAGAAGTTTACTTCACCATGTCTGCGGTTCATCCAAGCCTCTGTGCTCGGAATAGGGCGATAAGTCCAACGGCCCTTAGTTTGAGAGGTTCCAGCGTTGTTGCCACTCAGCTAGGCTTCTACTTCTTCCTCTTGTGTTTGCTTCAGCATGGGTTAGCCGTTCCTCCTGTCTACTCGCTACAAACTATTCCTGCTGTTCTTAAGCGAGTATATCAATAGGTAACATAACCGCTATGACGCAGGCCGCGTGTTCCGAGGTTGTGCGATAAGCGCTGCTTACTCTTGCGCACATAATCGGCTTACTGCTGAAATCCTTCTTTTGTATGCAGTCACCTTCATAGCTCCGGCCCAAACTGGCGATGCAGAAAGCACTGCGGATGTGACTACATTAGCGAAAAGTAGTCTACGGCTGTATCTTGGCCCCTCTAAATTCGGCATGATCCGCGCCATGGAGGTACTCACACGAGAGGATTTGTTGCTTACATACTCTAGGTGTTCTTTAAATGTAAGTCTTGAGTATATCATAACGCCTAGATATTTGATAGCTGGCTTAGATTTAATTTCATGCCCACCCACTGTCAGCGTGACCGTCTCTCGCTTCTTTCTGCTTGTGATGAAGACCGCTTCGGTTTTTTGTTCAGCTAGCGTAAGGCCGACTGACGTAAGCCACTGTCCAACAGTCAAAACGGGACTCCTCCAGTTACTGCATATTCCTTCACACCATCGTCTGTTTCATAAAGCAACACCCTATGCCGGGAGTAATTTCTTAAAATTCCACTGATGTAACTTGGTACCCTCATATTTCGGAGTTCTTCAAGTATATGTTTCCAACTCGCCGTGTTGAACACGTTTTTAACGTCAAGTGTTATGGCGCAATAGTACTGCTTTGCGCCTCTCTTCCATCGTCTTCCTTCTATGGCCCTTTTCGCAGTGTCGACTACTTGCCTAATGGCATTCTCCGTCGAGCATGCTTTCCGGAAGCCATACTGGTGAGCTGATAGTCCGCCTGCTTCTTCAATCGCAGCTTCCAATCTGTTGCTGATGATGCGCTCCAGAATTTTTCCGGCCGTGTCCAACATACAAAGCGGGCGGTAGGCTGACGGATCGCCCGCGGGTTTACCCCCCCTTGGGTAGCAGCACGAGCCTCTACTACAACGAGCAGGCGTTGTAGATGTCAACAAATATATCCATTCTGGTTTTAATCGCCGCTTTCAGGGCGACATTGGGGATCCCATCTGGTTCAGGGGCTTTTTTGTTTCCGAAACTTTTATATGCCTCAAGAACCTCCTGTGGAGTTATCCTAGGAACTTGCTGGGCTGCTGTCGACGACTCGTCATCGAATGGAATTTCCGGCTGCCGTGGGAATAGACATTCGACTATTTGTTCCAACACATCTGTACGTGTGGGAGATGGTGCTCGAAAAACTTTCAGTTTTTTCATTACCACTTGGTACGCTCTCCCCCAGGGATCTTCATCCAACCCGTTGCATAGCTCGGCGAAGCTCCGACGTTTACTCATGACAATTACCTTTTTCAACTCTTTTCGCGCGGCTTTGTATCGATGGTGAAGTTCGGTGGTGCTGTCCCTTCCTCTGCTGCGCTGGTACTTTCTCCTTGTGCGGTGACATTTAGCGCGTAGCAGCGCGTGGGCGTAGAGGGGACTGATCTTCCATGTTGTTTTCCGAGCAAGGCTGCTGCTTACAAAAGTAAGGTCGATTATCGAACCCACCCCATTTCTGCAAAATGTGTGCTCCTTACCGCTGATTAGGAGCACTACGTCGAGGACCATTAAGGCTTCCAGTAGATTGCTTCCTCTAATGTTCGTCCTTGAGCAGCCTCATTCTCTGGACCAAGCGTTAAAGTCCCCAGCTATGAAGACCGAACTCCGTCCTCTGGCGTCCATTGGCAACCTACTAGGAAGCTGTCAAAGTCCTCGATAGTAAGGCTCGGAGGAGCATAACAGCTATAGATATGATAGCCATCAATTTAAGCCCGAACAAAAAATGTGTCAGGCAACAGTTCCGTTTCTTGGAAGGGCTGCTTACCGCAGGTCCATATTGAGGCCTTGCCTGAGGTATCCGCCGTCCACACATCTTTATCATATTGTCGATATGGTTCGCTAGGGATTGCGACATCTATCCCTATCTCTCGAATTGTTTGCGTTAGAAGAGCTTGGGCCGCTTCGCAATGCTTTAGGTTTAGCTGTAGTAATTTCATTGTTTTAGCAACAGCTCCCTTAAAGCTCGTTGGTGCGATGGGCACCTGCGGCTTCCCGTGATGTGGTTATTGTCGATGCCCGCCTTGCCTTGGCAGAGCAGACATTTGGGGTCCTTGTTACATTGTTTCGCTATATGCCCACTTTTGCCGCACCGTAAGCAGTGTTTGGACCAGTCGCTTGCGCTTTTGCAGGTTCTAGCTATATGACCGAATTCCATGCACTTGTAGCATTTGGTTGGATTAAGCTTCTCGCGTATTCGGAACATGACCCATCCTATACGCACTTTTCTAATTTGATGAGCTGCTTGGCTGCTTCTGCTGGTAAGCTCGCAGTCGCCGTTTGGTTACCTTGTATGCCTTCCTAAGAGACTTAATTGTTAGTACTTTAATTGCACTGGTACTCAACAAGCTTTCTGATAACGCATAAAATACGTCCTCTTTCGTGGTAACTTCATCAAGATTCTTGATCTCAATCAGCGTCTCCTGTGTAAGAACCTTCACTTTCGTTTGCTCAACAACAGTACTTTTGATTTTATCCTCGGATTTCGCGACCTGCGGGTTAGCGGATCTCCTAAGCTCGATGAGCAGGTCTCCTTTCGCCGTTCTTTTGATACGGTTCACATTTTCGCCAAGTTCTTTAAGTTCAGGGTTGCTCTTTACCTTCGGCAGCATGTCTGCGTACGTTAGATTGCCCTTTGCTCTTAGGACCAACGCGTCGGGGCGGTTTGGATTCAAGATGATTCCCTTTCGTTTGAGGCTGGGCGGGTATTTCGCTTTTCATGGGTGGGTCATCTTTCGTGGTGCCTTTTTCAATTGGCTTTTACTTTTTCGGTGGTGGGAGCTGTTTGGCTAACAAGTTTGGACGCGATGCACTCTTGGGTGTTGTGTCCCCTTTCCCTTTTGGTGTCTCGCCTGTTTCCTTCTCTTGGTTAGCAGGGAGTCTTGCTGCCATTGGATCGATCAGGAGTCGCGGTCACGGAAGAACGGCCACATTGGTCCCTCGTAGGTCTTGAATGTCCCACGTCTACTAGCTTGTCATAAGCTGTCCGGATCAGGCTTGTCAGTCTCCTGATCTCGTGGTGAACATTATTTTTGCCCTTATAGTAGCTCATCAGATCCTCAATTCTGTTGCCGAGGATATTCAGAGCATCACTCTCTGGTTTTCCCACGTTGGGATCCTCAATTCTCGTCCCTCCATTCATTCCTCTAGGGTTTGCGTTTCTTACCTCGAGTGGTTTCACGCTTGACGGCTCCTCAATGCTCACCTTTGGAGGCGTTCGCAGTAGCACTGAGCTCTTCCGGAATGGGTTTTACGGGGTGAATAGTTCACACTCCGCTTATTTTCCCTGAGTTTTACTTACCTCTTTTGTGTTTTCTTTATTTTGTTTGTTTGTGCTTATTGTTGTTGTGTTCATGTCGGTCCCGACTCAAAACCGCTATCACCGCCCGAGTGTGTATTCACCTTCATGATTCCATGGTTATCTATGCTAGCAGGGAGTCCATGCGAGGGTTGGCGCAGGACCTTATGGGTGTCTGTGCCAGAGCCAGATCGGAGCTAATCAGGAATGTTACATCTGAACACACACCACCAACTTAACGGCGACGAGACGGAGAACGTATTTTGAGGCCTGCCAAGGTTTTAAGGAGACGGGGGCGGTTGCAGCAAAAGCCTGAGAGCCGTTTCAACCGAATTTCGCTCTAGCTTACTAAGGTAACAGAATACTACAACCGTCAGCCCGCAGCAATCAAGCCCAATCGGTGGTCCGGTATACCGTAGTTAAGACCTTACCGGGCTCAGTCTTAAAGCCTAACCTATAGGCTTCGCCTGTATCTCTTCGTATGTTTGTGTGTTGACTTCGTGCGTTCCCTCGCTGCCACTCCTCGGAGTGGGGGGCACTTAGTTGAGGACGGTACCGACGCGTCCTGTCACAAAGAGTTCATAGGGCTTTTGAGACGTTTTTAGCCTCGCCCTCCTTCTCTGCCGCTTTTGGTCGGGGACTGCTTACTTGTTATTCGCAGCTAACCTGTATAGCACAGGCCCTTCAGCGATCCGCCATCTGCTGACCCCCACAGTGGCCTAAGCTCAGCCCTGTGATAATTACGAGAACATATGTATGTATGTATTACTTTAGGTTTCTTTCGTTCGACATGCTGTTTTTGTAGTACGAGCGAATTGCGTGAGTAAATGAATGTGTGCACAGGCCGCTGTGCATGCGGTAGCTGGTGTTTGAACAGTAGATGTTATATATTATGTGTGTATAGTCGTACTCATAGCTATAGACATACTATTAACATTAGCATGTCAGTGACGCGAACCCATACGTTTTTCGTCTACCGATTTTTGCACAATACGTCAGCTGTATAGCTACAGATATACATACTGCTATAAGCATGCCGGTGGCGCGAACACACGAGATTTCAAACATCCAAAAAGCGTATAGCGCTCACATGTATAGTATATGTATGCGAGCATGTCGGTGACGCGAACCCATAAGTTTTCCCCCTGCCAAAAAGTGCACAACGCGGCTAGAGAAGTTTTCACTTCAAAAAAAAAAAATTTATCTTGAAAGTTAATTTGATCTAAAATTGGAAATGTTTATGTATTTTTAGTTTATTTAGTTGATTTTATTTTTGTTTGCTTTAAATTTCTTAACACGTTACAGTTTGTGTTACCCGCTAAGCTTAAGGCTTGTCAGCAGGTGGTTGTACAATTACTATAGTTTGAAAGCTTTAACAAAAAATATATTTTATTTTATATTTTCTAATTCTTCCTTTACTTTTCCATAAAACTAAGTGCGGAAAAAATTGACTTTACTAAAGTACAAACATATTAACATACTTGAGACTTTCGAATTCATATGAATTTAAATTCAGAAGGTACAGTTTTATTTCTTTTTTACGTTTTTTGTAGTTATCTATAGATACTTTTTATATTGCTGGGCACTGAATTCATTATGTTGTAGATGAGCTGCCTTTTTCCGTGGTTGTTATAGATTGCAGGAGTTTCCAAAAGCTGTTGAGCTCGTCGTCCTGTGTTTAGCTTGGTTGTGCAAATCGGTGGTAGTCATAGTATTCTAGAGCCATTGTCATCTTGAATATACCTTAGACATCTAAAACTTTGAAGTTACCAATGTTGCAGTTTATGATTTTGACCAAACGTTGTTGTAGATTCAGGATGCCATCTAAATGTTTTTTGGATGCATTTCCCCATGCAAGTACGCCATATCACAGGCGAGACTCAGCAAGCGAGTAGTAGACCTGTTTTGAACATCCGTGGTAGTGTATCTTTTCAGGTATACCATTCCGAAAAAGGCGCTTTTTAGTTGTAGTCGCAATCGGTGTATATGCTCGTGCCAGAAGGGATCATCTATAATGATTCCCAAGTATTTTATGCTTTTGACAACTTGTATGGGTGTTTTTTTTTTTCGTTGTTGGACATTTTTCGTTTTTATGGTAGATATTTATATCAGTTGTTGGTTTATTTGGGGTGCGTATGTCCATAATCTTGGTCTTCTGAGTGTTGATTATCAGATTGTGATCGTGACACCATCGTGAAAGTTTATCGAACTCTTCTTGCAAAATTCGCGCAGCAGAATCAAGACATGTATGTGTCACTACAATGGCAATATCATCTGCATAAGCGAAAGCCGTACTTTCCGTAAATATACGCAATAATTCGTTGGTGAACAAAATGAACAGGATCGGGCCTAACTTCGACCCTTGTGGCACACCATAAGAATTCTGTTTTTCACTAATGGTATTGCATACTTTTACCCTAATTGTTCTGCCTGATAGGTAGTTTTCTATCCATTTCGCTATATTGCCTCTTATTCCTACCCTGTATAAACTGTCGAGAAGTTTATCGTGATCCAGAGTATCGAACGCTTTACTAAAATCTACGAACAATACTAAGATGTGGTGACTTTTATTTAGGCCTATGGCTACAAGATTCGACAGTTCTCCTAGTAGCCTTCCAGTGCTCTTTCCTTTTTGGAAACCATATTGGTTCGGTTGTAGAATTTATGAAATTGGTTAATCGTCTTACGACAATTTTCTCCATACATTTTTCCACAACAGGTAGAATTGCTATAGGCCTATAATTTTCAACTTCATCTTTCACCCCTCCTTTATATATATAATATATATATTGGTCGTATTATTGATGTTTTCAAAATACGGGGTATATAGCATTGTTCCAAACATTTATTAATAATTGTTTTGATTATAGGGGCCAGACTTCTAGCATTTAGTTTTAAGTCAATTGGTCTTATATTGTCTACACCTGAACTTTGGTTTGTTTGTAGATGGAACAATATTGCATGAATTTCTATTTCACTGGCTTCTTCTAAATTCATAGACTGTTCAACAAAGATATTGTTTTGACTTGAGGTTTTTTGATTACAGATATGCAAGATTTTGGATGCTTGGCTGGAGAATTGTTCAGCGAGTTCGTCTACAAGACTCGTTGTTTCTTTTTTTCCAGAGAAGTTGTTGACAATTACATCATCTACAGATAGTTTTCTCTTCCTTAGAATTTCGTTCAAAATAATCCAGGTTTTCCTGGGGTTGTTCTTAGCATTGGGAAATTGAGTTTTATAGTGATTTGACTTCATTGTTTGTATGATTTTGTTAACAAAATTTCTAAAATGTTTATATTCCTCCTCTTTGTTCTGGTGTAGAGGGTTGTTTTTACATCTTCTATAAAGCTCATCTCTTTTCTAACACATTTGAATTATGTCGGGAGTTATCCATGGTTTGTTGTAACGTCTCTTCCTGTTTGTTGGTAAGTTACTTGATTGGCTGTAGATTTCCACCATTTTTTCCACAAAGTTATTATAAAGTCGTTCGACATTGGTTTCTTCACATAGGCTTTGCCAGTTTGTATTTTTAATCAGTTGATTGACTTTATTTTGATTAATTTTCCAAGATAATTCTCTCGTGGCTGCATTCTTCGTGCAATCTTTTGTGGCATATAATGTGGCATAGTGATCAGAAATATGTGTTTCTATGACTGCGGACTTAATGTCTCGGTTTGTGATACTGGTGAATATGTGATATATTAGGGTAGCAGTGTTTGCCCGTATATCTACCCACGTACTTTGTTTAATAACATTTGTTAACCCTTTTGTTGCCCTTTCATTTCTAAGTACGTTATCACCTGAGAGTCATTTAAATTTTGTACATTGATATTCATGTCACCCAATACTATTATATCTTTTACGCTTTTTATATTATTTTCAAGTTCTTTTATAAATTTAGAAATACTTAGTATTGGTGGCCTATAGATTGCATGCATGTATCTTTTTACGTTTTTAGGGTTCCGTACCCAAAGGTAAAACGGAACCCTATTACTAAGACTTCGCTGTCCGTCCGTCCGTCCGTCCGTCTGTCACCAGGCTGTATCTCATGAACCTTGATAGTTAGACAGTTGAAATTTTCACAGATGATGTATTTCTGTTGCCACTACCACGACAAATACTAAAAACAGAACAAAATTAATTATACATATACATAATTACAAACAACCAATAATAAATTGTTTCGAAAGGTTTTCGTTGTCATCTTTCCGTCAGTTCCCATTTGTGAGCGGTTCGTAGTCATCCATTTTGGGAAATCAAACTCAGAGAAAGCGGATAGCCCGAGGGTGCGATCAGCGCTTGACACGCGAACGAGTGGAGTTCAACCCGCAGAAGGTCAGCATTTTTGTTTTTTTTTTTAATTCCTAGTAGCACATGAGGGAGAGCGGGCGAAGAACTCGGGGAGAAATCTTCGGCGAAGTACTCGGTGAGTGATCTTCGGGGAAGAACTCCGGTACGGTTTTAAGCAGTTCCCGGTACGCGGCCGTACCGTGTGTCCTATTGCCTACGTTGGTCGCGGATATCACGTTCATTGTATAAGGTATTGAAATCACAAATTTGTGTGTCGCGATTGGTGGTGCGGGCTAAGTCGTTGGTCAGAGGAGTTTCGGTACGACTGTTCGAATACTCAAGCTGCGGTTTGTTTACTTTTTTGGACAGTGAATTCCTTTTTTTTTTTTTTTTACATATATTTTTTTTATCTGTTTCGACTTTTTTTATTGACATACGGTGTAGGGTAGTTTTAAGGATTAATTGTAAACCTAGATTAAGTTAGGTCAAGGAAATTAAATTTGTGACATATTGAATTGGAAACGATTACGGTGTTTTTTTTCTTTTGCGTGGGGTATTTCGCGAGTCTCGTAGCAAATTCTAGCATCCCTTTCGCACGACGTCGCGGCAGGTGGAGAGGAGCAAGTGAGCAAGAGGAGCAAGCGATCTTGCACACATACGAACCGATCCGTACATACGTGCATACGCATCACATACGTGCATACACTCACACATCTCTACGCTATGTATAAGTATACATACATACATACATACATATGTACATTACGAAGTAGAGTTGGGTAGTTCCGGACATGTATAGTTCACGGAACTATGTCATCTCTCGGACACATGTCCTCTCGCTCCGCAAATTGAACGAAAAGAGTTCCATAGTTCCATTCAACCCTTATTCATCAATCACATATGTACAAAACGAAAAAAAAAAAAACATAAATGCAACGAACATGCTTCTCATACGGTATGAGTTATACCCCGTAGTTTTCAAGAAACCCAAAAGTATGGAGATGTGGCGATAAAGCTCGAACTGTTGGTGTACACTGTACAGCACACTTGAACTGAAATGAAGAAAAGAAATGAAAGAATATAATGCCCGCACCGCATTTCGTGAACGAATGTCAAACATGTGTATGTATGCATTCAGGTCCGGACATGGACATGGTTTGCTAGTTCCATATCGGTGCGAGTATACATTTAGTATTTTAAAACGGGTAGAGATTAAAGTGCATACTGAGATGGAATAATTATCTTATAACCCCATTTAGATAATGTTTCAAATATATTGAATGGTCTTTCCAACAAAGTTGTTGGTCCAATGTAACACCTAAATATTTAAAACTGTCCACGTGTTCAATCAAGAAGCAATTTTCAAACATTCTTGATTGTTGAATACTATATCTTCAAGAACAAATCAATGGTGCATGATAATATAAGGGAAGGTCTCTGAAAACTCTACCATTGATATTAAATATCATGTACTTCGTTTTGTTGCTAATTATTAGTTTATGATAATTAAACCATCTCCTTAACATATCTAGGTCATAGTTAACATCTGCAAAACTATCAATTAAGTTAGTGTTTGAGTGGAAAGAGATGTTTCATCAGCAAAGGCAGTTATTTTGCCTTTAAAAGGTTGTAAGAAAAACGAATTAACATAAATTAGAATAAAAACCGGCCAAGTGCGAGTCGGACTCGCGCACGAAGGGTTCCGTACTATTATGTATAAAAACAGCAAAAAAAGCATGTCTGTTGTATGGGAGCCCCATTTATACATATATTTATTATATTCTGTCAATGTATTTGTTGTTAAAGCAGCAACAGAAATACATAATCAGTGACATTTTATTCTCACACCCTTAAATACGGGTGTTCCCCAAGGAGCAGTATTGGGCCCAATCCTTTTTCTAATTTATGTTAATTCGTTTTTCTTACAACCTTTTAAACGCAAAATAACTGCCTTTGCTGATGAAACATCTCTTTTCCACTCAAACACTAACTTAATTGATAGTTTTGCAGATGTTAATAATGACCTAGATATGTTAAGGAGATGGTTTAATTATCATAAACTAATAATTAGCAACAAAACGAAGTACATGATATTTAATATCAATGGTACAGTTTTCAGAGAACTTCCCTTATATTATCATGCACCATTGTGTAATCGATTTGTTCTTGAAGATATAGTATTCAACAATCAAGAATGTTTGAAAATTGCTTCTTGATTGAACACGTGGACAGTTTTAAATATTTAGGTGTTATATTGGACCAACAACTTTGTTGGAAAGACCATTCAATATATTTGAAACAGTATCTAAATGGGGTTATAAGATAGTTATTCCATCTCAGTATGCACTGCAATCTCTACCCGTTTTAAAATACTAAATGTATACTCACACCAGCCATGTCATCGAACGTGTTTTTCACGGTGTTTCTCCTCAGCGGGGTTCTGACAAAACCCCCTGTAGTAAAATTGTCATGAAAAGCTTCTCGAAATTCGCCGTTCGGAACCGGCAATAAACTGTAGGTCCCTTTCACCTATGGGAAAATTAAATAACACACAACATGGGTGATTGAGAGAAGCTCGGCTCAGGTTCTTCATGGACTGTAACGCCAACATACATACATACATACATACTCACACCGATATGGAACTAGCAAAAACATGTCCATGTCCGGAACTAAATGTATTATCGCACCGATATGAAACTAGCAAACCATGTCCATGCCCGGACCTGAATGCATACATACACATGTATGACATTCGTTCACGAAATGCGGTGCAGGCATTATATTCTTTCATTTCTTTTCTCCATTTCAGTTCAAGTGTGCTGTACAGTGTACACCAACTGTTCGAGCTTTATCGCCACATCTCCATACTTTTGGGTTTCTTGAAAACTACGGGGTATAACTCATACCGTATGAGAAGCATGTTCGTTGCATTTATGTTTTTTTTTTTCGTTTTGTACATATGGATTGATGAATAAGGGTTGAATGGAACTATGGAACTCATTTCGTTCAATTTGCGGAACGAGAGGACATGTGTCCGAGAGAGGACATAGTTCCGTGAACTATACATATCCGGAACTACCCAACTCTACTTCGTAATGTACATATGTATGTATGTATGTATACTTATACATAGCGTACAGATGTGTGAGTGTATGCACGTATGTGATGCGTATGCACGTATGTACGTATCGGTTCGTATGTGTGCAAGATCGCTTGCTCCTCTTGCTCACTTGCTCCTCCCCACCTGCAGCGACGTCGTGCGAAAGGGATGCTAGGCCAGCTGCGAGGACTGGTCGTGAGCAATGGCGCCACGCGATTGCCCTCCCCGACTTACCCGCAGCAAGAATCGCGAATTTGCTACGAGACTCGCGAAATATCCCACGCAAAAGAAAAAAAAAACACCGTAATCGTTTCCAATTCAATATGTCACAAATTTAATTTCCTTAACCTAACTTAATCTAGGTTTACAATTATTCCTTATAACTACCCTACACCGTATGTCAATAAAACAAAGTCGAAATAAATAAAAAAAAAAATATATGTAAAAAAAAAAAAAAGGAATTCACTGTCCAAAAAAGTAAATAAACCGCAGCATGAGTATTCGAACAGTGATACCGAAACTCTTCTAACCAACTACGTAGCCCGCATCACCAATCACGACACGCAAATTTCTGATTTCAATACCTTATACAACGAACGTGATATCCGTGACCAACGTAGGCAATAGGACACACGGTACGGCCGCGTACCGGGAACTGTTTAAAACCGTACCGGAGTTCTTCCCCGAAGATCATTCTCCGAGTACTTCGCCGAAGATTTCTCTCCGAGTTCTTTGCCCACTCTCCCTCATGTGCTACTAGGAACACAAAAAAAAAAAAAAAAAATTCTGACCTTCTGCGGACTGAACTCCACTCGTTCGCGTGTGAAGTGCTGATCGTACCCTCGGGCTATCCTCTTTCTCTGGGCTTGATTTCCCAAAATGGATGACTACGAGCCGTTCACAAATGGGAACTGACCGAAAGATGACAACGAAAACCTTTCGAAACAATTTATTATTTGTTGTTTGTAATTATGTATATGTATAATTAATTTTGTTCTGTTTTTAGTATTTGTCGTGGTAGCGGCAACAGAAATACATCATCTGTGAAAATTTCAACTGTCTAACTATCACGGTTCATGAGATACAGCCTGGTGACAGACGGACGGACGGACGGACGGACGGACGGACAGCGAAGTCTTAGTAATAGGGTTCCGTTTTACCTTTGGGTACGGAACCCTAAAAAAAGGATTGGGCCCAATACTGCTCCTTGGGGAACACCCATATTTAAGAAGTCTATAGAACTGTAAACATTCCTAATTTTCACAACTTGATAACGGTTGAATAAATAAGAAGAAAACCATTTATAAATGGAGCCTCTGAAACCCGCTTTGTAAGGTTTATCGAGTAGCAAAGTATGATTAACCATATCAAAGACCTTATGATATCAACAAATAATGTTGATGGTGTTTGAGAAGTGTTTAGACTATTATATATTTCACCAGTTAATTTCAATAAAGCAGTTTCAGTCGATTTGCCACGTCTAAACCCAAATTGGCAATCACTCAAAAAATGAGTATTTTCTAAAAATTACAACATTCTAGATTTTAACTATCCGAAAAGTGAGAATAAAATGTCACTGATTATGTATTTCTGTATATACTTAGACAGAATATAATAAATATATGTATAAATGGGGCTCCCATACAACAGACATGCTTTTTTTGCCGTTTTTATACATAATAGTACGGAACCCTTCGTGCGCGAGTCCGACTCGCACTTGGCCGGTTTTTATATTCAATATCTATATTAATGCTCTCATAGAACACATTATCAACATATATTACACAAACAAACCTCTCTACGTGGACAATCTTATACTTCGCCCGTCAGTTTCGAGTCTGCTGTATTCGGTATACCACGTCATTGAGCTTCTTGATGACCTCATATGGTCCGTCCCAGGCTGATTGCAATTTGGGGCACAAACCTTTTTTTCGTTGTCGGTTGTACAGCAATACCAATTGTCCGGTCTCGAATCCAGAAGTATTCGCCCTCAAGTCGTATCACGCCTTCATTTTATCGCTGACCAAGTTCAGTCGCTCCCGGATGAACTGATGGATGGAGTTCGGCTGTTCTTTCTTTTCGGTTACGAAGTCTTCCCTGCCGCTAGTTACCAGTAGTACCACGCCGAATGGAAGTCGGAGATCAGTTCCAAAAATGGCTTCGGCGGGTGTTGTTGCCGTTGAATTGTGCTGTGCCGAACGGTATGCCATTAAGAAAAGGGGAAGATGTTCATCCCAGTCCTTCTCATCTCCGACGACGACTTTTCTCAGGTATTCCTCCATCGTCCGGTTGAACCTTTCGACCATGCCATCAGATTGTGGGTGTAATGGTGTTGTCCGTGTCTTTCTGATACCTAGCATGTCGCAGAGTTCTTTGAACACCGACGACTCGAAGTTCCTTCCTTGGTCTGAGTGCAGTTCCAGCGGTACTCCGTAACGCGCAACCCAGTTATTCATGAATGCATCCGAAATGGCTTTGGCTCCTTGGTTCGGGATGCAAAACACCTCAGGCCACTTGCTGAAGTAATCGATCACCACCAGCGCGTATTTGTTTCCGGCGTTGCTTGTTGGGAATGGGCCTGCGATGTCCATGGCGATACGTTCGAACGGTGCTCCAACATTGTACTGCTGCATATTTCCTCGAGTTTTCCTAACTGGACCCTTTGCCTTCGCACAATGTTCACACTTGCGAATGAAATTTGTGACCGACTCATGGCATCCTACCCAGTAGAAACGTCTCTTGATCTCTTCTACAGTCTTGTTAACACCAAGATGACCCCCGCTTGGTCCCACGTGGTATTCTCGGATGACCTCGTCCATTTGTCCCTTTGGAATTACTAGCAGATCGTTTACAATGTTCCCGTCCTCACTTTCCCAACTGCGATAGAGGCAACCGTTCTTCAGCTTAAAACTCTGCCATTGAGCCCAGTAAGCTTTCACGATTGGGCTTTCACTGGATATTTGCTGCCAAGTTGGTCGAAAAACTCGTTCTTGGTAACCGATGATGACTGCCAGATCGGCATCTTCTCGCTGCTTTCCCCCTATCTTCTCGGCAGGGACCTCACGACGGATGTCGGTGACCTGTTCCTTGGTTTCGGCGCGTGAACAATGTTTGCACTCAACATCGCAAAGCCGCCTCGATAATGCATCCGCATTTCCATGACTGCTTCTCTTCCGGTGTTCGATACCGAAGTCATAACTCTGGATTCTCTCTATCCATCTAGCAGAGACTGGCTAGATGGCTCAAAAACCGGAAGTGATGCCGGCATCTTTCGCCGACATTGCAGCCGGTCGGAAAGCAGGGGACATGTCCTCACTGTCCAATTCCGACACTACGCTTGGCGGGGATTCTGTGAGTATGCTCTCAGATGAACTCACAAGTGCAACAAAGAACGAAACCGTCGGACAGGTAGAGGAAAGGCCTGTACCACCTGGTGGCTTCGTCAAGCTTAAATCGTCGGAGCAGCGACGCTTTAAAGCTGCTATAATGCAGGGCAAAACTAGAGATGAAGCCCTAGTTTTTGCAAAATCCACCCCTGCGAGTAAGGGTCCGGAACTGAAACGTGTTCGTTCCGCAGACACTACTCCACCAAAGCAGGCTGCTAAACGCAGCAAAATCGGCAACCATCAGGTCGATAGAAAGAGCTTCAGTAGTGTAGCTGGGTAGATTCGACTCGGCATCGTCCCTAAGGACTTAGGAACGAATCCCCTTACAACAGCGCGGATGGCAGCCGTTCAGGAGGCTATAGTCGACACCTCCATCGAGCTGTCGGGTAAAGCACCCAAACCTCGCTTTAGGGGATCGACCTACAAGTCAGGGTGGTTATACTTTGTGTGTGACTACCCAGCTTCGGCCGATTGGATGAAAACCAATTTAACGGCCATCAAGGACAAAAGTGGACTTGATATTATGCTTGTGGAAGAAGAAGCTTTCCCGAAACCGCATATCGTACGGGGCTACTTCCCACAAAGCGCCGGCCTATCCATCACGAAGGTGTTGGCGACGCTGGACTCGCAAAATGACGACTTACATGCAAAGAACTGGAGAGTCATGCAAAGCACGTCAAATAAGGAGAAAAACCTCCTGCACTTAGTTCTAGCAGTCAGTGACAAATCCTTAGCTCGACTGATAAATCTTAAGTGCCAAGTGGCCTACAGATTTGAAATCGTTAAGATGATTGTCAAAAGCCAGGCGAAAACATCCTTGGATGTAGCACCAATCGCTGTAGGAAAACCTACAAGCAGTAGTAAAGTGGATGAACCTACTGCCGCAATAGGAAAACCTACAACCAGCATTATGGTGGTTGCACCTATTGCCATAGTAGACACGCCCAGATGTGACGAGCCAAAACCCGCTGCCACGTCTGAGCCGGCGACCACTAAGGGTCGCCCAAACAAAAGAAAGAAACGTCCTCCAACGAAACAAGGGGAATCTTCGATGGGAAGAAGAGCAGAGGATCACTCCCATCGGGTCGGAAACTTCAGGCGAGGAAACAACAAGCCTTACAGAACGATGGATCCGGCCTACCGTCGCAAGTAATGGGTGGGCTGCGTGTGCTGCAGGGCAACCTGCACCATGCCAAAGGTGCCTCGGACACCTTTAGCCTGCGACTGTATCGCGACAGGATCAGCATTGGGCTAATCCAAGAACCATGGGTCCATAAAGGTAAGATTATGGGCCTGCAAAACAGGTCGCGTAAATTAATTTACGCCACATGAGATTTTTCTCCTAGGGCCGTATGTGTGATCGGCACTAACCTACATTTTCTCCCCTTTCCAGAATCCATTACAAGGGACCTGGCAGCCGTCATTGTAGAAGTCCCCACCGATGGAGGAGTAAGGGAGGTTGTATGCGCATCCGCTTACTTTCCTGGAGACGGTCAACAAATCCCTCCCACAGAAGTCCAGGATCTGGTTAGGTATTGCAACCAGAAGAAACACCACCTGGTAATTGGATGCGACGCCAACGCGCACCATATGGAATGGGGTAGCAGCAATACCAACAAACGAGGTGAGTCACTTTTTGAATTTCTAATAAGTAACAATCTCACCGTTGCCAATAGAGGCAAAAAACCCACATTTATAAACGCGGTTAGAAAAGAGGTGCTTGACCTCACTATCCCTAGCCAGTTTATCTCAAATGTGATTGGGGACTGGCATGTCTCCAATGAAGCCTCACTATCTGATCATCAGCACATCAGATTCAACATCTCTAGTGAGGTAAATGAGGTTGAGCCCGGATATCAGGCCAAATGAACAAATTGGGCTCGGTTCCAAGCTCAACTTGGCGCTAAAGAGGATATGCTTCTTAAGTCGATTGAATCGATAGACGACATCGACGAAGCGGCTTACCAGCTCAATGCAGCACTCATCTCATCCTTCAGAGACAGCTGTACACCCAGGACAACTACACACAAACGGTGTGTGCCCTGGTGGAATACTCATCTTGAGTCCCTAAGGAAGAAGGTGAGATCGCTGTTTAACAGAGCTAAACGGTATAATAGTTGGACTGATTATAGATCTGCTCTAACTAAATACAACCTCGAATTGAGGAAATCCAAGTGAATGTCTTGGAGGAAACACTGCGAACACTCGCTGCCAATTGCGGCCCGACTCCACAAAGCACTATCTCGAGAGCACACAAATAGGCTCGGCCTGCTTCGCAAATCAGACGGCACTTTTACCGTCAATCGCAGGGAAACACTAGGGACTTTGCTCGAGATGCACTTCCCTGGTTCTACTCCTTACTCGATGTCCTCTGACGATCAAATTAACGTCATAGGTAACATTGACAGTAGAACAAATAGCCTCTCTGGTAGACTCTTTAGCCCTGACAGGGTCAAATGGGCAATTGGTTCATTCAAACCCTACAAGGATCCAGGCAAAGACGGTGTCTTTCCTGCAATCTTACAGAAAGGCTTGAGTACAATTCTACCATCACTGATAGTTCTTTTTAGATCTTGCTTCAACCTGGGATACATACCCCAAATTTGGAGAGAGGTCAATCTTGTCTTCATCCCCAAGATTGGAAAACCAAGTGAGCAACCTAAATCCTATCGCCCTATCAGTTTGACTTCGTTCTTTTTAAAAACAATGGAGAAACTGATAGAGCTCCATATTAGAGGTATCCAGGAAAACCAGGCACCTCTGCATCCCAACCAGTATGCATATCGCAAAGAGCGATCTACTGATAATGCACTACACCACTTGGTGACGCACATTGAAAATAGTTTCATACAAAAGGAGATCGCAATCTGCGCCTTCTTCGATATAGAGGGAGCTTTCGATAATACTGGGTATGATTCGATCACCACTGCACTATCCTGCAAGGGTGTAGACCATCCCACTAATCACTGGATCAGAGCGATGCTAAGTTGCCGTATTATATCAGCCACATGCGGAGAGGTCTCAGTGACAGTATCGGCGGTTAAAGGATGCCCACAAGGGGGATTCCCCTCACCACTGCTTTGGTCGATAGTCATCGACGATCTACTACGCAAGCTAACCACTCGGGGCTATGAGGTCATCGGATATGCTGATGACCTAGTAGTCATTGTTACGAGCAAGTGCGAGATCACTGCCTGTGAGCGCATGCAGCTTGCGCTCCAATTTATCTCTGACTGGTGTGGCAGAGAGGGTTTATCTATTAACCCAAATAAGACGATCTTAGTCCCATTTACAAAGAGGAGAAAGGTACAACCCTGCTCAATCTTACTAAATGACACACGCATAGGATTTTCAGAGGAAGTAAAGTATCTAGGTATTGACCTAGACCGTAGACTCAACTGGAACTCCAATATGAGAAATAAACTAATGAAAGCGACTAAGGCCATTTGGGCCTGTCGACGCACCTACGGTAAAACCTGGGGACTTGAACCTAAGGTAGTCCACTGGCTATATACCGCGATAGTTAGACCTATCGTCACATACGGCTCCACCGTATGGTGGTCACAAGTTGAGCAAAAAATTACATTTGTTAAGCTTCAACGCCTTCAGAGACTAACGTGTCTCGGCATCACAGGCGCTATGCCAACCTGCCCCACGGCAGCCCAAGAAGCACTCATTGGACTCACTTCACTGCACCTTTTTATCAAAAAGGTGGCATTACGCAGTGCAATCAGAATCCTCTGCTCGGGAACAAATATGCCATGTAGAACCGCAGGCCACATGTCCATATTACAACACCTTCCCGAGCTGGATATGATTACTACAGTCTCGGACGCACTGCCACACACCTTCACCTTGGACAAGAGATTTGAGATACTGATCCCAAACCGCTCAGCATGGGAAAACAGTGATCCCCTGCTAAATGTCAAAGGCCTTAGGTGGTACACGGATGGCTCCAAGATGGCTTTTGGCGTTGGCGCCGGCATCTTTGGACCAAAACGCAAAATCTCGAAGGCACTGGGAATAAGTCCCAGCATCTTCCAAGCAGAGCTGCATGCCATCCTAACATGCGTCAATCTAAATCTCGAGACTGGCATCAGAGGAGTGACCATCAACATACTCTCTGATAGCCAACCAGCACCAACGCGCACCATATGGAATGAGGTAGCAGCAATACCAACAAACGAGGTGAGTCACTTTTTGAATTTCTAATAAGTAACAATCTCACCGTTGCCAATAGAGGCAACAAACCCACATTTATAAACGCGGTTAGAAAAGAGGTGCTTGACCTCACTATCCCTAGCCAGTTTATCTCAAATGTGATTGGGGACTGGCATGTCTCCAATGAAGCCTCACTATCTGATCATCAGCACATCAGATTCAACATCTCTAGTGAGGTAAATGAGGTTGAGCCCGGATATCAGGCCAAATGAACAAATTGGGCTCGGTTCCAAGCTCAACTCGGCGCTAAAGAGGATATGCTTCTTAAGTCGATTGAATCGATAGTCGACATCGACGAGGCGGCTTACCAGCTCAATGCAGCACTCATCTCATCCTTCAGAGACAGCTGTACACCCAGGACAACTACACACAAACGGTGTGTGCGCTGGTGGAATACTCAGCTTGAGTCCCTATGGAAGCAGGTGAGATCGCTGTTTAACAGAGCTAAACGGTATAATAGTTGGACTGATTACAGATCTGCTCTAACTAAATACAACCTCGAATTGAGGAAATCCAAGTGAATGTCTTGGAGGAAACATTGCGAACACATAGACTCGCTGCCAATTGCGGCCCGACTCCACAAAAGCACTATCTCGAGAGTACACAAATGGGCTCGGGCTGCTTCGCAAATCAGATGGCAATTTTACCGTCAATCGCAGGGAAACGCTAGGGACTTTGCTCGAGATGCACTTCCCTGGTTCTACTCCTTACTCGATGTCCTCTGACGATCAAATCAACGTCATAGGTAACATTGACAGTAGAACAAATAGCCTCTCTGGTAGACTCTTTAGCCCTGACAGGGTCAAATGGGCAATTGGCTCATTCAAACCCTACAAGGATCCAGGCAAAGACGGTGTCTTTCCTGCAATCTTACAGAAAGGCTTGAGTACAATTCTATCATCACTGATAGTTCTTTTTAGGTCTTGCTTCAACCTGGGATACATACCCCAAATTTGGAGAGAGGTCAATCTTATCTTCATCCCCAAGATTGGAAAACCAAGTGAGCAACCTAAATCCTATCGCCCTATCAGTTTGACTTCGTTCTTTTTAAAAACAATGGAGAAACTGATAGAGCTCCATATTAGAGGTATCCTGGAAAACCAGATACCTCTGCATCCCAACCAGTATGCATATCGCAAAGAGCGATCTACTGATAATGCACTACACCACTTGGTGACGCACATTGAAAATAGTTTCATACAAAAGGAGATCGCAATCTGCGCCTTCTTCGATATAGAGGGAGCTTTCGATAATACTGGGTATGATTCGATCACCACTGCACTATCCTGCAGGGGTGTAGACCATCCCACTAACCACTGGATCAGGGCGATGCTAAATTGCCGTATTATATCAGCCACATGCGGAGAGGTCTCAGTGACAGTATCGGCGGTTAAAGGATGCCCACAAGGGGGAGTCCTCTCACCACTGCTTTGGTCGATAGTCATCGACCACCTACTACGCAAGCTAACCACTCGGGGCTATGAGGTCATCGGATATGCTGATGACCTAGTAGTCATTGTTACGAGCAAGTGCGAGATCACTGCCTGTGAGCGCATGCAGCTTGCGCTCCAATTTATCTCTGACTGGTGTGGCAGAGAGGGTTTATCTATTAACCCAAATAAGACGATCTTAGTCCCATTTACAAAGAGGAGAAAGGTACAACCCTGCTCAATCTTACTAAATGGCACACGCATAGGATTTTCAGAGGAAGTAAAGTATCTAGGCATTGACCTAGACCGTAGACTCAACTGGAACTCCAATATAAGAAATAAACTAATGAAAGCGACTAAGGCCATGTGGGCCTGTCGACGCACCTACGGTAAAACCTGGGGACTTGAACCTAAGGTAGTCCACTGGCTATATACCGCGATAGTTAGACCTATCGTCACTTACGGGTCCACCGTATGGTGGTCAAAAGTTGAGCAAAAATTACAATTGTTAAGCTTCAACGCCTTCAGAGACTAACGTGTCTCGGCATTACAGGCGCTATGCCAACCTGCCCCACGGCAGCCCAAGAAGCACTCATTGGACTCACTCCACTGCACCTTTTTTTCAAAAAGGTGGCATTACGCAGTGCAATCAGAATCCTCTGCTCGGGAACAAATATGCCATGTAGAACCGCAGGCCACATGTCCATATTACAACACCTTCCCGAGCTGGATATGATTACTACAGTCTCGGACGCACTGCCACACACCTTCACCTTGGACAAGAGATTTGAGATACTGATCCCAAACCGCTCAGCATGGGAAAACAGTGATCCCCTGCTAAATGTCAAAGGCCTTAGGTGGTACACGGATGGCTCCAAGATGGCTTTTGGCGTTGGCGCCGGCATCTTTTGACCAAAACGCAAAATCTCGAAGGCACTGGGAATAAGTCCCAGCATCTTCCAAGCAGAGCTGCATGCCATCCTAACATGCGTCAATCTGAATCTCGAGACTGGCATCAGAGGAGTAACCATCAACATACTCTCTGATAGCCAACCAGCACCAACGCGCACCATATGAAATGAGGTAGCAGCAATACCAACAAACGAGGTGAGTCACTTTTTGAATTTCTAATAAGTAACAATCTCACCGTTGCCAATAGAGGCAACAGACCCACATTTATAAACGCGGTTAGAAAAGAGGTGCTTGACCTCACTATCCCTAGCCAGTTTATCTCAAATGTGATTGGGGACTGGCATGTCTCCAATGAAGCCTCACTATCTGATCATCAGCACATCACATTCAACATCTCTAGTGAGGTAAATGAGGTTGAGCCCGGATATCAGGCCAAACGAACAAATTGGGCTCGGTTCCAAGCTCAACTCGGCGCTAAAGAGGATATGCTTCTTAAGTCGATTGAATCGATAGTCGACATCGACGAAGCGGCTTACCAGCTCAATGCAGCACTCATCTCATCCTTCAGAGACAGCTGTACACCCAGGACAACTACACACAAACGGTGTGTGCCCTGGTGGAATACTCAGCTTGAGTCCCTATGGAAGCAGGTGAGATCGCTGTTTAACAGAGCTAAACGGTATAATAGTTGGACTGATTATAGATCTGCTCTAACTAAATACAACCTCGAATTGAGGAAATCCAAGTGAATGTCTTGGAGGAAACATTGCGAACACATAGACTCGCTGCCAATTGCGGCCCGACTCCACAAAAGCACTATTTCGAGAGCACACAAATGGGCTCGGGCTGCTTCGCAAATCAGACGGCAATTTTACCGTCAATCGCAGGGAAACGCTAGGGACTTTGCTCGAGATGCACTTCCCTGGTTCTACTCCTTACTCGATGTCCTCTGACGATCAAATCAACGTCATAGGTAACATTGACAGTAGAACAAATAGCCTCTCTGGTAGACTCTTTAGCCCTGACAGGGTCAAATGGGCAATTGGTTCATTCAAACCCTACAAGGATCCAGGCAAAGACGGTGTCTTTCCTGCAATCTTACAGAAAGGCTTGAGTACAATTCTACCATCACTGATAGTTCTTTTTAGGTCTTGCTTCAACCTGGGATACATACCCCAAATTTGGAGAGAGGTCAATCTTATCTTCATCCCCAAGATTGGAAAACCAAGTGAGCAACCTAAATCCTATCGCCCTATCAGTTTGACTTCGTTCTTTTTAAAAACAATGGAGAAACTGATAGAGCTCCATATTAGAGGTATCCTGGAAAACCAGATACCTCTGCATCCCAACCAGTATGCATATCGCAAAGAGCGATCTACTGATAATGCACTACACCACTTGGTGATGCACATTGAAAATAGTTTCATACAAAGGGAGATCGCAATCTGCCCTATCTAGCCCTATATGTGAAAAAAAAAATCCATCTAGAAAGTTGGCCTTCCGGGTTTTTGAACTGCAGCAACCACCTCAACGCTGCGTGGTCCGTCCTAAGATGAAAAGCTTGGCCATAGAGATATTTGTGGAAATGCTTGACACAGTCAACCACGGCTAAAAGCTCCCTCCTAGTTACACAGTAGTTCCTCTCCGGCTTCGATAGGATCCTACTGTACTAAGCGATGACCCGGTCTCGCCCGTCAATTATTTGAGAGAGTACTCCTCCGATTCCATGTCCGCTCGCATCGGTGTCCAAAATAAACATTTTTCCCGGGACAGGATATGCAAGAATCTGCGCACTGCAGAGCAATTCCTTCAGGTGAATGAACGCTTCCTCCTGCGGCTTCTCCCACTTGAATGGCCGATTCCTTTCGGGGAGCTCGTGCAAACTGCTGGCGACGTTTGCAAATCCTGGGACGAATCGCCTGTAATATGTGCAAAGTCCCAGGAATGATCTTAACTCATGGAGATTCTTCGGCCGCGGCCATTCCTTAACCGCTGAGATTTTCTCTTCATCTGTGTGGACTCCTTCTGCAGTCACCACATGTCTCAAGTACTTCACCTCGTTCTGGAAAAGCGAACATTTCTTCGGGCTCAGCCCGGCTGCTTGAATACGTTCCAGTACCTCTTCAAGCTCCCTAAGGTGATCGTCGAAACCCTTGCCCATGACAATTATGTCATCCAGATAGACAAGGCAAGTCCTCCAGTGAAGTCGTCTTAGTACCCCGTTCATTAGTCTTTCGAAGGTGGCTGGCGCATTGCAAAGACCGAAAGGCATCACAGAGAATTGCCACAACTCTCCCCCGGCGGTGAACGCGGTCTTCTCCCTGTCTTGCTGGTCAAGCTCTATTTGCCAGTATCTGCTTTGCAAATCCAGCGTCGAGAACCACTTTGCACCAGATAGTGTGTCCAAGGTGTCGTCGATTCTCGGTAAAGGATAGCTGTCCTTCTTCGTGACGTCGTTCAACATCCTATAGTCCACGCAGAATCGGGTGCTTCCATCTTTCTTCTTAACTAGCACTACTCGAGAACTCCATGGGCTTGCAGATGGTTCGATCACGCCCTCCTTTTCATTCTCGTCGATTAGTTTGATCACCTCGCCTTCTTTCGCCAAAGGTACCCTCCTCGGTGGTTGCCGGATCGGTCTAGAGTCCCCTGTGTCTATTCTGTGCTTCACAATTGATGTTCTTCCACAGTTCTTACCATCTGCAAAAGCTGTCCAATATTTACGAACCAGGGAGAGTGCTTTACTTTTCTGCTTCTCCACTAGATGTTGCGTCCACTCTCTGACCATTGTTTTCAAGAAGGCTTTGTTGCTCTGGATTTCCCGGTGTTTCTGATCTTCGCAGTTCATAATAGCGGCAGCTTCTTGGCATTGCGCGATCGTTGTTCCCTTGTGTAGAGTCTTAGATGTACTGGATGGGTTCAGGACTCGTACTGGAACCAGTTGGTCATGTCGGGGTTCCACGAGAGCCCTTCCAACAATGATATCGCTGGGTCGATTTCGTTTGTTGGGTTCGACCACCCACATTCGGCTTGTCCCCGCATCCTCTTCTATCTTTGCCCAAACCACAGCTTCAGCATTCGGGGGAGCTGTTTGGCGCGCTTGCACGACTATTTGCCTGACCTTGTTACCCTGTCCATTATCTATTGTTAATGGGAGCTCCAAGTTGCCATACTTCATCACTTTTATGTTGAGAAGCCATGCCTAATCATGAAGTCGACGCCGATCGTGATGCCATCAGTGATGTCCGCAAAGATGAAATCATGCTGAAACTCGACGGTACCCATCGTAATTCTTTTCTGGACCTTTCCCTTATCTTCCGCCTACTCACCAGTTACTGTACGAAGCCTTACCTCGGAAAATGGTTCGATGTCAGAAACCAATCTGCTTCGGATGACTTAATGAGTTGCGCCCGTGTCCAACGTCGGCAGATATCGTCGCCCGTCCATCGTTCCCTCGATGACTAGGCTGGTTGCACCCCTACAGATTCGGGATACGAGGATGCTGGGGCACTCCAATGTGGGAGCCAGCGTATGCCCCTCTGCACTGACTCGTTTTAGTTTAACGGATTGTCAGGTGCACCTCCACGGTCGCGTTCACTCCCATGGTCTCTTTTTGGCGAACTAGACCTCGAACGCTTTCCTCGCAGGCGGCAGTTCCTCGCAATATGCCCCTACTGGTCGCAGAAGTAGCATCTCCCCGGGAATGAACCACTCCTACCCGCCGTTGTTGTTCTGGACCTATCCTGGTCTTGAGATATGCGTCGTAGTTTGGTGGAAGGTCGGCATACAAGAGCGATGTTTCACATGCGAGAGCGCTGGCAACTGTCTCCTTGAAAGATGTCTTCGGCATGAGAATCAGGCTTCGTTGCGTATCGAGGTCCCTTAGCCCTTGGATGAAAGAATCCGTTTTTAGTTTCTCTACCACATCAACTGGAACATCCGCGTAGGCGAGATGGGATAGCCTCTCGATGTCGGCAGCGTACTGCTGGATGGTCTCGCTTCCGAGCTGCTTGCGTACTCCAACTTTCTACTTACGGCAGCGGAATCTTCCTCCATCTTTGGACTCATAGCATTAAGAGCCGCGAGAATGTGCTGCATGTCGAATGTTGGCTCACTGGATGTCGACGGCTTCTCCACCCCGAATTCGTAACTCTCCCAGTCGACACCTTCTTCCTGCAACGCTGATCGCAGTCTCTCCACCAGGTTGGCTTTACTCTCCACTGTGGATAATTCCCGAGCATCCAACTCTCTTTTCAGTTGTTCGATGGTCAACTTTTCCAATTTCACCATTTTCTCACTCTTTTAATAGTTCACTTTTAATAGTCAAATTCACACTTTGAATAAACGTTTAACTCGTTTACTCGCAATCCCACTTCTGACACCAATTGTTATGAAATTTTCAATCCCACACCGAATAGGGTTCGCACCACTGGATTGCGATAAACTACAATTGTCTTTTTATCCGAAATAAAACACACACACTTTTCTTTGTTTCACCACAGATCAATTATCTGTGCAGCTTCACCACTTCTCTTTATTATCCAATACTATCCACTTTAAAGTTTATTACACAAACAAACCTTTATTGGAAGCTTTTATTTTCACACTGTTTGATCACACTGACTTGTCACACGCTGTTCGATACCACAAACTGAATGTCTGCCGAGGGCGAGTGTTCGCGCTTATATAGCTCTCGGTCTACCTTCTCGAACGTTCGCCGTCGGAAATTCCCCTTCGGAAATCTCTAGACCGGACTGACAATTAGCATTACGCCGTTGACAGTTGACATCAAACCAATCTCCGCTTCAAGAGAGCTTTCGAACTTCGACAGCGAAATTCGATTTTAACCGTCAGTTTGTGTCTCCTCAACAATACGTAATTGTATTTTCTATAAACATAGCTATACCTCCACCTTTGCAATTGTCTCTATTAAAGAATTCAGCACTAAATCCTCTGATATTATAAAATTCTGTTTCTTCACTTTTTATATTAATTTCATTTAAAACAATTATATCCAAATAACATAAGATATTTTCAATTTCAGTCAGAAAGATGTTCAAATTCTTTCTCATTGACCGAATGTTAAAACAAATACAACAAAAATTACTTACTTTCAAAAAATTGTCTTCGATGCCGGTAAAACCATGTACCTATCACCTTAAAATCGAAATCAGCTTCACTGCATGTTTTTCCATCATAAGCTTTATGACATTTTGTGTTTCTAATTTAGTCATAGTTTGAGAGATCTATTATATGGTTATTTTATTCACATCATCAATAGACGCAATATGAATTCATTCACCGCTCTCTGTCTTTCTTGCAAGTATTCTACCAGCTGTCTCCCACACAAAACTCCAGTTGCATTCTCTGGCTTTGGTTTTCGTGAGCCAGAGTAATGCCTGATTCACAACACTGCGTTGGTGCGAGGCACTTTACGTGTTACGAGAAATGCCTCGACGCATGCTTTGAAAACGACAATTCAATTTTTTCGGCTGCTCCATGTCAAAGTAAACGCACACAACACAAACCACAAAATACACAGATATAGCATACACATCAATACACAGCAACAGTCGTTCAAACGCACAGAAATTTTCGACGTGTTTGACTTTTGTCTGCTTTGGTTACGTGAGCTTACGTTTTCTCTCGCTCTCATTTTTTCTTATTTCCTCTCACTTTTTCTTATTTCCTCTCATTTTTCAATGAACGTAAGCTCGCCAACGCAAACGCAGTATTTATGACTACCCCATTGAATTGCTTGTGTTGGATGTCTCAGCTAGCACTAACGCTGTGCTGTGAATCAGGCATAAGTGTTTGTTAGTTGGAGTCAAATGATTATTTATAAACACTATTGCATCCTTTTCCACTTCTTTGTTAGTGTTGTTGTTCGTGGTGTTTTCTCTTATTTTTTTTAAATGTATTTTCCGACGAGACTTAGCTTTCTTAATTATATCGTCTTTGTGAGCATACTTTGATAATGAGACAATAATTGATGACTTTTGTGGATGCTTTTTGTTTGTCCGATAGATGTCGGCGATGTCTGCAGTGTTTATCTCGCAGTCAATTGATTTTCCTACGGCTTGAAAGATTTCGGTCAAGTTTTCATTGACAGTTGGTGGGATGTTCTTAATTTCAATGCTACTTTTGAGAAGTTGTTGCTCTAATGTGTTAATCTTTGATTCCATGACTTATTTGTTGATCTTTCCGGCAATTGTTTTCTTTAAGCTCCCTTATTTAATCAGAGAGTTTTTTTTAGAAGATCGTTATTTAAGGCCATATGTAAATTTATTTGTTCGTATTTATTTGCAACGAATTCGCAGCTAGATTTTATCTCAGTAATCTCGTTTCGCAATGTTTTCATTTCTTCTAAGATTAACGAGTTGTTATTATTTGTGGCTGATGGTAATGCGATTACTTCCGGGGAAGTAGCTTTCCTTGTTCTTTTTGGATGGGGTTGAGTTGGTGTAGTAGGAATCAGTGTGGATAAGTTAGGAGCTTCTACTACAACATTATGGTTAGCTGTTTCCCTTCTGCATGTCGCGCAACGCCATTCTTCCGTTTTGATGGTGGTCATTTTTCTATACGATCTTTCCGAGATGGTAGTGCATCCAAAGTGCATTTTGCGATCACACCGGTAGCATGTCACAAAATCCCCTTCGGTTGGAAGGTTTTCGGAGCATTCACTGCACGCATACATGTTTATATGTTAGGAAAATGGAAAACTCAAAATAACGTTCTTATTAGAGAAAGAGAGTGAAGAAATATTTGTATAGAAAACTGTACAAAGTACCAACTTGGAACTAATCTTGTTTAAGTCTATTTGATTTTAATTGAATTCACGTCTAAAATGATATCATGTACTAGACATAGGAATACACCGATGAAGGACTCTGCCTTTCTTAAAACTCATTTACTTGAGTTATTTTAATTGTATGGACTCAAACCGCACTTTTTTAAGAATTTCTGTAGAGCTAAATTCAATACAACTTTCCTTTCACACTACACGACTTATGCTTCAGAATGAACATGAATTTTTTGATAATTGAATTTGAAAAGTGCTTAAACTGCTAACATAACGCCCCACTACAGTTTGTTTAGTTAACCATGTAGACATTGAATTTTTGTTAACTTTTATTTCGTCCCTTTATGATAAAGTAGCGAGGCGGGCGGTATGTTGCAAACGTATTGTTACAAAATATTCAATCCCCACACCAAATAGGGTTCGCACCACTGGATTGCGATAAACTACAATTGTCCTTTTTATCCGAATGAAAACACACACACTTTTATTTATTTCACCACAGATCAATTATCTGTGTAGCTTCACCACTTTTCTTTATTATCCAATACTATCCACTTTAAACTTTATTACACAAACAAACCTTTATTGAGAGTTTTTATGTTCACACTGTTTGATCCCACTGACTTGTCACACGCTATTCAATACTACAAACTGAATGTATGTCGAGGGCGAGTGTTCGCGCTTATATAGCTCTCGGTGCAACTTCTCGAACGTTCGTCGTTGGAAGTTCCCCTTCGGAAATCTCTAGAATGCACTGACAACTAGCATTACGCCATTGGAAGTTGACATCACTCCAATCCCCGCTTCCTCAACAATACTGTTGCGGAGATACAAACCGACGGTTTAGTTCGAATTTCGCTGTCGAAGTTCGAAAGCTCTCTGGAAGCGTGAACTTAACCGTCCGTTTGCATCTCCGCAACACTGCCCTCCTCCTAAACTTGTTCGTCCTCGAACAAGGGATTGGATCCTTCTCCGTAATATGGTGCTAACCTCTCTACGTGGACAATTTTATACTTCGCCCGTCCGTTTCCCATCTGCTGTATCTGGTATACAACGTCATTGAGTTTCTTGATGACCTCATATGGTCCGTCCCAGGCTGATTGCAATTTGGGGCACAAGCCTTTTTTCCGTTGTGGGTTGTACAGCAATACCAATTGTCCGGTCTCGAATCCAGAAGTATTCGCCCTCAAGTCGTATCGCGCCTTCATTTTATCGCTGACCAAGTTCAGTCGCTCCCGGATGAACTGATGGATAGAGTTCTTACTTACTTACTTACTTATCAGGCCTGCGATCCATGGAGGATCTGAGCCTGAGCTATAGCTGCCTTCCATCCTTGACGGTCCCGGGCACGCTGCTTCCAGTTGTCAAGACCAAGATGTCTTACATCCGCGATTACTTGGTCTTTATACCGGAGGTTCGGTCTTCCTCTTCTTCTCGAACCAGGAGGCTCGGAGTCGAAGACCCTCTTAGCTGGAGCGTTGATGTCCATGCGCTCGATGTGGCCGAGCCAGTGTAGTCGACGGCTCCTTGCCTTCCGGACTACATCCACATCTTGGTACAGCTCGTAGAGTTCGCGGTTGTGTCTTCTTCTCCATTCACCTTCCTCACAGACAGGACCAAATATCCGGCGCAGAATTTTTCTTTCGAAAGAACCCAAAATCAGCTCCGCTGTCCTGCTTATCGTCCAGCTTTCGGCTCCGTACAGCAAGACTGGCAGAATGAGCGTTTTGTAAAGCATGACTTTGGTCTTTCGAGTGAGGAGTTTTGACCCCAGTTGTTTGGACAAGCCGAAGTAGCAGCGGTTGCCAAGGGCGATTCTACGCCGGATCTCCACTGTGGTGTCATTTGTGGAATTTACGTTTGCCCCGAGGTAGACAAACTCCTTAACTACCTCGAAATTGTAGCTGTCAATTGTTATGTTTTGTCCCAGGTGGTGAGCGACGGATTGGTTTTTGCTTGACAGCATGTATTTCGTTTTGTCCTCATTGATCTTAAGGCCAATTCGTTTCGCCTGTTCTTCAATCGCCGTGAATGCTTCCACAATGCCACGGCGAGAACACGCGATGATGTCGATATCATCCGCGTATCCTAGCAGCTGGATGGACTTGTAGAAGATAGTGCCTTCCCTGTTGACGCCTGCCCGTCGCACTTTCTGCTCCAGCACCAGGTTGAAGAAGTCACATGACAGCGCATCTCCTTGCCGAAATCCGGTGCATGTTTCGAATGGTTCCGAGGTCCTAGAACCGAGTTGCACGGTGCATCGCGTGTTTTTTAGCGTGGCGCGACACAACTGGATCAGTTTTACCGGGATCCCGAATTCGGCCATCGCCCCAAACAGTGCTTCACGATGAATGCTGTCGTATGCGGCTTTGAAATCGATGAAAAGATGGTGTGTATCGATTTGAAACTCGTTGGTCTTTTCCAGGATTTGTCGAAGTGTGAATATTTGGTCTATAGTTGATTTGCCGGGCCGGAAGCCGCACTGGTAGCTGCCGATTAGTGCGGTGCAAAATGGTTTTAGACGTTCACACAATACGCTGGACAGGATCTTGTATGCGACATTGAGCAGGGATATACCTCTATAGTTCTTACAAGAGGTAGGATCGCCTTTTTTGTGGATGGGGCATATAGAGCTGGTATTCCAGTCGTCAGGCATGCTCTCATCTTCCCAAATTCTGCAGATGATCTGGTGCATGCTCCCTACCAGAACATCGCCGCCAGCCTTGAAGAGCTCTGATGGCAAGCCATCTGAGCCTGCGGCCTTGTTGTTCTTCAGCTTCTGAATAGCTGTGCCGACTTCTTCTATGCTGGGTGGGAGGACTACTTCAGCGGCTGGAGTTGGGATTTCCTCAGTCCCTACCACTCTCTCTTGGTCATGCTCGTTAAGCAGCTGCTGGAAGTGCTGCTTAAATACATCCACTATTCCCTGCGGGTCGGTGACAAGATTACCCTCGCTGTTTCGAAGAGCCAGGGTGCCCTTTTTGAAGCCTCCTGCAAGGCCTTTGGCTTTCTTGTAAAAGGCTCGTATTTTATGTCTATCCCTAGACTCCTCAATATCCTTGAGCTGGGAGGCTGCGAAGATTCTTTTCTTTTGTCGCAGTAGTTTCTTCTCCTCCCTTCTTCTGGCTCGGTACTCTTCTCGCGCTGCCCTGGTTTTCCTCTGCAGCGCCTTTTGGTACGCCTCGTCGGTTGCTGCCTTTTTCTGCTCACACTCGCCATCATACCACGGGTTTCTTGTCGGGGGTGGTAGGTATCCTAAGGTGGTTTCGGCTACTTCCTGAATGGCTGAGCGGCAATGCAGCCACATATTATTGGCATTTGTGTTCGACGTAGGCATACCGTAGAGTCTTTCGCTCAGCTGCTCCCTGTAGACTCTGGCAACCTCCGGTGTGCTCAGGCGCCCAATGTCGAACCTCCTCCTGATGGGCTGGTGCAGCTTTCTGACATTGGACAGTCGAGCTCTGAATCTTGCTGCTACGAGGAAGTGGTCAGAGTCGACATTTGCCCCTCTGAATGTTCGCACATCCAGGATGTTTGACGCGTGCCTTGCGTCAATGAGCACATGGTCGATTTGGTTGGCGGTTCGACCGTCCGGAGATCGCCAGGTTGCTGTGTGGATTCGCTTGCGAGGGAATCCTGTGCTACTTATCACCGCATTACGAGCTGTCGCAAAGTCAGCGAGTCGGAAGCCGTTATCTGTTGTTGTATCGTGGAGGCTGTGCTTTCCGATCACTCCGCCAAGGGTGTTTTCCTTTCCGATTTTGGCGTTGAAGTCCCCGAGCACGATTTTTACATCGTATTCCGGACAAGCTCCGTAGGCGTTGTCCAGGAGGTCATAGAAGTCCTCCTTGATAGGGTCTTCAGCCTCGTCGGTAGGGGCGTGTGCACATATAAGGCTGATGTTATACAATCTGCCTCTGATGCGGATCACAGCCAGGCGATCACTTATAGGTTTAAAGTCGATGACCTTCGACCTTAACCGCTTTCCCACGACAAATCCGCATCCCAGTAAGTGCAACTTTTTGTGACAGCTGTAATAAATGTCGCAATTTTTCTTCCTAATCATACCGTTTCCTATCCAGCGTATTTCCTGGACCGCAGTAATATCCGCCTTGTACTGCGTGAGGATTCCTTCTAGTTTATGAGCAGCTCCGGGAGTGTACAGGGTTCTGACATTCCAGGAGCATACTCCCAAATCGTGTTCCTTTTTCGTGCGTTGTCGTCGTCGAGTATCCGTCCGTGTATCCGAGGCATCTTGCTCATTCATAACTTTGGGTTTTTTTACGTGGGCGGATTGTTAGCCCGCCGCACAACCGCCATTCTGGTCGGGGTTTTTTTCGCTGCATACGTTTGTTCACCTCCCAACGGTTGTCGAAGAGGCTATCCAGAGGGCGCCGCGAGGATCGCAGTATGTCCTGTATGTCCGAGCACATGCCCCCCTAGAGAGAGTTCAGCTGTTCTTTCTTTCCGGTTACGAAGTCTGCCCTGCCGCTAGTTGTCGGTAGTACCACGCCGAACTTCAAGTCCGATGGAAGTCGGAGATCAGTTCCAAAAATGGCTTCGGCGGGTGTTATTGCCGTTTATTTTTGCTGTGCCGAACGGTATGCCATTAAGAAAAGGGGAAGATGTTCATCCCAATCCTTCTGATCTCCGACGACGACTTTTCTCAGGTATTCCTCCATCGTCCGGTTGAACCTTTCGACCATGCCATCAGATTGTGGATGTAATGGTGTTGTCCGCGTCTTTCTGATACCTAGCATGTCACAGAGTTCTTTGAACACTGACGACTCGAAGTTTCTCCCTTGGTCTGAGTGCAGTTCCATTGGTACTCCATAACGCGAAACCCAGTTATTCACGAATGCATCCGAAATGGTTTTGGCTTCCTGGTTCGGGATGCAAAACACCTCAGGCCACTTGCTGAAGTAATCGATCACCACTAGTGCGTACTTGTTTCCAGCGTTGCTCGTTGGGAATGGGCCTGCGATGTCCATTGCAATACGTTCGAACGAAGCTCCAACATTGTACTGCTGCATATTTCCTTGAGTTTTCCTTACTGGACCCTTTGCCTTCGTACACTGTTCACACCTGCGAATGAAACGCGTAACCGACTCATGGCATCCTAAGCAGTAGAAACGTCTCTTGATCTTTTCTACAGTCTTGTTAACACCAAGATGACCCCCGCTTGGTCCCTCGTGGTATTCTCGGATGACCTCTTCGATTTGTCCTTTCGGAATTACCAGCAGATCGTTTACAATGTTCCCGTCCTCACTTTCCCAACTGCGGTAGAGGCAACCGTTCTTCAGCTTCAAACTCTGCCATTGAGCCCAGTAAGCTTTCACGATTGGGCTTCCACTGGATGCTTGCTGCCAACTTGGTCGAAAACCTCGTTCTTGGTAGTCGATGATGACCGCCAGATCGGCATCTTCTCGCTGCTTCCTTCCGACCTTCTCGACAGTCCAGGAATCTTCTGACAGCACCTGGAAACAACGGATGTCGGTGACCTGTTCCTTGGTCTCGGCGCGTGAACAATGTTTGCATTCAACATCGCAAGGTCGCCTCGATAATGCATCCGCATTTCCATGACTGCTTCCCTTCCGGTATTCGATACTGAAGTCATAACTCTGGATTCTCTCTATCCATCTAGCAAGCTGGCCTTCCGGGTTATTGAACTGCAGCAGCCATCTCAACGCTGCGTGGTCCGTCCTAAGATGAAAAGCTTGGCCATAGAGATATTTGTGGAAATGCTTGACACAGTCGACCACGGCTAAAAGCTCCCTCCTAGTTACACAGTAGTTCCTCTTCGGCTTCGATAGGATCCTACTGTAGTAAGCGATGACCCGCTCTCGCCCGTCAATCATTTGAGAGAGTACTCCTCCGATTCCATGTCCGCTCGCATCTGTGTCCAAAACGAATTTTCTCCCGGGACAGGATATGCAAGAATCTGCGCACTGCAGAGCATTTCCTTCAGGTGAATAAACGCTTCCTCCTGCGGCTTCTCCCACTTGAATGGCCGATTCTTTTTGGTGAGCTCGTGCAAACTGCTGGCAACGTTTGCAAATCCTGGTATGAATCGCCTGTAATATGTGCAAAGTCCCAGGAATGACCTTAACTCATGAAGACTCTTCGGCCGCGGCCATTCCTTAACCGCTGAGATTTTCTCTTCATCTGTATGGACTCCTTCTGCAGTCACCACGTGTCCCAAGTACTTCACCTCGTTCTAGAAAAGCGAACATTTCTTCGGGCTCAGCCCGGCTGCTTGAATACGTTCCACTGCCTCTTCAAGCTTCTTAAGGTGATCGTCGAAATCCTTGCCCATGACAATTATGTCATCCAGATAGACAAGGCAAGTCCTCCAGTGAAGTCCTCTTAGTACCCGGTTCATAAGCCTTTCGAAGGTGGCTGGCGCATTGCAAAGACCGAAGGGCATCACAGAGAATTGCCACAACTCTCCCCCGGCGGTGAACGCGGTCTTTTCCTTGTCTTGCTGGTCAAGCTCTATTTGCCAGTATCCACTTTGCAAGTCCAGCGTCGAGAACCACTTTGCACCAGATAGTGTGTGCAAGGTGTCGTCGGTTCTCGGTAAAGGATAGCTGTCCTTCTTCGTTACGTCGTTCAGCTTCCTATAGTCCACGCAGAATCGGGTGCTCCCATCCTTCTTCTTAACAAGCACTACTGGCGAACTCCATGGGCTTGCAGATGGTTCGATCACGCCCTCCTTTTCCATCTTGTCGATTAGTTTGACCACCTTGCCTTCTTTCGCCAAAGGTACCATCCTCGGTGGTTGCTGGATCGGTCTAGAGTCCCCTGTGTCTATTCTGTGCTTCACAATTGATGTTCTTCCACAGTTCTTACCATTTGCAAAAACTGTCCAATATTTACGGAGCAGGGAGAGTGCTTTACTTTTCTGCTTCTCCACTAGGTGTTGCGTCCACTCTCTGGCCATTGTTTTTAAGAAGGCTTTGTTGAACTGGATTTCCTGTTGTTTCTTATCATCGCAGTTCATAACGGCGGCAGCTTCTTGGCATTGAGCGATCGTTGTTCCCTTGTGTATTGTCCTAGGTGTACTGGCAGGATTCAGGACTCGTACTGGAACCAACTGGTCTTGTCGGGGTTCCACCAGAGCCCTTCCAACAATGATATCGCACCCACCCACATTCGGCTTGTCCCCGCATCCTCTTCTATCTTTGCCCAAACCACAGCTTCTGCATTCGGGGGAACTGTTTGGCGCGCTTGCACGACTATTCGCCTGACCTTGCTACCCTGTCCATTATCTATTGTTATTGGGAGCTCCAAGTTGGCATACTTCATCACTTTTTGGTTGAGGTCCAATGTGAAGCCATGCCTAATCATGAAGTCGACGCCGATTATGATGTCATCAGTAATGTCCGCAACGATGAAATAATGCTGAAACTCAACGGTACCCATCGTAATTTTTTCTGGACCTTTCCCCTAACTTCCGCCTTCTCACCAGTTACTGTACGAAGCCTTACCTCAGAAACCAATCCGATTCGGTTGACTGAATGAGTTGCGCCCGTGTCCAACGTCAGCAGATATCGTCCCCCGTCCATCGTTCCCTCGATGACTAGGCTGGTTGCACCCCTACAGATTCGGGATACGAGGATGCTGGGGCACTCCAATGTGGGAGCCAGCGCACGCCCCTCTGCACTGACTCGTTTTAGTTTAACGGATTGTTAAGTGCACCTTTTGCACCTCCACGGTCGCGTTCACTCCCATGGTCTCTTTTTGGCGAACTAGACCTCGAACGCTTTCTTCGCAGGCGGCAGTTCCTCGCAATGTGCCCCTGCTGGTCGCAGATGTAGCATCTACCCGGGAATGAACCACTCCTACTAGCCGTTGTTGTTCTCGAACCATCCTGGTCTTGAGATATGCGCCGTAGTTTGATGGAAGGTCGGCATATCAAGAGCGATGTTTCACATGCGAGAGCGCTGGCAACTGTCTCCTCGAAAGATGTCTTCGGCAGGAGAATCAGGCTTCGTTGCGTTCGGGATCCCTTAGCCCTTGGATGAAGGAATCCGTTTTTAGTTTCTCCACCACATCAACTGGAACACCCGCGTAGGCTAGATGAGACAGCCTCTCGATGTCGGCAGCATACTGCTGGATGGTCTGGTTTCCACGCTGCTTGCGTCCTTTAAGTTCCAGCTTGTGCATCTCCTGCATGTGCTCACTGCCGTATCTTCGGTGAAGAGCATCCCATGTGGCTGTGTAGTTCCTTCTCTGGGTCTCCGGGATGGTCTGTAGAACGTCAGCTACTTCACCTTTAAGGGAAATTACTAGGGCAGCCACACGATCTTCCTCTCCCCATTGATTCCGTTCCGCTGTTGTCTCGAACTGAAGCTTAAAGATGTTAAATGCGCTCGTGCCGTCAAAGTTGGGGGCTGTGAATTTCGGTGCTACAGCCGGTACGACGTTTCCTTGATGGTGAACGTTCTGGATAGTTTTCTCGAGTTCCAGAACCTTCTTATCCAGTGTCTCGATTCTCTTTTCCTGGTTATTTTCGAGATCCAGAACCTTCTTATCCAGTGTATCGATTCTCTCTTCGACGCCCTGGAACCGATCGTTGACGGCTTGCTGGATGTCTCTCAAGCCTTCTCGATTGTTCTGTAGCATCTCTTCCAATGTCTCTAGCTTCTCTAGCTTCTGACCTATGGAAGTTGAATTCTCCTCCAACTTTCTACTTACAGCAGCGGAATTTTCCTCCAGTTTTTGATCTAATTTCTGGCTCAGGGAAGCACTCATAGCATTCATAGCCGCGAGAATTTGCCGCATTTCGAACGCTGGCTCAGTGGATGTCGACGGCTTCTCCACCCTGAATTCATAACTCTCCCAGTCGACACCTTCTTCCTGCAACGCCGATCGCAGTCTCTCCACCAGGTTGGCTTTACTTCCCACTGTGGATAATTCCCGAGCATCCAGCTCTTTTTTCAGTTGTTCAATGGTCAACTTTTCCAATTTCACCATTTTCTCTATCTCTTAACAATTCTGTTGCGGAGATGCAAACGGACGGCTAAGTTCGAATTTCGCTGTAGAAGTTCGAAAGCTCTCTGGAAGTGGAGATTGGAATGATGTCAACTTCCAATGGCGTAATGGTACTTGTCAGAGCATTCTAGGGATTTCCGAAGGGGAACTTCCAACGGCGAACGTTCGAGAAGGTGCACTGAGTGCTATATAAGCGTGAACACTCGCCCTCGGCATTCATTCAGTTTTGTGGTATTGAACAGCGCGTGACGAGTCGGTGTGATCAAACAGTGTGAAAATAAAAACTCTCAATAAAGGTTTGTTTGTGTAATAAAGTTTAAAGTGGATAGTATTGGATAATAAAGAAAAGTGGTGATGCTACACAGATAATTGATCTGTGGTGAAAGAAAAAAAAAAGTGTGTATGTTTTAATTCGGATAAAAAGGACAATTATAGTTTATCGCAAGCCAGTGGTGCGAACCCTATTCGGTGTGGGATCGAATAATTCGTAACATTTGGTGTCAGAAGTGGGATTGCGAGTAAGCGAGTGGAACGTTTATTTAAATTGTGAATTGCACTATTAAAATTGAATTATTAAAAGAGTGAGAAAATGGTGAAAGCGGAAAAGTTGACCATCGAACAACTGGAAAGAGAGCTGGATGCTCGGCAATTATCCACAGTGGGAAGTAAAGCCAACCTGGTGGAGAGACTGCGATCAGCGTTGCAGGAAGAAGGTGTCTACTGGGAGAGTTAGGAATTCGGGGTGCAGAAGCCGTCGACATCTACCGAGCCAGCGTTCGATATGCAGCACATTCTCGCGGCTCTTAGAGCTATGAGTCAAAAACTGGAGGAAAATTCCATCTCCCTGAGCCAGAAATTAGATCAAAAGCTGGAGGAAAATTCTGTTGCCGTAAGTAGAAAGTTGGAAGAAGATTCCACTTCTCTGAGTCAGAAACTGGAGGAAAATTCCACTGCCGTAAGTAGGAAGTTGGTAGATAATTCCACTTCCCTGAATCAGAAGCTGGAAGAGATGTTAGAGAACACTCGAGAAAGCTTAAGAAACATCCAGCAGAACGTCGACGATCGATTCCAGAATGTCGAAGAGAAAATCGAGACACTGAACAAGAAGGTTCTAGATCTCGAGAATAATCAAGAAAGGAGAATCGAGACACTGGAATCGCGGTTCGACAGGAAGGTTCTGGAACTCGAGAAAACTGTCCAGAACGTTCAACATCAAGGAATCGTGGTACCGACTGCGGCATCGAAATTCACAGCTCCCAACTACGACGGCACGAGCGCTTTTAACATCTTTAAACTGCAGTTCGAGACAACAGCGGAACGGAATCAATGGGGAGAAGAAGATCGTTTGGCCCTTCTAGTAATTTCTCTTAAAGGCGAAGCAGCTGGTGTTCTACAGACCATCCCGGAGACCCAGAGAAGGAACTTAACAGCCATATGGGAAGCACTTCACCGAAGGTACGGCAGTGAGCACATGCAGGAGATGCACAAGCTGGAACTTAAAGGACGCAAGCAGCGTGGAAACGAGACCATCCAACAGTATGCTGCCGACATCGAGAGGCTATCCCATCTTGCCTACGCGGACGTTCCAGTTGATGTGGTGGAGAAGCTAAAAACGGATTCTTTCATCCAAGGGCTAAGGGACCCCGACACGCAACGAAGCTTGATTCTCCTGCCGAAGACATCTTTCAAGGAAACAGCTGCCAGCGCTCTCGGATGTGGAACATCGCTCTTGATATGCCGACCTTCCATCAAACTACGGCGCATATCTCAAGACCAGGATAGTTCCAGAACAACAACGGCGAGTAGGAGTGGTTCATTCCCGGGTAGATGCTACATCTGCGACCAGAAAGGGCACATTGCGAGAAACTGCCGCCTGCGAAGAAAGCGTTCGAGGTCTAGTTCGCCAAAAAGGGACCAAGGGAGGGACCGCGAATGTGGAGGTGCAAAAGGTGCACCTAACAATCCGTTAAACTGAAACGAGTCAGTGCAGAGGGGCATGCGCTGGCTCCCACATTGGAGTGCCCCAGCATCCTCGTATCCTGAATCTGTAGGGGTGCAACCAGCTTGGTCATCGAGGGAACGATGGACGGGCGACAATATCTGCTGACGTTGGATACGGGCGCAACTCATTCAGTCATCAGAAACGGATTGGTTTCTGACATTGAACCCTTTTTCGAGGTAAGGCTTCGTACAGTAACTGGTGAGAAGGCGGAAGTTAAGGGAAAGGTCCAGAAAAGGATTACGATGGGTATCGTCGAGTTTCAGCATGATTTCATCGTTGCGGACATTACGGATGACATCATAATCGGCGTCGACTTCATGATTAGGCATGGCTTCACATTGGACCTCAACCAAAAAGTGATGAAGTATGGCAACTTGGGGCTCCCATTAACAATAGATAATGGACAGGGTAACAAGGTCAGGCGAATAGTCGTGCAAGCGCGCCAAACAGTTCCCCCGAATGCAGAAGCTGTGGTTTGGGCAAAGATAGAAGATTATGCGGGGACAAGCCGAATGTGGGTGGTCGAACCCGACAATAGAAATCGACCCAGCGATATAGTTGTTGGAAGGGCTCTCGTGGAACCCCGAAAAGACCAATTGGTTCCAGTACGAGTCCTGAATCCTGCCAGTACACCTAAGACAATACATAAGGGAACAACGATCGCTCAATGCCAAGAAGCTGCCGCCGCTATGAACTGCGAAGATAAGAAACACCGGGAAATCTAGAAAAACAAATCGTTCTTGAAAACAATGGCCAGAGAGTGCACGCAACATCTAGTGGAGAAGCAGAAAAGTAAAGCACTCTCCCTGCTTCGTAAATATTGGACAGTTTTTGCAGATGGTAAGAACTGTGGAAGAACATCAACTGTGAAGCATAGAATAGACACAGGGGACTCTAGACCGATCCGGCAACCAGCGAGGAGGGTACCGTTGGCGAAAGAAGGAGAGGTGATCAGACTAATCGACGAGATGGAAAAGGAGGGCGTGATCGAACCATCTGCAGGCCCATGGAGTTCGCCAGTAGTTCTTTTTAAGAAGAAGGATGGAAGCACCCGATTCTGCGTGGACTATAGGAAGCTGAACGACGTAACGAAGAAGGACAGCTATCCTTTACCGAGAATCGACAACACCTTGGACACACTATCTGGTGCAAAGTGGTTCTCGACGCTGGACTTGCAAAGCGGATACTGGCAAATAGAGCTTGACCAGCAAGACAAAGGAAAAGACCGCGTTCACTGCCGGGGGAGAGTTGTGGCAATTCTCTGTGATGCCCTTCGGTCTTTGCAATGCGCCAGCCACATTCGAGAGACTTATGAACCGGGTGCTAAGAGGACTTCACTGGGGGACATGCCTTGTCTATCTGGATGACATAATCGTTATGGGCAAGGATTTTGACGATCACCTGAGGAAGCTTGAAGAGGTACTGGAACGTATTCAAGCAGCCGGATTGAAATTGAGCCCGAAGAAATGTTCGCTCTTCCAGAACGAGGTGAAGTACTTGGGACATGTGGTGACTGCAGAAGGAGTCCACACAGATGAAGAGAAAATCTCAGCGGTTAAGGAATGGCCGCGGCCGAAGAATCTTCATGAGTTAAGGTCATTCCTGGGTGTTTGGGTCACGATGACGTCACGGCAAAGAAAAGGATGGTGTATGGAACATTTCATCAACCGGGCTCAACAAGGCCCCATCGGTGCTATAAAAGTGACAGCAATTGCACATATATATATGAGAAGAAAAAGGAATAAAGACACAGTTTTTTCATATCCTAAAGCATCTAGTGGTTTTATATTTTAAGCGGTTTTTTTTCAAAACGACAGTATTGGTTAACGGATATATATAATATATATATATAACGTACATTATTTTTCTGGTCCTTCGAGCCGGATATTTCCGAGACATTCACTTGATTAAAACAACACAAAAAAAAAAAAAAAATTGTACGACGAAACCCAGCAAGACGTCAGTGGACAGCAGCGAAGAGACTCCAGTGGACAGCAGCGGAGAGAATCCAGTGGACAGCGGCGGCAAGACTCCCGTGGACAACACCGAAAACCAGCAAGACGTCAGTGGACAAAAGCGGCAAAATTCTGGTGGACAATTCCTACAAAAAACAAAAAAACATAGGAGAAAGTTTTCGGCGAATAAAGCGCAGTAAGTAGATTTTTTACTTACTTTGTGTATCTGTTTTGGCTTTAAAAAAAAAAAAAAAGTGGAAGGCTTCAGCTGTGTGATGTCGTTCGGACAGCTTCAGAAAAATATCCTTCTTCGGATTAAGAAGGATCACGACAATTTTAGTAAGGCGGACAGCCAACGTCTCAAACGAGAAAACTATTTGAGGACTCGGTTGAACTTGTTGGAGGAGACATTTGCTTTGTCCAACAAATACAATGAGGAACTCATCGGCGGTGGCAAGGTTGAACCAGAGTTCGCAAAAGAAGATTTCGCGGAGATGCATCAGAAAATACTCGAGATCTACATCGACTACCGAGCGGACATCCTGGATGCTATCGACAAGCTCCCAAAACCCGTGATATCGGGCAGTGATGATACCAACAATAAGACGTCAAGCAGCAGTGACGAACACGGGAAGGACCACTGTCACAATGATTTGAGACTGCCAAAAATTAACCTTCCCAACTTTGCTGGCGGTTATGAAACCTGGAGGTCGTTCCATGACCTATTTGTCTCCCTTATACATACCAATGCTTCGCTGACGGACGTTCAGAAACTACACTATTTAAAGTCCAACGTGAGTGGTGAGGCGGAAAGATTGCTGCAGCACTTGGCGATCGATAAGGGGAACTATAAACGAGCATGGACGATCCTGGTCGAGCGCTTTGACCATAAAAGGGTTCTAGTGAACACACAGTTTAAATTATTATTTGGGCAGGCAATAATTACCAAGGATACTGCCGAAAATATTAAACGCCTGCTGGATACGACTAGGGAGATCATCCATTCCTTGGAGAATTTAGGTCTTCCAACCATACATTGGGATGCAATTCTCACATACATCAGTGTCCAGAAGCTATCCCCAACGACACAGCAGCTGTGGGAGGAAAAATTAGGTGCCAGAAGGGAGTTGCCCACTCTAAAAGAATTTTTTGAGTTTTTAGAATGTCGGTTTCGCTCACTTGAGGTGCTTGATCAACCATCAACAGTGAGTAACAAGTCTGGCTATAGCAAAACAGGGTCGCGTCAGGTGTTTCACTCTCAGCAAGCACAAAGGAGTAACACGAATTGTAGGGTTTGCCATAAAGGTCAACATTCACTCAGAGAGTGCAAGAAATTTTTGCAAATGGACATAGGTAGTAGGCGCCAAGCTGTGTATGAAGCGAAAGTCTGTGAGAATTGTTTAGCTTACAGCCATTTCAAGCAGAGATGTCCCAGCTCGAAGTGCTGCTACTTCTGTAGGCAGCGCCACCACACATTGCTGCATGATGGTCCATATAATCCTGAACATACTCAATCTGTCGTCCAATCCACTATTACCCCCTCTGTCGCACAAACCACATATCATCCCAACACAATGTTACAAAACCAAACACAACACATGAACAGCAATAGGCATTCACAAGCACACACCTACCAATCATCTCTGACGAATCCGAACGCATCAGAGTTCCAATCGCGAAACGAACTGCAACCGGGCTCCCATCTCAGCAATTACCACGTCCACACCAGTACACAGGTATTGCTAGCTACAGCATTAATCAGTGTTAAGACGGCAGCAGGGGGCAATTTAAGCTTGAGAGCTTTGGTGGACCCAGGATCGGAAGCATGCTTCATTACCGAAGAAGCAGTTCAGCGGCTAAACCTGAAAACCAAAAGGACATTTGTCGAAGTTAGTGGGTTGGGGAAGGTCAGCAGTGGAGCATCCCATAAGGTAGTGGACCTTACTTTCGAGTCGCTTACGTCGAATTTCGCAGGTAAATTGCGAGCATTAGTTTTCAAGTCCCTGACTGGGCTTCTCCCGGCGCAAAAAATTGACTTCGATAAATGGCACCACCTGAAAGGATTACCACTAGCAGACCCCACGTTCCACTTGCCCGCCAAGGTTGATTTACTATTGGGCAGCGACATTTATGCCGAAATCCTAATTGGAGATGTGATTAAATTATCAGGTCCAGTCGCTCAAAAAACTCATCTAGGTTGGATCTTGTTGGGAAAGGTACCCAAGGAGATCCAGACGCCGCTACACAGTTTCCTAACGCACACAGACCTCGATACAACACTCCGCCGGTTCTGGGAGATTGAAGAAGAACCCTTCGCCAAGTACGAATCAGAAGAAGATAGAGTTTGTGAGGAACATTATTTGGCAAACACAAGACGACTACCTGATGGCCGTTATGAGGTCCGGCTGCCATTCAAGGCTGGTGAATATCCACGTATGGGTCCGTCTAGACAAGGTGCGGTAAGGCGTTTTCTGCAACTGGAGAAGAAACTTCACAGCAACACAACACTGTTGCAGGAGTATTCGAAATGTATTTCAGAGTACCTTGAACTCGGCCAGATGAGTCCTATTGAGGATAATTATGAAGTACTCAATACACCCTTCCATTACTACATCCCACATCATGCTGTCATTAAGGAATCCAGTACCACCACGAAGTTGCGGGTGGTTTTCGACGCAACCTTCAAACCAATTTTTGGCTCTTCCTTAAATGAAAAATTGATGGTGGGACCCAAACTGCAGAGAAATGTCATAGATGTCATCATGAGATGGCGTAAGTATCGATTCACGTTTACTGGTGACGTGGAAAAAATGTACCGTCAGATCCGTATCAACGTTCCTGATGCTGACTACCAATTGATCTTGTGGAGGGAAGATCCGAGTCAAGAGTTAAAGACATTCCGGCTGCAAACAGTGACGTTCGGAACTGCATCGGCACCATACTTGGCTATAAGAACATTATTGAAGCTTGCGGATGATGAGGCGTTGAGGTTTCCTCTGGCCACTTCCGTTATCAAGGAAGAGACCTATGTCGACGATGTCATCACTGGTGCGGACAGTATAGAGGAAGCCCAACAAAGGCTGAAAGCAGTCAGCGATTTGTTAAACACAGCTGGATTCCATTTGCGCAAATTTGTCAGCAACCATGAGGAGGTACTGCAGCAAGTTCCACCGGATCATCGGGAAGTAAACTTTTCCATCCCCTTTGAAGAAACGTCGAACGTAAAAACCCTTGGGTTAAGGTGGTTACCAATCCCCGACGTTTTTTCATATCAGGTAGCTCAATTCAAAAGGGAAGAAGTTACGAAACGGTCGATGTTATCATCCATAGCGAGGCTGTATGATCCTATGGGCTGGATTTCGCCTTGCGTAATCAAGGCAAAACTGATGATGCAACAGCTTTGGTGGAGAGGTCTGGAGTGGGATCAACCGCTCCCATCAGAAGTCCAACAGGAATGGCTAGTCTTCCGCGAGGATCTTCCATCAATTGAAAAGGTCCAGATTCCAAGATGGATCAATACTACAGAGAAAATCAAGAAGTTGGAAATTCACGGTTTTAGTGACGCTTCCGAAAGAGCGTATGCAGCAGCTGTGTACCTGAGAGTTCTTGACGAAATCGACAAAGTTCACGTCCATCTGCTGTTCTCCAAAACCAGGGTAGCTCCTTTAGCCACTGTAACACTGCCAAGATTAGAGCTATGTGGAGCAGTTCTGTTGGCAAAGCTTTTGTATGAGACGTCCCGATTGTTGAGTTTAGAAGCGGCTACGATATGGGCATGGACAGACTCTGTCATCACATTGTGCTGGATCCGAGCACCCCCCTCGAGATGGAAGACATTCATCGGTAACAGAGTGTCCCAAATCCAAAAACTGACGAACTGCAAAATTTGGAGGCACATACCTTCCGAGCTGAACCCAGCAGACTTAGCGTCACGTGGAATCAACCCGTCGATGATAGTGCACAACACATTATGGTGGAAGGGCCCCGAGTTCTTGAGGCAAAGCTGGAACGAGCCCATCCCAAAACAACCTTCCTGCCTAGACACCCAACAAGAAGCTCGAGCAACAGTTGTTCATCTGCACTGTGAAGAAAAAAGTTGGCTAGTATCATTTATTGAAAAGTGTTCGACACTTTCCAGAGCAACTCGCATAATCGCTTACTGCTTACGCTTCGTGTCGAGATCAAAAATGATTGACGGGGACCAACCTAAAGGAGTACTGTCGCCAGATGAACTACATGGTGCGCTGATGAGGATTGTTCGCGCAACACAGGAGGACATGTTTCGAAAGGAGATGGCTGGAGAAGATAAGAAAAAGGATGGTTTAAAGGGCTACAACACACTAAATCCCTTTAGGGACACCGACGGTATCATTCGAGTGGGAGGTAGGCTACAAAACTCAAATCTACACTTTAATACCAAACACCCAGCAGTCCTCAAACCCAACCATCCATTCACCAGTTTGGTAATCCGGGACGCCCACGAAAAAACGCTGCATGGAGGGACACAATCGGTTATTGCCTACATTCGCCAGCGGTTCTGGATATTTGCGATAAAAAACGCAGTTAAAAAACACATCCATGCTTGCACTATCTGCTTCAGATTCAGAGCGAAGCCAATGACACAATTGATGGGCAATCTTCCCGCTTCAAGAACTGCAATGTCCAGACCGTTTAGTAACGCAGGCGTAGACTACGCGGGTCCCTTGGACGTGAAGACATGGAAGGGGCGTAACGCGAAACTGCTAAAAGGATACATCGCCATATTCGTTTGCATGGCTACCAAGGCGATACACTTAGAGCTGGTAAGCGATTTAACCACACAGGCATTTTTAGCAGCTTTCCGCAGGTTTGTGGCCCGACGAGGACTGTGTCGACAACTGTTCAGCGATTGTGGAACGAATTTTATCGGTGGCAACAGAGAATTGAAGAAGCTGCTCGAAGAGGCGAAAGCAGACTGGGCGAATGTGGCAGAGATGTTAGCGAACGATGGCACCAACTGGCATTTTATTCCACCTGCTTCCCCACACTTTGGTGGCTTATGGGAAGCAGGTGTGAGATCAGTAAAATTTCATCTGAAGAGGGTAGCTGGAAACCAAGTGCTAACATATGAAGAGCTGACCACACTTCTAACTCAAGTAGAAGCGTGTCTGAATTCACGACCACTATGTCCGCAATCACAAGACATCGACGACTTGCAACCGCTAACACCTGCCCACTTTCTAGTTGGAGAGCCGTTGCGAGCACCACCACAACCAGAGTACCAACTCGACAAAATTTCGCACCTGGAACGATGGAAAAGGGTTCAGTCGCTGACGCAGTCGTTCTGGAAAAGATGGAGCAGCGAATACCTTTCACGTCTGCAACAGCGCCCAAAATGGACACGGGTTAATGGCAACCAGATAAGGGAAGGCGACTTGGTGCTATTAAGGGACGATCGACTTCCGCCACTGAAGTGGAGCTTAGCGCGAGTTATCAAGCTGCATCCGGGTCCAGACAACTTAGTGCGTGTAGTTACCCTCAAGACCGAGTCATCTGAGCTGAAACGTCCTATAACGAAAATATCTCCCCTACCAAACAACACATGCACCGCGGAAACGACATAGACATATGTAAAACCAAAACCACGAATTCCAAAAGAACACAATTCAACGTCAATACTTGTTAGTAAACAACACATCACCTACGCAACCACATACAATTTAAAACAAACAAAACGAAACCAATATTTCAAAATATATAACAAATCAACACTACTACAGTCCACTAATATCCTCAATAACGATTTCATCTAATCCTAATTCAACACAAAACACAACACAAGAGCTATACAGATTACATTTCAACACAACACTATTGCTAATCAACATCACTTCAACACAACACAACACTGTCATAACTACACTATACATCGCATTTCTACTCTATTGCTGATCCTTAAATCTAAATCCTTAAATTTAACTTAACACACCAAGCCCGACTTGCTTAAGTTAGAGTAGTACGCCGCCACCGGGTATTGTTGTTTTGCATTATGCCCAGAGATAAATAACATCATGCCCATCAACCTGTCATCAGCGTGACAGGTTCCGCTGTAGGTTGTCACTTCCGTCTTTGTTTTGGTTGTGTCAATAGTAGCGTACTAGATTAGAATTGTTTCCATATTGTACTAAACTTTTCGTTCCCTTTACATGAGGTAATATGAAGTTCAACCAGGGTCGTCAGCGAGCCATGACACACAAAAAAAAATCAACAACCGAGCACTAAATAGAAGGAAGGTCACAGTTGCGAACTTCGTTCACAGGGGGGGAGAATGTTTGGGTCACGATGACGTCACGGCAAAGAAAAGGATGGTGTATGGAACATTTCATCAACCGGGCTCAACAAGGCCCCATCGGTGCTATAAAAGTGACAGCAATTGCACATATATATATGAGAAGAAAAAGGAATAAAGACACAGTTTTTTCATATCCTAAAGCATCTAGTGGTTTTATATTTTAAGCGGTTTTTTTTCAAAACGACAGTATTGGTTAACGGATATATATAATATATATATATAACGTACACTGGGACTTTTCACATATCACAGGCGATTCATCCCAGGATTTGCAAACATTGCCAGCAGTTTGCACGAGCTCACCAAAAAGAATCGACCATTCAAGTGGGAGAAGCCGCAGGAGGAAGCGTTCATTCACCTGAAGGAATTGCTCTGCAGTGCACAGATTCTTGCATATCCTATCCCGGGAGAAAAGTTTATTTTGGACACCGATGCGAGCGGACATGGAATCGGAGGAGTGCTCTCTCAAGTAATTGACGGGCGAGAGCGGGTCATCGCTTACTACAGTAGGATCCTATAGAAGCCGGAGAGGAACTACTGTGTAACTAGGAGGGAGCTTTTAGCCGTGGTTGACTGTGTCAAGCATTTCCGCAAATATCTCTATGGCCAAGCTTTTCATCTCAGGACGGACCACGCAGCGTTGAGGCGGTTGCTGCAGTTCAAAAACCCGGAAGGCCAGCTTGCTAGATGGATAGAGAGAATCCAGAGTTACGACTTCAGTATCGAACACCGGAAGGGAAGCAGTCATGGAAATGCGGATGCATTATCGAGGCGACCTTGCGATGTTGAATGCAAACATTGTTCACGTGCTGAAACCAAGGAACAGGTCAGCGGCATCCATCGTTTCCATGTGCTGCCAGAAGATTCCTGGACTGTCGAGAAGGTCGGTAGGAAGCAGCGAGAAGATGCCGATCTGGCAGTCATCATCGACTACCAAGAACGAGGTTTTCGACCAGCTTGGCAGCAAGTATCCAGTGAAAGCCCAATCGTGAAAGCTTACTGGGCTCAATGGCAGAGTTTGAAGCTGAAGAACGGTTGCCTCTACCGCAGTTGGGAAAGTGAGGGGGGGAACATTGTAATCGATCTGCTGGTAATTCCAAAAGGGCAAATCGACGAGGTCATCCGAGACTACCACGAGGGACCAAGCGGAGGTCATCTTGGTGTTAACAAGACTGTAGAAAAGATTAAGAGACGTTTCTACTGGGTAGGATGCCATGAGTCGGTTACGCGTTTCATTCGCAGGTGTGAACAGTGTGCGAAGGCAAAGGGTCCAGTAAGGAAAACTCAAGGAAATATGCAGCAGTACAATGTTGGAGCTTCGTTCGAACGTATTGCAATGGACATCGCAGGCCCATTCCCAACGACCAACGCTGGAAACAAATACGCGCTGGTGGTGATCGTTTACTTCAGCAAGTGGCCTGAGGTGTTTTGCATCCCGAACCAGGAAACCAAGACCATTTTGGATGCGTTTGTGAACAACTGGGTTTCGCGCTATGGAGTACCAATGGAACTGCACTCAGACCAAGGAAGGAACTTCGAGTCGTCGGTGTTCAAAGAACTCTGTGACATGCTAGGTATCAGAAAGACGCGGACAACACCATTACACCCACAATCTGATGGCATGGTCGAAAGGTTCAATCGGACGATGAAGGAATACTTGAGAAAAGTCGCCGTCGGAGATCAGAAGGACTGGGATGAACATCTTCCCCTTTTCTTAATGGCATACCGTTCGGCACAGCACAATTCAACGGCAACAACACCCGCCGAAGCCATTTTTGGAACTGATCTCCGACTTCCATTCGGCGTAGTACTACCGACAACTAGCGGCAGGGAAGACTTCGTAACCGGAAAGAAAGAACAGCTGAACTCTATCCATCAGTTCATCCGGGAGCGACTGAACTTGGTCAGCGATAAAATGAAGGCGCGATACGACTTGAGGGCGAATACTTCTGGATTCGAGACCGGACAATTGGTATTGCTGTACTACCCACAACGAAAAAAAGGCTTGTGCCCCAAACTGCAATCAGCCTGGGACGGACCATATGAGGTCATCAAGAAACTCAATGACGTGATATACCGGATACAGCAGATAGGAAACAGACGGGCGAAGTATAAGATTGTCCACGTAGAGAGGTTAGCGCCATATTACGGAGAAGGATCCAATCGCTTGTTCGAGGACGAACAAGTTTAGTAGGAGGGCAGTGTTGCGGAGACACAAACCCACGGTTAAGTTCGAATTTCGCTGTCGAAGTTCGAAAGCTTTCTTGAAGCGGGGATTGGAATGATGTCAACTGTCAACGGCGTAATGCTAATTGTCAGAGCATTCTAGAGATTTCCGAAGGGGAACTTCCGACGGCGAACATTCGAGAAGGTGCACCGAGAGCTATATAAGCGTGAACACTCGCCCTCGGCATTCATGGTATTGAACAGCGCGTGACAAGTCGGTGTGATCAAACAGTGTGAAAATAAAAGCTCTCAATAAAGGTTTGTTTGTGTAATAAAGTTTAAAGTGGATAGTATTGGATAATAAAGAAAAGTGGTGATGCTACACAGATAATTGATCTGTGGTGAAAGAAATAAAAGTGTGTGTGTTTTAATTCGGATAAAAAGTACAATTGTAGCTTATCGCAATCCAGTGGTGCGAACCCTATTCGGTGTGGGATCGAATATTTCGTAACAGTATTATTCCTTTTACTATTCCTTACGACAAACTTATTCATTACTGTATTATTCTTCTTGTTAAACTTATACCTTACTGTATTGCTATAGTCAATGTCACAAACAATATCGTACGCCATTGTATTTTTTCGTTTGAGTCGTTAATAAACTGTCGACGGGGTCACACCGCGAAACGAGCACTCTGTGTTGTTTTTTCTTTTACGTACCCCTTAACGATACATCCAAGTTGGATACAGTGCGCATGCATTCGACGAGTTAAAGAAGGGCTTAACTTCATTTCCTGTTCTTGGTCATGTTAGTGCTGACGGAGAATATGTACTTGACACAGACGCGAGTGATTTCGGCTTGGGGGCCGTGCTGTCTCAACGGCAGAATATAGTGGAACGCGTGATTGCTTACTTTAGCAGGGCATTCAGCAAAGCAGAACGTAATTACTGTACGACCCGCAAGGAACTTTTAGCTATGGTAAAGGCTATTGAACGTTTCACGTGTACTTATTTGGTCGCGAGTTTGAAGTGCGGACTGCTCATGCGGCGTTGAATTGTTTGTTGAGTCTTAAGAACCTCGAAGGCCAGCTAGCACGTTAAATGGAGCGTCTCCAACAGTATAACTTTCGAGTCAAACACCGTGCAGGGAAAGGTCATCTCAATGCTGACGCCTCATCTCGCCGACCTCGTGCTGATGAACCGTACTCACTGCGATGTTAAGGAACAACATCGTTCTATTAAGAAAATGCTAAAAGTAAACACCATCCGCTTAGTGGGTAGCGAGTTCGATCCTGAGAAGCTTCAACGTGCACAGGAGGCAGACGGCATTATCTCGCAGGTGATTACGTGCATAAAAAATGGAACTCGGCCCATATGGAACGAGATCTCGAAGGAAAGCAGCACGCTTAAAGCATACTGGGCCCAATTCAACGCTTTAAGCTTCCGAAACAATCTTTTGCTAAAGAAGTGGATTCCGACCAAATACCAACACCCGGAGCGTCGACTTCCTGTCGTCCCACAATGTCTATTTATTGAAGTCATAAGGCTATACCATGATACACCTGCTGGAGGACACTTCGGTTCAATCAAAACATTTAAGAAGGTAAGATCACGATTCTACTGGGTTGGAGCGCGAAAGGATGTTGAGCGGTATTGCACACAATGTGATCTGTGGTCACAAGGTAAAATCGGCTAAGTCGTTTTTCCGTACTATTCAGGAGACGTGTTTAAAGCTTTAAATTGGCCTGGGAAATTAGGAGATTACTATATCGGTTTAAATTTTTCACAAAGGTGAGGGCTTTTCCTATCTCTTCCACTCCTCCTACGGTCTGACGTTTATAAGAAATAAGAAACTTAAGCTGTCTTGATTTGCTTTGTTTTTTACTTACTTACTTACTTACTTACTTACTTACTTATCAGGCCTGCGATCCATGGAGGATCTGAGCCTGAGCTATAGCTGCCATAGGCCAAGATGTCTTACATCCGCGATTACTTGGTCTTTATACCGGAGGTTCGGTCTTCCTCTTCTTCTCGAACCAGGAGGCTCGGAGTCGAAGACCCTCTTAGCTGGAGCGTTGGTGTCCATGCGCTCGATGTGGCCGAGCCAGTGTAGTCGACGGGTCCTTGCCTTCCGGACTACATCCACATCTTGGTACAGCTCGTAGAGTTCGCGGTTGTGTCTTCTTCTCCATTCACCTTCCTCACAGACAGGACCAAATATCCGGCGCAGAATTTTTCTTTCGAAAGAACCCAAAATCAGCTCCGCTGTCCTGCTTATCGTCCAGCTTTCGGCTCCGTACAGCAAGACTGGCAGAATGAGCGTTTTGTAAAGCATGACTTTGGTCTTTCGAGTGAGGAGTTTTGACCCCAGTTGTTTGGACAAGCCGAAGTAGCAGCGGTTGCCAAGGGCGATTCTACGCCGGATCTCCACTGTGGTGTCATTTGTGGAATTTACGTTTGCCCCGAGGTAGACAAACTCCTTAACTACCTCGAAATTGTAGCTGTCAATTGTTATGTTTTGTCCCAGGTGGTGAGCGACGGATTGGTTTTTGCTTGACAGCATGTATTTCGTTTTGTCCTCATTGATCTTAAGACCAATTCGTTTCGCCTGTTCTTCAATCGCCGTGAATGCTTCCACAGTGCCACGGCGAGAACACGCGATGATGTCGATATCATCCGCGTATCCTAGCAGCTGGATGGACTTGTAAAAGATAGTGCCTTCCCTGTTGACGCCTGCCCGTCGCACTATCTGCTCCAGCACCAGGTTGAAGAAGTCACATGACAGCGCATCTCCTTGCCGAAATCCGGTGCATGTTTCGAATGGTTCCGAGGTCCTAGAATCGAGTTGCACGGTGCATCGCGTGTTTTTTAGCGTGGCGCGACACAACTGGATCAGTTTTACCGGGATTCCGAATTCGGCCATCGCCCCAAACACTGTTTCACGATGAATGCTGTCGTATGCGGCTTTGAAATCGATGAAAAGATGGTGTGTATCGATTTGAAACTCGTTGGTCTATTCCAGGATTTGTCGGAGTGTGAAAATTTGGTCTATAGTTGATTTGCCGGGCCGGAAGCCGCACTGGTAGCTGCCGATTAGTGCGGTGCAAAATGGTTTTAGACGTTCACACAATACGCTGGACAGGATCTTGTATGCGACATTGAGCAGGGATATACCTCTGTAGTTCTTGCAAGAGGTAGGATCGCCTTTTTTGTGGATGGGGCATTGCTTTGTTTTTTACTAGGAAAAAACCTAAGTTGAGTGAAGCTGTTATTCCATACAAAGAAATGCAAATTACGCAAGCAAAGGTCAAGTTTGGTTGTTTTTCTCTAATATGGTCAAAGTAATTGCAAATTCTATCTTCAATCTGCTCTTATATTTCTAGTTTGTCATAAAGATTATCTGAAAATGAAAAGGGTATATTGTTTGCATAGAATAATATCAATATACCTATTATCATAGTCAAAAGGATTTTTCATTAATTTTCGAAACCAAACAAATTCAATTTTTCTCCATGCGAAAGCAAAAAATGTTGTGAAGAAGTAAACACAAAAGTTATTTTCAGAAAATAAAAATAATTAAGGGGTAACGTTGAAATTTAAAGTAAAAAATCTTCTTCATCCACCTCGGTTAGGTCTGGGTAAGTGTCAAATCCATCAGCCTTGGATTGGAGGTTGTTATTAAATGAATGAAATTCAGGATCTATGAACGTTTGCAACTCAAGAAGATCTCTTTTCTTCTCCACAGATATGTATGCAACTTTATTCATTTTTGGAAGTTCCCTTTCTTCAAGAGAAATTACCTCTCGCTTTCCCACGCTCAGTGTTTTAAAGGGTTCATCGTCACATAGTGAAGTTTTGTACAACATCTTGTCTAAACCCTTATTGTAGCGAAGCCATCTTACAGCATTTAAAATAAATTGTTCGCCGTTTTCATTAAGTCTTTTGAATCGAAATTTTGTTTTTGCGAGCTCATTAAAGTTGAAAAAATCCGAGCTCTTCATTTCGACTACATCCATCTTAGGTCCAATTGAGTTAATAAACTGATACCAGTCTGGTGGAGACTACGACGTCACTACCAAGAAAAGTGCTGAAGCCACACCACACAAAACATTGGAAATCTGCCTCGTTTGACAGTTGTGGGTGGCATTGGAATTTTCCCCGCTTTTAATTTTTCCCATATGTATGTATATGTATTCTGCGAAGAAGAAAGAATAAAGTATTTTATTACTGTTTTAATAAGGAAAAGGTTCGGTTGTTTCTTTTTCCTTTCTCTTTCTTGTGCAATTAATTTGCGTTTTCGTTGCCAAAATACCGTTCAAGTCACGAACATTTTATTGGTCCTTCGAGCCGGATCCTGCGCAAACAAGTGCGAAGGAAAAATTACCTGCTGAGGAACCACTCCAAGGAGGCAAACAATCCAAAGGAAAAGAAAATTTACTTGCCGAGGAATCACTCCAACCCAAAGGTAGAAGTCAACCAATCTGATCACCAAAGGAACCAAGCGTGTGTTGTGTGTGCAAGTGAGTACATGAGTACGTTTATTAATATATATATATGTTATATCAGAGCCAACTTGTGTACACCCACAAGAGCTCGACTTCAAATTCAATAAAAATTAAAAATGTAAACAGCATTGATTTGATCCGTACGCAATGTAAACAAGCTGCGGTCAAATCATATGCAACATAAACAATTTCAAACCAATAGACGAGAACGATCATTGTTTACACAGCTGCAGCTTAATGGCAAAATGCTTTTAGCCGAAGTCAAGTGGATGCAGCTGCGTCAGCATAGTTCTCGTGATTTATGTATGAAGATCAAAGTCCAAAAAAGGGACGCTGTCGAAGAACAGCACAAAGTATATAAAACACTTCATGTTCATTTTTGAAGGAGTTCAGTTTTAAGATGTGATTCAGTCGAGTTCAGTTCAAGTTCGAGTTCAGTTCAAGTTCAAGTTCAAGTTCTTAGTTAAGTTCAATGTCAGTTCGGTTTAGTTATTGTTCGCTTAAGAAAAGTTTAAGTTCATACAATAAAAATATTACTTAAATTTGAAAGTCTTTCCTTTTGTTCGGTGATGTTCTCATTGGGAGAACATAAAATCAATTTTTTTTTCTTGTTTGTAAAAGTACAAACATAAATGGCGCAGTCGGTAGGATCTCACTAAAGACTTAAGCGAAAATTAATGAAGAGATGAGATCCCGTGTACGAACCGTAAAAGGATTTTAATAAGTGATAAATTGTTGAACAATATTCGAAAAGTGAAAGGTGTAAAAGAATCGAACGAATATCGATATCTTTAGCCATCTTAACTGAAATTCAGCGAACAAGAAGAAATTATTTAGTATCCCATTACCAACGCATATGGTTAATGATACAAAACCTCATAGAGAGGAAATAATTTCGAACCGATAGTGAACAGTGAGTGAAACATTATAGACATACAAAAAAAAAAAAATTATTAAACGGCCGCAACGTGATCGAATACTAAAGAAGGAAGACAACTGGCTTTAGATCCTTGTAGCCCAACGTGTTAATGAAGAAAAACGTCAATCGAATCAGACGATATTCGCAGCGTGAACAAAGAGCTGATTTATTCAACATTCAACGAAAACTCAACATTCAAGTCAACATGGAAGCAGCAGCAGCAGCCGTACCACCAGCAATAGGTAACAATAATAATAGTTTAAACTTAAGATGTTTAGAACTGAACCCACTGAAATACATTGAACGACTCCAAAACTTTGACGGCAAAACTGAAGATTTGCCAATATTCATTCAGAATGTCGACGACATTATACCTACTCTACTAACATACAATGACCAAGGTCAACGAATGTGTATAAATCTGTTGAAATCTAAATTTATAGGTAGGGCCAGACAAAGCATAGAAATACATCCTCACTTGACAAAATGGACTGATATTAAGTCCATGTTAATTGAAATTTTTGGTGGCTATTTTTAAGCAACCAATTGTACGAAGAACTAAGAGGTTCTCAATATAGAGGTGATGTTAATAAATTTTATAATTACATCCAAAAAACCCTTTCATTGTTAAATCAGAAATGCCTCCAAGAGAATAATATTTCTGATATTACTAAAAATAACGAAACAGCTTTGAATATTTTTAAGGAACGCTTACCGATACACATGAGGACAATCCTCTATGCCCTAAAACCAAATACAATGGAATTAGCATTTCATGAACTTAATCATGCAGGTTCTATTACTCGTCCTCAGGAAATAGATAGGCAGAATAGATTCGAAACAAAAACTCGAGATAAAAATACATTTAACAATAATAAGAAACAAAATTTTAATAACTGGCAACCAAAACAATACATACCCAGAAACAATTATAGTAATTATCACGATAACAAAAATAATTATAATCATAACAGAAATAATTATAAACAATTTCCTCAAAAACCTGAACCCATGGATGTTGATCCTTCATCATCCCAAATTAGGCGTGCACCTGTAGCTAGTTATGTAGGAAAAACCCAAACGGAAGCAAATTTTCGGCATTCAGCCTCGGAACCTCTCTTCCCTATATTAAATTGGAAAAAGGGAATGTAACCATAAGACTCCTCATTGATACTGCAGCAACTAATAGTCTTTTGCGTGAACAAGATTCACCAAGGGAATATACAAAATGGCGTAATAAACCAATGACAATAAAAACAGCAGGAAACCCAATAGTTGTCACAAAAGACGTCGTAATACCAAAGAATAAATTTGCATTATCAGTCAAAAATGATTGTGAATTCCAAGTACATAACTTCAATGAAGAGTATAATCGACTAATTGGAAACAATATTTTGATTCCGAATTACGGAGAAATAAATTACAAAAATAAAACATTAAAATTGAATAACGAAATCATACCTATTTTCCTCAGTGAAAATGAAGAGAAAGAATATGAAAAAACGGTAAATTATTTTAATGAAATAAAACCTATGGATTCCATGCTAAATAATGAAATCAATAAGGATCTTCGAACAGATCACTTAAATAAAGAAGAAAGGAAAATATTACTTAAAGTAATAAAAGAATGCGATAAAGCATTTTACAAAAAAGGCGATGATCTGTCTTTTACGAACCACGTAAAACACAACATCCCTACGGAAGATAATTCCCCTATTTACACGAGGATATATAGATAACCTGAGATCCACAAAAAGGAAGTGGATAGGCAAATAAAAGAAATGCTTGAATCAAAAATAATTCGGCATTCTACTTCACCTTATAACGCCCCAATCTGGGTCGTACCTAAAAAAGAAGACCACGCTGGTAATAAAGAGTGGCGCATGGTCATCGATTATAGAAAATTAAATAATGTAACTAAGGAAGATAAATATCCTATACCAAACATGGACTCAATATTAGACAAATTAGGACATGCAGTGTATTTCTCTACACTGGATCTAACAAAAGGTTTCTATCAAATAGAAGTAGAACCTAAGGACAGAGAGAAAACAGCATTTAGCACTCTATCTGGACACTATGAGTTTACACGGATGCCATTCGGCTTAAAGAATGCACCCACAACCTTTCAAAGACTTATGAATGAAGTCTTGAAGGACTACATAGGGAAAATGTGCTATGTCTATCTGGATGATATCATCATATTTTCCTCGAGCCTACAAGAACATATGGATTCACCCCATAAAATTCTAGATACACTTAAGAACGCAAATCTTAAAGTATCATTGAATAAATCTGAATTTTTACGTAAAGAAACAGAATTCTTAGGGCATGTGGTGACTCCAAACGGTGTTAAGCCAAATCCCCAAAAAATTGAGAAAATAAAGAATTTCCCTATTCCAAAGACAGTCAAAGAAATTCAATCCTTCTTAGGATTAACCGGATATTACCGCAATTTTATCTCTGACTACGCAGCGATTATAAAACCAATGACGTTATGCCTTAAAAAGGGTAGCAAAATAAATACTGAGAACGAAAGCTACAGAGAATCTTTTGATAAATTAAAAACTTTAATGACAAATGACCTAATAAATAGGCACCCAGATTTTTCAAAAGAATTTACTCTAACTACCGACGCAAGTAACTTTGCCATTGGAGCCGTGTTAAGTCAAACACATGGGCCCCTCTCATTTGCTTCGCGTACCTTAAATAAACATGAATGCAATTATAGCACAATCGAGAAAGAACTTCTTGCAATAGTATGGGCAACCGCACAGTTTCGTCATTATTTATATGGACGCAAGTTCACTATAAGAACTGATCATCGTCCGTTAGTTTGGCTTTCAAATTTGAAAGAACCAAATTCAAAGCTCCAAATATGGAAAATTAAGTTAGGAGAGTATGACTTTAATATTCAATATATACAAGGGAAAGAAAACAAAGTAGCCGACGCCCTCTCTCGCGTGAAAATAAATATGTTGGGAGAAGACGATCTAATTACGCAACATAGTGCCGAATCAGATAATTCAAATTTAATTCCTATAAGTGAGAAACCGATCAATATTTTCAATCGACAAATAATTGTTAAAGTCAGCGAAAATGACGAAGAAACAAATATTATTTATCCACATATTGGGAAGAGAAGAATTGTATTCACACGCAGAGAATTTAAGGAGAAGGACTTTGAAGATATTATTAAAGAAGTAGACATCAGTATGTTAAATGTTAAATGGTTAAATATAGAAGACGAAGACACCTTTAAGAAATTCCAAGATAAATGGAAGTTGGAGAATAGAAAATCTATTCAAATATTGCAAAGGAGCATGAAGCTCTTAAAAGATATTAAAATGGACGAAGTAAATAAAATAATACTTAAAACTCATAAAAACAACAATTACGTTGGTATAGAAAAGGTTTATTTAGAATTGATTCAAAAATATTATATTCCTCATTTAAAAACCCTCATAAATAAACAAATAAATAATTGCCATCTATGTATGACCAAAATTGAAAGAAATCCAATAAAGTTACCTTATGAAAAAACGGAAACTCCCAAAAGTCCTAATGAACATTATCACATAGATATATGGTTTCTTAACAACAATAAAAAATACCTTTCATGTATAGATAAATTAAGTAAATATGCGGCTATTGAACCAATAAAACATAAAACATATACAGATGTTTTAAACGCATTAATGAAGATCTTTACTTATATGAAAAAACCTAAACAAATAACCCTCGATAACGAAGACGCTTTTGTCTCTGAAACATTAAAAAATTTCTTAGAAAATAATGAAATCAATGTTCATTATTGTACAGCTAATCGTCATACAGGTAATTCTGACATAGAACGCCTTCATAGTACACTCAACGAACACATTCGAATTTTGAGTCAAATACAAGAAGCCAATGAAGAGGTTGAACCAATAGAAAATTCTACCAAAGCAATAGACACTTATAATAATGTCATTCATTTAACAATCAAAGAGAAACCCATAGACGTACATTTCAATAAAATCGACAATGAGCTAATCTATAAGCGTATTGAGGAAAATAAAACTAAAATATTAAATAAATTAAACATTAACAGAAAAAATGAAGAAATAGATGAACGTTATGCAAAAATAACGGAACCCGAGAAAATTAAAAACAAATTAACCCCAAAACATTTAAAGGTAAAGGTAATTAACAAATCTGATAAAAAATACACGCTAGAAGAAGGTAACAGATTTAAGAAAAATCCCAATCGTATTCTTTACAAAGATCAATTTAGGAAAAAGAAAAAATTCCAACAAATAACATCATCAAATTCTAGGCCTCCTGAAGATACGGCATCAAATATCGCAACATATGGTGATAATGCGGAGAATAACTCTAATCTTGATGACTACTACGATCCTCAACCAAGTACAAGCGGAGTTAGAAGTAATAGACCTAAATAGAGGCAATGGTTTTGCCTTAATACAGTTAAAAGAGTACCAATTAATAAAACACTACGACAAAATACTTCATATAATTAATTTGACAGAATATGCGAAAAATATCGAAATAATGGAAGAAAATATAGAAAGAATGCCTGAAGAAAACAGTGGCATATCTAGGAAAATGTTAGAACTACGAAAAGAATTTGAAACCCTTCTACCCTATCCTAAGCAAAATAGATACAAAAGAAGTTTATTAGATATAGTAGGAACAGGTTTAAAATTTTTATTTGGAACCATGGAGAATAATGACAAGACAGAAATTGAAGAACATTTAAGGATAATTGAACTAAACGACCATAATGAAATCAAAAATTTAAACAACCAGATAATAATTAATGACAAATTTAATAAACAGATACAAATACTGACTGATACCTTGAATAATGAAACTCAAAACATTATGCATAGACTCGACAAATTTATAGGTAGCTACGACTACGTAAAAGATATAGCAAAGATACAGTATGAAATTAAGTTAAGAGAAAACATTGATTATTTGTACGAAGACATAGAAAAAATTAAAGAAATAATTATGACCTCCAGACTAGGAGTACTAAGTAGAGATATTCTAACCATAGAAGAAATTAACATGTACGACATTAATATTAACAATTTAGAAGAACTAAATCTTAGTTTAGCTTTATATAAAACGAACATTATATTCATCATTAATGTACCAAGACTAACTGAAGAATTATATAAAGAGATACAAATAATCCCTATTCCGAACAAAAACGATTATTTAGAAATACAAATTGATAATCATTTTATATTAAATAAAGATGAAAAAATATACTTTCCAAAAAAAACGATAAAAGATTTAACAGAAATGAATAATGAATGCATAAGAAATATATTAACTGAAAACATGACTAATTGTGTATATGTAAAAAATACAAAAGAATCTGTAAAAACAGTAGGAATGAATCACATTATTGCTATTAATCTAAGGAAACAAAATCTGAAACAAAACTGTAATAAACAAAATATTGTATTGGAAAAAACATATATGTTAAGGCTAAAAAATTGCCAAATTACAATAAATAATATAACATATCAAAATACAGAATTTAGACATGAGGTAATAATACCCAATACAATCAAAACAATTAATTATACTGAAAAGCCAAATCTAACCTTTGAAAAATTGCACTATAACAATATTAAAAACAATGAACTTATAAATGAGTTGACATATGAACAAAAGACAACAAAAACATATGTCTATTCCATTACAATGATAATAGTAATTATATTGACTATACCTATAGTATTTCTATTATGTAAAATTTTTATAAAAAGAGATAAAAAGATTGTAAATAACATCAATCTTCCACGAGTCACTTCCCAACCCGTAGAAGACTCTAAAGGGGGAGGTGTTATATCAGAGCCAACTTGTGTACACCCACAAGAGCTCGACTTCAAATTCAAAGTTAACACCCTGCACTAGGGCCACGAGCCGAACGCGTGAAAGCAAATCATCCAGATTTGCTTAGTCAACTTTTTTCGGGTACGAACGCGTTCTCACGAATTAAGGTGCGGACGCGTTCCCACGATAGAGGCGCATACACATCGAATGGATCAAGTGCAAGGGTATCACATGACACGCGCATGAACCACGGCCGACAAATGTATCGGCAGGAAATGATGACACCGCAGCTTGGGAACGGGACGAAGGCTTCGAGTGCAATTGGGATTAGATTTTAAGTTAGTTTTAGATCAAGTGTGGAACGATTCAGACGCGTAAAATAAATATATTAATGAAACGGATAAAAGTTTTTTCCCTGTAAGTCGAACCGTTGGGGAGAGACAGAAGTCTCTCCGTTCGCGTTTTTTTTATAATTTCTCCAAGGAGAAATCCTTAACTGGCGCCCGAGCAGGGACCGGCAATCATTGTATCCTTTTCGCCTGTGGATCGGTATGAAAACAGAATATATACGCCCAATCGGGTGCAAGTCACTGTACCCATTGGAACACAGTTGACTATTTATTTCTGAATACCAACTTTTCGCATACCCATGGGAACATGCGGATATCCTAGAGGGCTAAGGGATACAATAGTGAAGATCGTCGTACCACGAGTAGGTCGCGTACAATTATTAACGTTCGCGACTAAAAGGGATAAATACGACCCTTCCATTGCCGGTTCTCAGGAAACTATCGAGAATCCTAACAAAAAAATTATTCATATCTCCTTCAGGAAATCGGACTGAGAGATACTGAGATAAATTAAGTTAAATACAGTGTGAGATAATAAGATAAATAAAAATTACAAAGTTCATAAAATTTTAAAACAGAGAGAGCTACGTACATATAATACCAGAGCTCCGAAAAGAAAAATCTGATACGAGAAACAAAAAAAACAAATTTGAAACAGTTAGTTCAAGTCAAAACCTCTCAAAAGAAAAAAATCCCATACACAAAAAAAAAAAACAAATTTGAAAGAATTAGTTCGAACCAAAACCAAAGTCCGAAAGAAATTGAATTAGTGAATTAGAAAAATCGTCAAATAGGCGTAGCGTAAAGAAAATCCAGAAGGAAGTGAATAGTACCTACTACATTTTCAAACGAATAGATCAAATTTAAGCTTGTAGAGTTGGTAGAGAATAAATTCACAAGTGCATAGAAAAAGAATATAAATAATAGTATAAGAAATAATATAGTGAATTGTGAAAGTAATTTTAAAATTGAAAAGAATAAAAGAAATAAGTAAAAAATTTAATAAATTAGAAGGGTGAAATTGAAGTGTAAAAAGGGGTAATCCGGAGGTTTGTGCGGTAGTGACGTGAAGCTAACGTAGTTCGTGAGTGAGTGTTTTTAAATCCATTTAATTTTGTGAAGCTAAAGATATGGAGTCCGTCCAGAAATCCTTAACCGAGTTAACCGGGGCAGTTAACGTAATTCTGTCCCAACTCAAGGATTTGGAAGGTCGCCTTAAGCGTGTTGAGGAGACATCGGTCTCTGAAGTTGCTACCGACAACGAGGTCAGCGCAGGACTTCGTGGACCGAAAACCGAGGCCGATCTTCGTGAGATCAGCCGCCTACCAGACTGTGTTAAGGAGTTACAAACGTTCGCAGGTAACCCGACACATTATGTATCTTGGGTACATAATGTCGAGGGAATTTTAAAAGATTTCGATATAGTTAGACATAAGCCTATATATCGTGCGATTCTGCAGCACATCAGGCAGAAAATTAGAGGTGGTGCCGATACGGCTCTCGTATCGTACAACATCTTCGACGATGATTGGCCGGCAATCAAACGCTGCTTGTCGTTGCACTATGCAGACAAGCGCGATATTAGAACACTCGAACACCAATTGAATCAACTGACTCAAAGGGGTTCGAGATTAGACGAATTTTACGCTGCCGTGAACCATCAATTTTCATTAATAATTAATAAGATAAAGACCGAGTCCTACACACAAGAAACAGTCAATGCTCTTGTGGAAACCTATCGGAATCGCGCCCTTGACGTCTTTATTAGAGGCCTTAACGGTGATCTATCGCGTATGCTTATAATACAAAAGCCGAAAAATCTACCGGAAGCTTATTCCGCCTGTCTTGAAATCCAAAATTTAAATTATAGGAGTCATGCGATCCATCCCACAAACTTTTCCAACACGGTAACGGCTCCGACAAACCAAACTTTCAAGAAGGAGATCCATTCTCCTCCTCGTTTTAATAAATACCCAGCTAACAACTTCAATCGTCACCATCTGCGTTGTAACGATAACCCGCCACCAAGGCCGAGTGCTCCTAAGCCCCACGAAAAGATGAATGTAGATCGTTCGGTTCAATCCCGAGAGGTCAATTACATGAACCGGCCAGTAGGTCACCCTAACCCATTCAAAAGAAGAGCCGTCTCTGAAAATTTTCCAAATAAACAACAAAAAATTTTTAATATGACCACGTCCAGCAACGAGGAGGAAAGGGAGTACGAGTAAGCCGCACAAGATGCCACGGAGGAAGTAAATCTTATGAAAAACGCCTATCCAGCGTTCCATATATAGGGTACGTCCTCGCAGATGGTACCATTCTCAGTTTTCTTGTCGACACAGGTACGAACAAAAATTTCATCAGTCCACGGGTGTCGGGGAAAACTGAAAAAATTTCAAAACCATTTAAAGTCCATTCAGCGGGCGGTGATATTCTAATTACCGAAAAAACTACTGGCGCTTTCTTTAAGGGAGTCGGAAACGACTCTGTAACAACCTTCTACGTACTTCCTGGGCTCACTTCTTTTGACGGCACTATCGGCGACGATACTTTAAAACAGTTAGAGGCAGTCATCGATTGGAAGGAAAATTTGCTTATTTTGGGACGAAAAACTAAGATTCCGCTCAAAAACAAGATTTCAAATGAAGTTAATGCTTTGCTTGGCGAGGACCTCCCCGAAGGGGTCCGAAGTGAATTGCGAAGCATAATTGAAAAATATAGCATAATTTTCGGACCTATCGATGTACGAGAACCAATTAAAACCGCTATTAAAGCTGAAATAAGAACCTCGACGAATGAACCGGTTTATACGAAAAGCTACCCGTACCCTGTTTGTATGAGAGACGAGGTAGAAAAAGAGATCAAAACTTTGCTCTCGGAGGGTATCATTCGACCCTCAAAAAGTCCTTACAATTCCCCAATCTGGGTAGTACCCAAAAAGCCCAAACCGTCGGGGGAAAAACAGTATCGCATGTTCATTGACTTTAAGCGACTAAACCTTGTCACGGTTGCTGACGCATACCCTATCCCAGATATAACTTCTACACTTGCCAGCCTAGGCAAGACTAAATATTTCACTACTTTGGATCTAACATCCGGTTTCCATCAGGTGCCAATGAAGGAGTCAGATATACCCAAGACCGCATTTTCCACAATGAATGGGAAGTACGAATTTCTTCGTCTGCCCTTCGGCCTGAAAAACGCGCCGGCTATCTTCCAGAGGATGATCGATGATGTCCTGAAATAGTACATAGGAAAGATATGCTATGTATACATTGATGACATCATCATATTCGGTGGAAGCATTGAAGAAAGCCTCCAGAATTTAGAGACTGTGTTTTCCAGACTAAGGGAAGTGAACCTCAAGGTGAATTTAGAAAAAACTAATTTTTTGAGAACAAGCGTGGAATTTTTGGGTTATGTGATTACTTCTGAAGGTATCCGGCCGGATCCCAAAAAAGTTTCTGCCATAGAAAAAATCTTGCCTTAAGGGACTGAAAAGTTTCTTGGGCCTCACTTCCTACTATCGGAAATTTATACGTGACTACGCTAAAGTTGCAAAACCTTTGACTAATCTGACTAGGGGTGAAAACGCTCAGATAAAAGCAAACCAGTCTAAACGCGTTGCTATCCATCTTAACGAAGAAGCACTTCAAGCTTTCAATGATCTGAAGTGTCTGCTGACGTCAACTGAAATACTTGCTTTCCCTGATTTTGAAAGACCGTTCAATTTAACAACAGATGCGTCTAATTACGCCATAGGAGCGGTACTGTCACAGGGTGAGTTCGGTAAGGATAGGCCAATTGCTTACATCTCCCGTTCCCTCAATAAGACCGAGGAAAATTACGCAACAAATGAAAAGGAGATGTTGGCAATAGTCTGGGCTCTGGATAACCTTCGTTCTTATGTCTATGGGGCAAAAAAGGTCCGCATCTTTACTGATCACCAACCACTGAATTTTGCTTTAGGGAATCGGAACTTCAACGCGAAGCTGAAGCGGTGGAAAGCCCGCATAGAAGAGTATAACTACGAATTGATTTACAAGCCAGGTAAATCCAATTTTGTGGCTGATGCTCTTTCAAGATTGAGAACCGAGGTGAACCACTTATCCGACTCGGCGTTGCTTGAGGAGGAAACAAGTTCGAAAACACCCGAAAATGGTTCTGCCACTACTACGGCGAGCGAGGGTACGAGCGATGCTGCCACAGAATCAGCGCATGAAGAACATGCCGAAAGAGCAACGAAAAACATTAAGCAGGAAACTCCGAGTGGTGATCCTGACAATGCTACCGAGACGGCAAGCGAAGGCGCTTCCTCCCTGCAAACTGCCCATAGCGCAGAGCAGGATAGCACTGATCTCATCCCCCATGTCGAGTCACCCATCAATGTTTTCCGCAATCAAATCATTGTAAAGGTAGGTAAGGGCCTGGAAATCTATGAGGAACCTCATCCTGGATTCTCTCGGCACTATGTGGCAATAATGAACCCAGACAAAGAGAACCTCACAGATATGCTAAAAACCAGATTAAGGCCTAATGTTATAAATGGGATCAAAATACCAGAGGGCTGTCTAGGAGCCTTGCAACAAACCTACTTGGAAAACTTTACGGCATACAAGTTGAGAATTACGCAAAGGATTGTGGAAGACGTCACAAATCCAGACCGGGTGTGCAAGCTAATCGTGCAAGAACACAGGAGAGCGCACCGAAACCCACGGGAAAATAAAGAACAGCTGTTGGAGAACTACTATTTCCCCCGAATGAACAGCCTTGTTAAAAAATATACGAAAACTTGCGAAATTTGTACTGAAAACAAATACGACCGACATCCCATCCATCCCGAATTTCAACCAACCCCTGTTCCTTCCTATCCATGTGAGATCCTACATCTAGACATAATCGAAATCCAAAATGAGAAATTCCTTAGCTGCATAGACAAGTTTTCAAAGTTTGGTAAGCTGTTCCATATCAAAAATAGATCTGTTCTCCACCTTAGGGAGAAAATCATTAAGATTCTTCATTACTTTACCGTACCGAAGATTCTGGTCACCGACAATGAGCGCAGCTTTCTAAGCCCAATCATAGTCAATTATATAAAAATGCTGGGTATACAACTCTACTGCACCCCCGTACACCGATCGGAGGTCAACGGACAGGTGGAAAGATTTCATTCGACCATCATAGAAATCTTCCGTTGCCTCAAGGTTGAGTATAAGGACCTAAGGCTAAGGGAGCTACTGGGGATAGCAGTAGACAGGTACAATAACACGATTCACTCGGTCACTAAACGGAAACCGATTGACATATTCTTCGGTCGGGTTCAAAGGGTCAATTACCAGAACCTGACTGATTTCCGCAATAAGGTGAATAAAGACTTGAGGGCTGAGATTCTGAGAAAACAAAGAAGTACAAACAACGGTAGAAATAAAAAAGGTCTCCTCCAAAGAAATATAAAACGGGAGACATTATCTTTACAGCTTCCAAAGGCATTAAAGCAAAAAATAAGCCACTCTACCGCAAAGAAACCGTGGCAAAAAACAATAAGGTAACCGTCATCACCGCGGATGGCAGAAAAGTGCATAAGGCTCACATTAAGAATATCTAGTTCACATCCGCACAACTCTCGTGTCGCCCCGTATACAACCCTTAAATAATATGTACATGTATTCTTATTTAAAATAAGCCTATTTGTAGTCTAATGAAGGTTTTGACGGTTTATATCCTAAACTTTTCTAAAATAAATGCGTAAATTATAATGTAAATTTTAATTGATTTTATTCATTCCCATCGGATGTATGTTCCCAAACCACATCACTGTATTTCAGACTATTGTTCCTAAGCGCTGTGCGTGGATACAACATCTTCAAATACGAGGAACCTATTGTTGCAATCAAGGAAGGCAAGGCATGGATAATAAATGGATACTTTAAACTGGTGCACGTTATCCGGTTACAGGAGTTCGATGACCTACTTGAATCAAAGAACAAATCAGCAAACGAGAGTGTGAAAGAACCCGGAGGACGAGCCGTAATTGAATTTTATTCAAATCAAATACGAGAACGAATCCGGTTGCTTAAAGGAAGATCCCGAGAAGCAAGATAGATAGATTGGATTGGTTCTGCTTGGAAGTGGATCGCGGGGAACCCGGACGCTGCGGATTGGAGCAAAATTCTTCAAAGTGAACAGCGCATTGTAGAAAATAACAATCACCAATACAAGATTAACGACAGACTTTTTGGAGTCATAGGCGATATCACAAAAAAAACCAATTGGATAATAGACCAATTTAAGAACGAGATCAGAGCGTCAAACACCGGCAGACAACTACAGGACATCTTGAATGAAATACTGATAATCAAACAGGAGGTCAATGAAATCGTACGAGCGTGCCAGATGGCAAGAAGTGGCGTGGTAAATACCAATCTTCTTGACAGTGAGGAAATTAACAGAATTGTAAACGAAATTGAAACCTTGCCATACGCAAATGAAATTGAGGCCGTGGAATATGGAACGCCGACCATATATTCTAACGGCTCAGTTTTACTATATATTCTTTCGATGCCCAAGGTGAGAAATGAAGAATTTAATCTGGTGTTGACGCGTTCACCCATCATTACCGGAACGCAAGTGGATCTAGATTTCGGAACGATGTTGGTCAATCATCATGAAACGTTTGGCGTAATTACGAAATGCCTTTCGCTGAATAACATGACAATCTGTGAGGAAAGGGCCCTGGAGCGGTTAGGTGAGGAAAGTTGCATACCCAGACTTTTAAAGGGAGGACATGCAGCATGCACGTTCCGGATCAATAACCAAGAGATCATCGAGTTAATAAAGGAAGACACAATATACGTCACAAACTTCGATGGTAAAATAGTGTCAAATAATGTGTCTAGATCTCTGAAGGGAATTTATGTGATACAACTGAATAACGAGGTGATTCAACTAAACAACAGAACATTCTTTAGCATGACGTCCACGAAGGTACAAGCCCTACCTTCTGCCCTCGTCAATATCACCAGCCGCAACCAGAAGATCGATGTGGGATACATCCATGACCTTAGCATGAGGAACATAGAGCGGCTAAAAGCCTTAGATGACCAACTTAACGCCTCTTCAGCAGCTAGCGCCTTGACCCTGATACTGTTGATATTACTTGCCTGCATCATCTGGCGAAAGATCAATCGGGACGTCGTCATCCCCCCGATAACAGTACCATCGTTAAGGAGGGAACCGGAAGAGAATGAGGTCCACCCGGAAGATCGCATACCGCATCCTTGCTCATCGCGAAGACACGCATTGGGCAGTGACGTCACACGCAATCTACGGGACGTAGATATTTAAGGGGGGAGGAGTTAACACCCTGCACTAGGGCCACGAGCCGAACGCGTGAAAGCAAATCATCCAGATTTGCTTAGTCAACTTTTTTCGCGTACGAACGCGTTCCCACGAATTCAGGTGCGAACGCGTTCCCACGATAGAAGCGCATACACATCGAATGGATCAAGTGCAAGGGTATCACATGACACGCGCATGAACCACGGCCGACAAATGTATCGGCAGGAAATGATGACACCGCAGCTTGGGAACGGGACGAAGGCTTCGAGTGCAATTGGGATTAGATTTTAAGTTAGTTTTAGATCGAGTGTGGAACGATTCAGACGCGTGAAATAAATATATTAATGAAACGGATAAAAGTTTTTTCCCTGTAAGTCGAACCGTTGGGGAGAGACAGAAGTCTCTCCGTTCGCGTTTTTTTTATAATTTCTCCAAGGAGAAATCCTTAACTTCAATAAAAATTAAAAATGTAAACAGCATTGATTTGATCCGTACGCAATGTAAACAAGCTGCGGTCAAATCATATGCAACATAAACAATTTCAAACCAATAGACGAGAACGATCATTGTTTACACAGCTGCAGCTTAATGGCAAAATGCTTTTAGCCGAAGTCAAGTGGATGCAGCTGCGTCTGCATAGTTCTCGTGATTTATGTATGAAGATCAAAGTCCAAAAAAGGGACGCTGTCGAAGAACAGCACAAAGTATATAAGACACTTCATGTTCATTTTTGAAGGAGTTCAGTTTTAAGATGTGATTCAGTCGAGTTCAGTTCAAGTTCGAGTTCAGTTCAAGTTCAAGTTCTTAGTTAAGTTCAATGTCAGTTCGGTTTAGTTATTGTTCGCTTAAGAATAGTTTAAGTTCATACAATAAAAATATTACTTAAATTTGAAAGTCTTTCCTTTTGTTCGGTGATGTTCTCATTGGGAGAACATAAAATCATTTTTTTTTCTTGTTTGTAAAAGTACAAACATAAATTATATATATCTTTATACATACGTAGGAGAAATATATACATACAGCACTCGTTAGACAGTACATTAATATAATTATACGTATATATATATATATTCATGATCACAATGAAACCATCGAAGTTAAGTAGGGTTTTAGCGCAATTGGAGAATGATGTAGGGAATTTCTCGAAGAGGGGTTCTAGTACTCGCACGACGAACTACCTATCGGGTCGGCTGTCCCTCCTAGAAAAGTCTGCGGAAGCAGCAGAGCAGGCTTATGAGTTGTGCATAGGGTCTGTAGATGACGGTGACGAGGATAAAACCTCCGAAATAGAGGAAGTGTATGAAAGGTTTCGCGAACTGTACTTAGATTATCGTGGAGACCTCTTGGATGCGATGGACAAGGTCAAGGCGACTGAAACCAAGACCAACGTCACTGAAACAACTTCACATAAAAACACTGAAATCAAACTGCAAAACATTCCGGTACCGGTATTCGCCGGCACGTACGAAACGTGGCGCGGTTTTCGCGATCTTTTCACGTCCCTGGTGCAACAGAACCCATCCTTATCGGAAATCCAGAAGATGCACTATCTGAAAACCAGCATTTCGGGAGAAGCGGAGAAAATTTTCTCCCATTTACCGATTGCTAACGGCAATTACGTCAAGGCTTGGGCAATTTTGCAGGACCGGTATGATCATCCACGGTTTTTGGTTGACACTCAATTGAAATGCCCCTTCAACCAGCCCACAGTCACTCAAGAGCGAGCTGATGCCATTAAGGAACTTTTGGACACGTCCACGGAGATAGTGCATAGCCTTAAAAGTCTTAAGATGCCAGTACAACACTGGGACGCGGTTTTGGTGTACGTACTGCTTTAAAAACTGCCGTTGAAGACACAACAGCTGTAGGAAGAGAGATTGTGTTCCAAGGATAACACCAAGGAATTAGCTACCTTCGACAAATTTAAGCAATTTCTCTAAGCCAGGTTTAGGACACTACAAGCAGTAGATTACCAACACGGTAAATCTCCAGCCGAAACATTGAAGAAGGTAGTGCAGCGTAAGGCACTCAACTTCCAGGTTCACCAATCCAGATACGAGTGCAAATTATGCAATAAGGGTTCACATCCCATGCCGAAATGCAGTAAATTTTTAAAAATGAGCACCTACGATTGCTGCAAAAATGTAGAAAGGTTAGGGATGTGTAGGAACTGCCTAGCATCTAGTCACCTGGTAGGTGTTTGTCCAAGCTCTCATCGATGCTATCACTGTCAGCAGAAACACCATTCGCTCTTGCACATTTCTCCATCTCAAGCTCCCGAAGCTGGTCAGCAGTCGTTCCACAGCTCCGCCATAAACCCCAAGGCTCCAAGTTTCCAACCCTTTAGCACAGGACTAGCTGTAAATAATCGGTCAAATGAAACACCTTGTTGTAGCAAATCTGTCAACACTTACCACTCCAAGCCACATACGTCAACCCAAGTCATGTTGGCCACCGCTATCGTGAAGGTTAGTGGTTCCTCAGGGAAGGTCGTTTCACTTCGAGCGTTGATAGATTCAGGTTCGGAAGCGTCGTTCATCACTGAAGCAGCCTTTCAACTCTTACAGTCGAGATACAAACCAACTGATGTTGAGGTCTCTGGGTTAGGTTTGGTCAACAGCGGCAGGTGTAAGAAGGTGGTCGATATAACCATAGGATCGTACCACTCATCTTTCAAGACCACTACACAAGCTCTTGTTTATAAGTCGCTGTCTGGGCATGTCCCGGCCCAGAGTTTTCCAGTTGTCGATTGGAAACATCTCGAGGGCTTGAGCTTAGCCGACCCCTCCTTTTTTAAGCCAGCCAGGGTTGATTTGCTGTTAGGCAGCTACGTGTTAGCTGACATACTCCAACCGGAATTGGTTAGACCCAACCAAGCCAACTTACCTTTGGCGCAAAACACCAAACTGGGATGGATTCTCTTTGGTCGTGTACCCTTAACATCTAAAACGGTGAACAGCTTCCACCAAAAACGTATCCTCGGTGACAGCTTAACCAAATTCTGGGAAATAGAAGAAGCTCCGTTCCACTATGCAGACAACCAGCAAAACATAGCGTGTGAGGAACATTTCTTACGAAGCATCAAGCGAAGGTCAGATGGAAAATGCGAAGTTTCTCTTCCTTTCAAGGGTAACGTTCGTCCGAGATTCGGAAACTCGAGAAAAGGCTCTCTCAGAAGATTTAAGTTGGAAGCTCGTCTCGTAAGAAACCAAGAATTCGAGATTCCAAATCAACCACTGGACCTTTCAACCGAAGAAGGAAAAAAACGAACACGGGTTCATCGCGCAGCGGTCAGTTAAAATCCAACAGTGCAGTTAATAGGGAATATCTCCAACTTCCAGAAGATCGTCAGGATAGTGGCATATGTACGTAGATTTGGTAAAACCCTCCGTCTTCATTATCCCAAATTTCCCCACTACATTCAAACCCTGCGGAAGAGAAAAGATCCAATAAGTCGCCCTTTTACGCCGGTTGAACTCGAAAACTCGGAACAAATACTCATTCGAAGCGCGCAAAAGGAAATGTTTCCAGACGGGATTAGCAAGGCAAGAGGTCTGGGATGTTTGCATCCATTCGTGGACGGAAACTGCATCATCCGAGTGGGTGGAAGACTAAGGCATGCCAACATAGCCTATGACCAACAGCACAATATCATACTGGATGCAAAACACCCATTCTCGAAACTCATCATATCGGAAGCTCACATGGTGACACTACATGGAAGTATGCAGCTCATGATGACCCATCTACGACTAAAATTCTGGATCTTCCAACTCAAAAGAATGGTCATGAAGCACATAAACCATTGCATCACGTGTTTTCGATTTCGAAACAAAACAGCACAACAACTGATGGGAGAATTACCAGCTCCTCGAGTAACGTCATCAAGACCCTTCACCAACACTGGCATCGATTACGCAGGTTCGATAAGCATCCGGGCTTGGAAGGGTAGAGGAGCTAAGTCCCCCAAGGGAAACTTAGCAATATCTATCTGCTTGGCCACTAAGGCCATACATATCGAAGAAGTCAGTGACTTAACCACTCTGGCGTTTCTTGCAGCTTATCGGCGATTTGCTGCACGGCGTGCAGTATGTGCTCAAGTTTATAGCGACTGTGGTACTAACTTTGTGGGAGCAGACGCAGAGCTACGACGTCTAATGAAAGAGGCGATTCAGGATTGGAACGGAATCGCAAGCGAGCTGGCCACGAGGCCGGAGTCAAAAGCGTTACATGCCATCTGAAAAGGATTGTCGGTAATGGGACTCTAACGTTAGAGGAGCTCGCTACACTGCTGACACCAATTGAGGCGTGTCTTAACGCGAGACCGCTTTGTCCCCTAAGCGAAGACCCAGACGATTTCAGCGTTTTGACACCCGCGCACTTTCGGATTAGAGAAACTTTACTCACCGTTCCGGAGTCAGATCTGACTCTGGCTGGCTGGTTGAAGCACCAGCCACAGCTAAGGGTAGGATACTTGGTCCTAATCGAGGATGAGCGAACCCCGCCAGCGAAATGGAACTTAGGCCGCATCATAGCCACCTATCCCCGAGAAAACAACATTGTCCGAGTTGTCAAATTAAAAACCCAACATGGAGAATAGAGAAGACCACACTGGAAGACCCCAGGTCTAGCAAGGGGACCGCTTAAAAAACAGTCATCCCACTTAAGCAATCAACATCAGCACACAAACTTTCAAACCCCACTGTCATCATACAACCCTATCATACACGCTCCGAGTAAGAGACAAAATCACTCACCCCTCATTCGCCCACATTCTTTGCATCACGCACTACCCTTTGTGTATTCTGTTTATCCAAGCAAGTGCATATTGACTAATTTTCGTTTCTTTCATGGAGGATACTCACAGGTATGCAGACGTAGCAGAAGAAGACCATCGTTTACACATGAACCACGTCGCGGGGGGAGAATGGTGGAGACTATGACGTCACCACAAAGAAAAGTGCTGAAGCCACCCACACAAAACATTGGAAATCTGCCTGGTTTGACAGTTGTGGGTGGCATTGGAATTTTTCCCGCTTTTCATTTTTCCCATATGTATATGTATTCTGCGAAGTAAAAAGAATAAAGGATTATTACTCTTTCAATAACGAAAAGGTTCGGCTGTTTCTTTTTCCTTTCTTTTTCTTGTGCAATTAATTTGCGTTTTCGTTGCCAAAATACCGCTCAAGTCACGAACACAGTTTCTTGGCACATGGATTTGAACACTTGGTCTTTTCTTCTTTTTTTCAATTAATGCGTGATCGCTGTCGTACTCCATATGGGTATGTCCGGGTTCTAAGAACTTGTGGTCGATAAAGTCAATTGATGGATTACTACTTATAAATACTAGGAACATAGTGGCAACACTATTTTGTCCTGAAAAAGAATCGCTGTAAAAAACGATTTGATCAGTATGAGTTGCAGTCATTTTTAGGTGCATGTAAATGCAGGACGATATTTCGTTGCTATCTCTCCCAGCAATTCCCTCTTGCCACATAAAACATTTAGCGGCGTTAGTCTCCCGGTCATGTACTGTTAAATGTCCAGAGCTGGCGTTTGTAGAAGCTCAGAGAATTTCTCAAAAATGGTGCGGGTAGGCAAATCAAATCCAAATGTCGTTTTTATTCTTCTTCTAGAGTCGTCTTTTCCTCTTCATTCAGAGCTACTTTAATTTTTGCTATTAGGGTTCCGCATGTTGCGCATCTAGCTTCGGTAATTTATATTTTTAGTTCATTGTTTTAAATATTTCTGAATATTTTGAAAGACTAACTGGTACTTCAGTGCTTTCTATGTATAATTTATGCATTATTGAAAGGTTGAGATTGGCATTTAAATACCTCTTAGCAGTATCACTCCTCGTATAATAGCTTTCAATAGCTGGGAATTTGTTAATGTGTTTCTTTACTTCTAGCTCCTTGGCCGAACTTATTTTATTTGGAAGGGTTTTTTTTCCACGAAGGTCTGTAAACGGAATTAAGGGGCAGGAAATGTTCCTTTTGATCACTCTTCTTATGAAGCATATCAGTTTCACCGAAGCACTGAGTAAAATGTTTACGGCATACATCTATTACACTGCCATTTAATCCAAAAGTGTACTTGACGGTGATTTCACGATTTCGTTTGCGCTTACTTGAGTTTACTATTGTGTCACATTTTTTGTCTTCGACAAATATCAACAAGCCAATGTATAATATTCTTTGATCGTAAGATCCCAAAGACCAGTAGTGGTTGAACAAAGTCTCAATATCGTGCAATAATACCTTACTTCGGCACTTTTTTCGACACTGATCGAATTCCATGCATTCCCTTGCTTTTCGTACGATTCCAGATTGTGTCACGTAACGTAGTCCACTATTTCGGAAAGTCTTTTTTTGATGTCTGATGTTTTTTTTTATTTGGCGAAGTTCGTAATGCATTCTCAATTTGTGTCCCAAGTCGGGACAATTCTTCACAATCCTCGTCACTCGGAGCACTCGATGATGCAATAAAATCTGGATCTTTAAGTGAATCGTCTGAATTTTGCCACTCAGGGATTTTCTCCAAATTGATGCCCGATGAAGTATGTAGGTACTTCCTCAATGATTCCTGGCGATACACCACATGAACTTCTAAGAACAGTTAAAAATAGTGTATCTAAAGTAATTTTTTAAGGGATAGTTTATATTATGTATGTAAGTATTATAATAAAAATAAGGATATGTGTATGCACATTCCATACACTGAATAACTAAGCAAATGCATATGCACTTGCTAACAAAGGACTAATAAAGGCCTCATAGGGGTAGCATCTATCCGACGGATGCTGGCCTGCTAAAAAGCGAGAAGAGCCACCGCAGTCCCATCTCCACCTCCTCGTGGTGCCATCTGGAGATTCCCTATGGAAATTGCAGACGGGGTAGGGCGAATGGCGAGCCTCCTGCGCCAAAAAACAGGATTAGTCGGTTGGGCTACGGCCTAGTAAGCCGTAACCGTAAAAAAACCTCAAACTCCGAAACAACCACGAGCCTCGGATATAACGGACCAGATTTATGTTGACGACCCTTGCAAAAAACGAAAAAAGGACAATGATCTTTGGCTTTGTACTGATCGATTAATTGAGCTAGTAAGTGGACGTGCTGTTAATTCGCTCTAAGAGTGCTTTTTTTGATCAAACTCCAAATGTCCTGAGTTACACAAGTGTAGCGTAAATAAAATATAAGATATTGACTTTGTTATACAACCAAAAAATAGACTATAGTGACATTATTGCACCAAAAGCATTCATTTTATAAATCTTAATTTGTGCGGTGAGCAATTTTCTTTGTCTTTCTCCAACTCTCCATATGCTAAACATGTATGTGTGTAATCATTGCGGCGACAATTTGCCTCTAGAAGGCGATTTTGCAGTGTGCGGCTTATGCGCTCACAAACTACATTTTGAATGCACGACGGTTACGGAGAAATCATGGAGAACGGTGCAAGGCGGGACACATGGAAATGCCAAGTGTGCAGAAGCCAAGGAGATGGCCCAAGTGCTGAAAATGTGTAGTGCTGAAAATGTACAAGTTACGAAGCAGAATACAAACACTATCGAAATAAATTAAACAAAGAAATACTGCCGTATAAATCAAACTACTTCTGAGATAAATTCAACACAATAAGAACAGATCCTCGTAAAACGTGGACCTTGATTAACGATATAATGGGAAGAAAGAAGCTCAACGTTGATGATGTAATTACTAAAAACTTTCCAGCCGAAATATCAGATAACGATATATCAAACGAATTTGTGCCACACTTTTCCCAACAAACTAAAAAAATACTACATCAGTGCGAAATAGTCACATCTGCACATAAGAATAAAACTTTTGCCAATACAATTCTCCCATTCGAAGCTAATGTAGTAGAGGTGTATAATATTGTTACGAATTTATTCGATCCCACACCGAATAGGGTTCGCACCACTGGATTGCGATAGGTTACAATTGTCCTTTTTATCCAAAAACAAACAACGCACGCACTTTTCTTTCTTTCACCACAGATCAATTATCTGTGTAGCTTCACCACTTCTATTTATTATCCAATACTATCCACTTTATTACACAAACAAATCTTTATTGAGAGCTTTTATTTTCACCCTGTTTGATCACACTGACTTTTCACACGCTGTTCAATACCACAAACTGAATGAATGTCGATTGCGAGTGTTCGCGCTTATATAGCTCTCAGTCCACCTTCTCGAACGTTCGCCGTTGGAAGTTCCCATTCGGAAATCTCTAGAACGCTCTGACAATTGCATTGGAAGTTGACATCATTCCAATCCCCGCTTCCAGAGAGCTTTCGAACTTCGACAGCGAAATTCGAACTTAACGGTCCGTTTGCATCTCCGCAACACTGCCCACCTCCTAAACTTGTTCGTCCTCGAACAAGCGATTGGATCTTTCTCCGTAATATGGTGCTAACCTCTCTACATGGACAATTTTATACTTCGCCCGTCTGTTTCCCATCTGCTGAATCCGGTATACCACGTCATTGAGTTTCTTGATGACCTCATATGGTCCGTCCTAGGCTGACTGCAATTTGGGGCACAAGCCTTTTTTTCGTTGTGGGTTGTACAGCAATACCAATTGTCCGGTCTCGAATCCAGAAGTATTCGCCCTCAAGTCGTATCACGCCTTCATTTTATCGCTGACCAAGTTCAGTCGCTCCCGGATGAACTGATGGATAGAGTTCAGCTGTTCTTTCTTTTCGGTTACGAAGTCTTCGCTGCCGCTAGTTGTCGGTAGTATGTATGTATGTATGTATGTTGGCGTTACAGTCCATGAAGAACCTGAGCCGAGCTTCTCTCAATCACCCATGTTGTGTGCGATTTCATTATTCCATAGGTGAAAGGGACCTACAGTTTATTGCCGGTTCCGAACGGCGAATTTCGAGAAGCTTTTCATGACAATTTTACTACAGGGGGTTTTGTCAGAACCCCGCTGAGGAGAAACACCGTGAAAAACACGTTCGATGACATGGCTGTGTCTGGATTCGATCCCGTGTCATCGGCGTCAGAGGCCAACACACTACCCACTGCGCCACGGTTGTCGGTAGTACCACGCCGAATTTCAAGTCCGATGGAAGTCGGAGATCAGTTCCAAAAATGGCTTCGGCTGGTGTTGTTGCCGTTGAATTGTGCTGTGCCGAACGGTATGCCATTAAGAAAAGGGGAAGATGTTCATCCCAGTCCTTCTGATCTCCAACGACGACTTTTCTCAAATATTCCTCCATCGTTCGGTTGAACCTTTCGACCATGCCATCAGATTGTGGGTGTAATGGTGTTGTCCGCGTCTTTCTGATACCTAGCATGTCGCAGAGTTCTTTGAACACCGTCGACTCGAAGTTCCTTCCTTGGTCTGAGTGCAGTTCCAGCGGTACTCCATAACGCGCAACCCAGTTGTTCACAAATGCATCCGAAATGGTTTTGGCTTCCTGGTTCGGGATGCAAAACACCTCAGGCCACTTGCTGAAGTAATCGATCACCACCAGCGCGTATTTGTTTCCAGCGTTGCTCGTTGGGAATGGGCCTGCGATGTCCATGGCGATACGTTCGAACGGTGCTCCAACATTGTACTGCTGCACATTTCCTCGAGTTTTCCTAACTGGACCCTTTGCCTTCGCACACTTTTCACACCTGCGAATGAAACGCGTAACCGACTCATGGCATCCTACCCAGTAGAAACGTCTCTTGATCTTTTCTACAGTCTTGTTAACACCAAGATGACCCCCGCTTGGTCCCTCGTGGTATTCTCGGATGACCTCGTCGATTTATCCTTTTGGAATTACCAGCAGATCGTTTACAATGTTCCCGTCCTCACTTTCCCAACTGCGGTAGAGGCAACCGTTCTTCAGCTTCAAACTCTGCCATTGAGCCCAGTAAGCTTTCACGATTGCGCTTTCACTGGATATTTGCTGCCAAGTTGGTCGGAAACCTCGTTCTTGGTAGTCGATGATGACTGCCAGATCGGCATCTTCTCGCTGCTTCCTTCCGACCTTTTCGACTGTCCAGGAATCATCTGGCAGCACCTGGAAACAACGGATGTCGGTGACCTGTTCCTTGGTCTCGGCGCGTGAACAATGTTTGCATTCAACATCGCAAGGTCGCCTCGATAATGCATCCGCATTTCCATGACTGCTTCCCTTCCGGTGTTCGATACTGAAGTCATAACTCTGGATTCTCTCTATCCATCTAGCAAGCTGGCCTTCCGGGTTTTTGAACTGCAGCAGCCATCTCAACGCTGCGTGGTCCGTCCTAAGATGGAAAGCTTGGCCATAGAAATATTTGTGGAAATGCTTGAAACAGTCAACCACGGCTAAAAGCTCCCTCCTTGTTACACAGTAGTTCCTCTCCTGCTTCGATAGGATCCTACTGTAGTAAGCGATGAACCGTTCTCGCCCGTCAATTATTTGAGAGAGTACTCCTCCGATTTCATGTCCGCTCGCATCGGTGTCCAAAATAAACTTTTCTCCCGGGACAGGATATGCAAGAATCTGCGCACTGCAGAGCAATTCCTTCAGGTGAATGAACGCTTCCTCCTGCGGCTTCTCCCACTTGAATGGCCGATTCTTTTTGGTGAGCTCGTGCAAACTGCTGGCAACGTTTGCAAATCCTGGGATGAATCGCCTGTACTATGTGCAAAGTCCCAGGAATGACCTTAACTCATGAAGATTCTTCGGCCGCGGCCATTCTTTAACCGCCGAGATTTTCTCTTCATCTGTATGGACTCCTTCAGCAGTCACCACATGTCCCAAGTACTTCACCTCGTTCTGGAAGAGCGAACATTTCTTTGGGCTCAATTTCAATCCGGCTGCTTGAATACGTTCCAGTGCCTCTTCAAGCTTCTTAAGGTGATCGTCGAAATCCTTGCCCATGACAATTATGTCATCCAGATAGACAAGGCAAGTCCTCCAGTGAAGTCCTCTTAGTACCCGGTTCATAAGTCTTTCGAAGGTGGCTGGCGCATTGCAAAGACCGAAGGGCATCACAGAGAATTGCCACAACTCTCCCCCGGCGGTGAACGCGGTCTTTTCCTTGTCTTGCTGGTCAAGCTCTATTTGCCAGTATCCACTTTGCAAGTCCAGCGTCGAGAACCACTTTGCACCAGATAGTGTGTCCAAGGTGTCGTCGATTCTCGGTAAAGGATAGCTGTCCTTCTTCGTTACGTCGTTCAGCTTCCTATAGTCCACGCAGAATCGGGTGCTTCCATCCTTCTTCTTAACAAGCACTACTGGCGAACTCCATGGGCTTGCAGATGGTTCGATCACGCCCTCCTTTTCCATCTTGTCGATTAGTTTGACCACCTCGCCTTCTTTCGCCAAAGGTACCCTCCTCGGTGGTTGCCGGATCGGTCTAGGGTCCCCTGTGTCTACTCTGTGCTTCACAATTGATGTTCTTCCACAGTTCTTACCATTTGCAAAAACTGTCCAATATTTACGGAGCAGGGAGAGTGCTTTACTTTTCTGCTTCTCCACTAGGTGTTGCGTCCACTCTCTGGCCATTGTTTTTAAGAAGGCTTTGTTGGACTGGATTTCCTGTTGTTTCTTATCTTCGCAGTCCATAATAGCGGTAGCTTCTTGGCATTGAGCGATCGTGGTTCCCTTGTGTATCGTCCTAGGTGTACTGGCAGGGTTCAGGACTCGTACTGGAACCAATTGGTCTTGTCGGGGTTCCACGAGAGCCCTTCCAACAATTATATCGCTGGGTCGATTTCGTTTGTCGAGTTCGACAACCCACATTCGGCTTGTCTCCGCATCCTCCCCTATCTTTGCCCAAACCACAGCTTCTGCATTCGGGGGAACTGGCGCGCTTGCACGACTATTCGCCTGACCTTGTTACCTTGTCCATTATCCATTGTTAATGGGAGCTCCAAGTTGCCATACTTCATCACTTTTTGGTTGAGGTCCAATGTGAAGCCATGCCTAATCATGAAGTCGACGCCGATTATGATGTCATCAGTAATGTCCGCAACGATGAAATCATGCTGAAACTCGACGGTACCCATCGTAATTTTTTTCTGGACCTTTCCCTTTACTTCCGCCTTCTCACCAGTCACTGTACGAAGCCTTACCTCGGAAAATGGTTCGATGTCAGAAACCAATCCGCTTCGGATGACTGAATGAGTTGCGCCCGTGTCCAACGTCAGCAGATATCGTCGCCCGTCCATCGTTCCCTCGATGACTAGGCTGGTTGCACCCCTACAGATTCGGGATACGAAGATGCTGGGGCACTCCAATGCCCCTCTTCACTAACTCGTTTTAGTTTAACGGATTGTTAGGTGCACCTCTTGCACCTCCACGTTCGCGGTCCCTCCCTTGGTCCTTTTTGGCGAACTAGACCTCGAACGCTTTCTTCGCAGGCGGCAGTTTCTCGCAATGTGCCCCTGCTGATCGCAGATGTAGCATCAACCCGGGAATAAACCACTACTACTCGCCGTTGCTGTTCTGGAACTATCCTGGTCTTGAGATATGCGCCGTAATTTGATGGAAGGTCGGCATATCAAGAGCGATGTTCCACATGCGAGAGCGCTGGCAACTGTCTCCTTGAAAGATGTCTTCGGCAGGAGAATCAGGCTTCGTTGCGTATCGGGGTCCCTTAGCGCCTGGATGAAAGAATCCGTTTTAAGTTTCTCCACCACATCAACTGGAGCATCCGCGTAGGCTAGATGAGACAGCCTCTCGATGTCGGCAGCGTACTTCTGGATGGTCTCGTTTCCACGCTGCTTGCTCCCTTTAAGTTCCAGCTTGTGCATCTCCTGCATGTGCTCACTGCCGTATCTTCGATGAAGAGCTTCCCATATGGCTGTGTAGTTCCTTCTCTGGGTCTCCGGGATGGTCTGTAGAACACCAGCTGCTTCGCCATTAAGCGAAATTACTAGAGCGGCCACACGATCTTCTTCTCCCCATTGATTCCGCTCCGCTGTTGTCTCGAACTGGAGCTTAAAGATGTTAAATGCGGTCGTGCCGTCAAAGTTGGGGGCTGTGAATTTCGATGCTGCAGCCGGTACGACGTTTCCTTGATGGTGAACGTTCTGGATAGTTTTCTCGAGTTCCAGAACCTTCTTATCCAGTGTCTCGATTCTCTTTTCCTGGTTATTTTCGAGATCTAGAACCTTCTTGTCGAACCTCGATTCTAGTGTCTCGATTCTCTCTTCGACGTTTTGGAATCGATCGTCGACGGCCTGCTGGATGTTTCTTAGGCTTTCTCGATTGTTCTCTAGCATCTCTTCCAGCTTCTGATTCAGGGAAGTGGAATTTTCCTCCAACTTCCTACTTACGGCAGCGGAATTTTCCTCAAGTTTCTCCGGTTCTGGCTCGGTCCACCTTCTCGAACGTTCGCCGTTGGAAGTTCCCCTTCGGAAATCTCTAGAACGCTCTGACAGTGCGTGTGTGTGAAGTGTGTGTGTTTTTATTCGGTGCGAACCCTATTCGGTGTGGGATCGAATATTTCGTAACACTTGGTGTCAGAAGTGGGATTGCGAGTAAACGAGTTAAACGTTTATTCAAAGTGTGAATTGGACTATTAAAAGTGAATTAGTAAAAGAGTGAGAAAATGGTGAAATTGGAAAAGTTAACCATCGAACAACTGAAAAGAGAGCTGGATGCTCGGGAATTATCCACAGTGGGGAGTAAAGCAAACCTGGTGGAGAGACTGCGATCAGCGTTGCAGGAAGAAAGTGTCGACTGGGAGAATCACGAGTTCGGGGTGGAGAAGCCGTCGACATCCAGTGAGCCAGCATTCGATATGCGGCAAATTCTCGCGGCTATATCCCATATCCCAGAAACTAGAGGCGACCATACACGAAAAACTGGAGGAAAATTCCGCTGCTGTAAGTAGAAAGTTGGAGAAAAATTCCACTTCTCTGAGTCAGAAATTGGAGGAAAATTCCACTTCTCTGAGTCAGAAATTGGAGGAAAAGTTAGAGGAAATTTCCGCTGCCGTAAGTAGAAAGTTGGAGGAAAATTCCACTTTCCTGAATCAGAAGCTGGAAGAGATGCTAGAGAACACTCGAGAAAGCTTAAGAAACAACCAGCAAGCAGTCAACGATCGATTCCAGGACGTCGAAGAGAGAATCGAGGCACTAGAATCGAGGTTCGACAAGAAGGTTCTAGATCTCGAGAACAACCAGGAAAAGGGAATCGAGACACTGGACAAGAAGGTTCTGGAACTCGGGAAAACTGTCCAGAACGTTCAGCATCAAGGAAACGTCGTACTGGCTGCAGCATCGAAATTCACAGCCCCCAACTTCGACGGCACGAGCGCATTTAACGTCTTTAGGCTCCAATTTGAGACAACGGCGGAACGGAATCAATGGGGAGAAGAAAACCGTGTGGCCGCTCTTGTAATTTCGCTTAATGGTGAAGCAGCTGACGTTCTACAGACCATCCCGGAGACCCAGAGAAGGAACTACACAGCCATATGGGAAGCTCCTCATCGAAGATACGGCGGTGAGCACATGCAGGAGATGCACAAGCTGGAACTTTAAGGACGCAAGCAGCGTGGAAACGAGACCATCTAACAGTACGCTGCCGACATCGAGAGGCTGTCTCATCTAGCCTACGCGGATGTTCCAGTTGATGTGGTAGAGAAACTTAAAACGGATTCTTTCATCCAAGGGCTAAGGGACCCCGATACGTAACGAAGTTTGATTCTCCTGCCGAAGACATCTTTCAAGGAGACAGTTGCCAGCGCTCTCGCATGTGAAACATCGCTCTTGATATGCCGACCTTCCATCAAATTACGGCGCATATCTCAAGACCAGGATATTTCCAGAACAGCAACGGCGAGTAGTAGTGGTTTATTCCCGGGTTGATGCTACATCTGCGATCAGCAGGGGCACATTGCGAGAAACTGCCGCCTGCGAAGAAAGCGTTCGAGGTCTAGTTCGCCAAAAAGGACCAAGGGAGGGACCGCGAACGTGGAGGTGCAAGAGGTGCACCTAACAATCCGTTAAACTAAAACGAGTTAGTGAAGAGGGGCATTGGAGTGCCCCAGCATCCTCGTGTCCCCAATCTGTACCAGCTTGGTCGTCGAGGAAACGATGGACGGGCGACAATATCTGCTGACGTTGGACACGGGCGCAACTCATTCAGTCATCCGAAGCGTATTGGCTTCTGACATCGAACCATTTTCCGAGGTAAGGCTTCGTACAGTAACTGGTGAGAAGGCGGAAGTTAAGGGAAAGGTCCAGAAAAGAATTGCGATGGGTACCGTCGAGCTTCAGCATGATTTCATCGTTGCGGACATTACTGATAACATCATAATCGGCGTCGACTTCATGATTAGGCATGGCTTCCCATTGGACCTCAACCAAAAGTGATGAAGTATGGCAACTTGGAGCTCCCTTTAACAATGGATAATGGACAGGGTAACAAGGTCAGGCGAATAGTGGTACAAGCGCGCCAAACAGTTCCCCAGAATGCGGAAGCTGTGGTTTGGGCAAAGATAGAAGAGGATGCGGGGACAAGCCGAATGTTGGTTGTCGAACCCGACAAAAGAAATCGACCCAGCGATATAGTTGTTGGAAGGGCTCTCGTAGAACCCCGACAAGACCAATTGGTTCGTACGGGTACGAGTCCTGAATCCTGCCAGTACACCTAGGACAATACACAAGGGAACAACGATCGCTCAATGCCAAGAAGCTGCCGCCGTTATGAACTGCGAAGATAAGAAACAACGGGAAATCCAAAAAAACAGACCGTTCTTGAAAACAATGGCCAGAGAGTGGACGCAACATCTAGTGGAGAAGCAGAAAAGTAAAGCACTCCCTCTGCTTCGAAAATATTGGACAGTTTTTGCAAATGGTAAGAACTGTGGAAGAACATCAATTGTGGAGCACAGAATAGACACAGGAGACTCTAGACCGATCCGGCAACCACCGAGGAGGGTACCTTTGGCGAAAGAAGGCGAGGTGATCAAACTAATCTGCAAGCCCATGGAGTTCGCCAGTAGTGCTTGTTAAGAAGAAGGACGTCACGAAGAAGAACAGCTGTCCTTTACCGAGAATCGACGACACCTTGGACACACTATCTGGTGCAAAGTGGTTCTCGACGCTGAACTTGCAAAGTGGATACTGGCAAAAAGAGCTTGACCAGCAAGACAAGGAAAAGACCGCGTTCACCGCCGGGGGAGAGTTGTGGCAATTCTCTGTGATGCCCTTCGGTCTTTGCAATGCGCCAGCCACCTTCGAAAGACTTATGAACCGGGTACTAAGAGGACTTCACTGGAGGTCTTGCCTTGTCTATCTGGATGACATAATTGTCATGGGCAGGGACTTCGACGATCACGTTAAGAAGCTTGAAGAGGTACTGGAACGTATTCAAGCAGGCGGATTGAAATTGAGCCCGAAGAAATGTTCGCTCTTCCAGAACGAGGTGAAGTACTTGGGACATGTGGTGACTGCAGAAGGAGTCCATACAGATGAAGAGAAAATCTCGGCGGTTAAAGAATGGCCGCGGCCGAAGAATCTTCATGAGTTAAGGTCATTCCTGGGACTTTGCACATATTACAGGCGATTCATCCCGGGATTTGTAAACGTTGCCAGCAGTTTGCACGGGCTCACAAAAAAGAATCGGCCATTCAAGTGGGAGAAGCCGCAGGAGGAAGCGTTCATTCGCCTGAAGGAATTGCTCTGCAGTGCGCAGATTCTTGCATATCCTGTCCCGGGAGAAAAGTTTATTTTGGACACAGATGCGAGCGGACATGGAATCGGAGGAGCGCTCTCGCAAATGATTGACGGGCGAGAGCGGGTCATCGCTTACTACAGTAGGATCCTATCGAAGCCGGAGAGGAACTACTGTGTAACTAGGATGGAGATCTTAGCTGTGGTTGACTGTGTCAAGCATTTCCACAAATATCTCTATGGCCAAGCTTTTCATCTTAGGACGGACCACGCAGCGTTGAGGTGGTTGCTGCAGTTCAAGAACCCGGAAGGCCAGCTTGCTAGATGGATAGAGAGAATCCAGAGTTATGACTTCAGTATCGAACACCGGAAGGGAAGCAGTCATGGAAATGCGGATGCATTATCGAGGCGACCTTGCGATGTTGAATGTAAACATTGTTCATGTGCCGAAACCAAGGAACAGGTCACCGACATCCGTCGTTTCCATGTGCTGCCAGAAGATTCCTGGACTGTCGAGAAGGTCGGAAGGAAGCAGCGAGAAGATGCCGATCTGGCAGTCATCATCGACTACCAAGAACGAGGTTTTCGACCAAGTTGGCAGCAAATATCCAGTGAAAGCCCAATCTTGAAAGCTTACTGGGCTCAATGGCAGAGTTTGAAGCTGAAGAACGGTTGCCTCTACCGCAGTTGGGAAAGTGAGGACGGGAACATTGTAAACGATTTGCTGGTAATTCTAAAGGGACAAATCGACGAGGTCATCCGAGAATACCACGAGGGACCAAGCGGGGGTCATCTTGGTGTTAACAAAACTGTAGAAAAGATAAAGAGACGTTTCTACTGGGTAGGATGCCATGAGTCGGTCACAAATTTCATTCGCAGGTGTAAACAGTGTGCGAAGGCAAAGGGGCCAGTTAGGAAAACTCGAGGAAATATGCAGCAGTACAATGTTGGAGCACCGTTCGAACGTATCGCCATGGACATCGCAGGCCCATTCCCAACGAGCAAGGCTGGAAACAAATACGCGCTGGTGGTGATCGATTACTTCAGCAAGTGGCCTGAGGTGTTTTGCATCCCGAACCAGGAAGCCAAAACCATTTCGGATGCATTTGTGAACAACTGGGTTGCGCGTTACGGAGTACCGCTTTAACTGCACTCAGACCAGGGAAGGAACTTCGAGTCGTCGGTGTTCAAAGAACTCTGTGACATGCTAGGTATCAGAAAGACGCGGACAACACCATTAAACCCACAATCTGATGGCATGGTCGAAAGGTTCAACCGGACGATGGAGGAATACCTGAGAAAAGTCGTCGTCGGAGATCAGAAGGACTGGGATGAACATCTTCCCCTTTTCTTAATGGCATACCGTTCGGCACAGCACAATTCAACGGCAACAACACCAGCCGAAGCCATTTTTGGAACTGATCTCCGACTTCCATCGGACTTTAAGTTCGGCGTGGTACTACCGACAACTAGCGGCAGGGAGGATTTCGTAATCGAAAAGAAAGAACAGCTGAACTCCATCCATCAGTTCATCCGGGAGCGACTGAACTTGGCCAGCGATAAAATGAAGGCGAGGTACGACTTAAAGGCAAACTCTTCTGGATTTGAGACAGGACAATTGGTATTGCTGTACAACCCACAACGAAAAAAAGGCTTGTGCCCCAAATTGCAATCAGCCTGGGACGGACCATATGAGATCATCAAGAAACTCAATGACGTGATATACCGGATACAGCAGATAGGAAACAGACGGGCGGAGTATAAGGTTGTCCAAGTAGAGAGGTTAGCGCCATGTAGTGATTGCACTACATTGCACTGCATCCTCCACCGTACGCCATAATAGCACTACGATGCACTACACTCTGCGCATTCCACTCCATTCCACACACCATGCAAACTCTGTAATATCGATACTCGTGTCGTCGTATTGTCGCCAATAAACCACCACCAACCAAATGCACATAAATTACGTAATATACGATCAACCCCAATTTGTCAGCATTAGGTCGATGTCGGCACTCGTGCCTATTCGCTCTTCATATGTCACTTCGTAAATAATGCTCGAACCCGAGCAATACGTAAACAAGTGACGAAGAAGGGAAAACTCCAAACACTGTGAAATGCCGATAATGCATTTCACACGATTGGATTGGAGCAAAGGCGAACCGATTAACAAAACATGACTAACATTCACGACCACTCCACACCGTGGAATGCTGAGATAGCATTTCACGCAATTGGAAAACCAATTAGTGAAGTGTGAATGACATGTATGACCAGTTAATAGTGCGCAAATGCTGATTGATCAGAAACGCATATGCAGGCAAGTACTATGAGCGCTATGCTAATGGTATGGGGTACGGATAGGTTGCGACATAGCGATGACACTAAGTATTTTTGACCTAAATCAAAAGTGCCCTTTTGGCACTTGGTGTGTTGGAGGGGATTGCGATTCAACCAGAATCCTCCTATAGAAGGGATGGTAATTTTGGTTGAAATTCAGAGAGTGAACAGCAGCTGCAGAGAGAGATAGAGCAGCAACCAGTAGTGAAGGACAAATCCTTGAAGCTGAACCAAGTAAGACAAAAATAAAAAAAACTTATAAAACTAACTTTTGTTTTTTCCTTCCTCTCTCCGTTCGGCACTCTTCCCTCAATATACCGAGGAAGCACGGTGCCTGAGCGTAACAGCCATATTACGGAGAAGGATCCAATCGGTTGTTCGAGGACGAAGAAGTTTAGGAGGAGGGCAGTGTTGCGGAGACACAAATCGACGGTTAAGTTCGAATTTCGCTGTCGAAGTTCGAAAGCTTCCTTGAAGCGGGGATTGGAATGATTTCAATTGTCAACGGCGTAATGCTAATTGTCAGAGCATTCTAGAGATTTCCGAAGGGGAACTTCCGACGGCGAACATTCGAGAAGGTGCACCGAGAGCTATAAAAGCGCGTTTGTGGTATTAAACAGCGTGTGACAAGTCGGTGTGATCAAACAGTGTGAAAAGAAAAGCTTTCAATAAAGGTTTGTTTGTGTAATAAACTTTAAAGTGGATAGTATTGGATAATAAATAAAAAGTGGTGAAGCTACACAGATAATTGATTTGTGGTGAAACAAGAAAAGTGTGTGTGTTTTTATTCGGATAAAAAGGACAATTGTAGTTTATCGCAATCCAGTGGTGCGAACCCTATTCGGTGTGGGATCGAATATTTCGTAACAATATGATGCCATGAAGAACATAACTTGTAAAAAAAACACGTCTCGCTACGTCACGTTATTACGTAACTAGCTAACCTAACAACATCTTATAGTGACCATACCAATATCAACATCTTTTGTTTTAAGTAAATAGATTGACCTGGCCATCGCGTGAAAACACAATATATCTCACAAGTTTTGTGTTTTCTTATTCGGAAGATATATCAAAAGACTACAGACTGTTTAATCTAATTCATTTTAATGCAGTTCATAAAAGTATGACTTAACTTCAGCAGGTAAGGTTACAGAAGAAACAGACCGGAAAAGCCCAGGTCCAGAGTAAGTCTCTTCATCGTATATCACATAAGAAAAAAGTGTACCAACATTTGCGATACATACATATTCTCACAATGGCATTGCCAGTACTACCCTAACCTTTAGTACACAACAATCTTTCCCCCTTTTAAGAAAAGTGTTCGCCCAACAAGACATTAACTTAATCTTGTACACTCCTAGATTTTAATCTTTCCGATCGTCTAAGCTCCGACGGCCAATTCCACCTTACGCGATTTCTTTGCTTATGCCTTGTTGGGGAATCACTTTTTACAATAATATCTTCTTTGGTTGAATTCGCTAAACATTCATTTTTATAAATAAGGGGGTCAAGTCTAGGATGGAACTTATCCTCTAACTTAGATTTTCGAATTTGATTTACATGTATAAATTTAATAACATTGTTAACTTTTATCAACAAGGTTTTAGGACTTAATATTTGCATAATGATTCCAGGAATCCACTTAACATAATCATTTCTAAAATTATTTAAATACAATATTTTATCACCTTTTTTATAATTGATTATTTGCACATGCCTTTTCGTTTTTATTTTATGATTTTTGGGGGTACAATTTTCACAAGTTTGTACTGATCTTTGATTTATTTCTTTTAGTTTTTTATTATTAATTATATCTAATTTAGTTCTAGTTTTAAAAGAGAAAATCAGTTCCGTTGGAGTTTTGTTTGCTGGAGCAAATGGTATATTTCGTTGAAAGAATAGGAACTTAGAAACCATACGTGAGATATCTAACTGTTTGTTTTCTAAATAAAACTTTTTAAATGCTTTTTTTACTGTCTGTACATTTCGCTCAGCAGAACCATTACTCTGAGGATGGTATGGTGGTGATTTACTTGCCTTGATATTATACTCCCTACAGAATTTTAAAAATTCGAATGACCCAAATGGTGGGCCATTGTCGGATCGATTTCTCTAGGTAATCCAAAAATTGTAAAAAAATTAAATAGACAATCTGTGTAACTGGCTGCATTAGTATTTTTCAAAAGGATCACATCTACATATTTCGAATAAGAATCCACTATTATTAAAAATTTGAAATTCAAAAACTGAAAGAAGTCCAAGTGAATCCTTTCAAATGGACCTTTCGACTTTGGCCACTCATGGTACTGCATATTTCGTGGTACATTGGCAGTTGCCTGACACTGTGAGCACTGCTCTACTCTTTTAGCAATATCTTTATCGATGTGGATCCACCAAATGTACCCTCTAGCTATGCACTTCATCTTAACTATACCGGCATGATTCATGCCATGTACCATATCGAGTACGGCCTTTTGAAGAGCTGCAGGGATAAGAATACGATCGCCATAGAAAATACATTGGTTTTCTGCCGATAGACTATGACGCTTACGAAAATAGGGAATGATTTCGGGGCTTATGGAGTTCGGCCATTTGTCGTTTACTACATACTGAAATACTTTATGCAATACAGGATCTGATTGTGTTTCTTTTGCTATTGCTTCACTATCAATTTTAAAATCATTTGAAAGTTCACCTAAAGTGTCGACCATTTTTATACTATCTACATTTGTTTCTTCTTCTAGCGGCAGTCTCGAACAAGCATCGGCATTTGCCATTAATGATCCCTTCCTATACTCTACCCTATAATCATACATTGACAGTATTATCGACCATCTTTGCAATCTAGCGGCTGCTACCCCTGCCATGCCTTTGCGCGGATTAAAAATTTCTCGTAAAGCTTGATGATCCGAGTAAATGACAAATGGTTTCCCAAAAATATATTTGTGAAATTTTTTCACAGCAAACACGATAGCGAGGGCCTCTTTATGTAGCTGAGAATAATTTTTCTCAGCCGCAGACAAAGTGCTTGAGATAAACATCACTGGTTTCTCAACTCCGTCACAAATATGAGATAGCACTGCACCTACTCCATAAGGACTAGCATCGGTCGCTATTACTATCGGTTTGTTTGGATCATAAAGTTCCAATACTTTATTATTGGCTAGTAGACTCTTTGATTTTTCAAATGCCTTTTGACATGCAGGGGACCAAATAAATTCACTATCCTTTTTCAGCAGACGATAAAGACTAACTAAATGACTGGACAGGTTAGGAATAAACTTATTATAATAGTTTAATAATCCTAAAAACGACTGCAGCTGTTGTAAATTGGTTGGGGCAGGAGCTTCCTCAATCGCTCGCATTTTTTCTGAATTTGGACAAATCTGTCCATTAGAGAGCGTGTGCCCTAGGTATTCAACCGTTTCCACAAAAAATTTACATTTCTTTTCATTTATCTTAACGTTATGCTCGTTAAGTATGTTTAACACTTTCATCACATTCCCTTTACACTCCTCATAGTCCCTACCCCCAACTAATATATCATCCAAAAAGCAAAATACGTTGTCTAAATTTTTAAGCATTTGATCCATGACAGATTGAAAGGCGGAGGGCGCATTTTTTAGCCCAAATGGCAAACGCTGAAACTGAAACAGTCCCTTAAATGTGTTTATTGTAAGCAACGAACGACAAGACTCTGATACAGTCAATTGTTGATAAGCTCCTGATAGGTCAATGACCGAAAATATTTTGCAATTTGCCAACGAAGCGAATATTTCATCAATGAGGGGAAGGGGATAATGTCCAATAACTATAGACTTATTTAAAGTAACACTGAAATCGACGCACAGTCGAATTTCACCCGAAGATTTAGGAACGCAAACAATTGGACTTGCCCATGCACTATACTTCACCGGCACTAATATTCCTAGCTTCACTAACCGATCTAATTCTTCCCCTACCTTGTCTTTAATTCGCAGAGGCACGTTGTATGGCTTGTGAAATATTGGTGTAATATTGTCTTTTAAAATAATGTCCACCATAAAACCCTCAATCGCCTGATTCTGCTGGCGATCAATAATATTTTTAAATTGTTTCTTAATTACGTTAAAAAAATCATTCGACACTACTTTAATATATTCTGACTCACTATGATTTCCAAGTAACTTCGCTCTCCAGTTCGGCACTAAGGCGTTTAACCAATATCGTCCTAAAAGCGGCTTAAATTCCTTTGGTGTGTCGACAACAATCAACTCCAAATCATGTGTCTTATCGCGAAACTCCACACGGACTCTGATTTTTCCCTTGCACACAATTCTTTGACCTGTAACTGAACACAATTCTTGATTAAATGACTCCAATTTTATATGTGAACACTTTTTATTATACTCCCCATAACTAATTAGTGATGAGCATGCTCCCGTGTCAATTTCCATGCTTAGCTTTTGGTCATCCACTTTAAACTGATACATGGCCCTCTCTGGCTCCACTGCATTCACCTGAACAATTGAATTCACTGCTTGAGAGGGAGTCACTGCTTGCATGTGCTTAGGATTGACCCTTAAGTTATTTTTGCATACAACTGATGTGTGACCCATGCGGTTGCACGTAAAACATTTCCAATTGATGGCTGGGCACTTGTTTGCATTATGTTGTCGCCCGCATCTATGACAAACACTTCTTCTACCGACGATTGGTTTGGACTGAGCTGCTTGACGATCTCTCCTGAACGATGACGATGACTGATACGCTTTTGTAACTCTCTGACATACCTCCGGCAATCCATGTGGTCGAATAGCGTGTGCTTCTTTACGAGACATTTCCATAGTGAGAGCTAAATCACAACATTCTTCGAAGTTGAGCTTTGAATCATTTAATAGGGCTCTTTGAATTTCTTCCGAGCGAATACCGGCGATAAAGCGATCTGTTAAGGCATCGTCTATTGCTTTGGATTTTAATTGCAGAGGGGATACAACTTGAGGTGCTACATAGGATTCCCAGCATTTTGCTGATTCCACTATATGTATTTTCTCTAAATACTTTCCAAAACCACATGTAGCTGCTAGAGCCTTTAGACGAATGATAAAATCGGTAATACACTCCCCCTCCTGCTGAAACGACTTGTTAAACTTGTACCGCTCTGCCCGTATGTTGACTCTCGGAGCAAAATGATCTTTTAATGCACGCACTAATTCGTCGAATGTAAGCTCATCTGGCTTCTTTGGCTGGACTAAGTTCTTCAATATTGCATATGTGTTTTTTCCTATTAGACTTAAGAGGATTAAAGACTTTCGCTCTTCTGTTACCTCGTTAAGTTGGAAATAAATTTTTAGGCGATCTTCGTACGACTCGAAATCTTCACCTGGTTCAAATTCTTCCAATTTTCCGAGAGAATGTTGGAAAGACATCGCCGCACGTGGTCAATTGTAGTTTAAACTTTACACTGAGAAATTTTTTTTTTTTTTTTTTGTTTTTAATTTTTTTTTTTTTTTTCTTTTCCTCGTCGCCACTTTTGTGTTTTCTTATTCGGAAGATATATCAAAAGACTACAGACTGTTTAATCTAATTCATTTTAATGCAGTTCATAAAAGTATGACTTAACTTCAGCAGGTAAGGTTACAGAAGAAAGAGACCGGAAAAGCCCAGGTCCAGAGTAAGTCTCTTCATCGTATATCACATAAGAAAAAAGTGTACCAACATTTGCGATACATACATATTCTCACAATGGCATTGCCAGTACTACCCTAACCTTTAGTACACAACAACAAGTAATACATATTATATTAAATTTGATTATTTAGTGCGATTTCTATGTCAATCTATTTACTTAAAACATAAAAGATTTTGATATTGGTATGGTCACTATAAGATGTTGTTAGGTTAGCTAATTACGTAAAAAGTCAAGGCAGAAGGTCCCTTAAGTAGGGACTGAATAAATTTACTGACTTGGTAATACATGGATCTTACAACTTTTTACGGTAGTAGATCTGAGCTGCGAGACTTGGTTTTTTTACAAGTTATGTTTTTCATGGCATCTCATTCCTTTTTGTAGATGTATGTATGTACGTATGTATGTTGGTGTTACAGTCCATGAAGGACCTAAGCCGAGCTTCTCTCAATCACCCATGTTGTGTGTGATTTCATTTTCCCATAGGTGAAAGGGATCTACAGTTTATTGCCGGTTCCGAACGGCGAATTTCGAGAAGCTTTTCATCACAATTTTACTACAGAGGGTTTTGTTAGAACCCCGCTGAGGAGAAACACCGTGAAAACACGTTCGATGACATGGCTTTGTCGGGATTCCATCCCGTGTCATATCGGTGTCAGAGGCCAACACACTGCCCACTGCGCCACGGTGCTCTCACTTCTTTGTTTACTTACATATTGTTGCGGAGATGCAAGCGGACCGTTAAGTTCGAAAACTCTCTGGAAGCGGGGATTGGAATGATGTCAACTTCCAATGAAATTGTCAGAGCGTTCTAGAGATTTCCGAAGGGGAACTTCCAACGGCGAACGTTCGAGACGGTGGACCGAGAGCTATATAAGCGCGAACACTCGCCCTTGACATTCATTCAGTTTGTGGTATAAAACAGCGTGTGACAAGTCGGTGTGATCAACCAAGGTGAAAAGAAAAGCTTTCAATAAAGGTTTGTGTATTGTGTAGTAAAGTTTAAAGTGGATAGTATTGGATAATAGAGAAAAGTGGTGAAGCTGTACAGATAGTTGATCTGTGGTGAAACCAGGAAAGTGTGTGTGTTTTATTTTGGATAAAAGGACGATTGCAGTTTATCGCAATCCAGTGGTGCGAACCCTATTTGGTGTGGGGATCGAATAAATTCGTAACATTTGGTGTCAGAAGTGGGATTGCGAGTAAACGAGTGGAACGTTTATTTAAATTGTGAATTGCACAAAGTGAATTGTTAAGGGATAGAAAAAAATGGTGAAATTGGAAAAGTTGACAATCGAACAACTGAAAAGAGAGCTGGATGCTCGGCAATTATCCACAGTGGGAAGTAAAGCCAACCTGGTGGAGAGACTGCGATCAGCGTTGCAGGAAGAAGGTATCGACTGGGAGAGTTACGAATTCGGGGTGGAGAAGCCGTCGACATCTACTGAGCCAGCGTTCGATATGCAGCACATTCTCGCGGCTCTGAATGCTTTGATCCAGAAATTAGATCAAAAACTGGAGGAAAATTCCGCAGCTGTAAGTAGAAAGTTGGAGGAAAACTCAACTTCCCTAAGCCAGAAAATAGATCAAAAGCTGGAGGAAAATTCCGTTGCCGTACATCAAAAGTTGGAGGAAAATTCAACTTCCATAGGTTAGAAACTAGAGAAGCTAGAGACGTTGGAAGAGATGCTACAGAACAATCGAGAAAGTTTGAGAGACATCCAGCAAGCCGTCAACGATCGGTTTCAGGGCGTCGAAGAGAGAATCGATACACTGGATAAGAAGGTTCTGGATCTCGAAAATAACCAGGAAAAGAGAATCGAGACACTGGACAAGAAGGTTCTGGAACTCGAGAAAACTATCCAGAACGTACAGCATCAAGGAATCGTCGTACCGACTGCAGCATCAAAATTCACAGCTCCCAGCTTCGACGGCAAGAGCGCTTTTAACATCTTTAAGCTCCAGTTCGAGACAACAGCGGAACGGAATCAATGGGGAGAGGAAGATCGTGTGGCTGCCCTAGTAATTTCCCTTAAAGGTGAAGCAGCTGACGTTCTAGAGACCATCCCGGAGACCCAGAGAAGGAACTACACAGCCATATGGGATGCTCTCCATCGAAGATACGGCAGTGAGCACATGCAGGAGATGCACAAGCTGGAACTTAAAGGACGCAAGCAGCGTGGAAACGAGACCATCCAGCAGTACGCTGCCGAAATCGAGAGGCTGTCTCATCTAGCCTACGCGGATGTTCCAGTTGATGTGGTAAAAAAACTGAAAACGGATTCTTTAATCCAAGGGCTAAGGGACCCCAATACGCAACGAAGCCTGATTCTCCTGCCGAAGACATCTTTCAAGGAGACAGTTGCCAGCGCTCTCGCATGTGAAACATCGCTCTTGATATGCCGACCTTCCATCAAACTACGGCGCATATCTCAAGACCAGGATGGTTCGAGAACAACAACGGCTAGTAGGAGTGGTTCATTCCCGGGTAGATGCTACATCTGCGACCAGCAGGGGCACATTGCAAAGAACTGCCGCCTGCGAAGAAAGCGTTCGAAGTCTAGTTCGCCAAAAAGAGACCATGGGAGTGAACGCGACCGTGGAGGTGCAAAAGGTGCACCTAACAGTCCGTTAAACTAAAACGAGTCAGTGCAGAGGGGCGTGCGCTGGCTCCCACATTGGAGTGCCCCAGCATCCTCGTATCCCGAATCTGTAGGGGTGCAACCAGCCTAGTCATCGAGGGAACGATGGACGGGCGACGATATCTGCTGACGTTGGACACGGGCGCAACTCATTCAGTCATCCGAAGCGGATTGGTTTCTGGCATCGAACCATTTTCCGAGGTAAGGCTTCGTACAGTAACTGGTGAGAAGGCGGAAGTTAGGGGAAAGGTCCAGAAAAGAATTACGATGGAAACCGTTGAGTTTTAGCATGATTTCATCGTTGCGGACATCACTGATGACATCATAATCGGCGTTGACTTCATGATTAGGCATGGCTTCACATTGGACCTCAACCAAAAAGTGATGAAGTATGGCAACTTGGAGCTCCCATTAACAATATATAATGGACAGGGTAGCAAGGTCTGGCGAATAGTCGTGCAAGCGCGCCAAACAGTTCCCCCGAATGCAGAAGCTGTGGTTTGGGCAAAGATAGAAGAGGATGCGGGGACAAGCCGAATGTGGGTGGTCGAACCCGGCAAACGAAATCGACCCAGCGATATCATTGTTGGAAGGGCTCTGGTGGAACCCCGACAAGACCAATTGGTTCCAGTACGAGTCCTGAATCCTGCCAGTACACCTAGGACAATACACAAAGGAACAACGATCGCTCAATGCCAAGAAGCTGCCGCCGTTATGAACTGCGAAGATAAGAAACAACAGCAAATCCAGTCCAACAAAGCCTTCTTAAAAACAATGGTCAGAGAGTGGACGCAACATCTAGTGGAGAATCAAAAAAGTAAGGCACTCTCCCTGCTTCGTAAATATTGGACAGTTTTTGCAGATGGTAAGAACTGTGGAAGAACATCAATTGTGAAGCACAGAATAGACACAGGGGACTCTAGACCGATCCGGCAACCACCGAGGAGGGTACCTTTGGCGAAAGAAGGCGAGGTGATCAAACTAATCGATGAGATGGAAAAGGAGGGCGTGATCGAACCATCTGCAAGCCCATGGAGTTCTCCAGTAATGCTAGTTAAGAAGAAGGATGGAAGCACCCGATTCTGCGTGGACTATAGGAAGCTGAACGACGTAACGAAGAAGGACAGCTATCCTTTACCGAGAATCGACGACACCTTGGACACACTATCTGGTGCAAAGTGGTTCTCGACGCTGGAATTGCAAAGTGGATACTGGCAAATAGAGCTTGACCAGCAAGACAAGGAAAAGACCGCGTTTACCGCCGGGGGAGAGTTGTGGCAATTCTCTGTGATGCCCTTCGGTCTTTGCAATGCGCCAGCCACCTTCGAAAGACTAATAAACGGGGTACTAAGACGACTTCACTGGAGGACTTGCCTTGTCTATCTGGATGACATAATTGTCATGGGCAAGGGTTTCGACGATCACCTTAGGGAGCTTGAAGAGGTACTGGAACGTATTCAAGCAGGCGGATTGAAATTGGGCCCGAAGAAATGTTCGCTCTTCCAGAACAAGGTGAAGTACTTGGGACATGTGGTGACTGCAGAAGGAGGCCATACAGATGAAGAGAAAATCTCAGCGGTTAAGGAATGGCCGCGGCCGAAGAATCTTCATGAGTTAAGGTCATTCCTGGGACTTTGCACATATTACAGGCGATTCATCTCAGGATTTGCAAACGTTGCCAACAGTTTGCACGAGCTCACCAAAAAGAATCGGCCATTCAAGTGGGAGAAGCCGCAGGAGGAAGCGTTCATTCACCTGAAGGAATTGCTCTGCAGTGCGCAGATTCTTGCATATCCTGTCCCGGGAGAAAAGTTTATTTTGGACACAGATGCGAGCGGACATGGAATCGGAGGAGTACTCTCTCAAATGATTGACGGGCAAGAGCGGGTCATCGCTTACTACAGTAGGATCCTATCGAAGCCGGAGAGGAACTACTGTGTAACTAGGATGGAGATTTTAGCTGTGGTTGACTGTGTCAAGCATTTCCACAAATATCCCTATGGCCAAGCTTTTCATCTTAGGACGGACCACGCAGCGTTGAGGTGGTTGCTGCAGTTCAAGAACCCGGAAGGCCAGCTTGCTAGATGGATAGAGAGAATCCAGAGTTATGACTTCAGTATCGAACACCGGAAGGGAAGCAGTCATGGAAATGCGGATGCATTATCGAGGCGACCTTGCGATGTTGAATGTAAACATTGTTCATGTGCCGAAACCAAGGAACAGGTCACCGACATCCGTCGTTTGCATGTGCTGCCAGAAGATTCCTGGACTGTCGAGAAGGTCGGAAGGAAGCAGCGAGAAGATGCCGATCTGGCAGTCATCATCGACTACCAAGAACGAGGTTTTCGACCAAGTTGGCAGCAAATATCCAGTGAAAGCCCATTCGTGAAGGCTTGCTGGGCTCAATGGCAGAGTTTGAAGCTGAAGAACGGTTGCCTCTACCGCAGTTGGGAGAGTGAGGACGGGAACATTGTAAACGATCTGCTGGTAATTCTAAAGGGACGAATCGACGAGGTCATCCGAGAATACCACGAGGGACCAAGCGGGGGTCATCTTGGTGTTAACAAAACTGTAGAAAAGATAAAGAGACGTTTCTACTGGGTAGGATGCCATGAGTCGGTCACAAATTTCATTCGCAGGTGTAAACAGTGTGGGAAGGCAAAGGGGCCAGTTAGGAAAACTCGAGGAAATATGCAGCAGTACAATGTTGGAGCACCGTTCGAACGTATCGCAATGGACATTGCAGGCCCATTCCCAACGAGCAACGCTGGAAACAAGTACGCGCTAGTGGTGATCGATTACTTCAGCAAGTGGCCTGAGGTGTTTTGCATCCCGAACCAGGAAGCCAAAACCATTTCGGATGCATTCGTGAATAACTGGGTTTCGCGTTATGGAGTACCAATGGAACTGCACTCAGACCAAGGGAGAAACTTCGAGTCGTCGGTGTTAAAAGAACTCTGTGGCATGCTAGGTATCAGAAAGACGCGGACAACACCATTACACCCACAATCTGATGGCGTGGTCGAAAGGTTCAACCGGACGATGGAGGAATACCTGAGAAAAGTCGTCGTCGGAGATCAGAAGGACTGGGATGAACATCTTCCCCTTTTCTTAATGGCATACCGTTCGGCACAGCACAATTCAACGGCAACAACACCCGCCGAAGCCATTTTTGGAACTGATCTCCGACTTCCATCGGACTTGAAGTTCGGCGTGGTACTAACGACAACTAGCGGCAGGGAAGACTTCATAACCGAAAAGAAAGAACAGCTGAACTCTATACATCAGTTCATCCGGGAGCGACTGAACTTGGTCAGCGATAAAATGAAGGCGCGATACGACTTGAGGGCGAATACTTCTGGATTCGAGACCGGACAATTGGTATTGCTGTACAACTCACAACGGAAAAAAGGCTTGTGCCCCAAATTGCAATCAGCCTGGGACGGACCATATGAGGTCATCAAGAAACTCAATGACGTGGTATACCGGATACAGCAGATGGGAAACAGACGGGCGAAGTATAAAATTGTCCACGTAGAGAGGGTAGCACCATATTACGGAGAAGGATCCAATCGCTTGTTCGAGGACGAACAAGTTTAGGAGGAGGGCAGTGTTGCGGAGATGCAAGCGGACCATTAAGTTCGAAAACTCTCTGGAAGCGGGGATTGGAATGATGTCAACTTCCAATGGAATTGTCAGAGCGTTCTAGAGATTTCCGAAGGGGAACTTCCAACGGCGAACGTTCGAGACGGTGGACCGAGAGCTATATAAGCGCGAACACTCGCCCTTGACATTCATTCAGTTTGTGGTATAAAACAGCTTGTGACAAGTCGGTGTGATCAACCAAGGTGAAAAGAAAAGCTTTCAATAAAGGTTTGTGTATTGTGTAATAAAGTTTAAAGTGGATAGTATTGGATAATAAAGAAAAGTGGTGAAGCTGTACAGATAGTTGATCTGTGGTGAAACCAGGAAAGTGTGTGTGTTTTATTTTGGATAAAAAGACGATTGTAGGTTATCGCAATCCAGTGGTGCGAACACTATTTGGTGTGGGGTCGAATAAATTCGTAACAATATGTATGTATAGTATATCGAGGAACGTTATTTTTATTTCTTCTTTAAAACTGAGTTACTTCCTTTTTACTAGAAGGTAGAAACTGCATACACATAAAGAAATTAAATAAACTTTTTATTACTCTTTTTACTTTTTACTATATTATATATTTATTTATTTTGGGTGATAAAGTTAACCTTCTGCTTTAAAATTGTCTAATCTCCCATTTCTCACCCGTCCTATGTATCCCTCATACAGTTATGTATGTATATACATATGTATTCCTTCAGCGTAAGCACAATTTCGCTGATACCAATGCCTAAGCCAGATATACACTGTTCAAATTCATGCAATGCACGTGCAAGTGTATTAGTGAACAAATCACATCACGTATTGATGGGGTATATGCTTGAGGTAAAATCAAATCTTTCTGAGGCGTAAATACATACATATTGTAACGAATTTATTCAATCCCCACACCGAATAGGGCTCGCACCACTGGATTGCGATCAACTACAATTGTCTTTTTATCCAAAATAAAACACACACACTTTTCTTTGTTTCACCACAGATCAACTATGTATCTGTACAGCTTCACCACTTCTCTTTATTATCCAATACTTTAAACTTTATTACACAAACAAACCTTTATTGAGAGCTTTTATTTTCACACTGTTTGATCACACTGACTTGTCACACGCTATTCAATACCACAAACTGAATGAATGTCGAGGGCGAGTGTTCGCATTTATATAGCTCTCGGTCCACCTTCTCGAACGTTCGCCATTGGAAGTTCCCCTTCGGAAATCTCTAGAACGCTCTGACAATTCCATTGGAAGTTGACATCATTCCAATCCCCGCTTCCAGAGAGCTTTCGAACTTCGTCAGCGAAATTCGAACGTAACCGTCCGTTTGCATCTCCGCAACACTGCCCTCCTCCTAAACTTGTTCGTCCTCGAACAAGCTATTCGATCCTTCTCCGTAATATGGCGCTAACCTCTCTACGTGGACAATCTTATACTTCGCCCGTCTGTTTCCCATCTGCTGTACCCGGTATACCACGTCATTGAGTTTCTTGATGACCTCATATGGTCCGTCCCAGGCTGATTGCAATTTGAGGCACACGCCTTTTTTTCGTTGTGGGTTGTACAGCAATACCAATTGTCCTGTCTCAAATCCAGAAGAGTTTGCCTTTAAGTCGTACCTCGCCTTCATTTTATCGCTGGCCAAGTTCAGTCGCTCCCGGATGAACTGATGGATGGAGTTCGGCTGTTCTTTCTTTTCGGTTACGAAATCCTCCCTGCCGCTAGTTGTCGGTAGTACCACGCCGAACTTAAAGTCCGATGGAAGTCGGAGATCAGTTCCAAAAATGGCTTCGGCTGGTGTTGTTGCCGTTGAATTGTGCTGTGCCGAACGGTATGCCATTAAGAAAAGGGAAAGATGTTCATCCCAGTTCTTCTGATCTCCGACGGCGACTTTTCTCAAGTATTCCTTCATCGTCCGATTGAACCTTTCGACCATGCCATCAGATTGTGGGTGTAATGGTGTTGTCCGCGTCTTTCTGATACCTAGCATGTCACAGAGTTCTTTGAACACCGACGACTCGAAGTTTCTCCCTTGGTCTGAGTGCAGTTCCATTGATACTCCATAACGCGAAACCCAGTTATTCACGAATGCATCCGAAATGGTTTTGGCTTCCTGGTTCGGGATGCAAAACACCTCAGGCCACTTGCTGAAGTAATCGATCACCACTAGTGCGTGCTTGTTTCCAGCGTTGCTCGTTGGGAATGGGCCTGCAATGTCCATTTCGATACGTTCGAACGGTGCTCCAACATTGTACTGCTGCATATTTCCTTGAGTTTTCCTTACTGGACCCTTTGCCTTCGCACACTGTTCACACCTGCGAATGAAACGCGTAACCGACTCATGGCATCCTACCCAGTAGAAACGTCTCTTGATATTTTCTACAGTCTTGTTAACACCAAGATGACCCCCGCTTGGTCCCTCGTGGTATCCTCGGATGACCTCGTCGATTTGCCCTTTTGGTATTACCAGCAGATCGTTTACAATGTTCCCGTCCTCACTTTCCCAACTGCGGTAGAGGCAACCGTTCTTCAGCTTCAAACTCTGCCATTGAGCCCAGTAAGCTTTCACGATTGGGCTTTCACTGGATACTTGCTGCCTACTTGGTCGAAAACCTCGTTCTTGGTAGTCGATGATGACTGCCAGATCGGCATCATCTCGCTGCTTCCTTCCGACCTTTTCGACAGTCCAGGAATCCTCTGGCAGCACTGGAAACAACGGATGTCGGTGACCTGTTCCTTGGTCTCGGCACGTGAACAATGTTTGCACTCAACATCGCAAGGTCGCCTCGATAATGCATCCGCATTTCCATGACTGCTTCCCTTCCGGTGTTCGATACTGAAGTCATAACTCTGGATTCTCTCTATTCGCGAATCAAACCTCGAACGCCTTCTTCTCAGATGACAATTTCTCGCCATGTGCCCCTGCTCGTTGCATATACCTGAGAACGGGCAGCTCCTACTCACCGTTGTTTCTCTGGAACTACGCCACAATTTGCTGGAAGAACGCTTTCTCCGCAGACGACAGTCTTTTGCAAGGTGCCCCTGCTGATCGCAGAAGTAGCATCTACCCGGGAATGAACCACTCCTACTCGGCGTTGTTGTTCTCGAACTATCCTTATCTTGAGACATGCGCCGTAATTTTATGGAAGGTCGGCATATCAAGAGCGATGTTTCACATGCGAGAGCGCTGGCAACTGTCTCCTTGAAAGATGTCTTCGGCAGGAGAATCAGGCTTCGTTGCGTATCGGGGTCCCTTAGCCCCTGGATGAAAGAATCCGTTTTAAGTTTTTCCACCACATCAACTGGAACGTCCGCGTAGGCAAGATGGGATAGCCTCTCGATGTCAGCAGCATACTGTTGGATGGTCTCGTTTCCGCGCTGCTTGCGTCCTTTAAGTTCCAGCTTGTGCATCTCCTGCATGTGCTCACTGCCGTATCTTCGACGGAGAGCATCCCATATGGCTGTGTAGTTCCTTCTCTGGGTCTCCGGGATGGTCTGTAAAACACCAGCTGCTTCGCCTTTAAGCGAAATTACTAGAGCGGCCACACGATCTTCTTCTTCCCACTGATTCCATTCCGCTGTTGTCTCGAACTGAAGTTTAAAGATATTAAACGCACTCGTGCCGTCGAAGTTGCGAGCTGTGAATTTCGATGCTGCAGTCGGTACAACGATTCCTTGACAGTGAACGTTCTGGATAGATTTCTCGAGTTCCAGAACCTTCTTATCCAGTGTCTCGATTCTCTTTTCCTAGTCATTTTCGAGATGTAGAACCCTCTTGTCGAACCTCGATTCTAGCGTCTCGATTCTCTTTTCTTGATTATTCTCGAGATCTAGAACCTTCTTGTCGAACCTCGATTCTAGTGTCTCGATTCCCTCTTCGACGTCCTGGAATCGATCGTTGACGGTCTGCTGAATGTCTCTCAAGCTTTCTCGATTGTTCTCCAGCATATCTTCTAACGTCTCCAGCTTCTGGCCCAGGGAAGTGGAATTTTCCTCCAGTTTCTGACTCAGAGAAGCACTCATAGCATTCATAGCCGCGAGAATTTGCTGCGTATCGAACGCTGGTTCAGTAGATGCCGACGGCTTCTCCACCCCAAATTCGTAACTCTCCCAGTCGACACCTTCTTCCTGTAACGCTGATCGCAGTCTCTCCACCAGGTTGGCCTTACCTCCCACTGTGGATAATTGCCGAGCATCCAGCTCTCTTTTCAGTTGTTCGATGGTCAACTTTTCCAATTTTACCATTTTCTCACTTTTGCACTTTCTCCGCAACAATATTGTTGAGATGCAAACGGACCGTTAAGTTCGAATTTCGCTGTTGAAGTTCGAAAACTCTCTGGAAGCGGGGATCGGAGTGATGTCAACTTCCAATGAATTGTCAGAGCGTTCTACAGATTTCCGAGGGGAACTTCCAACGGCGAACGTTCGAGAAGGTGGACCGAGAGCTATATAAGCGCGAACACTCGCCCTCGACATTCATTCAGTTTGTGGTATAAAACAGCGTGTGACAAGTCAGTGTGATCATAAAGTTTGAAAATAAAAGCTCTCAATAAAGGTTTGCTTGTGTAATAAAGTTTAAAGTGGTTTAGTATTGGATAATAAAGAAAAGTGGTGAAGCTACGCAGATAATTGATCTGAGGTGAAAGAAGTAAAAGTGTGTGTGTGCTTTAATTCCGATACAATTGTAGTTTATCGCAATCCAGTGGTGCGAACCCTATTTGGTGTGGGGATCGAATAAATTCGTAACATTTGGTGTCAGAAGTGGGATTGCGATTAAACGAGTGGAAAGTTTACTTAAATTGTGAATTGCACAAAGTGAATTGTTAAGAGATAGAGAAAATGGTGAAATTGGAAAAGTTGACCATTGAACAACTGAAAAAAGAGCTGGATGTTCGGGAATTATCCACAGTGGGAAGTAAAGCCAACCTGGTGGAGAGACTGCGATCAACGTTGCAGGGAGAAGGTGTCGACTGGGAGAGTCATGAATTCGGGGTGGAGAAGCCGTCGACATCCACTGAGCCAGCGTTCGATATGCAGCAAATTCTCGCGGCTATGAATGCAATGAGTGCTTCCCTGAACCAGAAACTCGATCAAAAGCTGGAGGAAAATTCCACTTCTCTAAGCCAGAAACTGGAGGAACTTGAGGAAAATTCCGCGGCCGTAGGTAGAAAGTTGGAGGGAAATTCCACTTACCTGAATCAGAAGCTGGAAGAGATGCTAGAGAACACTCGAGAAAGCTTAAGAAACATCCAGCAGGCCGTCGACGATCGATTCCAGAACGTCGAGGAGATAATCGAGACACTAGAATCGAGGTTCGACGAGAAGGTTCTAGATCTCGAAAAAAATCAAGAAAAGATAATCGAGACTATGGAATCGAGGTTCGACAAGAAGGTACTGGAACTCGAGAAAACTGTCCAGAACGTTCTGCAACAAGGAATCGTTGTACCAACTGCAGCATCGAAATTCACAGCTCCCAACTTCGACGGCACGAGCGCTTTCGACATCTTTAAGCTCCAGTTCGAGACAACAGCGGAACGGAATCAATGGGGAGAAGAAGATCGTGTGGCCGCTCTAGTAATTTCGCTTAAAGGCGAAGCAGCTGGTGTTTTACAGACCATCCCGGAGACCCAGAGAAGGAACTACACAGCCATATGGGATGCTCTCCTTCGAAGATACGGCAGTGAGCACATGCAGGAGATGCACAAGCTGGAACTCAAAGGGCGCAAGCAACGTTTAAACGAGACCATACAACAGTATGCTGCCGACATCGAGAGGCTATCCCATCTTGCCTACGCGGACGTTCCAGTTGATGTGGTGGAGAAACTTAAGCCGGATTCTTTCATCCAAGGGCTAAGGGACCCCGATACGCAACGAAGTTTGATTCTCCTGCCGAAGACAACTTTCAAAGAGACAGTTGCCAGCGCTCTCGCATGTGAAGCATCGCTCTTGATATGCCGACCTTCCATCAAATTACGGCGCATATCTCAAGACCAGGATAGTTCCAGAACAACAACGGCGAGTAGGAGTGGTTCATTCCTGGGTAGATGCTACATCTGCGACCAGCAGGGGCACATTGCGAGGAACTGCCGCCTGCGAAGAAAGCGTTCGAGGTCTAGTTCGCCAAAAAGAGACCATGGGAGTGAACGCGACCGTGGAGGTGCAAAAGGTGCACCTAACAGTCCGTTAAACTAAAACGAGTCAGTGCAGAGGGGCGTGCGCTGGCTCCCACATTGGAGTGCCCCAGCATCCTCGTATCCCGAATCTGTAGGGGTGCAACCAGCCTAGTCATCGAGGGAACGATGGACGGGCGACGATATCTGCTGACGTTGGACACGGGCGCAACTCATTCAGTCATCCGAAGCGGATTGGTTTCTGACATCGAACCATTTTCCGAGGTAAGGCTTCGTACAGTAACTGGTGAGAAGGCGGAAGTTAAGGGAAAGGTCCAGAAAAGAATTACGATGGGTACCGTCGAGTTTCAGCATGATTTGATCGTTGCGGACATCACTGATGACATCATAATCGGCGTCGACTTCATGATTAGGCATGGCTTCACATTGGACCTCAACCAAAAAGTGATGAAGTATGGCAAACTTGGAGCTCCCATTAACAATGGATAATGGACAAGGTAACAAGGTCAGGCGAATAGTCGTGCAGTTCCCCCGAATGCAGAAGCTTTGGTCTGGGCAAAAATAGAAGAGGATGCGGGGACAAGCCGAATGTGGGTGGTCGAGTCCGACAAAAGAAATCGACCCAGCGATATAATTGTTGGAAGGGCTCTCGTGGAACCCCGACAAGACCAATTGGTTCCAGTACGAGTCCTGAATTCTGCCAGTACACCTAAGACAATACGTAAGGGAACAACAATCGCTCAATGCCAAGAAGCTGCCGCCATTATGAACTGCGAAGATAGGAAACACCGGGAAATCCAGAAAAACAAACCGTTCTTGAAAACAATGGCCAGAGAGTGGACGCAACATCTAGTGGAGAAGCAGAAAAGTCCAGCACTCTCCCTGCTTCGTAAATATTGGACAGTTTTTGCAGATGGTAAGAACTGTGGAAGAACATCAATTGTGAAGCACAGAATAGACACAGGTGACTCTAGACCGATCCGGCAACCACCGAGGAGGGTACCTTTGGCGAAAGAAGGGGAGGTGATCAAACTAATCTGCAAGCCCATGGAGTTCGCCAGTAGTGCTTGTTAAGAAGAAGGACGTCACGAAGAAGGACAGCTGTCCTTTACCGAGAATCGACGACACCTTGGACACACTATCTGGTGCAAAGTGGTTCTCGACGCTGAACTTGCAAAGTGGATACTGGCAAAAAGAGCTTGACCAGCAAGACAAGGAAAAGACCGCGTTTACCGCCGGGGGAGAGTTGTGGCAATTCTCTGTGATGCCCTTCGGTCTTTGCAATGCGCCAGCCACCTTCGAAAGACTAATAAACGGGGTACTAAGACGACTTCACTGGAGGACTTGCCTTGTCTATCTGGATGACATAATTGTCATGGGCAAGGGTTTCGACGATCACCTTAGGGAGCTTGAAGAGGTACTGGAACGTATTCAAGCAGGCGGATTGAAATTGGGCCCGAAGAAATGTTCGCTCTTCCAGAACAAGGTGAAGTACTTGGGACATGTGGTGACTGCAGAAGGAGGCCATACAGATGAAGAGAAAATCTCGGCGGTTAAAGAATGGCCGCGGCCGAAGAATCTTCATGAGTTAAGGTCATTCCTGGGACTTTGCACATATTACAGGCGATTCATCCCAGGATTTGCAAACGTTGCCAGCAGTTTGCACGGGCTCACCAAAAAGAATCGGCCATTCAAGTGGGAGAAGCCGCAGGAGGAAGCGTTCATTCACCTGAAGGAATTGCTCTGCAGTGCGCAGATTCTTGCATATCCTGTCCCGGGAGAAAAGTTTATTTTGGACACAGATGCGAGCGGACAAGGAATCGGAGGAGTACTCTCTCAAATGATTGACGGGCGAGAGCGGGTCATCGCTTACTACAGTAGGATCCTATCGAAGCCGGAGAGGAACTACTGTGTAACTAGGATGGAGATTTTAGCTGTGGTTGACTGTGTCAAGCATTTCCACAAATATCTCTATGGCCAAGCTTTTCATCTTAGGACGGACCACGCAGCGTTGAGGTGGTTGCTGCAGTTCAAGAACCCGGAAGGCCAGCTTGCTAGATGGATAGAGAGAAGTTGTGACTTCAGTATCGAGCACCGGAAGGGAAGCAGTCATGGAAATGCGGATGCATTATCGAGGCGACCTTGCGATGTTGAATGTAAACACTGTTCACGTGCCGAAACCAAGGAACAAGTCACCGATTTCCGTCGTTTCCATGTGCTGCCAGAAGATTCCTGGACTGTTGAGAAGGTCGGAGGGAAGCAGCGAGAAGATGCCGATCTGGCAGTCATCATCGACTACCAAGAACGAGGTTTTCGACCAAGTTGGCAGCAAGTATCCAGTGAAAGCCCAATCGTGAAAGCTTACTGGGCTCAATGGCAGAGTTTGAAGTTGAAGAACGGTTGCCTCTACCGCAGTTGGGAGAGTGAGGACGGGAACATTGTAAACGATCTGCTGGTAATACCAAAGGGCAAATCGAAGAGGTCATCCGAGAATACCACGAGGGACCAAGCGGGGGTCATCTTGGTGTTAACAAGGCTGTAGAAAAGATCAAGAGACGTTTCTACTGGGTAGGATGCCATGAGTCGGTTACGCGTTTCATTCGCAGGTGTGAACAGTGTGCGAAGACAAAGGGTCCAAAAAGGAAAACTCGAGGAAATATGCAGCAGTACAATGTTGGAGCACCGTTCGACCGTATCGCAATGGAAACAAATACGCGCTGGTGGTGATCGATTACTTCAGCAAGTGGCCTGAGGTGTTTTGCATCCCGAACCAGGAAGCCAAAACCATTTCGGATGCATTTGTGAACAACTGGGTTGCGCGTTATGGAGTACCGCTGGAACTGCACTCAGATCAAGGAAGGAACTTCGAGTGGACGGTGTTCAAAGAACTCTGCGACATGCTAGGTATCAGAAAGACGCGGACAACACCATTACACCCACAATCTGATGGCATGGTCGAAAGGTTCAACCGGACGATGGAGGAATACCTGAGAAAAGTCGTCGTCGGAGATCAGAAGGACTGGGATGAACATCTTCCCCTTTTCTTAATGGCATACCGTTCGGCACAGCACAATTCAACGGCAACAACACCCGCCGAAGCCATTTTTGGAACTGATCTCCGACTTCCATCGGACTTGAAGTTCGGCGTGGTACTACCGACAACTAGCGGCAGGGAAGACTTCGTAACCGAAAAGAAAGAACAGCTGAACTCTATCCATCAGTTCATCCGGGAGCGACTGAACTTGGTCAGCGATAAAATGAAGGCGCGATACGACTTGAGGGCGAATACTTCTGGATTCGAGACCGGACAATTGGTATTGCTGTACAACCCACAACGGAAAAAAGGCTTGTGCCCCAAACTGCAATCAGCCTGGGACGGACCATATGAGGTCATCAAGAAACTCAATGACGTGGTATACCGAATACAGCAGATGGGAAACAGACGGGCGAAGTATAAAATTGTCCACGTAGAGAGGTTAGCACCATATTACGGAGAAGGATCCAATCGCTTGTTCGAGGACGAACAAGTTTAGGAGGAGGGCAGTGTTGCGGAGATGCAAACGGACCGTTAAGTTCGAATTTCGCTGTCGAAGTTCGAAAACTCTCTGGAAGCGGGGATCGGAGTGATGTCAACTTCCAATGGAATTGTCAGAGCGTTCTAGAGATTTCCGAGGGGAAATAAAGAAGTTTTATCGCAATCCAGTGGTGCGAACCCTATTTGGTGTGGGGATCGAATAAATTCGTAACAATATGTATATACTCGCCGATACCGAATACAGTAAGCCTACTTACCCCTATTATTCCATTGTTTACACATATGTATACAGGCAAACAGACGCATTCACTGATGTATGTATACGTTTGTAATCCCATATATGTATGTATATGGGATTATTTATGCAGTTGGTGTATCTAGAAAATTTAAAATTGGTGTATCTAAGAAACTGAACCGAAATTGCAAAATTCCTTTCCAATTTTCCTTGATTTATACACTTAACACTAGTTGTGTTCTAAATTTGAAGCTTCTACGTCTGCTAGAAGTGCCTTAGACTTTTGATGATCGGTCAGTCAGTGAGTGACAAAATTAAGAAACTTTGACTAGTTATAATTCTACAAACTACTGGTTCAAATTGAATGAAATATACCGTGTCTATGCAATGCTTGCTTGGTTACTGAAAATTTAGACTTCTAGTTTTTTCCACAACGAAGTTATAGGGGATCGAAAATGGCCTATTATGTTACGAGAAAAGGATGGTACGGCCGTGCCGCTTTTTCGCTCGACTTGGCAGGGGCACTGCCGTGCCCCCAGATTAAACAAATATCCGAAAGTAAATCCCCGGGAATCGATGGAATTAGACCGACTGATATAAAGCGGCATGTATTAATTTCGCTCACGTTCTTTGTAAGCTTATTAATTATATTATATTAAGCTAATTATTATATTAGCCAATCGATTTAGACCGCGATTATGAGTGTGGACTAATAGATTTCCATACATATAATTCAGTGCCCAACATTGACTTGAATAATAATTTATTTCACATACGCAATCAAATCATTGAAGTTCCTGTAGGCTCATATAAATTCGAAGATATCGTTGGGTATATACAAAAAAAATATGAGAGTATAAACGAATCGGGGACTCTTATGTGTCGGCTGGCTATATCCGAAAAATTCGAGAACTTCTAGAATATTCTAGAATATTCTCGACACGCGACAAAACCGCAACTCGGTACGCACGCAACTCGGCCACCTGTCTCTTAACGAGATGGCTGAATAGTTTATTATACATCTCCTATGGGTACCAGGACACATGTATTAATTTCGCTCACGTTCTTTGTAAGCTTATTAACCTCAGTATAATACAAGGTAAAATATCAAAAGCCCTCAATTCAGAGGTGAGGGCAGCCAGTCTATAAAGGGGGTGCAAAAGCAGAAATAAGTAGCTATCGTCAGTAGTATGTTTTAGGGGATTCAGGCGCTTTTTTGGTATGAAGGGATTCAGGCGCTTTTTGGCATGAAGGGATTCAGGCGCTTTTTGGTATGAAGGGGTTCAGGGGCTTTTTCGTATTGTTTATTTAAGTTGTGAATTTGCGTTTCGGTTAGGAAATGTATGGGGGTTCTAGCGCTATTTAAGTTGTTTGTGCGGAAATATATGGGGGTTCTGGCGCTATTTAATTTGTTTATTTAAGCTGTTTTGCGTTGCGGTTAGGAAATGTATGGGGGTCCGTGCGCTATCTCTGTTGTGTTTTTGTCGCGTGCTGGTTTTGTCGGAGGATTTAGTCGCTATCTGTGTTGTGGTTTTGTGTGCGTGCAAGGTCGTTATCATGTGACGTATTTAGAATAGCAATAGTTATGTACATATTGTTACGCGCAAAGCGTGCCGAGTAGCGTGTGCCGAGTTTCGCTATTACGCAAAGCGTGCCGAGTTGATGTTTTCGTTATCATGCAAAAAGCTAATGACAACCGTCAAAAAAAAAAAGGAAAAACAGCTAAACAAAATTGACGGCAACTTTTGTATATAAATCTCGCACTGATTAATTGTTGCTTACAGAACAATTTAATGTAATGGGTCATTTGTTTATACTATTCCAGTAATATTTATATATATGTGTGTGTATGTATGTATATGTATTTGAAACGCTAAGAAATATTTATAGATACATAGATATGTATATAGTTTATCTGTTCCCCTTAAAATTGAATGCTATGTGTTAGATCTTCGTAAGAGAAGGAGAGAGAGAATAATAAATCATTTTTTTCTTTTTTTCTTCTATCAATTATCATTCATTGGTATTTTATTATGACTCCATCCCATCATTACATATATATATCTTTTAGTGTCGTTATAACTTAAAGCTAACTTATTAATAGATAGCGTGTTGTTATCATGCGTAGTAGTTTCAAATAAGCGGATCGCGCGTAGTATTTTATTAATATTTTGCAGAGTTGTGCGGTTTTTGTGAGTTGTGAATTTGCCTTTCGGTTAGGAAATGTATGGCGGTTCTGGCGCTATTAAAGTTGTTTTTGCGGAAATATATGGGGGGTTCAGGTGCTATTGAAGTTGTTTTTGCGTTGCGGTTAGGAAATGTATGGGGGTTCTGGGTGACAGTTGACAGTGGGTTCAGAGGAGAGCTTCTCAGGACTTGAACCCGCTCTAGGTCTACCCGCGTCCACGGTAAATTCCTACATTAACGATTATGTATTTAATACACACAACCGTAGATGGAGGGATTGTCCGGGTTGCAGGATGACTAAGCGCGTATGCCCTGATGTCTGCAAAAAAAAAAAAATAAAAATCTGCGGCATTCCTCCTGTCTTTAAGGAGAATCGACTGCAGAAGGCTTATGGGAGTTATCACGGGCCAATACGCTTCTGCCGAGCATCTCGGCAAAAGCGTGCTTGGCATCAGTGAGACGCCTACCTGTGCTGCATGTTGCGAGGTGGAGGATGACACTGCAGAGCATTTCCTCTGTGATTGTCCCGCCTTTGCTCGCGCACGGTGGCGCACCCTTGGAGCCAACGTGATGTGTGCCGAATCCCTTAGCTCTCTACATCACTGAAGCTCCTTCAAATTTTTCTCCGAAAAACGGGTAAAATACAGTAATGTAATGTACTCTGTCTGGAGTACAATGGACCAGTGATTGCGTCTGCGTGCTCCAGCGGATAGCACAAGCCTTCAACAGAAAAAAAAAAAAAACCAGCGCATGACATGTTCGATTTTGTACGTGGTCCTGGTACCCATAGGAGATGTATAATAAACTGTTCAGCCATCTCGTTAAGAGACAGGTGGCAGGTGACAGTGGCAGGGGACAGGTGACAGGTGACGGGGCCGAGTTGCGTGCGTACCGAGTTGCGGTTTTGTCGCGTGTCGAGAATATTCTAGAAGTGCTCGAATATTTTCGGATATATTCTTTGAGTTGTGGTTATATATATATATAAATATATACGTATATATATATATATATTACTGGAATAGTATAAACAAATGACCCATTACATTAAATTGTTCTGTAAGCAAAAATTAACCAGTGCGAACAGACTTCGAAGACAATGGATCCCCAAAATTAATAAAATCAACTTGAAAACTTTGCTTATAAGCAAACCGTAAGATTTCCAGCTTTGACTATCGGCCGACCATATAATATCGAAGGATTAAAGGTTTGCAGTACTTTGTATGGAAATGCAGTTCTATGCTATCTGGAAAATTTTAAAGTAAGTTTTAAAGTAAGTAAATTACAAACATATTTATTTATTTGTCTTTTCTTATGTGTACAGGTTTTCCTTCCATCTCGATATTCTAAAATGTCTGAGACAACAATTCAAGCATTCAACAAAAAGGGATATACATTGACATACCATGGACCTGTAAATAAAACTTCTCACATATAGATTTCTTAGAAAAATGTCGACACAGATAATCAATAAATAGAAAAAACCTTATTCTGAAGAAAAATCAAGTGTTTTTATTTGTATTATTTAAGTTGTACAGAAATTTCAAACAAAGATGTCCGCAATTGAAGGATTTATAGTTTTGGTATTGACTATAGTTGTATTGAATATTTTTTCCGCCGCCGCCGCCGCCCAGGTATTTAATAATCTCTCTTGGTGGTTGCAGATTTCCAATACTATCGAAATATTCTGTGCGATTCTTATTCCTATCATATGCCACCCAATGGGTTCCGGGACCGTGAGAATAATCCAAATTAACGATGCCGCATTCCCTTTGATGTACGCGTTTCGGTAGAGTATCAAGCATGAATACACCTCTGAAATGTGGCAACAACTTGGAGTACTTCATCAAATCTCTATCGGTAAGTGCCCGCTTGGGTAGGTTCCTGTGTACAATGATCATGTGGGTACGGATATGAATTTCAAAGAATTTTCAAATATTTGCCGTGAATGTTGGATAGATAATTATGGTTTCCTTGTCATATGCAAAGATGATCCTAAAGATGGCGGACGTTATAGAAAAGGATTTGATGTTTTTATTAAACTATAAACGATTACGCCCTAAGGCTTTTGTAGTTAGTATATAAATTGGCTTCAAGTAGTAATAATACATTGATAAGAACGCAGCTAATCACATCCCCGTGCATTGATAATGAATAAGAAAAAAGAACAAATACTGAAGGACGTTATAAATACTAGGAGAGTGTTGAAGAAGAATTTTAAATGTATCAAAAATCATGGTTTAGTAACAGCAGACCTATTGGAGGATACTCTTAAGCCTATCACTAAGCCTCTCAGGGAATTAGTCGAAGGTGTTAAGCAAAAAAACGCTGAAACTAATATAGATTTCGACACAGAATTTTTAAAAAAAATTCCATTAAAAACTAATACAAGTACTCCCAAAGCAAAACAAAAACAACAAAAGATGTTTGATAGGAGTAAAGAATCCACTTTCTCTACACAACGGAATGAAAGCGGCAACGATGATGACGACGACGACGATGACGGTGGTAATAGCAACAGCACTTTAAGCAATAGAAACGACAAAAATAACACATTGTCAATGAATCTGACTGCTTTGGATCGGGTCAACAAATTAGATAAAGTATATGGACCATATAAAGATCGAAATGATAAATGGAAATTGGGTAATGCTGAATGTGACTTAGACACAAATGGGATTGTCATCAATGATGAAACCTGGTCGATTACACCGGGTCTCTTTGAATTGCTCTTTCACAAAACACCAAAGCACTATACGGATCATGACTTGCAAGAGTATAGGGAAATTTTAGTTGAAACAAATGCTCATAAGCGTAAGCATGATAAAAACGAACAAATCAAGGGCACGAAAGCAATCAAATACGCAAAGATTATAAAATCATTATTCCACAGTGGGAAAAAAAGGGGCGCTGGTCTAATGACAGTAAACCGAAACACACAGAAACCGAATTACATATACTGGGATAATCCTAATGAATTAGTTGACAGATTACGATTTCGATTTCATCACAATCAGCTGGTCATACGAATCATAACAATGAAATTGTATCCATCATTGAGGAATTGAGAGAAAGCAATATAATTGCATAGATCTGTATGTAAACCCATTCATTTCAAAGATGATTGTTGACAAGTTTGGTAGTTCAACACATTATCAAGATAGACGTCTGAGAAGTGCCTTAGGCTTTCATTTGGATCGCGATAGGAACATTAATTTATTTTCTAAACGATTAAAAAACGTAGGTTTACCCCTTGCCGACAATGATGCAGCCTCTAAGGTATTTGCTAACGATAGAGTGAATCACATGACCTTGAGAGCTCAAAAAGATAACACACTATTGAAGAATAAATTTACTGAAGAAATTGAAAAATTACCTGCGAAACTTCAAAGTGAGAGAGAAGCACATACGAAATCGATTAACACGTTGAAGGAGGATACCGAAAAAGCTTTATAATCACATATAAAATATACTGAAACAAGATTTAGTGGAATAGACGATTATATTTTCCAACAATTAAGCACAAAATTTACAAAGTTGTTGGAGGATAAACATAATAAGAAAACAAATTTATAGAAAAAAAAAAAAAAAAAAAACGTTGATAGAATATGAAAAACGATGAAAAGAGACGTATTGTAGATTAACTTCATAGACAGGCTCGTAGAAATTTAAAAAAACGACGAGTAATTATGAAAGGAATAGACGATCTCTGGCAAGCAGATTTAGTTGAGATGGGTGCATTTTCAAAATTTAACAGAGACTATCGCTTTCTTTTAACAGTCATAGATACCTTCTCCAAATATGCTTGGGCTGTTCCACTTAAAACGAAAAATGCTTCTGACGTCACCATAGCTATGAGAAGTATATTTGTGGGTGAGAAACGATCGCCAACAAATTTACACACCGATGACGGAAAGGAGTTCTTCAATAAACATTTTCAAAATCTAATGACTAATTATGGCGTTAATCACTATTCAACGTATTGCATTGTAAAGGCATCAATTATCGAACGATTTAATAGAACCCTAAAGAGTCTAATGTGGAAGCAGTTTAGCTATAATGGTTCATACAAGTGGCTTGATGAATACAAAGAATTAATTATGAAATACAATAATACAAAGCATCGGACTATTGGAATGCGACCAAGTAATGTAAATTCTTCGAATGAAAAGCTGATATTAAACTCTGCCTACAACAATGTGAAAACCTATTGCAAACCAAAATTTCTTGTTGGCGATCACGTGCGTATGAGTAAATATAAACATACGTTTGAGAAGGGCTACACACCAAATTGGACAACGGAAATTTTTAAAATTAAAACAATTAAGCATACGTATCCGGCTACATATATATTAGAGGATTATCAGGGAAATGCGATCCGAGGAGGATTCTATGAATATGAACTGATGAAAACACAATAATTAAATAATTATCATGTTGAAAAAATCCTATTCACTAAGGGTGATCGAGTTTATGTGAAATGGTTGGGTTTTTCAAACGACCACAACTCTTGGATTAGTAAAAATAATATCCTGTATTAAATATGTACATACACACATACATATGTACATATATACATATCTTTGTATTCAATAAAAAATGGAAAAAATATATATATTGTTTAAAAAAGCGTTGTATTTAAATTTTCCATTTCACTATATAGTTGATCGTGAGAATGTCAATAACATTAACTTTAACTGGAAATTCATCGAGTCTCACTACGGATTACTCTCCGCCAATCGATTTAGACCGCGATTATGAGTGTGGACTAATAGATTTCCATACATATAATTCAGTGCCCAACATTGACTTGAATAATAATTTATTTCACATACGCAATCAAATCATTGAAGTTCCTGTAGGCTCATATAAATTCGAAGATATCGTTGGGTATATACAAAAAAAATATGAGAGTATAAACGAATCGGGGACTCTTATGTGTCGGCTGGCTATATCCGAAAAATTCGAGAACTTCTAGAATATTCTAGAATATTCTCGACACGCGACAAAACCGCAACTCGGTACGCACGCAACTCGGCCACCTGTCTCTTAACGAGATGGCTGAATAGTTTATTATACATCTCCTATGGGTACCAGGACACAACGATATCTCAGGATATTAAAGAGCCAGACAATGAACGACGTACAAAATCGAACATGTCATGCGCAGGTATTTTTTTTTTTTTTTTTCTGTTGAAGGCTTGTGCTATCCGCTGGAGCACGCAGACGCAATCACTGGTCCATTGTACTCCAGACAGAGACCTTACATTACTGCATTTTACCCGTTTTTCGGAGAAAAATTTGAAGGAGCTTCAGTGATGTAGAGAGCTAAGGGATTCGGCACACACCACGTTGGCTCCAAGGGTGCGCCACCGTGAGCCAGCAAAGGCGGGACAATCACAGAGGAAACGCTCTGCAGTGTCATCCTCCACCTCGCAACATGCAGCACAGGTAGGCGTCTCACTGATGCCAAGCACGTAGAGATGCTTGGCAAAAGCGTATTGGCCCGTGATAACTCCCACAAGCCTTCTGCAGTCGATTCTCCTTAAAGACAGGAGGAATGCTGCCGATTTTTACTTTTTTTGCAGACATCAGGGCATACGCGCTTAGTCATCCTGCAACCCGGACAATCCCTCCATCTAAGGTTGTGTGTATTAAATACATAATCGTTAATGTAGGAATTTACCGTGGACGCGGGTTGACCTAGAGCGGGTTCAGGTCCTGAGAAGCTCTCCTCTGAACCCACTGTCACCTGTCACCCAGAACCCCCATACATTTCCTAATCGCGATGCAAAAACAACTTCAATAGCACCTGAACCCCCCATATATTTCCGCAAAAACAACTTAAATAGCGCCGAAACCGCCATACATTTCCTAACCGAAACGCAACTTCACAACTCACAAAAACCGCACAACTCTGCAAAATATTAATAAAATACTACGCGCGATCCGCTTATTTGAAACTACTACGCATGATAACAACACGCTATCTATTAATAAGTTAGCTTTAAGTTATAAAGACACTAAAAGATATATATATGTAATGATGGGGTAAGTATTTATGCTTGGAGTCATAATAAAATACCAATGAATGATAATTGATAGAAGAAAAAAAGAAAAAAATGATTTATTATTCTCTCTCTCCTTCTCTTACGAAGATCTAACACATAGCATTCAATTTCAAGGGGAACAGATAAACTATATGCATATCTATGTATCTATAAATATTTCTTAGCGTTTCAAATACATATACATACATACACACACATATATATAAATATTACTGGAATAGTATAAACAAATTACCCATTACATTAAATTGTTCTGTAAGCAGCAATTAATCAGTGCGAGATTTATATACAGAAGTTGCCGTCAATTTTGTTTAGCTTTTTATCCCTTTTTGAAGTGAAAACTTCTTTAGCATCGTTGTGATTTGAAACTCGATGAAACGAAAAAGCGACAGTAAAAAAAGACAAACATATACATCTATAGGATTTAACGTGCGAGAGGATGAGATAGAAGACATTCTACAATGTTTCTTATATTTGTGATCTCCTCTTTGTGCTGTGCTTCGTACCCTCACCAATGTCTACCAAGGCATAGTGGAGTGGAGGTACGTGCTACGCACGATCTTGCTGCACTGAAGTCGAACTCGGAGAAAATGTATGAGAAGAGGATCTGGGGTACGGCTTAATCGTTCATATTTTCTCCCTTTGTTTGACTGTATTAGTATCTACAGTAGATGCTTGTGGGCCCGAGCGTTGCACGTGTATAAATACGTGTCATTGTGCGCCTACGTATTACGAAGCTTGTGTGGAGGCGTCATAGCAACCGTGGTGTATTGTACACGTGTATCGTTCACATAAACATTTCATCATTTTAAGTGGAGATTTTAATGTGAATTTTGCATTAGATACAGCGATCCCTTTGATTGAGTTTCTAAACACCAAATTTAATTTAAAAATGTGCAGCAGTCGCACTGTATCAACAACAAGATCAAAAACAGTAATTGACTCAGTATTTCAAAGATACATTCATCAAATCGAAACTAAAGTATTTGTTTCATACTTCAGTTACCATAAGCCTCTCGTATCATTTATCGAGAATTCAAACTCGGAATCTGAATAAATTTATGTAATATATATGTATGTGAATAAAATGCAAATAATTTTTAAACTTGGTATCAATATCATCATAAATAAACCCTATCTTATCTTACTCCTGACATTCGTCCCATTATCTTAAAGTTTACATTTTTGAAGGTTTCATTTCTATCACGTGTGAACTGCACACATGTCTTTTTTTTTTTTTGACGGTTGTCATTAGCTTTTTGCATGATAAAACATCAACTCGGCACGCTTTGCGTAATATTGAAACTCGGCACACGCTACTCGGCACGCTTTGCGCGTAACAGTATGTACATATCTATTGCTATTCTAAATACGTCACATGATAACGACCTTGCACGCACACAAAACCACAACACAGATAGCGCCAGAATCCCCATACATTTTCTAACCGCAACGCAAAACAACTTAAATAAACAAATTAAATAGCGCCAGAACCCCCATATATTTCCACAAAAACAACTTAAATAGCGCAAGAACCCCCATACATTTCCTAACCGAAACGCAAAACAACTTAAATAAACAATACAAAAAAGCGCCTGAATCCCCTTATACAAAAAAGCGCCTGAATCCCCTCATACAAAAAAGCGCCTGAACCCCCTCATACAAAAAAGCGACTGAATCCCCTCATACAAAAAAGCGACTGAATCCCTTCATACCAAAAAGCGCCTGAATCCTCTAAAACATACTACTATCGCCCAATCTCTATATTGCCAATTATTGAGAAATGTATGGAAGATGTGGTCACCAATAGACTAAGTAGCTTTATAAACAAACACTCTCTCATCCACAAAAGTCAGTACGCGTTCCAGAAGAACAAAAGCACTGGTAATTTGTTAGCTGAATTTGCAAATTGCATTAATGAAAGCCTCAATAAAAGCCACCATATTCTAGTGATGTATATGGACTTCAGTAAGGCCATCGATACGCTGAACCACGTACAACTTTTAGAAGCACTTGAACATCTTGGCATCCGTGGAGTAATGGCGAATTGGCTTACCAACTATTTAGAAGAACGGCTTTTTTGTGTAAAAGTCAAAGACAGTTACAGTATAATGAAAGAGGTTGAATATGGAGTGCCACAGGGATCCAAATTAGGCCCGATTTTATTTATACTGTACACAAATGAGCTTCTGAATGTATTTAAGAAAAGTAAACCTTTTGCTTTTGCTGACGACACTGCAATAGTGGTTCGGCATAGGTCCTTAGAAACAGCTACTAAAATACTGCAAGAGGAGTTCAACAATGCTGTTAAGTGGTGTCACGACAGTGGACTGTATGGACAATATCGAGTTACTCAACAACAGATACAGTTTAGAAACGAAGCATGTCCCTCACACACAGTCAGCAAATTGAAATAGTAGAATCCTACAAATATCTTGGAGTGGCAATAGACACATTTTATTTGGAGCCTACATATTGAAAAAATCCGATCCAACATAAAAAGCGCTCTTTTTGCACTTGCTCACTTACGATACCACGCCACACCTCAAATTTTGAAACAAGTTTACTATGCCTCAATTGAATCCCAACTAAGGTATGGCATACTTGCATGGGGCACATATAATGACATTACAAAAGCTTCCAAACTCGGCGATAAAACTCATCAACAGCAGAGAATCTCAATTGGGAAGACAATTTAGGGTGATGCCAGTACAATATATATACAAAATGACCCTCATACTTGACACTATGATGACAAGCGGTTCAAGAAGCCTATCTCGAGTTCGGCACAAGAAGACGTACACAGGGCCTGTGTCATATTCCAAGAATCCATAACGTCTACGGTAAAAGGCAGTTAGCGTATAGTGTACCATCAGCTCTAAATGAAATACCAGAACCCTTAAAAAACATTAGAAATTTTAAATATAGAAAAAAAAAGCATTAAAAACTTCTTTCAATCCTTATAATGATATATTAGTAATAATTGATTCCTATTAATATATTAATAATGTTAATTGTCAAGGTCTGTACATAAGAAATGAAATAATTGAAGTCAAATAAGCATTTGAAATTAAAATCTAGCTCAATAAACAATGATTGTTATTTGCAATGTAATCTTCTGCAGAAAAGCCTAAAAGGCTTCGCAGGAAAACTGTACATATTGATTGTGAATTATAAAGGCATAAATAATGTTTAAATAAATAAATAAATAAAGAATGTTAGGTAGCTAAACAGGCCACGTGCAGCCGAACAACTTGCGGACGCCCTTGATCGCTAAAAAGCGGACATAACCGCCATCCAGGCAATGCGATGGAATGGACCGACTGCTATAGGGAGAGAGGACAACGATTGTTTGGATGCGGATTTGTTGTTCGAGGTGGACTAAAGCAAAAAGTTCTAAGCTTTCGACATGTGAGCGAACGCCTCATAACAATCCGTATCAAGGCTACATTTTTTAACATCAGCCTGATCTGCGTCCACGCTCCCACGGAAGACAAGGATGACTCCACCAAAGATGAGTTCTACGATATCCTAGAGAGAACGTATGCCCAATGTCCCAGCTATGACATCAAAATTGTACTAGGAGACTTCAATGCTAAGCTGGGTAAGGAAAGCATCTTTGAACGAGTCATCGGTAGACATAGCCTACACGACACCACCTCCGATAACGGACACAGGCTGATTGATCTTGCTACGGGGCGAAATCTCCTTCTAGCCAGTACTGGCTCCCCGCACCTCGATATACACAAAGGCACCTGGCGGTCTTTTGATCAATCGACTACCAACCAGAATGATCACATCGCGCTCGACGTCAGACACTCCTCCACTATTCTTGATGTTGGAACTTTCCGAGGGGCTAACATCGACTCGGACCACTATCTTGTAGTAGCCAAGATGTGTTTGCGGATATCACGAACGCAACGGAGTAGAATAAGAATACAAAGTTATGGCGTCGGAAAGCTACTATCGCCAGAAACTGTTCGTGCTTTTACCGATCGCGTCTCTCTTAAGTTCTCCAATACACCTCAATCCTCCACGCTGTCAATAGAACAGCAGTGGAGTCTTTGCAAACAAGTCCTGAAAAGCTCTGCATCCGAAGTTTTTGGTTTCAAAGCTCCACAACGAAGAAACACCTGGTTCGATGACGAGTACAGGAGGATTCACACAGCGAAGCAGGATGCATATAAGGCCTCGCTGCATAAAAGAACAAGAGCAGCCGGTGAGCTCTACGAGTTAAAACGAAGGGAGGAGCATTAGCTTCTTAGAAGAAAGAAGAAAGAGCACGAGAAGCGCGCGATTGAGGATTTGGACAGGTGTTACTGCAGGTGTGACGTACGAAAGTTTTATCAACAGATAAAGCGAACATGCCAAGGTTATAAAGCCAGAACGGAAGCCTGCAGGGATGAGAACGGACATCTAGTAGTAAAATCGCAGTCCATGCTGAGAATATGGAAAAATCACTTCTGTAGACTGTATAACGGCCATGTTAGTCAATATACCGCTGTCAGACAGAATGATACATTTTTAATCGACGGAGATCGCAGAGAATCCTGTCCCCCTGACCTCGACGAAGTTAAGATTGCCATATCGAAGCTCAAGTCGAATAAAGCTGCTGGCGCAGATGGACTGTCTGCTGAGCTCTTCAAGGCAGCTGGGGATGACCTGGTTAGGAGCATGCACCAGCTCATCTGTAAGATATGGTCAGAGGAAAGCATGCCCGAGGAATGTAGTCTCAGCATCGTATGCCCGATCCTCAAGAAAGGAGACCCCTCTGATTCCGCCAACACAAGAAAGGAGACCCCTCTGATTGCACCAACTATAGAGGATTAAGTCTCCTTAACATCGCCTACAAAATCTTCTCTGCCGTTTTGTGTGAACGCCTGAAGCCTTTTGTAAATAAGCTGATAGGTCCTCATTAGTGCGGATTCAGACCAGCGAAGTCCACCATCGACCAAATCTTCACACTACGGCCGATCCTGGAAAAAACCAATGAATTTCAAGTCTACACTCACCAACTTTTTGTCGACTTCAAAGCCGCATACGACAGCGTAATTAGAGACGAGCTATACAACGCTATGAGAGGGCATGGGCTCGGACATACAGGGTAAAGTTGTTGATTGCTCTCAACCTGGCGAGATGCCAGCAACGATCCCTGTTTAAGTACCCGGGTCAAGTTGACATACGGCCTCCTCGCGGCACCCTCTGGATAGCCGCTTCAACAAACGTATGCAGCGAAAAAAACCCCGACCAGAATGGCGGTTGTGCGGCGGGCTAACAATCCGCCCACGTAAAAAAGACCTAAAGTTATGAATGAGCACGATGCCTCGGATACACGGACGGATACTCGACGACGACAACGCACGAAAAAGGAACACGATTTGCGAGTATGCTCCTGGAATGTCAGAACTCTGTACACTCCCGGAGCTGCTCATAAGCTAGAAGGAATCCTCACGCAGTACAAGGCGGATATTACTGTTGTCCAGGAAATACGCTGAATAGGAAACGGTATGATTAGGAAGAAAAATTGCGACATTTATTACAGCTGTCACAAAAGGTTGCACTTACTGGGATGTGGATTTGTCGTGGGAAAGCGGTTAAGGTCGAAGGTCATCGACTTTAAACCTATAAGTGATCGCCTGGCTGTGATCCGCATCAGAGGCAGATTTTATAACATCAGCTTTATATGTGCACACGCCCCTATCGACGAGGCTGAAGACCCTATCAAGGAGGACTACTATGACCTCCTGGACAACGTCTACGGAGCTTGTCCGGAGTACGATGTAAAAATCGTGCTCGGGGACTTCAACGCCAAAATCGGTAAGGAAAACACCCTTGGCGGAGTGATCGGAAAGCACAGCCTCCACGATACAACAACAGATAACGGCTTCCGACTCGCTGACTTTGCGACAGCTCGTAATGCGGTGATAAGTAGCACAAGATTCCCTCGCAAGCGAATCCACACAGCAACCTGGCGATCTCCGGACGGTCGAACCGCCAACCAAATCGACCATGTGCTCATTGACGCAAGGCACTCGTCAAACATCCTGGATGTGCGAACATTCAGAGGGGCAAATGTCGACTCTGACCACTTCCTCGTAGCAGCAAGATTCAGAGCTCGACTGTCCAATGTCAGAAAGCTGCACCAGCCCATCAGGAGGAGGTTCGACATTGGGCATCTGAGCACACCGGAGGTTACCAGAGTCTACAGGGAGCAGCTGAGCGAAAGACTCTACGGTAGGCCTACGTCGAACACAAATGCCAATAATATGTGGCTGCATTGCAGCTCAGCCATTCAGGAAGTAGCCGAAACCACCTTAGGATACCTGCCACGCCCGACAAGAAACCCGTGCTATGATGGCGAGTGTGAGCAGAAAAAGGCAGCAACCGACGAGGCGTACCAAAAGGCGCTGCAGAGGAAAACCAGGGCAGCGCAAGAAGAGTACCGAGCCAGAAGAAGGGAGGAGAAAAAACTACTGCGACGAAAGAAAAGAATCTTCGCAGCCTCCCAGCTCAAGGATATCGAGGAGTCCAGGGATAAACCTAAAATAAGAGCCTTTTACAAGAAAGCCAAAGGCCTTGCAGGAGGCTTCAAAAAGGGCACCCTGGCTCTTCGAAACTGCGAGGGTAATCTTGTCACCGACCCGCAGGGAATAGTGGATGTATTTAAGCAGCACTTCCAGCAGCTGCTTAACGAGCATGACCAAGAGAGAGTGGTAGGGACCGAGGAAATCCGAACTCCAGTCGCTGAAGTAGTCCTCCACCCAGCATCGAAGAAGTCGGCACAGCTATTCTGAAGCTGAAGAACAACAAGGCCGCAGGCCAAGATGGCTTGCCATCAGAGCTCTTCAAGGCTGGCGGCGATGTTCTGGTAGGGAGCATGCACCACATCATCTGCAGAATTTGGGAAGATGAAAGCATGCCCGACGACTGGATTACCAGCTCTATATGCCCCATCCACAAAAAAGGCGATCCCCCCTCTTGCAAGAACTAAAGAGGTATATCCCTGTTCAATGTCGCATACAAGATCCTGTCCAGCGTATTGTGTGAACGCCTAAAACCATTTTGCACCGCACTAATCGGCAGATACCAGTGCGGCTTCCGACCCGGCAAATCAACTATAGACCAAATTTTCACACTTCGACAAATCCTGGAAAAGACCAACGAGTTTCGAATCGATACACATCATCTTTTCATCGATTTCAAAGCCGCATACGACAGCATTCAACGTGAAGAACTGTTTGGGGCTATGGCCGATTTCGGGATCCCGGTAAAACTGATCCAGTTGTGTCGCGCCACGCTAAAAAACACGCGAAGCACCGTGCAACTCGGTTCTAGGTCCTCGGAACCATTCGAAACATGCACCGGATTTCGGCAAGGAGATGCGCTGTCATGTGACTTCTTCAACCTGGTGCTGGAGCAGATAGTGCGACGGGCAGGCGTCAACAGGGAAGGCACTATCTTTTACAAGTCCATCCAGCTGCTAGGATACGCGTATGATATCGACATCATCGCCTGTTCTCGCCGTGGCATTATGGAAGCATACACGGCGATTGAAGAACAGGCGAAACGAGTTGGTCTTAGGATCAATGAGGATAAAACGAAATACATGCTGTCAAGCAAAAACCAATCCGTCGCTCACCACCTGTGACAAAATATAACAATTGACAGCTACAATTTCGAGGTAGTTAAGGAGTTTGTCTACCTCGGGGCAAACGTAAATTGGCAACCGCTGCTACTTCGGCTTGTCCAAACAACTGGGGTCAAAACTCCTCACTCGAAAGACCAAAGTCATGCTTTACAAAACGCTCAGTCTTGCTGTACGGAGCCGAAAGCTGGACAATAAGCAGGACAGCGGAGCTGATTTTGGGTTCTTTCGAAAGAAAAATTCTGCGCCGGATATTTGGCCCTGTCTGTGAGCAAGGTGAATGGAGAAGAAGACACAACCGCGAACTCTACGAGCTGTACCAAGATGTGGATGTAGTCCAGAAGGCAAGGATCCGTTGACTACACTGGCTCGGCCACATCGAGCGCATGGACATCAACGCTCCAGCTAAGAGGGCCTTCGACTCCGAGCCTCCTGGTTCGAGAAGAAGAGGAAGACCGAACCTCCGGTATAAAGACCAAGTAATCGCGGATGTAAGACATCTTGGTCTTGACAACTGGAAGCAGCGTGCCCGGGGCCGTCAAGGATGGAAGGCAGCTATAGCTCAGGCTCAGATCCTCCATGGATCGCAGGCCTGATGAGTAAGTAAGTATACAACGCTATGTCTAGCTTTGACACACCTGCTAAACTCGTCAGACTATGCAGGATGGCTTTGGAGAATGCTCGCTGCTACATCCGAATCGGTGAACACCTTACCGATAGTTGTGATGTCAAAAAAGGATTTAGGCAGGGCGATGCGCTGTCGTGTGATTTATTCAACATCATATTGGAAACGATTGAGCAAAAATCATTGGGCAATACATAAAAGAGGTACAATCTATTTCAAATCCTCGCAACTCCTTGCATACGCCGACGATATTGACATAATAGGTAGATCACAGCGAGCTGTCAATGAGGTGTTTGCGAGTATTGAGTTCGAGGCGGCGAAAGTTGGTCTGGCGGTAAACGAGAGTAAAACTAAATATATGCTGTCATCAAAAAAGAACGCTCACCACCGACGTCTTGGCCAGAACGTTTGTATTGGCAGATATAAGTTCGAGGTAGTTAAGGACTTCGTCTACCTGGGCTCTCTAGAACGACAAAGTTGACTCTATATAAGACCCTTATCATCCTGGTCTTGCTGTACGGCGCAGAAGCTAGTGTCCATGCGGATGAGGAAGCCCTTGGTCGGTTCGAGAGAAAGATTTTGCGCGGGATTTTCGGGCATATAAACGCAGACGGGGGATGGAGGAGAAGATTCAACCACGAACTTTACGGACTGTACAGCAACATGAGCCTAGTCAGGCGTCTACGGATTCAACGCCTAAGATGACTGGGCCATGTAGAGCGAATGGACACAGCTCAAGCCCGGAGAGTCTTTGAATCCAACCCCGAGGGACGAAGAAGCAGAAGACGGCCGTACTTAAGATGGCGTACACAGGTGGAAGGAGACCTCAGCCAACTGGGTGTGCGGCAATGGAAAAGGCTAGCCAAAGATCGTGCTAGTTGGGGGGGGCATGTTGGTTGAGGCCCAGGTTCACCCCGAACTGTAGCGCCCATTAAGAAGAAGATATTGTTGCGGAGACACAAACCGACGGTTAGGTTCGAATTTCGCTGTCGAAGTTCGAAAGCTCCGGTGAAGGGGAAATTGAAATGATCGAAACTTCCAACGGCGTAATGCCGAATGTCAGAGCATTCTAGAGATTTCCGAAGGGGAACTTCCGACGGCGAACATTCGAGAAGATGCACCGAGAGCTATATAAGCGCGAACACTCGCCCTCGACAGACATTCAGTTTGTGGTATTGAACAGCGTGTGACAAGTCGGTGTGATCAAACAGTGGGAAAATAAAAGCTTCAATAAAGGTTTGTGTGTGTAATAAAGTTTAACGTGTTCAATAGGATTTGGATAATAAAGAAAAGTGGTGAAGTTGCACAGATAATTGATCTGTGGTGAAACAAGAAAAGTGTGTGTGTTTTCAATTCGGATAAAAAGGACAATTGTAGTTTATCGCAATCCAGTGGAGCGAACCCTATTTGGTGTGGGATTAAACGAGTTTAACGTTTATTCATAGTGTGAATTGGACTATTAAAAGTGAATTATTAAAAGAGTGAGAAAATTGTGAAATGGGAAAAGTTGACCATCAAACAACTGAAAAGAGAGCTGGATGCTCGGGAATTATCCACAGTGGGAAGTAAAGCCAACCTGGTGGAGAGAATGCGATCAGCGTTGCAGGAAGAAGGTGTCGACTGGGAGAGTTACGAATTCGGGGTGGAGAAGCCGTCGACATCCAGTGAGCCAGCATTCGATATGCAGCAAATTCTCGCGGCTATGAATGCTATGAGTGCTTCCATATCCCAGAAACTAGAGGCGACCATACACGAAAAACTGGAGGAAAATTCCGCTGCTGTAAGTAGAAAGTTGGAGGAAAATTCTACTTCCCTGGGCCGGAAGCTGGAGACGTTAGAAGGGATGCTAGAGAACAATCGAGAAAGCCTAAGAAACATCCAGCAGTCGGTCAACGATCGATTCCAGGACGTCGAAGAGAGAATCGAGACACTAGAATCGAGATTCGACAAGAAGGTTCTAGATCTCGAGCATAATCAAAAAAAGGGAATCGAGTCACTGGAGTCAAGGTTCGACAAGAAGGTTCTTGATCTCGAAAATAATCAGGAAAAGATAATAGAGACACTGGAATCGAGGTTCGACAAGAAGGTTCTGGAACTCGAAAAAACCGTCCAGAACGTTCAGCATCAAGGAATCGTTGTACCGACTGCAGCATCGAAATTCACAGCTCCCAACTTTGACGGCACGAGCACATTTAACATCTTCAAGCTCCAGTTCGAAACAACAGCGGAACGGAATCAATGGGGGAGAAGAAGATCGTGTGGCCGCTCTATTAATTTCGCTTAAAGGCGAAGCAGCTGGTGCTCTACAGACCATCCCGGGGACCCAGAGAAGGAACTACACAGCCATATGGGAAGCTCTTCACCGAAGATACGGCAGTGAGCACATTCAGGAGATGCACAAGCTGGAACTTAAAGGACGCAAGCAGCGTGGAAACGAGACCATCCAACAGTATGCTGCCGACATCGAGAGGCTATCCCCCCTTGCCTACGCAGATGTCCCAGTTGATGTGGTGGAGAAACTAAAAACGGATTCTTTCATCCAAGGGCTAAGGGACCCCGATACGCAGCGTAGTTTGATTCTCCTGCCGAAGACATCTTTCAAGGAGACAGTTGCCAGCGCTTTCGCATGTGAAACATCGCTCTTGATATGCCGACTTTCCATCAAATTACGGCGCATATCTCAAGACCAGGATAGTTCCAGAACAACAACGACGAGTAGGAGTGGTTCAGTCCCGGGTAGGTGCTACATCTGCGATCAGCAAGGGCACCATGCGAGAAACTGCCGTCTGCGGAGAAAGCGTTCATTCAGCAAATTGCGGCGTAGTTCCAGAGAAACAACGGTGAGTAGGAGCCGTCCGCTTCCAGGTAGATGCTACATCTGCAACCAGCAGGGGCACATGGCGAGAAATTGCCGTCTGGGAAGAAGGCGTCCGAGGTCGGATTCGCCAGAGGGAGATCAAGCGAGGGCACGCGAATACCGGAAGGGAAGCAGCCATAGAAATGCGGATGCATTAACGAGACGACCTCGCGATGTTGAATGCAAACATTGTTAGCGAGCCGAAACCAAGGAACAGGTCACTGACACCCGTCGTTTCCATGTGCTGCCAGAAGATGCTTGGAGTGCCGAGAAGGTTGGAAGAAAGCAGCGAAAAGATGCCGATCTGGCGGTCATCGTCGGATACCAAGAACGAGGTTTTCGACCAACTTGGCAGGAAATATCCAGTGAAAGCCCAATCGTGAAAGCTTACTGGGCTCAATGGCAGAGTTTGAAGCTGAAGAACGGTTGCCTCTACCGCAGTTGGGAAAGTGAGGACGGGAATATTGTAAACGATCTGCTGGTAATTCCAAAGGGACAAATCAATGAGGTCATCCGAGAATACCACGAGGGACCAAACGGGGGTCATCTTGGTGTTAACAGGATTGTAGGAAAGATCAAGAGACGTTTCTACTGGGTGGGATGCCGTGAGTCGGTCACAAATTTCATTCGCAGGTGTGATCAGTGTGCGAAGGCAAAGGGTCCAGTAAGGAAAACTAGAGGAAAGATGCAGCAGTACAATGTTGGAGCACCGTTCGATCGTATCGCCATGGACATCGCAGGCCCATTCCCAACGAGCAACGCTGGAAACAAATACGCGCTGGTGGTGATTGATTACTTCAGCAAGTGGCCTGAGGTGTTTTGCATCCCGAACCAGGAGGCCTAAACCATTTCGGATGCATTCGTGAACAACTGGGTTGCGCGTTACGGAGTACCGCTGGAACTGCCAACCAAGGAAGGAACTACGAGATCAGTCGGAACTGATCTCCGACTTCCATCGGACTTGAAGTTCGGCGTGGTACTACCGACAACTAGCGGCAGGGAGGTCTTCGTAACCGAAAAGAATGAACAGCTGAACTCCATCCATCAGTTCATCCGGGAGCGACTGAATTTGGTTAGCGATAAGATGAAGGCGAGGTACGACTTAAGGGCGAACTCTTCTGGCTTCGAGACTGGACAGTTGGTATTGCTGTACAACCCACAACGAAAAAAAGGCTTGTGCCCCAAATTGCAATCAGCCTGGGACGGACCATATGAGGTCATCAAGAAACTTAACGACGTGGTGTACCGAATACAGGAGACGGGAAACAGACAATCGGCAATCGCTTGTTCGAGGACGAACAAGTTTAGGAGGAGGGCAGTGTTGCGGAGACACAAACCGACGGTTAAGTTCGAATTTCGCTGTCGAAGTCTGAAAGCTCTGGTGAAGGGGAAATTGGAATGATCAAAACTTCCAACGGCGTAATGCCGAATGTCAGAGCATTCTAGAGATTTCGGAAGGAGAACTTCCGACGGCGAACTTTCGAGAAGATATACCGAGAGCTATATAAGCGCGAACACTCGCCCTCGACAGACATTCAGTTTGTGGTATTGAACAGCGTGTGACAAGTCGGTGTGATCAAACAGTGGGAAAATAAAAGCTGCAATAAAGGTTTGAGTGGGTAATAAAGTTTAAAGTGTTCAATAGGATTTGCATAATGAAGAAAAGTGGTGAAGTTGCACAGATAATTGATCTGTGGTGAAACAAGAAAAGTGTGTGTGTTTTCAATTCGGATAAAAGGGACAATTGTAGTTTATCGCAATCCAGTGGTGCGAACCCTATTTGGTGTGGGATTGAATATTTCGTAACAATATGCACTTACTCTTAATTAAATCAACACAAAAGTCACATCCATGCAAAGATGATGCATGGCCGCTGTTGATTCAAATGCTAGTTTAATTTAATGGAGGTCAGTTGTTGAAGACAATCACTTATTGATAAGTCCTTTTTGTGTTTCCGTTTCATTCGCTGAATTGAATACATACATAAGTTTATTACTAGTTACCTACATACATTCCTAGCGCTAAAAAAATAGTGTAGTGTGCCTTTGTTTTTTTCTATCATTTTTCTATCATTTTTCTCCCATGAAAAGACATTTTTACACAAATTTTTTGTTTAAGAATAGGTAATAATATGCCCTACACCGTAATAATAATGCACCACAATACTGAACACAACAGCTTAACTTCAGTTATGACGCCGTTTTAAATTTCTTTGTATTTCAATTTAGTTGGAAGAACAACCTAATTCGACTTATTCGACACCTTTACAATGTTATGGTTGGGAATAATAGCTAAGCTTGAGAACGTATTTTAAAAAATGGCCCATATCATTTGGAAGAACAGCGTAAGTTAAATTAAGAACTTTTTTCTATTAAAGCACGTTTTGGAATAACGACCCAACGGAAGTAAAAAAAATTGTTTTGTTTTCTGTATTTAGGGGAATACCCGCTTATCTTAACTTAGGTTGTTATTCCAAAATCAAAAATAACAAATGGGAAGGTGACTAATTCAACTTAGGTTATTTTACCGATGTGAAAGCAAGGACAATAATTGGCTAAACTTGAGTTAGGCAGTCAAATTTGAAAAATTGAAGTTACGTTGTTTTACTAAAATAAAAGCTTAGGAACATCGACTTAAGCCTTGCTTAGGTTTTTATAACTTCTACAATTTTATTAATAGCGACATAAAAAAAACTTCGCGCACCCGACCTTTCGGTCTGTTATTAGATTGGCTGTTATTAGCCAAATCCATTATTTCGTGACAACGTCTATTATACGATCTTATGAATGAGGTATAAATAGTATACATATATTCAACAATTACATATAATTTTTTTTATTGATTTCAATGTTTTATTTTCATATTACAGTATTATACATGTATTTAATTGAATAAGACAATTTTATACCCAAACGTTTAAGTGTTCTTTATTTCAAATATTCTATTAACAATAGGTCTATGATATGATTTTATTTGATTTAGTTCCACTAAACGGCGCCGAATTTTTTTTATCTGACATGTTGATAATTCTCGCGCGAGCTCACTACTACATTCTCGCTAGGCCACGCCTACTCACACGGTTAGTCTACATTTTTCTGCGTTTTTTGCGTTTCGGCATCCCATATTTCAGGGCTAACCGATTTAATAGACGTTGTCACGTCAAAATTTATTGCATATAGATTTTGATACCCTGAATTGTGGTACGAATAACTTAATTTTGACCTAAGTCGAGTTAGGCGATTTTGACTTGTGACCACAGATTATATGTGCGGTAAAGCGTGGACCTCAAAGAAGAACGAAAGGAGAACTCCAAGTTTATCTGGTCGGTGAGCCATTTCAACGTGTAGCGGCTGATATATTGGGACTTTTACCGACAACAAAAAGGGGCCACAAATACAAATTTGTGGTGATGGATTATTTCACCAATGGGTGGAAGTATTCCCATGGCTGATCAAACCACAGAGACAGTCGCCAGAATATAAGTCCACTAAGTATTTTTCCGATACGGAGTCCCGTCAGAACTACACTCGGATCAAGGCCGTAATTTCGAGTCAGTTGTGTTACAAAACGTTATGGAAATTATGGGAATACGTAAAACTCGAACTACGCCCCTTCACCCACAGTTTGACGGCCTTGTGGAGAGAATAAACCGGACAGTGTTGCACTATCTCGTGAAATTCACTACTCTCAGTGGTGGTTTGTCCTAGATAGAACGATAGCCGACCAAATTTCGCGTTGGTTATAGTTCACAGTAACTCGTTCATGCACTTTTGGTGTTAATATTGCATACGCAGAGGATGAATTTCAATTGACCATATACTGTGAGTGTTATGCCCACAGCAGTAGGTTTGGTCGCTTTCCATTCACAACTATGTTGCATACTTTTCTCCGTGTAGGCATTGCTTTTTCGTGGCTTTGAAACGAATTTGAACTAAAGACCTTCCGCTCGACGGTCGATGATGTTAGCCACTGCACCACGGCCACGGAAATTTCGTGTGGTTTCACAATCCAAGAAGAAGAATAAAAGCTTGCCGAAGTTTCAATCGGATTGGGATGGACCATATCGAATTATGGAAATTATTACCGATGTAACCGTCAAGATCCAGAAGTCGCCATGATCAAAGGTGAAGATTGTTCACATCGATCGGTTAACTGCTTCCCG